>CM052318.1:13637581-13699693 GCA_028455605.1 Lasioglossum malachurum | reverse complement strand
CGTGCACATCGTATCGATCGGAGAACAATCTATTGCTCATCAATTCTTCCGAAAATCCTCACACTCTTCAGTGATGAACAGACTTCAGCGAATATTCGCTCACGATTCATTTTTAGAACTTGAAGCAATAAAATAAATCTCGCTGCGATCGTAATTTGTTTAACGAAGATTCCAAATGAGTATTCTTAATTCTATCGCACGCAGTGTGGTATAATATATGATAGTTTGACATATATTTGATATTTTATTTCTCGTATATGTTTAATAAAAAAAAAAAGAAATTAAGAAAATGTATATCATATTTGATTTTATCATGAATTATTATTATTGGCTAAACCACAGGACGTGACAACATATTTCTATTTTACGTGTATTCTTAAGTATATGTATTTTTAGTTCTCCGTTTTCATTCATTTCTTTGCGTATTGTTAAGTATGTATATGTATATGTTCACGTGTAAATATTTTTATGCATTTTTTATGTATAATATATAATTTTTACATTTGGATTACTTTTTTCTTGAAATATGTATATGTTTTTAGCTGTGACATTAAAATAATGTATTCAAAAACATTTAAACAACATATTTTTACTGTGATTTACTGTGAACAAATATATTTAATTCAGTTGCCCCTTTCCGCGGACTCCTTTACACTGAATACAAGTCTACGCTCCCTAGTCTCGCGGATGTCACTCACACACTTTTCGACTCACGCGTGGCTCCCGCCGTTCATAAGAGTAGGAGCAAACAACACAGGAGTTGCTACAAACATACTATGTATGCATCGCTCGCTCTGTCTCGCCCGTTTTGTATACATCGGACTCGCTCTGTCGCTCTCAAAATAGTCAAATAGCACGTTGGAGACACGAATGCGTGTGAGAGTGAGGGCGTCTACGTTATTGTAGTCTGACCACTCAGTCGCTCTCTACGTCTCTCTCGCCCCTCCCACTAGTCGTGCTCTCTCGTGCACTGTTTACAAGTCACGCTTAGTGGGTTCCCCTTCCATACGTCCGATCTAGGTCACGGCTCCGAGAGCGCACGGGAGCCGCTTGGGAGCAAATGAGCCGCTCTGAGAGCTACTAGCTGTGCATGCCTGGTATAGAGGATTTACTGTAGCTACATGCGCAGTTATAATATATGTTTCCGAGTAATGCAAATTACGCCTCGGAAATGAAAAATAAGACTTTTGAGAGCGATCGCGGCCTAGATTAATCTTTTATCTAGTACTTTTGACTATTGAAAAATCTCACTTTTGTATCATCGAGAAATGAGAACGCGCATCTCGCACCCTTGCAATCCTGGAAAAACGAGTCTACTCCCTTAATGAATGAGTGAGACGTGGATTATTTCTAAACGTTGTATTTTTCCAGGTCCGAAACCAATTCCGATAATAGGAAATGCATTGGTAACATTTGGCGTGCATCCGAATGACATGATGGCGAAGCTGTTAACATTTGAAGTGTACGGACCTGTCATTCGCGCTTTTATAGGTCGAACAGTAGTGATCGCCATATATGATCCTCGAGATGTTGAGATCATTCTTAGCAGCTCGGTTCATATTGACAAGTCTGCAGAATACAGGTAACTGTGTAGTCTGTAATACAGTGCGTATAGGAAGTTTAGAGACGCGCCCTATTATTTTAACAATTTACCCACTGGAAGCCTATTAACCACTTAGCGCACTCGCCCAAGTTAAATTGGGTTTAAGAAAACGATCTTTTTCGGTGCGCCCGAGTTAACTCGTGAGACCTGCAGTTTTGGTTTTCTGTATAAATACAGTCGAATATACTCATTGGTGTAAAAAAAATTAAGTGGTTAATATTGTAGAATTTTCAATAATTGTGCTGTACCAAAAGAAAGCATCGAAATTTTCTTTTACATTGCAATCTTAAATGAAACTATTAGATGACGTTATTGACGGTGACTTGTTAGTTCACAATGAAAATTTTTTAAAAGTGTTTAGCTATGTACCATAGACTTTTCAAAATTATGCAATAATCACCGGTTGGTAATGTGTTAACAAAAACGTACCCTCTGATGAATCTTCAATTGATTTTTTTATCGCATGTTTAGAACACACACACACACACTTTTTGAAAAATTATAAAAAGGCACTTGCTTTTCTTCTATTCCTATTCCAATGACTATGGTATACAAACCGACTGCGTGAAACAACATCGATGACTATGTTACGTAACATCGCAGATATGTTTATGTTTATGTTGTGTCGCCAGAATAAGACGTCTCCTAGAAGTCAACCCCCCATTTGTTAAATTAAATAATTTCAACAGTTGTGCTGAGTTGTGCTAAGTTTGTGCTACATATATTGTGCTCGAATATTACAGCTATAATATAAAAAATAAGATTAAAGATTGAAAAAAAAACGATGCTATGAGTAACCCCCCACTTTTCAATAATTTCGATTTTCTCAATTGTGCAAAGTTTTGCAAGGTTGTGCTAAAGTATTACTTCATAAAAATAATATATAAAGAAGTTATGGTAAATGTGTGTGTGTGTGTGGATCGTTCTGGACATCCAATTAACGTTTAAGTCAGTAGCAATTTTCCAAACAGCATGTAATCATACTTATGTATATCTGAGTTGTGCTATCCTAGCATAAGTTAGCAGAACTTCCGATTTCTCCAGCACAACGATTTAGAGAGCACTTCACTCTTGTCCGCGGCCCTTCGCGCTTTGATAGTGTATCGTTAATTATGCTTTCCGGTCATCCGACAAACTTAATATTGCATGTCCGAGTTGTGCTACCCTAGCACCAGTCAGCACAACTTCAAATTTCTCCAGCACAACGATTTAAAGGGCACTTTACTCTTATCTGCGGCCCTTTGCGTTTCGATAGTATATCATAAATTGGGCTTACTGGTCTTTCCAGAAACATGATATTGCATATTTGACTTGTACTAGGCTAGCACAACTCGGATATGCAATATTAAGCTTGTCGGATGACCAGAAAGCGTAATTAATGATATACTATCGAAGCGCGAACAACCGCGGACAAGAGTAAAGTGCCCTTTAAATCGTTGTGCTGGGGAAATCGGAAGTTGTGCTAGGATAACAAAACTCAAATATGTGATTATATGCTGTTTGGAGAATTGTTACTGACTCAAACGTTAATTGGATGTCCAAACCTGTTATATTTACCATAACTTCTGTATTTATTATTTTTATGAAGTAATACTTTAGCACAATCCTATAGCACAAACCCCAATACCTAGCACAATTTAGCACAATTGAGAAAATTGAAAAAAATGAAAAGTTGGGGACTACTCAGAAAATCAATTGTCTCAATTTTTGATCTTATTTTTTATACTATAGCTATAATATTCGAGCACAATATATATAGCACAAACGTAGCACAACTCGGCACAACTGTTGAAATTATTTAATTCAACAAGTGGGGGGCTAACTTGTAGGAGGCGAATAAAGGCCGTCGCACACTAGAACGCGCCGCCGCCTGACCGCCTCCGCTGTTTTGGGTTTCTTCTATGTAGTTCATAGTTCTATGTTTTACATCACGCATAAGCAAATTTTTGCTCGATCAGTGGCATTTTCAAGGGATACCCCCACTTCTCCCGGCCGCGCGT
This sequence comes from Lasioglossum malachurum, assembly GCA_028455605.1. Taxonomy (NCBI): domain Eukaryota; kingdom Metazoa; phylum Arthropoda; class Insecta; order Hymenoptera; family Halictidae; genus Lasioglossum; species Lasioglossum malachurum. Next base: position 13,696,090 of record CM052318.1, on the reverse strand, counting down.
CTCGCTCTCCGTGGCGGCCGTAGTGCCGTATATAAAACATACAACTATGAACTATACTCTATCCAACGATAGAACAGTACCGCGTGAAGATCAGTTTTCGTTCGTCGCTGCGAATCTTTGTCCCAAGTGATTCAAGAAAGTGGGGAGTGGATAGTGGAGTGAAAGATGATAGGCTCGCTGCGGCCCCATCATCTTCCAAGTATTTACGGTTCTCTTTGGATATAGAATACATAGACGAAAGTCAAAACAGCGAAGGCGGTCAGGCGGCGGGGTGTTCTAGTGTGCGACGACCTTTAGACGTTGCATACGATAAAATTTCATAACAAAACATCGATAAATCTATCTAGATATCTAATAATCGATTTCGGGTTCGGTAAACAGTTTAAGGGTACTTTCCCACTTTGAGAAGTACCACTCAAAATGATTGGTACTGGTATAAGTAGTCATGATATAAAATTATTTCGATTCTGAATAAATTAAACAAAAATAAAATTCATTATAATACACCATTAGTTACCGCTGCAAAATTTATCACATCATTGCGGGAAAAAAATGTAATATGAAGTAAGAATTTTAAACTGACATTGTACAACCAGTCATTTTCACTGGTGTGGTAGTTCTAGTGATAAGGGGGAAGGGTAGTCACGTGACAAAATTAGCAAAGAACTAGAATCTAACTAGATTTTGGATCGAAACATGGGTTTGCGAGGAGCTTTTTATCCTTATACGTGCATATTTTGAGCTGCACATAGGTTCATTTGACAGAGGAAGGTTCAGCGCAGCCCGCTGTGCCCCATCATATGGGTGATTGCTCGGTGAAAAGCCGGAGTGGCCCAGGGGGCTTTTTCGCGTGTTGTTGACACAATAGGTGGTTCGGAACCTACCTTGATAAATAGTAGGTCCAACAGAAACAGAAAACAGATGGGAATAGGCCCGAAGAACAAGGCCGACATTGCTGATATGGAGGCGGAGCATTCCTCCCCCGAGGAGGATCGACAAAACTAAATGTGCCCCATCATATGAGACCAAAAAGTATATTTGTGACAGAAAAATACATTGGATTCTGCGGGTATTTTTCTCGATTTTTTCTCTATTTTTTACACTCATATTGTTAGATATAAACATAATCTTGTTACTGATGACGAACAGGTGTACAATATCATCTCTGGCAGGAACCGTCCTAGATAAACGAACAGAGCCACGCTAGACAAGTCTACATAGCTGTTTAGTTTAGTTTAGGGCCCAAACATACGCACGACCAACTGGTCATTGACAAAATACGAATGTTCACTCAAAGGGTACTGACAAGTACCACCCGTCATGGCAGGGGTATATAAGCCCTTGCATTTCTACTCTTCTGAGCTAGTACTATCGTAATTACGAATCGTGTCGCGTGGTGCTGCATCTCGGAAGTCAACTACCAGTGAGATCGGGCTAAAGTTCCCCTTCGAATCAAAAGTTAACCGTATAGATTCCACAAGTTCGGTGTAAAATCTATTAGGCAGTGATAAGGTTGCTCCGAGACCCCCGCATTGCCAGTGCGTCAACACCGTACATCTTAGTTTAGGTAATACACATCTTCTTCCAATTCTTTCTATTCCAAATTCAATTCATTCGGGACAATTACACAATTGTAATACGAAATTCTTATAATCAGAATATATTTGTGTTCTTTGATAATTAACGCAAATTCATTAAACCCATAATTATTGTTCAATATCCTAATCGAGTAATTGAACGTCCCCACACGATACAATCTTACCGCTCGGATTGTATCATTAAATTATACTAGTTACGAGGCTTACTAACTATCCTAGCGACTCCCTAATTTCGCGTCAGGTTTGTCCACGAAAACTATACTACCCTAGCGGCTCCCCAATTTCGCATTGGGTTCGTCCGCATCCTAACAGCTTCCTGATTTCGCATCAGGTTCGTCTGTACTTTTATCCAACCTCCTAGCGGCTCCTCAATTTCGCATTGGGTTCGTCCGCGTCGTTGTACAACTTCCTAGCAGCTCCCCGGTTTCGTATCTGGTTCGTCTGCGTTTGACTCCATTCCTAGAGACTCCCTGACTTCGCTTCAGGTTCGTCCTCGCTGTTTATAATCCTAGCGGCTCCCCAATTCCGCATTGGGTTCGTCCGCGTACCTTTAACTAACAAATTGATACCATATTCCTAGAGTAACAACACTTCGCCGGCCACTCGTGCTGCTCGCGGCCCTGGCTCGTAACAATCTCGTTAAATCATTTGTCGAGCGAGCTGCGCTGAACCTTCCTCTTTAGGATGAGCTCTCACGGAGCCCAAAATCTGCTCAAATAAGGACAAAAACCGGCGGATCGCAAACCCATGTTTCGACCCAAAATCTAGTTAGATTCTAGTTCCTTGCTAGTTCCCTGCAGGAATTATAATGATGACATTACAGGTTCTTCAAACCATGGCTGGGAGACGGTTTGCTGATCAGCACAGGTGACAAATGGAAATCGCACAGGAAAATGATAGCACCTGCCTTCCATCTGAACGTGTTAAAATCATTTGTGCCATTGTTCTACGAAAACAGTAGAGATTTAGTGATACGGTTACGCGAGGTAGTAGGAAAAGAATTCGATTGCCACGATTACTTGGTAGCAGTGACTGTTGATATTCTAATTGAGACAGCGATGGGTGTAAAGTCTGGCAAGAACCACAAACCGAGTTATGACTACGGCATCGCTGTAATGAAGTAAGATTTTCCATTTTTATTATAATTACATTAAATCCTCTATAGACGCGACAGTCTCGGGGGGATTTGGTCGCATCTATCGTATAGGTTAGCTATTTTTTATCTCTAAAGGCCGAGTCGAACATAGAGAAGGACAGCGCGTGTAGAGAGAGAACACGCGCGGGCCTTTGAACGGCCGAAAATCGAAGGCTACACCTCCTGAACCCGGCCGCGCGTCTCGCTCCCCGTGGCGGCCCTGGTTCTTCTAGGCGCCACGAATAGCGAGTATGGAACGCGCCTGAGGAGCTCTGAACTGCGACCGCTGTAGCGGCTACACTGTAGTGTAGCAGTGCTACCAGATGAGGGGAATCGCGGTGATATGATATACCCCTCTCTCTCATTGTTGCGTCCTCATCGCGCACGCGTAACGTGTCTATGGTCTTAGTGGGGGACGTTGGATGGTGATGGAATTGGATAGTGGAAGGAGAAAAGGAGGAGAGTATTTCTGAGCATTTGGGTGTAATTTGGTGATTTGGTGATGACGAACGGGCATTTGAACTGTGCCGGCGACTGGGACTCTCCGCGTAGCGTTAGTAGTGGTTCACACCGATATACCGAGCCGAGATCAGATTACTAAGTTGGGGGGGGGGGGGTATTCTTGGTCGCATCTATCGTATAGAAATTGTTGCACCTATAGAGGATTTACTGTGTACAGTTAGGAGCATAAGGGTCTGCGCATAACAGAACGCCTCGAGAGAGCCGCGGATCGTCGCGGAACGGAAAACGACGATTTTGGGGAGCAGTGCGGCAATAAATCTCGAGCGGGTCTTCGGCTCCACAGCAGGTAGCAGGGCTCTGTCTTTATTTAGCCCTGCTCCCTGCTGTGGAGCTGTCGATCTGCTCGAGAAATTTTGCCGCACTGCTCCCCTTATATAATTATTTTCTGCTAATTAGTCTTGTGCGTGTGAAATTTTTCAATCGATTTTAAACATTTTGATGAGATTATAACACAGACATGTAGTAAATTCCGGACGGTATTGCGACCGCGTCATATCAAAAACAAACGCAGTGGTAAAATGTCAATGGTAAATGTTCGACGGAGAATCTCGGTGTAACGGTTCTTTCGCTTGGTAAACAAACATTATAGTATAATAATACATAGTATGTAACTTTGTAAACACCGCACGGAGTTTGAACGCACACTGAGCTCCTTCGGTGCGAAGCGGGTCAGTGGAGTGGGGATGAGTCAGACTAGGAACGCGTAGTGGAGTAGCGAACACTGTCGCGCGGAGTGAGGATCGCTAACGGTTAAATTTTTAATAGTTTATATCTCCTAAACGTATAGGCTTTTTTAAAATCTTTTTAAATATTGCATTGTCATCCGGTTCTGTGCTATGTTTAAAATTTCAAGTCTCTAGCTCATCGGGAAGTTAGTTTATAATGAATTGAAAAATTTGTACCGAACAGACAAACAGACAGACAAGAAAGCGAGCTGATAAAAACGTGGTAAAATAGAGAATTTTTACATTAAGAATTTCATGTGTCGACTTAAATCCATACATATTCATTAAATGACACCTACTGTTTGTAGAAATATTGAAAATATCAATTCGAAGTCTAGTAAACACCAATACAGGAAAAATATTACTGCGTTTAATCAAGTGTCGTGGACTGTAAGCCAGCGGTTTCGCCAGTATTTTTGTGTAATGAAGTTATTATTATTTAAAACGTGTCTATATTATTATATCAATTAAAAGATAAGGAGGCGTAGTAACGGTTGGAAACCGCTGCTGTAAGCCGCTATTCCCCCACGCTTCCGCTACGGCTCTGTCACATGACGCGTTTCGTCTCTGTCGTGCATGTTCGACAATGTCACAAGACTAATCTGGTACTGGCAGAGAGGGGGGTAACTTTTTCTCCTCAATTCGAGTCTCTGCTTTAAGTCCCTTTCTCTTGATAAAAAGAATCCTCCACTATTTTTTATTAATAATTCTCTATATATTTTCCATTGAAATAGAATGTGCGACATAATTCACCGACGACAGTACCACGCACTTCTGCGATTCGATTTTCTCTTCAACATGACGAAGTTTTCAAAGAGACAAGAGGGTCTGCTGAATACTATTCATAGCTTAACGCGGAACGTTATTCGGAAGAAAAAGGAAGAAATTAGCAAGAACCAAGTTGAAGATGTGTTAAAGCCAATCCAAGATACAGCTTCAGATGAAACCAGCAAGAAAGATAAATCCAATATCAACAAAAAGAATGAAACAACAAAACTACACTACGTGAGGGACGATCTCGACGAAATGGATGATAATGACGTTGGTGAGAAGAAGAGACTCGCTTTCTTGGATCTCCTCGTGGAGATGGCGAAGTCTGGCGCACAATTAACTGATGAAGAAATCAAGGAGGAAGTCGACACTATAATGTTTGAGGTAACATGATTGAAAGTTGATATTAATTAAATAGACTAGGGAACACATAAACAACATTTACAGATTGTAAATTGAAAGCAGAGCTGGGGAAAAAATAGTATTTTAAATAGTAAATAATAAATAACTCTATTTATTTTAAAGTATTTGTACAACTTTAAAAATAAAATATTTTATTTGAGGCAGTCATTTTTGAAAATAAGATAATTTCCTTGAGGCAGTAATTTTTTTTTGAAAATAGTATTTGAAAATAGTCTTTATTTTCCATTTCAATTTTAAATATTGCTGAAAATAATGGTTCGAATTCAATACATTTATGAGAAGACAGACAGATTAGAGGTAGATAGAAGATAGATAGATTTATGCGGTTTCTCAGAGAGTGTTATAACAATGCAAAATGTAACATATTTTATTTCGTGTTTCAGATTTTCAAAATAGGAATATTTTATTTTGTGGACGAAATTGTTGAGAAATAGGAACATTTTATTTTAAGTTTCAGATTTTTAAAATATAAATATTTTATTTTCGAGAGAGAGAAACTGTATATCTTATTTAAAATACTATTTTCTTTAAGCAAAAGAAAATCTAAAATATTTCAAATACTATTTAATATTTTAGATTTTATTTTGCGCTTAAAGAAAATAGTATTTTAAATAAGATATACAATTTCGAAAATAAAATATTTCTATTTTAACAATCTGAACCTCAAAATAAAATATTTCTATTTCAACAATTTGATCCCCAAAATAAAATATTTCTATTTCAACAATTTGATCCCCAAAATAAAATATTTCTATTTTAACAATCAGAAACACGAAATAAAATATTTTACTCTTTGCATTTTTATAATACTCTGGGGAACTGCATAAACATACAGTCGTTAAGAAACGATTTACACCCATAAATGTATTGAATTCGAACCATTATTTTCAGCAATAATATTTAAAATTGAAATTGGAAGTAAAGACAAACTACAAATATTTTCAATCTTCTTCAAATATAAAATACTATTTTCACAAAAATTACTGCCTCAAAAAATTTATTTTATTTTCAAAAATTACTGCATAAAATAAAATATTTTATTTTCAAAATCCACAAAATCCAAGGTCCAAAATCGAGCATTTTGCTTACTGGATAGATATCGTACCTTGGAATAATCTTATTTATTGATAAATAGGCTGCGGATCTTCGTGCATTTATATGTATAGCAAAATTGAGTAGGTGGAATTCAAAATTGTTGGAAAATTTTGAAAATCGAAGATATCAATATATGATTTCTCCTCTACTAAAATCATTAAGGGAAGAAATAACGTTCAATTTGGTTTCTATTCGTTGCAATCGGTGCAGACAATATTTTTGTTCTTAATTTAAAAAAAAAACATAGTTTGCCCACCACTGTCGTATATGGACGAATTCGCTTTGGCACACGCTTTCGAATTATATAAAAAATACATAGCATTCCATTTAAAAAATTGAACAGCAGCATTACACACACACACATAAACATCAATACAAACAATATCAAAAAGTCATCAAATCTCAATGGAGTCTGAAATTAATTTTATAAAAGAATGCTGATCAGTTGGGAAACTACTACTTTCTCTAGTAATTCGTATTTTCTAATCCACAATTCATTTGTGTATTTATCAAAGTGCATCAAAGTATACAGGGTGTCCCAAAATTCCATCAACAGCCAGAAATGGGAGGTTCCTGACATCAGTTGAAGCAACATTTTTCGTTGCAAAAATGTTATCCGCGGCTTTGTTTAGGAGTTATTAACGGAAAACACGGACCAATCAGACCGCGACCTAGACTCGAGCTGGCCCCACTGTCGGCCAATAGACAGTTGGCGCGCCGCGCCGCGCCGGGACTACTGCCAACTCCATCTAAGTCGCGCTCTGATTGGTCCGTGTTTTTCGTTAATAACTCCTATACAAAACCGCGGATAACATTTTTGCAAAGGGAAATGTTGCTTCAAATGATCTCAGGAACCTCCCATTTCCGGGAAGCGAAGGAGTTTTGGGACACCCTGTATTAACGATATAATTATGTCAATGATTAAAATTTTAATCTTATTGATATTTGTAAACTCAAATTGGAGAGTCATTGTTAAAAAGAATTATAGAAAAAAGTTCCTCGCAATTAGCATATGTAAGCAAACAACTTTTGTATTCAGAGCGAATTCAATCATTTTCAGGGGCACGATACCACTGCATCTGGTTCCAGTTTTGTTCTTTGTGTTCTTGGTATTCATCAAGATGCCCAAGTAAGTACACCAATCTATTCTTCATGATAATTTTTAATATAATTTATGACGAGTAATGCACAATTTAAACTATTTACAATTTTGTACTCTATTTCAAATTGGACCTACCCATTTATGTCACAAATGCATAAAATTCGCAGTCCACGGATGACTTAAACATATTTACGTTTATTTACAAAATTCTGAACATCGTTTCCGAGATTCATTGACAAAACTTATTACGAACAAAAAAAAAAGATCACGGAATTTTCGCATTGAAATGAAACACTTAAAGCCAGATACAAACTTATGACAGAAAATTAATATTTAACTTTTATCGTTCTAATGCTATGATACTACATATTACTTTCCGCGTATATGTTCGACACTGTACAACATATTTCACGGTAAGAACGAATTTATTTCAATGTGTATAAATAAGCAATTATATCTCTCCGATCTTCTGCCTTTCTAATACCATTGAAAATCATTCTTGTGCCAGGAATAAATTGCCTGGGAAACTCCAAATACTCGTTTAATGTTGCCTCGTTCCACGAGATGCCTTTATTCTTCATAGCGTCCGTAAAGTTGAAACCGGGAGCGGCTAAATTTATTATTAACATATTATTATACATACAAACGATTATTTCACAATATTTTAAAGAATCTCCGATTTATCGGTAAGGATTTCATAATGAACTTTACAATGCAGTAGCAATTTCACTCGTCAAGTAATAAATCGCACCAAGCAATGTCCTCACCAAGGTGTCCCAAAAATGTTTTGTACTTCCTTGAAAGAGATGATTCTTGAGTTTATTTGAAGTAATGGTTTCCTTTGCAAAAATGCTGTACGCGGCTTTGGTAATGAGTTATTAACGAAAACCACACACACGGACCAATCAGAGCGCGGGTACAGTGGACAGATCCCGGCTCGGCCAATGTCAACTCCACGCTCAGCGGGACCTCTCGTCGGGCCGGAATTCGTCCACTATGGTCCGATTGGTCCGCATTTTCTGTTAATAATTCCTTAACAAACCGGCGCACAGCATTTTTACAAAGGAAAGGTTATATCGAATGAACTTAACAATTGCCTCTTTCAAGGTAGTACATTTTTGGGACACCGTTTATAATGTAGTCGTTTCTCTTGGGATTATAATTTAAAAAGAATCTTTACCATATAACGTCGGAGTCAACATTAGGTGGACACTGTTAAAAATCGCATAACTTGTTTAAAATTGGCCCAAAGAACTTGAATTTTTTGAAGATGTTAGACCGACTAGTTTGCTAGAGAATGCGACACAAATTTAAAAAATGATGTTTCTTCAACCTTTTTATCTGAGTCTGTGTAACGGTAATTTAGAAAATGCGTTTTGTAGATTCCGGTAACTTATGTGCATACTTAAATTTTTGGCACGACGCCCCCTAAAATTGTGCCATTGGGTAAGAAAATAATTCCTACAAGAGATGAAGTTGATCCGATAAGGGGAAGACGTGCCGCATTGACGTTGAAGTTGCGAGAAACATGAAATTTTATAGGAATGGGATATTTGTTGTTTTTCGCAACTCAACGTTAATGCGGCACGTCTTCTTACCCAATGGCACAATTTTAGGGGGCGTCGTGAAAAAAATCTCGCAAAAAAAATTTCTCCAGGTATAGCTAAGGTCAATATTGCAATGAACAATATAAGCAATATTGCAATGAGCTACATACGTTTGAAGATGAGAGCTTAAGGGCGAAAGTCGCAGATTTTCAGCCATCTTTCAACGTTTGTAGCTCATTGCAACATTAATCGGTTTCGATGAAATTTTCAGTATGCATGTAAGTTGCAGGAATCTGAAAAACGCATTTAAACATAATTTAAAAAATTTTGTATTATTCTTACCAATTGCAACAAATTTTTGATTACTGATTCTCTAACGAACTAGACGGTCTAACATCTTAAAAAAATTCAAGTCCTTTGGACCAATTTTAAACAAGTTATGCAATTTTTAAGAGTGTCCACTCAATATTGTTCCCGACTGTAGCATAGCCATTTTGAAGTCTTGTTATTTAATTTTCGAGCCGGTAAGGGTGACTAATTTACATTACTTTATAAAAATAAGGAGGTATTTATTTAGATTTTTAGCAATTTTTACTAAATTTATTGATTAAATTCCCCTTAAATTCAACTTTACCATTTCAATGAGCACAAATTGAAAAAATTGGAGGTTGACATTTTGACGGATTCCGTAGTTTCAGTGTTAATTATTTCTTAATCATATAACAATTTGTTTGTGTTTACAACAGTTGTTTCAAATATTGCTTTTTAGGTAGTTTATTTGGAGAAATTTATTTGCCAAAATTTTTCAATTCGGACATTGGAATACACAATGAATTCATGGAGTCAATATCATCATAGTACGTTGCGTTCTCAGTTTTCTATTTGATTTGTTTTGAATGTTTATATTTGCCTCAGAAAAATCGGAATTTTTTAAAAATTAAGATAGATTTACGTACAACCACTAGTTCTGCCAATGACACCAAATAAATTCGGACCCATTTTGTTACCACCACCTGGAGTAACCGTGTGACACATTGCACACATTCTCGTAAATAATTTCTTCCCGTTCACAGCGTCTCCCATTTTCAAAAAATTATTAATTATCTCTAATATCGGAGGTTATGTTAACTGCATATTTTTAATAACATTTCTATCACGCCACACCTATAGATTTTCGTGACGTTTATGGCGATTAATGGCGATTTACTTCATCATATTGTTTTATTCATAGAGTTTCATAAATTCCTAACTTCAGCATGGTTAGAGCTGCAACATAAACGAGATTATTGAAACAGATTGACGGGAGCTTCAATATTATTGTCAACCTACATTGACAATATTATAGAACGTCTAGGGGCCGCTTCACGAATGAAACGTAGCTGTAGGGAATAAACCTGAGACCTGACACCCAATGTATTTTGATGTCCGTTGGTATTGGTGCGCTAACGCCGCAGGCTGACTCCCATTCAGTCCCATTATCATTCATTGTCAACACCTCTATAGAATTAAAAAGATGTATTATTACTATTTCCAGCGGCACAATATTTATAGCCGGTTTAATAGCAAGTTATGGATATAATTGAAAGAAAATTATTGCTATCACTGGCATTTTAAGGTGTCGGTACTACAGATCCCTGTAGACACCAAGTCCCATAAGGTGTCAGGTCTAGTGGCTGTAGCTTGCTTTGATAATTGTGTCAATGATTATGATAGTGAAGTAAGTCGCGTCTTATTCGTGGTATTGCAATATTACCTTTTGATTTGATGAAAAAATATGTACTCTAGAACATACAAGGTGTCCTATAAATGTTGTCCCCGAGGACGTTTGATGTAACTTTTTCCTTTCTAAAAATAATCTCCGCGGTTTTGTTAAGAAGTTATTAACACACGGACCAATCAAAGCGCGACTACATCTGAGCGTGGCGTTCGCATTGGTCTGCTCTGACTGGTTCGCGAAAAAGGGGGAAGTATACCCTCAGATTTTGGGTAAAAAAAAGAATTTTGTAGTAATGATAAACACGCAACTGTCTAATGAACACGAGATGGAGTTGCTTCCTATTTCCATATTCTATTCAACTCGTTGTGAATGCCGTTTATACAGGGCAGGTCGCACTAATATTAGTGCCACCGACGAGAATACCTCGTCTGTGTCAGTTTTGCTATGATTCCACGTACGATTCACGCATGCGCGTGAAATGTTGCACCATATCGCAGCACTGATTGACAGTCCTCCTGCCTAGGTGCCATCTCGTCTAAACTAGTTGAACTAAAATTGGCTCTAGAATGGCTCTGCATCAGAGATATAACCTCCGTATTCATGAACGTAATATGGAGAAATCTCTGCTATGTGGACGAAGTCACGCGCCTCGGTTTTTTGTCCTTATACGAGCATATTTTGAGCTGCACAAAGGTTCATTTAACTCATCATATCAGTCAAAAAAGTCTCTGTGAGACAGAAAAATACATTGAAATCTGCGGTTGTTTTTCTCGATTTCTACTTTGGGCACTCATAATATTACATATAAACATAATCTCGGTAAATAATGAGTTGAGCGCGCTGTATTTAACCTTCCTCTTTAGAATGAGCCTCCACCCAGCCCAAAATCTGCTCAAATAAGGAAAAAAAACCGAGGCGCGCAAACCCTTGTTTCGACCCAAAATCTAGTAAGATTCTAGTTCCTTTCTAGTTACTTCAGTAGGATATACTTCCCCCTTAAAAAACAAAGAGTTACTTTAAATAACCCGAGGAACCTCCCCTAATTATTAGTAAAATAAATCGACCTAATACATAACAAAAAAAGACTTGTTTGGAGTTTTGAGTTGCACCACTTTCATAATCACCGGCACAATTATGCATATAGCATAATGAATACAGCAATTTTGTATGTTTTGTCATCTACTACTCGGTTGCAAGGTTCGTTTGAATAAAAATTAATTAAAACGATTTTGTCCAAAATATCTTTCAGTTACCTTCATTATGAGGGAAGTAATAATAGTTTAATTATGCAGGTATTATGTGGCCAATAAATATACAAAATCCAAGATTATTTGTATAAGTTATGTATCGATTCAGTAATAGCTATGACATAAACAATAGATAGATCAATTTCAATAATAAAATGTTCATAAGACGTTATAACACGAGACATGTGAGCAACTATTGGTACATAAAAAATTACTATAATTCAGAAACCGTGGCAGATATCATATTTTTCGTGCACTTTTTTGTTACATTTATGTGTTCCATAGATGTTTACCCCTTGCCCTACGATTTATTTTACGGTTTCAGTGATTAGACCTTTTATTGTAGTTCGTAATTTCCTAAGAAAGGAGAAAATTTATATTTATTTTATGCCTACATGTGTTCTCCAATAATTATACATTAACGAAACCAAAATAGAATTGCATCTCGGTTTAAAGGAAATTAATAACTAGACAGCGAATTTGAAGCCTTTATAACAAAAATGAGTAGATGCGTTTTAATATATATATATATAATCTATATCTATATAATAATCTTATATAATATTATATAATAATAAGATATATATATATAATCGCAATTAAAAATTAAACTCCTACTTTAGTCGTTAATTGAGATTAACGATTACATTCCTTTCAATTGTAATCGTCAATCGGATAATTGAATAATGATTAACTGCTGAAATTTCGAAATGAAATACGGAATCAAAACTATATGAATACTGAAAAAAATCTAAACTGAGTTTAGGTGTATTGTCATTTGGTCTATAATACAAACTCTGTTTACGTGCTTTTATTTTTTAATGATTATCTTTTATCGAATGATTATCGCTTCGATTTTTCAATGATTATCTTTTTTAATCCTACACATTAATAGATCAATCTTGATTAAAATTTTAATCGATTAATGCCCAACTCTGCCTAAGACATTGTTTTATTTTACGAAGTCAGAAGACAAACTCATCTTATAATACTTACACCCTAGCAACGAGTATACGAGGAACTACAACAAATTTTCCAAGGATCCAATCGGCCTTGCACTTTCCAAGACACTTTGGAAATGAAATATCTGGAGAGAGTGATTCTGGAAACTTTACGACTTTTCCCCCCAGTGCCTGCCATCGCTAGGCTACTAAAAGAGGATGTTAAAATTGGTAAACTTTCCATATATTTACTAAAACACATTTAACCCTTAGCACTGGAGTAGTGACTCAGAGAGTCACCACTAAAAATTGCTGTACCATTATTCACAATACTGTTTAGATTATGAAATATATTGGAATCTAATCAATTACTAAACACTTAAGTATTATATGAAGTATTATATCAATTTCATATTCATACAAAGAAAAAAATTAATATGGAATGGAATTATTCTAGGTCGCGAAAGAAATGTTTAATTTTCGAGTTAAGGCGATAGACTCCTTTCCAAAATGGCAACGGTGCGGGATGCGCGTTCTCATTTCTCGATAATACAAAAATGGGGTTTTTCAGTAGTCAAAAGCGCCAGGAAAAGATTAAACTAGACCGCGACTCCAAAGTTCTATTTTTACGTTTACGAGGTGTAATTTGCATTATTCGACAGCATGCAGCTGTCGCAGCTTTATGAAACTACAATACAGAATTCACTCTCGAAACGGTACTTCGAGAAATAATTTGTATCGAAACCTGAAATCCATGTTAAACTGTTTGCATTCTGTTCTCAAAACTTAAAACTACTATTTAAGACAAAAAATTTTTCGATTTTTTCAAAATATCACTGTGTCCTAACCCCCCTTATTTCCAGGATTGCAAGGGTGCGGAATTCGCCTTCTTATTTCTCGATAATACAAACATGGGGTTTCTCAGCAGTCAAAAACGCTAGATAAAAGATCGATCTAGGGCGCTACCGCCCTTAAAAGTCCCATTTTGTCGGTTACGAGGCGTAATTTGCATTATTCGCCAGCATGTAAACGAAAAAATATGACTTTTGATACTGAAAACCCCCATCTTTGTATTATCCCGCACCCTTGCAATCCTGGAAAAACGAGTCTATTCCCTTAACTCGAAAATTAAACATTTCTTCCGACCTAAAATATTTCCATTCCCTATGATTTTTGAAATTTTATGCATATGAAATTGGTATAATACATAAATACCATTATTATCATACAATACCTAAATGTTTAGGAATTGATTAAATACCGATATATTTAATAAAGTAAACAATATTTTGAATATTGGTACAGCAATTTTTATTGGCGCCTCAGAGTCTCACCGTTCGAGTGCTAAGGGTTAAAGATAGATTGTGAGAAAATTGTATATATGTATCAGTAAATTTGGAACGTATCGAACTGCTTATGTCGCTGTGCCTTTTTCTTTTTTTTTAGTTACCAAAGACTACGTGTTACCGAAAGGTTGTACAGTATTAATCCCACAGTTCAAGATACATCGGCTAGAAGAATTCTATCCAAATCCGGATGAATTTAATCCTGATAACTTTTTGCCGGAACGAATGCAAAGTAGGCACTATTATTCCTACATCCCGTTCAGTGCTGGGCCGAGGTAAGTGATTGATAATTCTTATTGTCTTATTTTGTCTAATGGGCCCAAATCAGTTTTAAATAATAATTTAGCAATAGTGTCCAAAGGAAGCAGATAGTAAAAAAAAATTAAAAAATTTTGGTAGAAAGTACATAATTAAGATCATAAACGACTATGTTAACATATAAAATCTTGCATGTGTAAACGGTAACTCTAGAACAAAATGCCATTGTTTTATTTAGTGACATTGTGATGGAAATATATTACATATTATTAATTGTATATCAATAAAATATACAGGGTGTCCCACGCAACTGGAACAGGTTGTATCTGCTAAATGGTTGGGACTAGAAGATGTTATAAGTAAAAGTTGAATTGTATCGGACAGTGCATAATATGCAACTAATTGTATGCACTTTTGTGCATCGGTGCATCAGAAAAATGCAACTGCACTTTTTTTTTAATGGAAGCCTATGTTTTTGACAGCATCAATCGATGCAGTTTCTTGTGCTCTACATAAAAGTACTAACATACGTATGCCCTAAACTTATTCGTTAGGAACTTATTGAAGCTAGAAGTATAATGGAAAAATAACGTAGGTACTCGGGGCACTTGCCGAGAGACCGAAATCATTCAGAATACTGTCAGCTTCGATAACATTCTAACGAATAGGTTTAGGGCATACGTATGTTGGTACTTTTATGTAGAGCACAAAAAACTGCATCGATTGATGCAGTCAAAAACATAGGCTTCCATTAAAAAAAAAAGTGCAGTCGCATTTTTCTGATGCACCGATGCACAAAAGTGCATACAATTAGTTGCATATTATGCACTGTCCGATACCATTCAACTTTTACTTATAACACCTTCTTCTATTCCCAACCATTTAGCAGATACAGTCTGTTCTAGTTGCGTGGGACACTCTGTATAGTAGTGCTTATATTAGTCATAGAGTATTATTAGACTGTGGATATTTATGCAAAACAAAAATATTATGCGTCTCGATTGTGGGAAGCAGTAGTTAAATAAAAATTAATTTTATCCCTTAACAGTCTTTTCACGTTGAGAACAACAACAATATTCTTAGATTTTTTATATCTTCCATTGTTTCATATTTCACCCAGTTAATTTTTTCATAAATGCATAAAGATCCGCAGTTTAATTATTATGAAAACTCTGCAAACATTCAATAGTCTCTGCGGATCCAATAATGGCGCCTGTAGTAGTGCAACCATTCTACAGCACTGTGTTTGGTTTGGCTTAATACAGTTACTCGAATTAATATTCGGACGCTTCAAAAAAGACGATAACTTTTTTAATATTGTACTATACGATTTGAACTTTCTTGGAAAGCTAAAGCAATTAGTTTATTATAGGATGTGAAAAGAAATTTTTTCAAAAATTTCAATTGATAGGAATTGTATAAAAAATACTAAAAGTTACATTTTACAACTTTTTTATGTGGGCCCAGATTGAAAATTTAAAAAATCCGTTTTGTAGATCTGAGCGAATTTACAAACGTTTAAAGATAGCAAAAATTGCAGATTTTCATGATTTTCGGCCGAAATTTAAGAATTCTTGCATCTTCCAATGCCTGTCGGTTTTCTCCGCATCAACCGATTTCGATGAAACTTTCACAGTGCATATAATTCACACAGACCTACAAAACGTACTTTTTAAATTTTTGATATAGGCCCACATAAAAAAGTTGTAAAATGCAATTTTTAGTATTTTGTCTACAATTCCGATCAGTTGGAATTAAAAAAAAAAAATTCTTTTTACATCCTGTAGTAAACTAATTGCTCTAGCTTCCCAAAAAAGTTCAAATCGTATAGTACAATATTAAAATAGTTATCGTCTTTTTTAGAACGTCCGGACATTAATTCGAGTAACTGTATGTAAATATTATCACTAGACTGCGCATCTTCATGCATTTATAGTAAAATTGAGTCGATGAAATTCAAAATTGTTGGAAAATTTTTAAAGTTAAAGATGTCAATATATGATTTCTGTTCTATTAACACATAATCGATCGGTGATTATTGCATAATTTTGAAAAATCTATAGCACATAGCTAAACACTCTTCAATGGAACCTTCAATAGCGACAGCAATTTTCATTGTGAATTAACAAGTCACTCTAAAAGAAAATTTCTATGCTTTCTTTTGGTACAACACAATTATTGAAATTCCTATTAATAGGCTTTCGGTAGGTAAAGTGTTAAAATCATTAAGGGAAGAAATAACATGCAATTTGGTTTCTGTCTCTTGCAATCGATGCGGACAATTTTTATTTTGCATACTGATCCGCAGTCTAATTATAATTATCACTATACTATTATCGCTATTATATGCTATAAATATTTATTCTATTTAAAAAATTGAAGGTCACTTTCATTTCTAGAAAAATAATGCAGTTAAAAGAATTACAGACATTGTTTGCAAAAAACAGTATAATTCTTCCCCTTTCATTAAAAAAAAAATTCTTACTGTTACATCCTAAGGTGTAAGGATGTTTGAGAGATGTTAATTTAAAGATTTAGATAGAGAATAAAACGCAGTTTCGAACCTACCTGCTTTGACCGGCTTCAGTTCGGGAAATTGAGGATTTTCTTTATATTTAGCGACCTTGTTTGAGGATTTGGGTAGTTGAAATCGAAGTTGAGTAAACTCTTTAAAAATGAGTTTTGATTTGAGTAAAAATTATCAAAAGTATATGCTAAGCACCAAATTTCAGATTCATAGAGTTATTAAGTTCTTATTATAATTGTTAGTAATTACCGTGTAGTAGATTTCACTTTGTTGTTCGCTAATTGGTCGCTTCGATGTTCGTTACTTATATGTGGTAGCTTAGATGGTGTATCCTGCGGGTGTACACGCTTTTATTTGAACAAAATCCAGCGGGTATACTCACTTTTTATAAACACACCCACACACATTCATACAAGCACACACAATATAAATCAGAAATATTTAACTCTGATAAACTGAAGAAAACGAACAGCGATTGAAGAAAATCGAACATAAACTGGGTTAGGTTTCATGAAGAGCCATCCCTTTTATAGATTTGTCAATCGATTGTTCTGAGCCTAATCTCCATAGGGTGAGTGCATCGTCATGCTAATACCTCTTGACCGGATAAAGAGTTTTTGATTTCCTTTTATCGTTCTTTTGGCTAGATCATATTGCCTTACACATCCAGCCAGGTAATTAGTCACCAGCTTATTATTTATCAATCTTTTGTTCATTTCTTTTTCGAAGTGTCCATCTTCACATTCTTCAGCGATGAACAGTACTCAACGAATATTAATATATCTCGCTATATTCTTAATTTGTTCAATTAAGATTTAAATTCAAAATGAGTTTTCTTATTTAGAAGCTTTATTATTTAAACTCGAAAATTACATTTAATTTTTGTTTAGTTCCAAGTTTTACGTAAATGTTACATTCGAAATGTATACCACATTCTTGAAAACATTACCATACATTTATCAATTGTTGAGTATGTTAACGACATACTGTAAACTCCCGTATAACGCGATCAAGAAACTGTTTAAAAAGACTGCATATTTATATATTTTCTATGTAAAATCAAGTGTTTTCATATACAAAGACTGTTTAAAAATACTGTACACAGACTGACACAAGAGATACAAATATGTATACAGTACATTTAAACAATTTTGTGATCGCGTTATATAGGGGTCTGCTGGATGCTGGACATAGTTGATTAAAATCATTTGAATATTTTATAATCTACAGTTTATTTGTGTATCAAAAACTGTTTTATATATCTGTGTATCAGAGACATTTATGAATTGTTAAATATGCAAACGACATACAGTAAAGTCTCGTGTAACCACCCGTCCAGGGGTGTTAACTTCTCAGATAAGCATATTCGGTAAAAATGTTTGGAATAAAAGTTGCAGGGATTAATGGAGGATATATGCCCAAGACCTTGTGTTTGACCTTCGGAACCATTTTCAAGGTTATTTGTAGGTCAGTACGTATTTTTTAAATGGGAACCCCTATTTTTGACTACGGATTCTGAAAGAGCTCGAAATTTCACATTCAGATATGTACTTATGTCTTAGATTAAAATGACTGCTAGAGGCCATAAAAAATACGTACTGACCTCCAAATAACCTTGAATATGGATCCGAACGTCAAATACAAGGTCATGGACATAAGTCCTCCATTAATCCCTGCAACTTTTATTGCAAACATTTTTACCGAATATGCTTATCTGAGATGTTAAAAACACCCCTGGACAGGTGGTTTTGGACATCCTGTATATACTTTATGTGACAGCAATTTTACATATACAAAAACTGGTTTAAACAGACCGTACACGTACTGACACAATGTATATGTATTGTATTATATACAGTACTTTTTTGTATATGTTCATATACACTACTGTACATATTTGTTTAATCTCTTGCCGTATAATTTTTTTTACAGTTACAGTGATTAAAACGTCTTTATCCCGAAAAATGTCGTAGAGGCGAAAAGACAATTTATATCTTCTGTATGGCTACATTTACTTGAGTGCTTAAATATTGATTAGAATCGAATCAAATGTTTCAGTTAAAATGAAAGTCGTAACATGTCCACGATGTCCATCGTCGCGTCAGAGACGCGTACACACACTTCTTTTATTCACGAAACGTACAGCAAATTTTGCATCGTTACGAAGATGTTGAGTGACGATAAGGACGTGCTTATTCTATATAATTATATTCGAAACAGTAGGAAGTTCTAGGTGGACCCCTTATATAGAGAAATATTGATTGCAAAACTTTATAGCTGCAAAAGAATTATCAGAAGACAATGGTAAACGAGATATGTATTTCGTTTCCTCGATGTCGAAGAAACGATGCTATGGACGAGATATATCGCACCACGATTTCGTCGTACAATGCTATGGACGAGATATTTCGTGGATCTATGTTATTTATGTAAAGTGATTTATTTGAAAATATGACACATGTTATCGATTTTTAACACATGTCATCGTAGGTGAAAGTTGCTTTAAAGATGATAATTTTTATTGTTTATTTTGTATGGAATACAGAGGGATAATTGTAATCGATGTAGAAGATCTAATATACAACAGTACAACCCACAGAAAAAGATTTCATCCAACAATAGAATGTGTAGTTTGCAAAAAAATATAGGTCGATGGAAGAAAACCAGATATTTCTGTAAAAATTGTTCCGTCACATTATGCATTTCACCATGCTTTGGAGTATTACATACAAAATAAACAATACAAACTTTAATTGTGTCAAATAACATAACAACATTACAACATTAAACTTAGACCCTTTCTTTAATGAAAAATAGTAGTATCTAGGCAACGTATAGGCGAAAAACATCTTTAAGGTTAATGTAAAATAATGAAAACCCGCTCATGAAGCGATATCTCCATACTGGTCGCAAACTTCATACTGGGCGTACATTGACGTACATCTACATACAGTGAGGGACGAAAGTATTCGTACAGCCTTTAAAAACATAATAACTTTTTTATAATTGTAACAAACGACCTGATTTTTTATAATCAATTAGAAGCATTGGTTTACGAAATGATATGCAAAAACGATTTTCCAAGAATTATAATTTACTAATTTTATTATAATTTAAAACTTTTTTATTTCAGCCCTTAATCGAAAATTTAAAATATATCTTTTGTAGATCTATGTTATTATACACATGCTGAAAATTTCATCGAAATCCATTAACATACACACGAGCAACAAGCGGTTAAAAATGTTGAAAATGTAGTTTTATACGACTTTTAATCGCGGTTTCTGCTTAAAATCCGCAGACAATCCACAATTAGTAGTTTTTCAGATAATTTAAATCACCGATGTCTTTGTCTGTATTTCTCTGTATTTATTGACAATAATTAACAAAACTCTGTATTTATTCTTCATATATATTATAAATATTTCATATTTTCAATATATAGTATTTACTTATATTAGATTTTTCCAAGAAACGACGCTACAGAGAAGGCAGGGAATGAAATAACGACAGGAATTAAATGATCTGATATGAATATAATTATAAAAGATCACGTCCTACTCGTCACTCGACATCTTTGTTTGCTTTTCGTGACTGACGTGAAATTTGCTCTAGTCTTCGTCTATAGACGATTGCGGCATCGTACGCTAATCATAATGGCGACTGCATGTAGCGACGATTACGCAACGATGACGCTTCGTGGACAGACGTGAATTCTTTTACATTGGTCGCAGCACTGAAGTGTACAGCAATCGGTATTTTGTCGCGTACGCGTTTCTGACGCGACGCATCGTGGACAGAGGGCCTTAGACTTTGTGCGGAATCGTACATGACGAGTGTGACTCGTTAAAGTACTGCAAGGGGTTCAAATCATTTCAATATTTTTTCAATTACTTGCGTAAACTGATACTCGTTTAGAAATGTCTCCTTCTTTAGAAGGGTGGTGGGGCCTCACGAAGGCACGAGGCGATTAAATTGCGTGTGTTTTTTTATAGGTCGTGCGTGGGAAGGAAATATGCGATGTTAAAGTTGAAGGTTTTATTGTCGACAATCCTGCGGAACTACAGGATCCTGTCGGATCTCACAGAAAAGGACTTCCGGCTGAAGGTTGATGTTATTCTCAAGAGGGTGGACGGCTACCGAATAAAAATTGAGCCGCGAAACAAAGGCAATTCATAGGTTCTTATTTGAGATGGAGCTCTTTAAAATTTCGAATGATATATTCGTTAGAAACGTTAAAAACGTTTTAGCTTAGCGATGCGAGTACCGTGCGAAGCAAGACTTGACATGGTTTTCTAGTTTTTTCTTAGCTCTATCGAATCTTGCAAGCTTTACGTAGACGTGTTCTTCGAATTAATATTTAAAAATTATATCGGCAAAGGCGTTGAAATATCTTATATTGTTTTCAAGTTGTAGAAATATTTTAGTGTGTGATATCCTTATAATAGCAGATCAATTGCTAGATTATGTAATCTAAGGCATGAGATATATTTTATTGTTTTATAATTATTAATATGCGTTAGTGTGCCATATTATTATATTATCCCATCAATTGATATTGTAATGTTTTCAGAAATAAAAAGAGTACAATTGTACTCGGAAAATATTTCTTAGTGTTTCCAATCTTCGAATATGTGCTCCTCTAAAAGTCGGAAACTGTAAATTAATAAGGGTAAAGAATTATTTATTAATCCTTCTACAATATTTTATTTAATTTCATTGTTGAATCCTGAATGACACAACTTTTTTGAATTTTTTGAATGACACAAATTAAATCAACTTCTGATATAATATTTTATATAATAACCGCTAGGAAAAGTTAAAGTTCAATTAATACTCTTTCAAAAAAACATGAACTTTTATTTAATTCTTGTAAAGAAGTATACAGAAAGCTAAATTTGCACAAACATTTGGAATAATTAACACTATACTATAACAGAATATAAATAAGAGTAACTTACAACTATAATGGCAAATAAATTATTATGTTATATGGAGTACAATTATAAGCTTAATGTGACGTAAGAAAATAGAATATTTCAAAGTAAATATCCATTTACAATTTCTTTTATTTCTACCATTGATAATAGCACCGTCAATATAAAATCTTGAACTATTCTCTTATCTACAATTGATTACAATATTTTGTTGACATATTCATATAAATTAACAAAGCGTCAACTTTAAAATATCCAATACCAGCAGAACTTTCTTAGAACATTATTTACGCCGAGGTTGTTATTAAATTAATTCGCAGAATTACTAATGAAGTACTCGATCACACATTTGTGTGAAAATAGCTATATTTTATTAAACTTTAAAGGAATGTTTTCGTTTATACAAAAGTCTGCTTTCCAAGTAGATATTCTCCATCTTTTTACAAATTGCTTTATCCTTCGCTATTTCAAGTTGGTTCGCATCAATTCGGGGAGTAACCGGAAGATTGGGCAGCCATTTTTTCCGCCCGCTCCTTCCTCCCTTTTGGTAAGTCCACTGAAAGGAACTGTATTGCCCATGGAATAACGAACAGGACGTTCATTGCTATAAGTGCAAGCTGACAGACCACGAAACTGTTGGTCCAATCCTTCATCAACCCTAAAACCATTCATTAATGTCGAAAAATCCGGGCAGCCTTTCCGGACGCAAAGTCAATTGTCATATGATATTCCCACAATTATTATTATTATTATTATTATACCAGATTATAGACAGCGGATTTTATGCATTTATGACAAAAATGGGTAGGTATAATTTGAAACGTTAAAAACATTAGACAAAGAACCCCGCACTAATTATATGGAAAATCTATCCCGGTAAAATCAGTTGGATTTTTCATATGTTGTAGCTTATGATCTACTGAACAGAAGATGTAATGGGCACAAAGCTTAATAATGGACAATTATCGAGTTATAATCAGACAAACATGACAAATTCGAGTTGCCGAATACTCAAATCTCGGGAAGTATTTATTTTTTGGAAAAACAAAATCTCAAAATCACAAAATCTGTTAGGTGGTGTCATTATTTTTGAATTTTGAATGACCTTGAAAAGGTCTGTGAACAGAAATCTTTGCGTGTCACAGTAGAGATTTTTGTGAAAAATTTCTGTTCACAGACCTTTTCAAGGTCATTCAAAATTCAAAAATAATGACACCACCTAACATATTTTGTGAAACCCTACTATTTTTGTATTGTTCAATTCCGTTTGCCGTTCGCCGTTGCCGAAATGTTCGTCGGAATGCGCGGTTCGCCGCACTGCGCTGTTCGTTGAAATGTTCGAGTCTGTACGAGGCATTAGGTTGTTGCATATGAAATGTCCGATTTTTAGGAGTAACACTCCTTCTATCTACTTTAAAGTTTCTTGATTGTATTACGGTAAAGATAAAATATCATGCTCATTCACGTCTTCCATTTACAAGATTGTTATCCTGATTTTGTAGTTGTTTTTACCATCAACGACTAGTACAATAATATTATTCACCATGTTTTGACCGAAAATCGTCAATAAGTTATTTTTCCAGACATATAACAGGAATATAATAAACTTTTTATATGCAATTCTATATACAATAAATATAGAACTACATATAAAAGTAACAGGCACGTGGTTGCCATACAAAATTTTCTTATGAAAATATATTTATAATTTCATTAATTGTGAAATAGAAAATTTAGGACCGGTCATTTGACCGGTCAAGGTACGTTTAGTGTTACGGATTAGCTTTGTACCTCAAAGTATTATAATACATATAATAAACCTCTACAGACAGAGTTGGGCATTAATCAATTAAAATTTTAATCATGATTGCTTGATTAATGTGTACGATTAAAAAAAGAAATCATCGAAAAATCGACGATTGATTCAGTCGATTGATGAAGTTAATCGTCAAAAAGTAAAAATCGTAATCGTAAAAAAACATAAAAGCACGTAAAACAGAGTTTGTATTATACATATATAGACCAAATGACAATACACCTAAACTCTGTTTACTGTTTATATTTTTTTCAGTATTCCGGTTACAGAGTTAAAAATTCCGTATTTCATTAAGAAATTTCAGCAGTTAATCATTAATCAATTATCCGATTGACCATTACAATTGGAAGGAATGAAATCGTGAATCGCAATTAACGATTATTAACAATTAGTCGTCAATCGTTGATTAAATTTTTGCCCAACTCTGCCTACAGGCTGTAATAACATTTCTTGATCGAAACGTTTTATAAGAGTTGCATTCTAATATCGGACATTTCATATGCTACAACCTAATAATATACAGGGTGTTCGACTACAAGTTGGAGTTTAAGGGGTGGCTCTCCATGATTATACAAACGGCCCAAATGAGAACCAAGGTAAGTATGTATTTGTCACTTGATACGTGACTGTCTCACGCCTCTGTGGCGTCTGCGGCGTACACCTTTGTTGGTCGGGCTGCCGCATTTTAGGCGGATTTTTAATTCTTAATAACCAAATAACGAAGCCGAAATCTCAATTATTTTATTCTTCATTTTCCTCTTATATTGTCATGGAGAATCACACCTTACATTTTCTCCCACCTGTAGTCGAGCACCCTGTATGTTTACTAATTTAAAAAAATAAATAAATAATTTATTATGACATAATTATAAAATAGAATATTAATTTTTCAAAAATGCATATGACATACAATTTAATTATGTATTACACTTTTTAACAGTGTTCGAACGATTTAAAATGATCGTCTTTTGCTCGCAAAGTATGATTACAAACATTCATCAAAATTTACTCGAAGCAGGATTGGCTGAGAGACTGGGAATATTTATAATATTAAAATTTTTCAATGGACTCACCAACAATTGGACCAAACAGAATAGAAATGATGCCACTAATGGCACCGCAAATTCCATATGCAGACGCGAATTTTTCAATACTGATGTCTTCTATGACCACCAATGTCTGAGGAACTAACATCCATGATCGAATTATTCCTATCACTACAATCATCGCATATGTACCGGTCAAAGTGTCGCTGTAAAACAAGTAACCTGAAAAAGGGAATCAATCTTATATGTATATGTCAATATGTATACAGGGTGGAAATTACAATGCGTTACAGACGATTATCTCCAAAAATAGTGATTAAACGCAAAAATGTTTCACATGAAAGTTGTTCAATACCGAGGGGGACATCATGTGGTGGAATTTTTATTTTTCCCGATGGACACTCCAAGGTGAGGAGAAGGTTACCTTGATTTTTTTAAACGGAAAGACCTACTTTCTTTATCATGAATCGATAGGCTATCGAATTCTCAGTAAAAATGTATTAACCTCCATATGTCCTAAATATAATAGTTAACGAGATATTATCAAAATAATTTTCTTTCTACTTTGGATAATATCGCGTTAACTATTAGATTTAGGACATATGAAGGTCAACACTTTTATATTCAGAATTTGTTACTGTATCGATCTATGGTATAAAAATTGGGACATTTCCATTTAAAAAAAAAAAAGTTGATCTTCTCCTCACCTTGGAGTGTGTCCACTGGGAAAAATAAAAGTCCCACCACATGATGCCCCCCCTCGGTGCTGAACAACTTTCATCTGAAACATTTTTGCGTATAATCAATAGTTTTAGAGATATTCGTCTGTAACGCTTTATATTATATAATATTTAAATTTCCACCCTGTATACAGGGTGCCCCGGGTTTTAATGGACAAACTTGGGGAGCATATCCTACAAGAGGAAATAAGAAAAAAATGTTATTTGAAGTTTGTTCAGAAACGCTTTATTACAAAGTTATAAGCAAATAAAGTTAGAAATTGTTAAATGAAAATTATGGTGACAGGTGGATTGGTCGAACAGGGCCGGTTTCTATGGCCTGCAAGATCCCCCTACTTAACTCTTCTCGATTTTTATTTATGGGGAACTTTAAAAGATAGAGTCTACAGTGCAGAAGTTACTTCGTGTGAAGAATTAAAGCAACGGATTATTATCTCCGTTGCTGAAATGCAACAAAATAAGGAAGAGATTTATTCTGTAATAATTACAATAACAAAATAAACTTTGGAAATAATCCGATAAACACGTTCGACTTTTCAATGTTCAGTAAAGTAAAATCCACTGTCATCAATTCTAACTTTATTTGTTTATAACTTTGTAATAAAGCGTTTCTGAGCAAACTTCAAATAACATTTTTTTCTTATTTCCACTTGTAGGATATGCTCCCCAAGTCTGTCCATTAAAACCCGGGACACCCTGTATATGTATATACATATACAAATTCTGAATTTATAAAAAGATTGAAGCCAGTGTTATTTATTTATACTAATTTATAACAATAAATTAAAGTTATCATAAAGTGCAAAAAATAGAAAATGTAATATAACACACTGAACAGAAAATGTTGATTCTAAAATTATTTTATGGATTTACCATTAAAAGAAAAATACATTTGTATTCAGAATTTGGTGTTATCGTGTTTTTTTTTGTTTGTAAAATGTATTGTTTTACTAACCAATCTTTGCGAACGCCATGGCAATCATAGCAATAAAAAATATATATTTCGACTTCACATTCACCACCAAAGTGAAAATTGCGAGCAGAATTTTCGACGCTAATTCCGCAGACGCACTAATAGTAATTGCGAGGGCTGCCTGAGCCTTATTATAACCGGAGTTCGCCATCATCAGCGGCACCAGGCTAGAGAACGTGAAATCGCTCGAGAGCACAAAACTAATACCAAAACACATGTTTAAAAAACGACAGTTTTTCAACAGTGACATTTCCAGAAGGTCGCCCAAAATTTCTCTGTAGAAATTGATTAAAAGAATTATTTCAATAGAACGTCACATGCACATACACTGCCGCTCAAAAGTATGTGGACACTTCCTTAATTCTTATAACTACCTGAAAAAAATTATGATATCTTTGGTAAATAAGATTACCTTGTATGTATTCCAGTTCGCGTACGGTGTTAGAGAACATATTTTAATAATAATTTATTAAATATCTCACCAATAATGATAAAAAATAATTATATCTTCTTTTATATTGTATATTGTATATTGATACAAGGTTTTACTCAGATTCTAAGATGTCCCACAAATATTTTTCAGAATTGGGACATCGTTTTCGGACTTGTCAATCTATGTGATCCTATCGTTTTTCTTTTATTTATTTAACAAAAATTGAATAACTAAATTGTTTATTTTGGTACTACTAGAATACATTAGATACATATTCATAATAGACTTAAGCAAGAAATATTGTTTGATAATAAAAATATACATTATACCGGGTATTTCACCTAACTTGACCACCTTGAATATCTTTGTTGTTTTAGAAGATAATGTCTGAAGAACGAAGTTGAATGGTAAAATGGGGCTGATACGATACCAAACAAATTTTTGTTTTTATGTAATTCCATTTAGAGATATGAAGGACACCTTCATTTTTTAAAATGGAATGAGGTATTTTTTAATACATCCATCGATGCAGCTGGACATTCGTTATAAAAAAGTATTAACCTATGTATGTCGAAAAGTTAGTAGTTCAGGAGATATTTCAATTTTAATAATTATAAAACACCATTACTGTCGTACTATTGTAAGACGTTACACTAGTAAATAAACGCTAATGGCTTAGTACGACAGTAATGCTGTTTTAGAATTACTTAAATTGAAATATCTCCTGAACTACTAACTTTTCGACATACGTAGGTTAACACTTTTTTATAACGAATGTCCAGCTGCATCGATTGATGTATTAAAAAATACCTCATTCCATTTAAAAAAATGAAGGTGACCTTCATATCTCTAAATGGAATTACATAAACACAAAAATTTGTTTGTTATCGTATCAGCCCCATTTTATCATTCAACTTCGTCCTTCAGACATTTGACGTGTCTTTAAAAACAACCAAAATATTCAACGTGATCAAGTTAGGTGACATACCCGGTATATCACAAATTTCATGAACACGGTAAGTGTCCACATACTTTTGAGCGGCAGTGTACGACTACATACTACTACTATAGTGTTCGACACTGTTCGACTACAGGTGGGAGAAAATTTAAAGATGGTTCTCCATGACGATATAAGTCGAAAATGAAGAATAACAAAATTGCGATTTCAGCTTCGTTATTTAATTATGAACAATTAGAAAACTGCCTACAATGCGGCAGCCCTACCAACAGAGGTGTACCTTGCATACGTCATAGAGGCGCGCGACAGTCACGTATCAAGTGACAGATGCATGCATATCTTGGTTCTCATTTGGGGCCCCAACGAGGTGAAAATGTTTACAAATTAATCGTTAGACGACATTGAACCTACCTACGCGTTAAGATCCACAAGGGCAATTCTACTATCCGCCCTATGGAATTATCGAGTACAAGGGGTAAATGCCCTATCACTCTTAACTTGTTCTCACATGAGTAGTTCATTAGAGATCATTATAAAATGGTATCCATTGTGTCCATAAATGTTGAATGAAATCCTCACAAATGCAAGTATCCACAAAAATACACATGCGTACCGGAATCGTTCACAGCTAATTCACGTTTG
The DNA here is from genome assembly GCA_028455605.1 of Lasioglossum malachurum. Taxonomy (NCBI): domain Eukaryota; kingdom Metazoa; phylum Arthropoda; class Insecta; order Hymenoptera; family Halictidae; genus Lasioglossum; species Lasioglossum malachurum. The sequence continues at coordinate 13,667,591 of CM052318.1, read as the reverse complement.
ATGCACGTCAATTTGACTTTCGCATATCCAAATAAAATATCAGTGAAATTGAAACTGATTTTTGTTATACTCTGGACTCTTACGTACTTTGACGTGCTGATTACGAATATGATAGTGAAAATTGGCGCAAATTTTATTATAATGTCGGAAACCATTAAAAAACCATAAGATCATAGTTTTTTCCATTTATTTCTGTAAATAATGGCAATTTTTAAAAATACTTCTAATAAAAGTTGTAGGTCTCATCGAAATACACATTTTATGTCGCATTGATTTTTGTCATAAAGACGGTAGTTTTTGAGAAAAACGAGGCTGCGTGGGACCGGAAATAGTAACATTAACAGTGCCAATCGAGGTGAACTACGAAGACAGAGAAGCAGATATGTTTTTCGCAGGAAAGACACTGACAGAGAATATGGATCAGCTTGATTTTTAGAAAAACGATTTTTAGAGATCTCTGAATGTTGCGCTAGACGCAAACGCACGCGTTTTTTGACCCACTGCTTCCGAGGAAGTCCAGACGCAGAACCATGCGTTTTCCGACCCACAGCTTCAGAATATGTACTATTATAATAGCAGAACTAGCAAACCGAGAAAAATGAGTTTCTAGGGGCTTGTAGTGAAAACATAAGACCTTTCACTCAAAATGTTGTTATTTGAAAAAAATGTTTTTTTTACCATTTATTTTGCAATTGTTTTAAACAAATGCCGTGTTTTCACAAGGGATATAGCCCCAAGTGTCCCCTTTACGGACCAGTTTTGAAAAATATGGACGTTTGAAAATTGACGAACTTAAAATTATTTGAAGTGAACGCTGTACCGCGATATACAATCTCGGACAGCCGAAGAACACAGTGGGCTCGATCGTGACATTTTACTATAACTCTTGAAATCGGGATGAAATTTCCACTAAAATTCATTAAAAACTGATTTTTATGTTCTGATAATTATCGTAATAAATATATATTTTTTGTAATTATTTTTTCATTAATTGTTTCAATTTTGTCGTCTTAAAATAAAATTTTAAATTGTTCATTTGTTACTTGTGAATTGGTATTTGTGAATACTTGCACTTGTGAGGGTTCCATTCAACATTTATGGACACAATGGATACCACTTTATAGTGATGTCGAGTAATTTACTTATGTGAGACCAATTAAAAAGTGAAAGGGCATTGACCCCTTCTAGTCGATAATTCCGTAGGGCGGATATTAGAAATGCCCTCGTGGATTTCAACGATTTTTTAAACAATTTCACCTCCCTGGGGCCCCAAATGAGAACCAAGTTATACATGCATTTGTCCCTTGATACGAGACTGTCGCGCGCCTGTGTGACGTACGCAAGGTACACCTCTGTTAAAAGCGTTGCCGCATTTTGGGCGCATTCTTAATTATTAATAAATAGACTGCAGATCTATATGCAAAAGAAAAATTTTCTTCATTGCTTACAAGATATAGGAACCATATAAAAATTTATTCCTATCTTTAATTTCTATCTTATTGTAATATTGTAATATATTGAAAATATATATAACATATGGGTGTTCTTTAATCGTCTTAATGGTTTTACTGTTTTAAATTACATCCACCCATTTTTGTCATAAATGCATGAAATCCGCAGTCTATTAATAAGTCACGAAGCCGAAATCTCAATTTCCTATTTATCATTTCCGACTGACATTGTCATGGTGAAGCACCCCTTAAATTTTCTCCCACCTGTAGTCGAACACCCTATATACAGGTGAGAGAAACTTTAAAGGGTGTTTTAAATACACAATAAAAAGATTGCGATTTCAGCTTCGTTCTTTAGTTATTAACAATAAAAAATCCGCTTAAAATGCGGCAATCCGACCAACAGAGATTTACGTTGCGAACGAGAATTAATTGGGCCCTGTATAAAATATACTTATTTTATATGCGCTTCATTATATCATTATATGCGCATTTGGACACAATGGATATATGGAAACCATTTTATAGTGATCACGATCAAATTATTTCTGTGAGCCGACTGTAAAGTAAAAGGGCATTGGCTCCTTCTACTCAATAATTCCATAGGGAGAATATTAGAAATGCCCTTGTGGGCTTTAATGTGGGTTCAATGTTGTCCATCGGTTAATTTATGAATCTTTAAAACATTTTCACCTCACTAGGGCCCCAAATGATAACCAAGGTATGTAAGCATGCATCTGTCACTTGATACGAGACTGTCGCGCGCCTCTATGACGTACGCAACGTAGGTACACCACTGTTGGTGGGGTTGCCGCATTTTAGGTGGATTCTTAATTTGTTAATAACTAAACAGCGAAGCCGAAATCGCAATTTTTTTATTCTTCATTTTCGACTTATATTGTCATGGAGAACTACCCCTTCAATTTTCGCTCACCTGTAGTTGAACATCCTGTATGTGGGAACAAGAAAAGTGGAGTGTTGAAGAAGTGTGAAAATAAAAATTGTAATTGCAAGAAACAGGAACCAGATATTTCCCTTATCATCTTCCTTTAATAAATTTAAAAGGTGACAATCGATATTCTTAAATTCTTTTAATCTTTCTTGTGTTTTAAGATTTTCATCTACATATTTGTGTTATAAGTTTTTAACATTCATAGTCTAATAATAGTATATTCAAATACCTTTCTTCCACTTTTCACTTTTAACGCGATAGAAAACACACATTTTATAGTGGATTGATTTATTAAATTAAAAGAATTTTTTTGGTATTACTACTTCTTTTTACAATTTTTATTAATTCGTTTCCCGAATACTTTTCATATGTTGTTGCTCGTTACTTCATAAACGAATAACAAGTTATATTGTATTATAATTATAATTTATTAATTTATTATATTATGTTATGTTTAACCTATTAACCAGATTAACCTATTAACCCTAGTTTGTTATAATTCAGATGCAACATTTTTATTTTGCATAACGACCCGCTGTATAATTATTATTAAGGGTTCCACTTTTCTTGCGTTTTAACACTTTATCGACCGGAGGCTTAACGTCAACTTTCAAGAGAAAGGTTCATTTTTTACCCCTGGTTCCTGTGAGAAGTTTCTTCTTTTCAATGAGTAGAACACTATACAGTTTTTAAAAAAATTTGACCTTGAAGAAGTCGGTCAGATCTTTGACGACCAGAGGTGTAGAATCACACTGTCACAGCTTTTTGACACCCTGTACCAAATGGAAGCTTTAAAATCTTCCTTTACAGAATAATTCCAAACGAAATGATTAGATTGTTTTATTGAGGATGAGTTGTTAGTGTATGATTCAAGTTTCTGTTGAAAGATTTATTAAAAGATCCTCAGCCATCCTCCATAGACTTCCAGAAATCATAGAACATTCGCCGGTCGGTAAAGTGTTGATTAATTGTTAATTAATGTTAGAACTTGTCCGATTAGTGTTGCACAAAAGTTTGAGAGCATACCTCGTTCTTTCATACAATACAGCAATTTTGTGACATAGAATTTATTTCGTAAAGACATGAAATTTCTAAAAAAATTTATTGAATTATGATTTGCAGAATGGTTGTAAATGTTCTTCTGGAAGAGATGCTTTTTAACGAAAGAAAGACTGCTCTCGAAACTTTCGAACGACATACACGCAACGTACTTTAAAGGACCTTTCTCGTTATTCTCGTCCTTCATGGATACTTGGACGCCTTTCTCGTTTCTTTTCTCCTTATTTTTCTCAAAATGATTCCTGTCACCAAAGGCGCCAATACTCGTCACCAAATTCGTCACGCTGGTGGACGAGAGCGCCGACATACGCCTCGTCAACAGCTCTCGCATCGAGCCTGACTTCATTCGATTGTGAATCTTGCTCTCGTCCTCGAGCTCTGAAATTGAGGCTACCCTTTTTGCAGGCTCCTGTGTTAACAATGAGAGGGGGTAAACGTATTTAAACGATCGTGGAACATCTTACAGAGACTCTCGATTGTTTTGTATCTAAATACATAATTTTAATCAGACAATTACAGGTAAGTACCTATCACTATACAGGGTGAGTTTCGTAACGTGACGATCTCAAATATCTCGTAAGTTATTCCTGGAGGACATACAGTGCTCTAATCTGTTTTTTATTACAATACTTTTTCGTTTTCATCGAGATATGAGGGTCACCTTCAGTTTTTTAAATGGAATATCTAATATTTTTTTCCAAATCCGAATAAATTTTTGCATCTTTCAATGCCTGTAGTTCTTTTTTCTCATACGCCGATTTTTATGAAATTTTCAGAATATGTATAATTCACAAAGGTTTACGAAAAGTATTTTTTAAATTTTCAATATTGGCTCACATAGAAATGTGAGCAACAACTTTTATTATTTTCTTTGTAATTCCGACCAATTGCAATTTTTTCAAAATTTCTTTTTTACGCATCATGTAGTAAATAAATTGTTCTAACTTTTTTAAAACATCCAAGTCGTATGATCCGATATTAAAAAAGTTATCGTCCTTTCCCAGATAGCACACGACGTCTTAAATACGTCCATTTTACGTCTATTTTAGGTCTGAAAGTCTTACGTTCCAAAAAGACGTCTTTGAGACAATGTGGTTCTTATATACCCATAATCTAGCAGTAAATATTAGCATTGGTATTAGTTGTTCGAGTTAGTGTTCTTCAAATTTCTCAATTTCAACTTCAATTTTAACTTTTATTCCAACTTCAAATTCAATTTCAACTCATCAATTTCAATTCCAATTTTTCAAATTCAATTTCACTTTTTCAACTTCAATTTTGACTCTTCGATTTCATTTTTCAACTGCAATTTCAATTTCAACTCATCAATCTGAACTTCAATTTCAACTTCAACTTCAATTTCAACTTATTGTTACGGATAGAGAATATATTCCGTTCGTCTTCTCATAGGAATCTCTTCTATATCGTCTCTGGCAGGAAGCGTCCTAGATAACCTTTCATATCACAGTTAAACCTTTTAACGAGGACCGAGCTCTGGCCCAATTTAATTGAAAGTGACAAAAAACTAGAGTTATTAGTCTGGCCCTAAGCCCTAAGCATGATTAGATTAAGAACAGACCATTTCATTCATTTGTAGGGGTATATAAACCCTTAGATTCTCGCTCTCGGGGGCTAGTACCTTCGTAGTCACGAATCGTGTCACGTCGTGCTGTATTCTCGTAGAGTCAATTTGCAGTTAGATCGGGCTAAAGTTTCCCTTCGATACAACGTTAACCATATAGATTCCGCGTGTTCGGCATAAAATCTATTAGGCATTTCTTTTGTACTTGACTCGAGACACCCCCATTTGCCAGTGCGTCAATCTGAGCAGATAGTTAGGTAACTATCTAATTCTATTTCAATTCTTCTATATCACTAGTTAACTTCATTCGCGACAATTACAATTGCATTACAGACATTTATAATTAGAATATATTTGTGTGTTCTTTGATAATTAGAGCAAAAGTTTATTTAACCCATTATTATTGTCCAATATCCTAATATAGTAATCGAACGTTCCCACACAATACAACCTAACCGCTCGGGTTGTATCAATCAAATTATATTAGTTACAAGGCCTACTAATTATCCTAGCGACTCCCTGATTTCGCATCAGGTTCGTTCACGCTTTACCAATTGTCCAAACAGAGATTTTTCCTACCTAGTGGCTCCCCGATTTCGCATTGGGTTCGTCCACGAAACCTATACCATCCTAGCGGCTCCCTGATTTCGCATCAGGTTCGTCCGCATCCTAACAGCTCCCTGATTTCGCATCAGGTTCGTCTGTGCTCTTATCCAACCTCCCAGCGGCTCCCCAATTTCGCATTGGGTTCGTCCGCGCTGGGTTCGTTCACGAAGTTTCACCATTCCTAGCAGCTCCCTGATTTCGCATCAGGTTCGTCTGCGTTTGACTCCATTCCTAGAGGCTCCCTGATTTTGCATCAGGTTCGTCCTCGCTGTCTTCAATCCTAGCGGCTCCCCAATTTCGCATTGGGTTCGTCCGCGCAACTTACTAACAAATTAATCTCATATTCCTAGGGTGACAACCCTTCGCCGGCCACTCGTTGCTACTCGCGGCCCTGGCTCGTAACATTATCAATTTTTCAACTTCAGTTTCAATTTTTCAACTTAAATTTTAACTCTTCAATTTTTCAACTTCTTTTCAATTTTTCAACTTCAATTTCAATTATTCAACTTCTGTTTTAACTCTTCAATTTTAATTTTTCAAATGCAATTTCAATTTCAACTCTTCAATTTCATCTTCAACTTCAACAATTTCAATTTATCAACATCAACTTCAATTTTAATTTCAATTTCAACATCGACTTCGACTTCGACTTCAATTTTAACTTCATTTTCAATTGCATTTTTTATTGTATATAATTGGAATTTTTATTATTTTTATTGCAATTTTAATTGCAATTTTTATTTTTATTACACTTTTATGTCTATTCCACATGCGTTCTTCTAAGAATTGGTTTAACGTTGAACTCGTTTTTGTCGAAATCTATTGTTACTCTGCCTTCTTTTAAGTTCATTAGCAATTATGGACCTTTAAGACTTCTTTTGGGGATGTCTTAAAGACCTCCCGAATGGCCTAGGAACGTCTCGTGAACGTCTTTCAGACGTCAAACAGACGTCTTAGAGACGTCTTTAAGACGTACCGTTTTCTAATACGAGATGTTCAGGAGACGTTCGGATGACGTCCGTGGGACATTCGGGACATCTTTATGACGTCTTTGTGCTATCTGGTTGTAAAAGTGTTCGAATATTCCTGTGGCTCACTGTATAAGAACGATTATTGGATTTCATTTAGCCTTCGTATGTAGTATTGGATTTCATTTATTCTTCAACCGATCGAAAGTATGTCGTAGGAGAGCATATTGTAGATTTCAGAACTGACCTTTAATGTTTCAATTAAAAGCGGAATTTGTTTTCCGCCATCGCCTTTGAGGCTTGTCAAGCTACTCCATCTTGTTTTAGCAGGAGTGGAGAGGTGACCTATGTCTATGGAACGGCGATTCACCGATGTTACTCCACATAATTTTCGTTCTTCTCTCTCGCGCGCTCTCTCTGCTCTAACCTCTTCCGGTTTCCTTGTGTGCCACTCAATTGGATGCATCATAGTCATTCCAACGATGCAATTTGAACTCATGGCACCCGTTATTAATGCAGTGCCTGTTAACACGCCAAAGTAACAGAAATATTTCAGTATACCGGGTGGTCCACTTAAAACTAGGAGATATAAAAAATACTTTGTATGCAATTTGAACGACGTGAATGAGCAAAAATACACACACGACGGTGCAATGAATTATTTATATTAATTCATTATTAGAGACACCTGCATAAATTGTGAAGATTACATTGAAACTATAAATTAAATGAAGAAGCTGCATCGAAATCTTATTATTAGACTGCGGATGTTTATGCAATTTTTGTAGACGAATTTTAAGAAACTTGAATAAAATAAAATCTTATTTTCGGTGGTAGAGAGAGAGAGTGTGTGTAAACTTTTTAGGTCTGAAATAAATAAAAATCGTACTAAATTCTATCGTATTTTATATGGATTATGGATTATATTATTAATGTGTCCAAATTTTAATATGTATACGTTTAGCAATACTATGAGCAACATTATTGATCATGTGGATGGTAAATGCGTTTTTCGTACTGTAAATCTACTATTTCGATTATACGTTTGGATTTGTTTCAGACTCCCAAAATAAGACTATAACAGTAGATAGACAAAAGTAGCAAACTTATGAAATATGAATCAACTAAAATGATCGCAGTTTTATCGAACATTTCCATCAAGAAATCAGTTAGCAGTAACGAAATTCTGTTTGTAACAGTTTTTGTGACGTCCAATTAAAATGCAACTTTTATTTCATATTCCAAACGAATTTCTTCATTGAAAAATAAATAAATAACTAAATTATTTTCATATGAACATAGCCATGCGGTTAAAATGAACACATATTATTATTACTATTTTTGTGATCATGAAATATATGATTATAGTTTTAATAAATACAGTAAAACCTTGATCTAAGAAAACGGAAACCGTAGGATCTACGAACAACGAATATCCCCTCCACTGCTGAGAAGCTCGAGCTGCCTCGAACATGCGCGTAATCCAATATGGAGTCGGGTATATCGGTGTGAACCACACACACACACACACACACACACACACCACTAGTCCAATAACAGAACTTCTTTATTTTTCGTCATTTTTTGCCGGGACTTTCACCAATTAATTTGTGGAATTTTTCTGATGAAAGTGACACTAAACACGATATACAGTAAAGTCCCAATCTAAGCACGACGGAGGTGACCGTTCCAAGTTCCAAGCCAGTACAACAATAACAGAAATTCTTTATTTTTCATTATTTTTTTCTGGGACTTTGACCAACATTATTCGTGCCATTTTCCTAATGAAAATGATACCAAATATGATATAATTCCGATGATATTTACTTGTATAATGGACGAAGAAAGTTTCGGACGCAAGGAAGAACAGTGTATCTGAGATACTCTCCGATATCTGAAGACTCTCCGCGTCTCTTTCTTTCCCATATGTCGTCCTTCTTTGCGTCCAAAACTCTCATCAATCATTACACGAATAACTATAATTGGAATTATATCATATTTGGTATCATTTTCATTAGAAAAATACCGCGAATATGTTGGCCAAAGTCTCATAAAAAAATAATGAAAAATAAAGAAGTTTTGTTATTGGAATAGTATGTTTACTGTTCATTACTTCACGATTCAAATTGCAAGTGTTGTTATAAAATTCGTTATGAAATCGTCGTTAAGTAATGTGTTAATAATAAGGGCACAAAATAATACTAGACGAACACGATCTAAGAAACAGCACGGACCCAAGGGTTTTTCTTAGATGAAGACATTACCGAATGTTGTCATTATAAATGTTTGAAACAAATGTATCTTCTAATTCAGTGTTATACTTTTATTTCGAAGTTTGTTTATCAAACTCACCACGAAATCCGTAAACAGTCATTAATTTCTCGATCACTATGGGATACACAATCCCACCTAAGCCAATGATGACTTGGGCTGCGCTCATTACCTAGAACACAAGAGTTTTTCTGAAAAATTATGAATATAAGTATGTATGTCGAAGCAAACGCCGGCCATCAGTCTCGCATTTACGTACTGGTGCTCGTTTCTTCACGAAGTAAGCGTTGAAATTCGTGTTACAGATCGTCACGATCAAACCGAGGCCAAGCCCTTGAGATAAATTCAGAAAAGCCATTTCGTAGAAGTTGGTGACGAAAGCCATAGCGATGTTCGATACTGAGAAAATCACAGCGCCGAAAATACCTACCGGCCTCATTGCGTACTTTTTCAGCAACGTGTTCGTCACTAAACCTGTTGTAAAACCATATCCAATTACTCTTTTCATTTTGATGTTACACTATGTGCTATTTAAGATGGTACAGCAGTATTCTAACTTCGTAAAACCAATTTCTTTTTTCTGTTGATTTCCAAAGCTTAATCCTTTGCGGATATTTAAAAATTTCATATAAATATTCGCGTAATTGCGGAAGTTGTTAGACTGAATTTATCTAATTGTAAGCCGTGGGCTACGAGAACCACCGTATCAAATTTCGGAACTTCATTTTTAAGAACGGTGTATTTAAACTTAAACTTAAACTACAATACAAGGTGGTTCACCTGATATGACCACCTCGATTTTCGTCATCGCTATTATTCGTAGCGAAGAATGTTTTGAATGGTTTCGAGAGATGCAGACTTTGGTATTGAAAGTTTTTTGTATGGTATGTGAACGCGTAGGAGACATATGATGGTCATCAGAATTTTTTTAAGTGGGATCGTATGTTTTTTCATATATGCTCTACAAAAAAAGTATTAATATATTATTATCGAAAAACACCATTAGTTAAGGAGATATTTTATTTTTAGTGTTGTTACGAAATCACAACTCTCTTGATAATGTTACGAATTCAAATACATTATGGTCAGTTTTACATGATTTGTAATATTCAACAAACAATGTGACTCGAACAGGATAGTTGTCCTGAACATTACGAAAGAATAACAAGAAACGCATTAAATAAAATATTTCCGAATCGTTGGATAGGACGAGGTGGTCCCATTAATTTTTCGGCAAGATCACCTGATTTAACACCCCTCGACTTTTTTTTATAGGGTCACTTGAAAAATAAACTGGTAAATATTTACTTTAGGGGAGGCATCCCCGATGATCTTGACACCTTGACACCTTGACATACAATATGTTGTTAAAACATAATAACATGGGAAGAGATATATGGCAATGGGCAGAATCGAGACATATTTTCATTTACGTATCTTACATAACATCGACAGAAAACAGAAATGCAGACTGGCTATCTAGGATTACTAACGAAGACACAGAATGGGAATTAGCAGACAGAGTCTTTGAACAGATTGTCGAAAAATTTGGGCTACCGGACATAGACTTATTTGCAAATAAATATAACACGAAGTGTGATAAGTTTTTATCGTGGAGGCCAGATAAAGATGCCTTCAAAGTGGATGCATTCACAACAGAATGGACAAAATTTAAATTCTATGCTTTCCCGCCATTTAGCTTGATTTTGAAAACCTTAACAAAAATCAAACAGGAGGGAGCAACACAGGGATTATAGTAGTACCAGATAGGACAAACCAACCTTGGTACCCTCTCTTTATATCATTGCTAGTAAACGAACCACTTAAATTTGAACTAAACACTAATCTGTTGCTCTCTCCCTACAGATCGAAACATCACCCGAAAGCGAAATCGCTATCCTTACTGGCCGGCAAAGTGTCAGGATAAGCATTCAGGAGAATGAACGCGCCACTAGAATCTGTCGAAATTCTTCAATTATCTCTAACAGCCTCAACACAAAAACAATACGAATCAGGACTGAAAAAATGGCAACTATTTTGCATCAAGAATAACTATGAAATCTACGCCCTACGGCCCTACGGCCCTACACGAGAAAGCTTATTAGCTTTTTTAACAGAAAATTATAAGTCAGGCGCGTCATACTCAACACTGAATACACATAGATCAGCGATTTCACTGTTATCACCAAATAATATAGGCGAGGACTAGATAATTAGTCGCTTCTTCAAAGGCATAGCAAAACTAAAACCCTTGAAACCCAAATACGCAATCACTTGGGATGTGTCAATGGTTCTAAACTATCTAAAAAATTGTAAAACTGAAAGTACAAGTCTAAAATTGCTATCACAAAAGACTGTGACTCTGTTAGCATTAATAACAGCCCACAGGGCACAAACTCTAAGCAACATTAGAATTAATAATACATATTATAAATATGAATAACGGGTTACAAATCAAAATTCCAGACGCGATAAAAACGTCTGGTCCGGGACGTTATCAACCATTACTGTTCATACCTTAGAAATGCACATGATCCTAGTCTATGTGTGTAACATCTATCTTACTAGAATACATGGCAAAGACCAAAGAAATTAGAGATTAGGGAATGAGGAAAGATTGTTTATATCATTTAAAAGGCCGTTCAAAGCAGTCGGTTCACAAACACTAACTGTAAGCAAATGGATTAAGGAGATTCTCTGTGAGAGTGGTATGTATATATATATCGATATTTCCGCACATTCCACTCGACATGCGTCCCTGATACACTACTGTGCAAAAGAAACACCCTAGAGGAGCACCCAGTATAATTACAGTATAATATATAATGACAAACAGTATCTTTATGTAGAAATTGTATTGTACAATGATTAATTTATTGAATTTATATTCTCAGAACTATTCAATTTAACAGCGGAATGCTTTTACAAAACTAACTGTGTTCTTATTTGATTTTTTACGCTTTTCTATTCAATATGGCCGGGTGCGCTTCTATCTTTTGCACAGTAGTGTATGTCGTCCGTAGCATCGTTTATTCGACATCGTGGAAGCGAAATAGTATCTGGTCCACGGTAGTGAAACTGTTAAACGAATTACACGGATTAAGAGAAGTCTTTATTCTTGTAAACATGTTACATAGATTTCTTTCTCATTGTCAGTCATATACACTTTCTCGACGTAATGACAAAAATCATAATATTCTCGTTCACTGAATGAATTAGTATTCACGTGTGCACGTATTCGAAATGAATGTCTTCCCACTTCGTGGTATCTAGTGTAAACATTATGAAAATGTCATGTGCGGTAAGCAATTACGCCAGATAATTTTTTGCTATGTCACAGTGTGATCCTCAAATCAAATTTTTTATAAATGTAATACTCGAACCAAGACAAAAATCTCGCGCCACTCTTATCTGGCGCCCACAGAGCTGTGAGACATTTACATTAATAACTATTTCTGAATTAGTGCCGTCTCTTATCGTGTCGATCTTCCCAGTCTCTGACAGCTGAAAATATATGCGTCCGACTATGTGTCATATTTGAATGCGTCTTGATCGTGTCAGAAGACAGAAAATTTCTTGGAATGTTCGGTAACGACAAAACAACTTGATAACTTAGCGTATGTTTACTTGTCAATTTCGTCTACGTCTACGATATGGTGATAAACCAAAAATGACAATTCACGCTAGTCAACTATATACAGGCTGTTCCACATAACACTTTCCACAGAAATTTCTTTTTTTAGTATTGTCAAGGCCACCTTCATTTTTTTAAATGGCACTTCAAGGTCATCCGAACGTCAAGGTATATTAGGTCGTTGAATTTTTTTCGTTGAGGTCTTGATACGGGCTATACTACTGTTAAGTCAAAAATACAAAGTGCCATTCAAATAAATGAACGTGACCTTGACAATACAAAAAAAAAAGAAAAATTTCGAACTTTTTTTTATTGCAATGTACAACTGATCAACTTTTGTTTAAAATATTTTTCTGTCAGATTATCGCAAGTACTTGAAAAATCGTGTGGGACACCCTGTATACAATTGAGAATATTTTTTGAGTTTCTTTATTATTTGAGTGTGATTAGACATCAGAGGAAGAAAAATTTAACACAAAATCTACCAACCATCAAAAGTGACTGATGTGTATCTATAGATAGTATTATACTATACTATATATTGTACTATAGTATATTATACTATAGAATAGTATTATAAAACAAGATTAAATTTATTTATATTTAGTGCGATTTTCACTGTAATACAGGGTGGGGCACTAACTATGTCTACCTTGAATATCTCCGTTATTTGTAATAACATGGCAAAATGTTATGAACAAAATTTGAACCCACGCAGAAAATGTTTGTGTCCTAATATGGCCCCCTCTGCACCGTGCAAATTTTGTTCATAACATTTTGCCATATTATTACAAATAACGGAGATATTCAAGGTGGACATAGTTATTGCCCTACCATGTTTACAAAACTTACACGCAAAAAAGGGGGCATATTATGACAATCATTTCCTGCGTGGGTGGAGGCATCCTAAATCTAATAGTTTACGAGATATTATCGAAACAATTGTCTTTCTTCTTTGGATAATATCTCGTTAAGAATTTGATACTCTATCGATTTATGGTATAAAAAATAGGACATTCTATTTAAAAAAATCAAGATGACCTTGAAATGTCCTCTATGTCTCCACCCACGCAGAAAATGTTTGTGTCACAATGCGGCCCCCTCTGTACCGTGCAAATTTTGTTTATAACATTTTGCCATATTATTACAAATAACGGAGATATTCAAGATGGACACAGTTAGTGCCCCACTCTATATATACTGGAGTCAAAAAATGTATTCAATAAATTCCCATGAAAACACCTTTACAATTTCAATAATTGTCAAATAGAAAGTGTAAAATAGGTAATTTGTCCTCTCGTGGTAGATTCATTGTTAAATGAAACGGGATGTTATATGTATTCGGTTCTTCCTTCATTTATTTAAATTCCTATGTTTTAGTTAAAAACAAATAAAACTTAAACAAATATAAATTACAACAAAATTTGAGAGCTATCTTTCGGGCCAAGATCCCTGGTATTTAACATAATTAGTAAACAAAATTGTTTAAAATAGGCAGCAGTCAAGGAACTGTCCAAATAACACATTTGAAATAGTCAGGAGTTGTTGGCAATAAAATTGAAAAATAATTCGGAGTGCACAGGGATAATTTGAGAAACTCATTGAGATTTGCAGTTTTCCTTTTAAGACAGTTCATATACACGGTGTCCCAAACATCGGTAAACTTGTCAAAACGTTACATCCTCTCGGATTTTAATGAGCTTCAAATACGTTGTCAAAGTCGCCATTCGGAACAACTTTTTCCTTTGGAAGTATATGGCGGTCGGTTTTAGTTTACGAGATATTCGCAAAAGTAGTTTCTTAAAGTTGCTGTACACGCGACATGAGTATCCCGCGAGGACATGTAATAACATTTGACCTTGTTTTCGACGAAGACAGAACGCAAACTGTCGCGCGCTGTCGCGCAATGCTTGTAGCTACAGTGTCGTTTATATGATCTACGACATATTTTCAATGACCAAATCTATTCTTTACGACAGAACCCCTTCCCTGCACCCCCTCCCGGGAAACCTAACTTAAACTCACTCTGAAATTCGAGTAAACTTTTCCTTGCGTAACCAGAAATTTTGCCTTTTTCCTATTTTATCCAGTAGATTTAGACGTGAAGATCTAAGAAATCCAAGTTTCGATCCTGGAGAATCAATAGGTCAAAAGTTATAAATGTTTAAAGTTGAACGATTTCCAGTGTTTTTGTCAGATTAGCGACACTTACCGAGCGGAACCGCTAGGTGGCACCCCAAGCACGAGCTGATGTTGATCAATCCGAGCCGGCCCTCTCTGCCTTTACACGATCTAAACACCAACCAACTAATTAACTATCGACATTACCGCGTACTTGTGCTGCCACCTACCGGCTCCGCTCGGTAAACCGCGCGTGACCGTCACTACGCACATGATGGCGCTAACCTGTCAAAAACACTGGAAATCGCTCAACTTTAATCACTTATAACTTTCAAACCACTGATCCTCCAGGATCGAAATTTGGATTTCTCATATCTTCTCGTCCAAATCTACTGGATAACATAGAGAAAAGTCAAAAAGTTATAGGAGATAGGCAAAAATTTCTGGTTACGCAAGGAAAAGGCAGCCTGAAATTCATTTAAGGGAGCAGACTCGTTTCCAGGATTGCAAGGGTGCGATAACGCAAAGATGGGGTTTTTCAATAGTCAAAAACGCTAGACAAAAGATGAATCTTGGCCGCAATCGCCCTCAAAAGTCTTCTTTTTACGTTTACGAGGCGTAATTTGCATTGTTCGCCAGAATGTAGCTATCTCAGCTTTATGAAATTAACTACATGCGTAGTTATATGCTTCCGAGTAATACAAATTAAGCCGAGTCTACCCCCTTAAATTTAAATCGAAAAATTATCAAAACTATCGACCTAACCACCCACGACAGCTAAGCTGGAGTTACTTTCTTGTTCTTTGTGGTCATTAAACTAAATTTCGGAGTGAGTTCGGGTTAGGTGTTTCGGAGAGGGGGTGCAGAATCAATGCTGGGATATTGTACGGGTTTTAGGCGCAAGTGCGACAATTTTTAGCGTCAGTAACGTAAAAGTGTGGCTAAAATTGAGTACCTTGGTCACCCCGCAAAATCTGTTAAGATTTGATTTTGAAATATGAACGTATAACATGTGTGTATTGTATTAAAATTTAATATGTATGCACATATAATATATAAAGTTTTGAACTTTTCCGGTACTTTTCTGTCAATAATAGTTCCCCACTACTTTTCCCACAAACTTAGGACGTAGATACGTTCCTGCGCGTGAAACAGCACTTGGCAGAATTCGCAATAGTGAGTGTGATAGATGTTTTTGCGAATATCTCGGAAACTAAAAGAAACCGCAATATACCTCTAAAGCAAAAAGTTGTTCAGAATGGTGACCTTGACAACATATTTCACCCTTAGCACTTGAGTGGTGACTCAGAGTCATCGCTAATAGTTGCTTTACCATTATTCAAAATATTGTTTACATTATTAAATACATTATATTGGGATCTAACCAATTACTAAGCATTTAAGTATTGTATGAGGTATAAAATGACAAAATATCATATACATAGAATGAAATCATTCTGGGTCAGAAAAAATGTTTAATTTTCGAGTTAAAAAATAGCTCTATTGCGAAAATATTCTCTGCCGCTTCGTTCAGGAGTTATTAATGAAAAACTCGGACCAATCAGGGTGCGGTGATTGTAGGCGGACTCCGGCTCGGCCAATGCCAACGCCACGCTCAGCTGCAGTTGCGCTTTGATTGACCTGAGCTTTTTCATTAATAACTCCTGAACGAAGGAGAACATTTCTCCTGCCGCGGAGAACATTTTCGCAAAGGAAAAAGTTACTTCAAATGATGTCAAGAACGTCCCTTTCCAAGGAAGTACAACATTTTTGGGACACTCGGTATAAATATAATTGCTTGAAAGTGCTATATGGTATAAAATAAAATTTAGGCATATGTATTACGGTTCGTATGAAATGCATTGTTAATAGTAATAAAAAGTACTGCAAAAACTACGGATGCCCAAAAATTAATGAAAAATAAATAAATTAATAAAAAACTAAAAATATGAGAAAACGTACAACTTTGCAACATAGAGAAATCCAACACATCAACATTCGGTGATATTTGATTCATACTTTCTTCGATTTCGCCGAATTATTATTGAAAGTATTAATTCTTTGCTCTCAGAGATATTTTAACTCGAAAATTAAACATTTATTCCGACCTAGAATATTTCCATTCCCCATTATTTTTAAAATTTTATGGATATGAAACTGATACAATACCTCAATGTATAGCAATTGATTAGATACGAACATATTTAAAATGTCCAAAAAAGGCTAGGATATAAAGTTCGATAGAATTTTGTACAATTTTGATTTGTTTCGGATCTACAAAAGGCTGTTCCCATTAAAAGTAAGATTTCATTGCATTCCACTTTCTTAACATTTGTCTAGGAAAATTGGAAAATGCATAAACATACGCAGTTTCTTAATAAAGTAAACAATATTTTGAATAAATACTCCATTTTTAGTGGCGCCTCGGAGTCACCATTCGAGTACTAACAATAAGGGTTAATTATTGAAAAAATAGTTTCTTCATAAAGCGAATATCGTCACGACTATCCTTAAATGAAATAAGTGCAAAGTGTTTACGTCACGATTATTATCATTAGACGCGTGATATCAGCTCTTAAATGCGATGCGCGTAAGTTTGCCTACTCACAAACTTTTCGTGAAACGAAATTACTCAATGACGCGTTATCATTATCATAGTTGTCCCCTAGAACAAGCACAAAGACATTTATATACGTTTATGGTTGTTGTCTAAAGTAGAACTATGTACTTTTTCATGCATACACCACAAGTCAAAGTTACTTGAATAATTTTAAATTTTCGAGAAGGAGAATGGTAATCATCCGTAAAATTTTGTATATCAAGATCACGGACTAGATTATGATATTGTATCTCACATGGTTAAATCATTATTTATATACTAACTCTCATTTAAATTCACTAATTTAGATTAATTTTGTTTACCCTAGTTCGCATTATTATTTACTAATTCTCACTTGACTTCACTAATTTAGACTAATTTTCGAAAAACTAATTCTCATTATTATTTACTAATTCTCATTCGACTTCAGCAATTTAGACTTATTTTTTAAAAACTATTTCTCATTCTTACATACTAATTCTCATTCTACTTCACTAATTTAGAGTAATTTTTTAAAAACTAATTCTCATTATTATTTACTAATTCTCATTTTATTTCGCTAATTTAGACGAATTTTCTAAAAACTAATTCTCATTATTATTTACTAATTCTCATTCGACTTCACCAATTTAGACTAATTTTTTAAAAACTAATTCCCATTATTATTTACTAATTCTCATTTTGACTTCACTAATTTAGACTAATTTCTTAAAAACTATTTCTCATTATTATTTACAAATTCTCATTCACTTTCAGTAATTTATACTAATTTCGTTTACACTAGTTCACATTATTATTTACAAATTCTCATTCACTTTCAGTAATTTATACTAATTGTGTTTACGCTAGTTCTCATTATTATTTACTAATTCTCACTTGATTTCACTAATTTAGACTAATTTTTTAAAAACTAACTCTCATTATTATTTACTAATTCTCTCATTTAAATTCGCTAATTTAGACTAATTATGTTAAGACTTACTCCCATTATTATTTCCAAATTCTCATGTAAAAGGCACTCATAAATATATACATGCCTAAATTCTTTTGCAAAACACTTGTCCTTGGCGAGGTAATGTTCATGATACATCTCCTAGCATTTCATTTTTAATTTCTTCGAAATGTTCTCCTTTATTATAATGAATTTAGATTAATATTAAAATTGTTTCATAGAAGATTTGATAAATTTAGGAAGCAGTAACTGTGATTGTATTTTAACAAAAAGAGTTGTCAATGTCAACAGTACTTTGAGGTCAAGTGTAGAATCTCTGTTAGTCGAATAATTATGAACGACAATATACATATTCTCACGTGAAGAAGATATGATAAACTACTTGTAAATACGAGACATTATTATGCAACTTTGAATCATTATTACAACAATTGATGTAATTAGTTCTCGAATTTGTTTACAATGTACTACACTTAATTTTATCGTTATTATTATTATTATTTGAAGTAATAGCATTGCTATTATCAATATTAATATTTATAGTCATTTGTATCTCTTGTACTAACAAGTATATGTATATGTATTTTAATATACAAAATACGTTTGCATTTCACATCTTTGTAGATAAATAAAAAGATAGACAAACCTCAAAATTCTTGACAAGAACTTCGATGCAACGATTTCTCTGAAATCAATTTTCAAAGTGCAATTGTTGCATACTAAAAATATGATTGATTTATAAATGAACAGAGATAGTTGCCCGACGTAACACGAATCCGAATGTTCACAATTCTTGTAACAGAATGTATCGTAATAATAAGCAAAACTTATTAGAATACTAATAACTTATAGTAACATATTAGTAGACTAATTAAATTAGTAGTAAAATAGTCTAATAAACAAATATCAGTAGACTAATAACTTATAAACATATTAGCAGGCTAATTAAGTTAGTAGTAAAATAGACTAATAAATGAATTAGTACACTAATAACTTATAAACTTATTAACAAAACTTATTAGTCGACTAATCATTACATGTCTTAGATATTAAAATTTGGAACGTAGAAAATCGCGGATTTACTAATTGTTTTTACGAAAGAAAATAAAGAAAATATACCAGCAATGGAGAACGTAATCATAAAAACTGAATTAAATACAGTCAAGGCAGTTCCAGGTTGACCTGTCGCGTCAAGGAGGTCAGCATAAACAATTGCAAACGATGAAGATGGTCCAAATATTGTAACCTATGAAACAACAAACCAAATAGCTTAACTCTATGTCTGGAAATTGATTAGTTATTCATTTTTAAAAATTTATAACACTAGATGACTCATGATTTGAACGTTCAAAATTAAATTTGACCTTCAACCATTCACGTATCGTCTGCAAAACTGGTTGGACATTATTTTGTATACAGGGTGTCCAAAACCACCCGTCCAGGGATGTTTTTAACTTCTCAGATAAGCATATTCGGTAAAAATGTTTGCAATAAAAGTTGCAGGGATTAATGGAGGACATATGTCGACGACCTTGTATTCGACATTCGGATCCACTTTCAAGGTTATTTGGAGGTCAGTACGTATCTTTTATGGCCTATGTCATTCTAATCTAAGACATAAGTACATATCTGAACGTGAAATTTCGAGCTCTTTCAGAATCCGTAGTGAAAAATAGGAGTTCCCATTTAAAAAATACATACTGACCTCCAAATAACCTTGAAAATGGTTCCGAATGTCAAATACAAGGTCATAGACATATGTCCTCCATTAATCCTTGCAACTTTTATTCCAAACATTTTTACCGAATATGCTTATCTGAGAAGTTAACACACCTGGACGGGTGGTTTTGGACACCCTGGATACAGTAAAGTCTTGATCTAAGCCGAACGGAGCTGTGCGATCTTAGTCAGTCCGTCTACCCCGTCCACTGAAGGAGCATATCTCGCGAGGGACCACAAAGCAGTGTAAGGTGTAAACATGCCATGCAATCCGATATGGGGTCGTACATATTGGTGTGAACCACTACTAATCCAATTGCAAAACTCCTTTATTTTTCATTATTTTTTTATGGAACTTTCGCCAGCTTATTTGTGGCATTTTTCTGATTAAAATGACACTACACACGACAGCGCTGTCCTTTTTCTGTGTTCCCTAGGTCATTCTAAGGTCTCAAAAAATAGCAGAACCACAGGAACCAAGACACAGCACAGACCCGACGGTTTTTCTTAGATCAAGACTTTACTGTCAATTCTACAGTTTTAAACAACTTCGCGTCTGTTCAGATATTAATAAGTAAACAGCGGATTTTATGCATTTATAACAGAAATGAGTAGATGTAATTTAAAAGAGTAAGAACATTGGAGGAATTTAAAAAGACTGTTACATTATTTCTAGCTTATCGAACATATTAAGACAGAAAATAAATTTCTGTTTCACTCCAATTTGTTGCAATTCAGGTAAAAAATTTTTATTTTGCATAAATATCTGCTGTCTATCTCGATAAGTGAAAAATGAATGTTTAAATTCACTTTTTCTTCTTCTACTTGCTTTTAAAGGACAGCCGCGTAGGTGTACTTGGTCGTAATTTTTTTCATCGTTAGACTGTGAATGTTTATGCAATTTGCAATTTTTGTAGACGAATTTTAAGGAACTCGAAACAAATCTTATTAAATTTAACTTTCCTTATAAAATAATTTCTCCTTATAAATTTCGTATAAAATCTTATTTTCCGTGGTAGTAGACTTTTTAGATCTGAAATAAATTAAAATCGCGTACTATATAAATTCTGTCGTATTTTATATCGTAGCATTTTTTGAAAATTCTCAAAAGCCATAATTGCATAAAGATCCACTGTCTACTTATCATTTATGGTTATACAGGGTGTCCCGAATTTAAATGACAAAAGGTCAGGAGCGTGCAGGGGACCGAAAAACTAAGACAAAAAGTCTTTTAGAGATTTGCTCGTTTTTGCTTCGTTTTGGAGAAAAACGCAAAAATGCATGTAAATAAAAAAAATGAAATAAAAAAAATAAAAAAAAATAAGTAAAAAAATGAAAACATGTTTTGTTTCTTTTCTTGCGATTTTCTGTATGATTATGGTTATTGATTTAATTGATTCTTGTTCGGTACTCACGAATATTAATATCATGGCGAACATCACCATCCAGCCCCAACCACCATCAGGAGCCAGGTCTTCCAGCGTGAGTTCCTCCTCTTTTTCTTGATCTTCATAGAGCAACGTACTATTTCCATATTTCTTTCTATCCTCGATGAACGAGCCCTTCGTTGTTGACATCGTAGTTGTTCCGTTAGTCTTAGTTACCATATTAGCTTTGTAGAGTCTACACACATTGCACGGGAGCTATTTGATACAGAAATACTAAGTCTCCTCTCATTCTTTCTTCGTTTCTTTATGATTATTATATTCAATTCTCTTTTGCTTTATTCTTTTCCCCATGTAAAGGCATACATTCTTCACTCTGTAAGCACAGCGTCATTAAACGTCATATTTCTCGCGATTTTACACACCAAAACAATAAAAACTCTAATTTCAACAAAAATGAATAGGTGTAATTTAAAACAGTGAAAACATTAGAAGAATTTTAAAATACAGCTATATTATTCTCAACCTATTGAACATGTCACAAAAGAAAATAATTTCTGTTTTGAAAATCCTTTGTGTTCTTGGGGTTATTTTAAGAAAAAATGTATATATATAAAAAATTATATTATATATATACAAACATTTTTTGGTATCGTATGAGCCCTCTTTAATAGTACAACTTTTCTCTCTAACATTTTCTTCTATTTCTAATCCTAACGGAGCTATTTAGGTGGTTTGTTTGTCGTGAACCACCCGGTATATGTATAACATGGTGTCGAATCGGCCTGGTTTAGCCGGTAAAGTAGACTTCTTGTTTTTTATAACTCTGCAAATATGTCGGTAACTATGCGAAATATGGGAAAATATCAAGAGACTTTTTTTGTAGGAAATTAAATTTTCAACAATGTATGTCCTATGACATTTTTCTATTAGCTTCGCAGTTTCCGAGTAAATTTATATTTCGGTGAATTTGCAGAACAACTGCCTCTCCCCCGAAATAATGATTGGAGGAACGTAAAGGCTCCGTTCTGAAAAGATCAAATTCTGGGTGACATCTACAATGGGAAGATTCTGTAAACAGAGTGAGTTATGGTTAGGTCGTGAGAGAAAATCCAGGGGTAGTCTAGCAGTCATTTAAAAAAAATCATTTTATTTTTAGTTTAGTACAGTTTAGTTTAGTTTAGTTTAGCTTAGTTTAATTTTAGTTTAGTTTAGTTTAGTTTAGTTTAGCTTAGTTTAGTTTTTAGTTTAGTTTTTAGTTTAGTTTTTGGTTTAGTTTTTAGTTTAGTTTTTAGTTTAGTTTAATTTTAACATCATTTGAATGTTTTTTTATAGGAAATTCAATTTCCTACAAAAAAGGTCTCTTGATATTTTCCCATATTTTACATAGTTTCTGAGATATTTGCAGGTTTATAAAAAACAGGAAATCTACTTACCGGCTAAACCAGGCCGATTCGACACCATGTTATACATATACCGGGTGGTTCACGACAAACAGGCCACCTAAATAGCTCCGTTAGGATTAGAGATAGAAGAAAATGTTAGAGAGAAAAGTTGTACTATTAAAGAGGGCTCATACGATACCAAAAAACTTTTGTTTTTATGTAACTTTTTTTAGAGATATGAAGGTCACCTTCATTTTTTTTAAATGGAATGTCCTATTTTTTATACCATAGATCGATAGAGTATAAAATTCTGAGTATAATAGTGTTGACCTTCATATGTCCTAAACCTAATAGTTAACAAGATATTATCCAAAGAAGAAAGACAATTGAAAGACATTTTTTTCTTTAAATAAACCCAAGAACACAAATATAACCTCAAAACGGCGCGAGAGAGAGAGAGAGGGACCACGGAAATCTCGTGCCGAGAAAATTTTCATTTTGAATAAAGATCTGTAGTCTAGTCATAAATTATACTTTAACCCTTTTCGCTCGGAGCTATTGTATTTTAACTCGAAAATTAAACACTTCTCTCGACCTAGAATAATTTGTAGGTATATCATTTTTTTTTCATTTTATGGATACGAAATTGATATAACACCTCATACAATACTTAAATGGTTAGTAATTAATTAGACATAAACATTCTCAATAATCTAAACAATATTTTGAATAATGGTATAGCAATTTTTAGTGGTGACTCAGAGTAGAGTGCTAAGGATTAAATGTAATTGTTTCAAAAATTGTCTACTACTATAAATGCGGATCTTAGCTTTACGCAGTATCCTCGTTTATAACAGAATATACATTTAAACATTCAATCTGCAATAAATTTTCTAATTTATTTCTTGTCCAGTTTTCACTAAAAATACTGCTGGCAAAAAATGCAAATTTTCAACTTTCTAGATGTCTTGTGTTTTAATAGCAACACTGTTGACGTAATGTATAATATTTTGATGGAATATTTTGCAACTGCACTGAAAATGAAACTTGATTACTTACTTTTCAACAGGTCACAGTTGTTCAAATAAAAGGGGAAGTATCCACAAAAGTGAACTGTTTTTGTCCCTTTACAGAGTAGTATTACACAGTACATGACTCGAGTGCACATCACTGCTAAAGCACAAGACATCGTCGAGATTGAACAGTGTTTTCGAAATTCACTTTTTCAATTGTTCGTGGGAAGCAAACGAGATCTAGACGTTCGTATCGAGCGTAAAAAACTTTACAATATCTTTTTCAAGTTACAAGGTCAGGAAGACGCTGTTCGAGTTACAAATCTCAATGTCACTTTTCATACGAACCGGAGATAGACAATGTCAACAGAAAACAAGCACAACGTAGACGCTTTTACAACGAGTTAAATGGTTGTAATTACGTGAAGAATATACACTCGTCCCCTAATTTACGCGGCACTTTTTTACGCGGCAAATTTATCTCAATTTACGCGGAACTTTTATCTAAATTTTTCTAAATTTACGCGGAAAGGAAGGAAAACATTTAGGAGTAGTGTGGTCTCTGGAACCTCATCAAGTTTATAGATTCAATTTACACGATTTTTATTCGCGTAAATCAAATCCACATGGAACGGATATTCGCGTAAATTGAGGGACGGGTGTAGTTGATGTCCAAACGATCACTATACGAATACAAGTATATTTATACACGTTTTAGCGGTTCGATTTGCAAATTTCACATTGGAGCATGTAAATCACTGTAAAGTCTTGATTTCCAAAAATTGTTGTTAAATAGCTTACCGGCAAAAATCGAATTTTTCGCGTCTTCGACACACAGAACAGGAAAATAGCACCTTTAATTATCTAATTCTGTACTCTGTATGACAGACACCTGGGAGGTTTTTGACTGAACGAAACAAGACACAAACGTATTCGAAGACTCTCTTATCTATGTACACAATGCCATCGCACTAAGTACTGGTCCTTAAGAGGAATGAAATATGGCTACTGTAGCATCTGCAATTAGAAAATAAACGGTGAAGAAGATTGGTTCAAATGTGGAATTTTTGTTGTGCTTTTTAATATCCTTTTGTGAAATTCGGCTCTGATACAGGAGATTTAATATATTTAATATAAGGTGAAGTGCTCTAAGTATGGACAATCCAAAAGTGATACCTAAATCTGGACAATTGAATTTTCATAGTAAAATCAATAATTAAGAGATTAAATCATTATATTATATGTATATTCCGAGGCCTTAGCTACAAGTAGGTGTGAATATTATTTCATTAAGACATCAATTGAAATTTAAAAATGAATTCAAAGTTCATTTGAAAACAGTATACAAAATAGTCTATTTACATGCGAATCATGTGCATTTATAGTTTGTACTTTTACTAGAAAAAAAGATATAATTTAAGCATTTAGACAAAAAATAATTATCACGCATAATAATATTGATATTTTAAAATAAATTGGCAATAAAACTTAGTAGTAATAGTAATAATTATTAATTCAAATATTAGATGTCCCAGTTTAGGACTGCTGTGAAATATAAGTACTAGAGATCTCCGTTTCACGTGTATGTAAATACACGTGGTACGTGAATCGTGTAGTACGAATTTAAGGATCCGTGAATACAAATCCATGAATGCGGATGATCCGTGAACACGGATCTGCGAATACGGATCCGTTCGGTACGTTCGAGTCCAACAACTGAGGCGTTATTGTTTTCCGATCGAATTCTTTTCGACTGTTGATGTCAGAAGTGAGACAATAATAACGTTGCGGCAACTTGTTTGACGTTAAATCACCGTATATTAAATGTAAAATAAATACACGAATATTCGTGACATTAAACTACACGGGTACCCGTGTACAGTAATTCTGCGATCGAAGTCCCAACACCGTGTTTTGAACGGACTTCAATAGTATAGGGTAGCTATATTTTTATGACTGCGTCTACCACGCGAGACTTCAAACGACGAGCCGAACATAGAGAAGGACAGAATGAAATTGGATCGCGTGGCCGAAGCGTGTCGCCGTTGCCGGCACAGTTTAAAGACCCGTGCGTCATCACAATGTGATCACCAAAATTTTATCTTCTTTATCTTTCATTATTTTTTTATGGAACTTTCACCATCATATTCGTGGCATTTTTCTAATGCAAAATGATACCAAACACGATATAATTTCAACTGTATTTAGTGGCTTAATCGTATTGGAAAGAAAGAGACGCGGACAGTTGGCGTCACCGGTACAATTCAAAGGCCAACATTGTCGCTGTTGTTCGTTGCCTTCGAAACTTCCACCGTCGATTAAACCACTAAATGCAGTTGAAATTGTATTGTGTTTGGTGTCATTTTAATCAGAGAATGCCAGTAATAAGTTAGTGAAAGTCCCATAAAGAAATAATAAAAATTAAGAAGTTTGAAAATTCGGTTCTCTCGAGTCAATGTGTAGTGTTCACATCGATATACCCGAGTCGACATCAACGTCGCCGCTCTGCGGAGCGACTCGGCGTTGACAGGCAGTGGAGTGGGTAGGCACTGTACTTCGATCGTACAGGCGACACAGTACTTCGATCGCAGAATTACTGTACTTAGTACCAGTGTTGGGCAAATTTTATTTTAAATAATAAATAATTAAATAATAAATAAACGTGTGATTTTCATTGCAAATAATAACTAAACTTTTTATTTAAATAAAAGTAATTTAAATTATTCCAAAAGTGATCTATTTGTTATTTCTTATTTGCAAATAAAAGATTATTTAATTATTCGTTATTTGGATTGAGGTGTGAAAATCAAATAAATAGTTTTTGGTCTTCCCTTATTTCTTGTATATTGTATACAATTAACACGTGCGCGTTTGTGTTTGCGGTAGCAACCTTTTCAGCTATACAGTTTGTTCCGTCGCGTAGGAACCATACACGTGGGTATCTTCCGAAAAGTATTTATGGTGCGTACGTGACTAAAGACCGTCATCATGGATTAAACAAACTAGGGTCATGCGGCGACCAGTCGAGGCATCTGGCCAATGTTTAGTTTTTATACACCCTTGAAAATACAAGGTGTCATAAATTTAGTCCCTCCGAGGGACCACCCGCGACCGTTAAGTACGGTGTCTCATTACCTGGACCCGTCGTCGACCGAGTGTAGGTACCACCCCACTCCTCCTTCAATGGGCCTCATTCAGAGCTACGGGAAGGAGGTCCTAACTGCCAAAAGTGTACTGATTTGGAAATGCAGCTTTCTGCAGGAACTAATCACTGCATCTTATTTGCCGCTCGAGAAGCCTGACAAACATCGCGTAAAGACCGCGTTTGTCAGTTGAGTTTACGCTCTAACGCCGCGCTGTGACACTCTCCAGTCCTCGGGTAGACAAGACAACGCACGAGCCGTCAGCGATCAGAACATCCGACAAAACGGGATCGCATCAGTCGAGATTCTTCGCATACGGAATCTATTATTCATCAGATCCGCGAGCGTTATACTACAGTGTCTCGATCAATTCACGAACACGGATTATCATGTATTCAAATCTGTGCGCGTATAAGGCAGGACCTGCTAGATCAGCCTTACTGATGAGTCCCCTAGCACGTCCGGGACGAAACGCTTCTTTTAACGTATTTCATTGTCATGCGAATCGATTATTGTCTTTTGCGTCTTTGATATCATCCTATCACTTGAACTACTCGCCCAAGATTAATTTGGCGGGCAACGATCTGAAACATTCGCGAACCGACAGTCTCGCGACTTCAAAACACCGTTAGTGATCGGACCCGTCCGGAGGCAGTGTTGGGATATTGGGCGGGTTGCACGCGCATGCGCGACGATTCTAGCGGCAGTGAAGTACAAAGTTGGGGTGCCTTGGTCACCAGGCATAATTTCGCAAAATGTATTTTTTTCTGGAAAGGTCCTAGAAGCGCAGGGTTTTTGGGAACAGCAATTACAGTTGTTCAGTATTATCCACGAAGGCCAAGGTACAACTGTCGTATAGTTTAACGATGCTTTCCTGCATTTGATCGTGCATGCGCGTGCAACCTGCCAAATATACCAACACTGTGCGGAGGGTCTAGGTGCCTATAGAAAAATACAATTTATTTATTATTTGTCAATACAAATAATAATTGAAATTGTATTTGTAAATTACAATTAACTTTATTATTTTAAATAATTCATTTAAACTCTCTCTCTCTCTCTCTCTCTTACTCAAATAATAAATAATTATTTTTGTTTTTTATTTGAATATCCAAATAATAAATAACTAGTTATTTAAATTTTTATTTAAATAATTATTTATATAAATAAATTTATTTATTGCCCAACTTGTGTGGTACATACATATTACGTGGATTAAAATTCGGATTCGTTTATTGCATGTGAAATAGGGACATCTGTTAGATTTGATTCTGGAAGCCGGTAGCGCGGAAGGAAAGAGATACTGAATAAATCAGCGGAAATAGCGCACGAAATAAAACAGGTGTTAGGAGCGATGCGTTTATTGCGAAATAGGGACATAAATTAAAGGGACATTCGTCGCTAGTTTCGTTTGCCTGGAGGCACGCACACGATCATGTTCTGTCTCATCAACACGGACGTGTGGACTGTAGTAGTAGGCTTTTGTCCATACGTATAATTCCACACAATCAAATTTTGAAAAACTTTAACAGCTTGTATCTCAATAAATATTTGTTTACGACATATGGCTCCTTTCAAACTTTTTCTCTTCTCGATGAGTAGGAGGTATTAATGTAAAAACAAACTTTAACAACAATTTTCTTTGTTATAAATAATTTTGCGGCAAGTATCTCTTACAAATGTCTACTGATCCAGAGGTGTAGATTGAACCCCAAGGACGGATGACCATTACGTTTTATAGACCCTGTACATGCATTTAACCCCTGAAGTATCTTGCGTAGTATTCTTCCCAAGTATGTGGTTGCAGTCTTTAAGGCGTACTCACATTGGAATCTGAGTTGTGAAAGTGTAGATACCTACCTTTGTAGAAATCATTGTTTCTTGCAACTGATAAAATAGTATTGTATATTATCAGTTATTGAAATTAGTTAAGTTTTAATCTTTTCTTTTTGTCCTCTGGTCAGATTCCTCTTATCTGTGAGATATGAGATATTATAATCTCCTCACAAATTAAATTATTGTACATATTTAGTTTGTATCCAATGAATCATAAACATAGATACAGCTTTGGAAGTTTTGATTTTAACACTTTACCTACCGGAAGCCTAATAATAGGATTTTCAATAATTGTGCTGTACCAAAAGAAAGCATAGAAATTTTCTTTTACATTGCAATCTTAAATGAAACTATCAGATGACGTTATTGAGGGTGACTTGGTAGTTTATAATTAAAATTGCTGTTGCTATTGAAGGTTCCCTTAGAAAGTGTTTAGCCATGTACCATAGATTTTTCAAAATTATGAATAATCACCGGTCGGTAATGTGTTAAAAGTTGACAAATGATGTTATATTCTTCAAAATTTATTAGGTACTCCTTCCACATGATTTTAATTGCAAAGTGCAACTAATTTAAGTCTATGTTTTGCAACCTACTAATTATTTTATATAAATTGATACTTGATTTGTGAACCACATGTATAGGAATTATTATTTCCTGAAGGAAACACTTGCATTAGATAATTAACATAATTAGTAAATACGAAGTTCTGTCGTTTCATATGTGTTCATTGTTCATGTTTAAAAATTATGCATCGATATTTTGTAATTTGCACCAGGGGACAGCATAGAAACCTTCTGAATTTTACATAGTATAATAATTAGACTACAAATAGTATGAATTTATGACAACGTATTAAGATTATCAAAGAAAGAATCTTCTGTATGTGGCTACCGTTCCTTACAATTGATGCAGACAATATTTATTTTACATAAAGGTCCGCAGTTTAGTTATAATATTTCTAAGTGTTTATCACGCACGTGTGTGCGAGTGAAAAGAACGAAAGAGTAGTGGAAATATGAAAATCAGTAGCGAACGAGCAAAATTCAAACTTCTGGTACAAAACACTTTTTCGTCGATTTATCGAAAATCACTAATCCTGTAATCCAAACAAGTGAATAAGATATCTTGAAAAGACAGTCTTCGACAGATAGTCTTAGAAAAAATTAAAGATTATAGTTTAACAAATAAGTATCTGTTATCATTAACTGTATATGCATTATTACTATGTATCCCATACATACAGGGAGGTCCGTTTAAATAAGAACACCCAAATATCTCTTCAAGTTATTGTGATGCAAAAAAGATTTGTTACGTAATGTGCATGGTGAATG
>CM052318.1:13606414-13631111 GCA_028455605.1 Lasioglossum malachurum | reverse complement strand
CTACGTAATTTGCCGCTGAGGAAAGGACCCTCTGTCGCTTCATTACCCTATCCCCTACGTAAAATTCCCTATTTCTGCGCCGTAAATTATAGTGGTGTGCCTGCTTATTATACGCGTCCTCGAGGTTCTCCAAAATCCAGTGCCTTAACGTCGGCAACTGGGTAACCCT
Organism: Lasioglossum malachurum; assembly: GCA_028455605.1. Classification (NCBI taxonomy): domain Eukaryota; kingdom Metazoa; phylum Arthropoda; class Insecta; order Hymenoptera; family Halictidae; genus Lasioglossum; species Lasioglossum malachurum. Next base: position 13,630,942 of record CM052318.1, on the reverse strand, counting down.
TTTCTTCCACGTATCGTTAGAGGTTACCTCGAGGTCGAAAGGGGCTCCGCGCTTGCCCTGGCACACTTTGCCGGCCGTGACTCTCGTCCGAAGTTTAGAAACGCGGAGGAGGCCTGCGCCGGTATTATATGCGAACCTAAATTTCGGTAAATTTAGGTCCCAATCTCGGTGATCCCACGCAACTGTCATTGTTTTTAAGACTCGATTGACGCGTTCGACTGGGTTTGCCTGCGGGTGGTACGGGGGAGGTGGTGCTCAATCGGATGCCCTACTGTTCGGCGAGCTCCCAGATGATCTTATTTGCAAACTCCGTGCCGTTATCCGTTAACAGCACGTCGGGGGTCCTCCAACGAGAAAAAATTAATCCTTCGAGGGCCTCGGCAATTTTCGGACCGGTCGCACGTCGAAGCGGGGTGCACTCTATCCACTTCGTAAACAGATCTTGGATAACGAGGAGGTACACATGACCGGACCTACTGGGCGGAAATGGGTCCATGATGACGGCCACTGTCCATGGTATGTCCACACGGCACCGACCCATCAACCCCGGCGGGAGTGTCTGCTCCACTTTCGTGAGTTCACAGGTACTGCAGCGTCTTACGTATTCTACTGCTGTTCTATACATGCCTGGCCAGTAGTAGCGAGCCGCAATACGTTGGTACGTCTTTTCGACCCCCAGGTGCCCCGATTGTGGGTTATCATGAGCCTCTTGCAGGATCTCGGTCCTGCGTTCCTCCGGTATTACGAATTTCCACTCGTTCGCGTCCGAACCTAACGTCTACGCGATGAGAGGATCAGTGCGGCGACAAAATAGTTCCCCGTTCCTAATGGACCAGTCTTTAAATTTGTCCGGGTTCCCCTTCACTTCTGCAAATTTCCCCTCGTATCACTTCGCCCGAATAGTCGCTACCAGGTGCGTTCCGGTTTCGTCGACCCCTTCCCCTTCGAAAGCGCGCGATAACGCTTCTGGCACTTTGTTCAGGGCTCCCTGCCGATACACTACTTTAAAGTCGTATTCCAGTAGCTGCAGGGCCCAACGTGCCAGCCTCCCCGTTGCATTTCTGAGGGTACGAAGCCACCGTAGGCTGTTGTGGTCCGTTACCACCGTAAACGCGTATCCTTCCAGATAAGGTCGAAATTTTTCTACCGCCCATACTATCGCGAGGCATTTCAGCTCCGTAGCGGAATATTTTCTCTCTGGCAACGTGAGAGATCTACTCGCGAATGCGATAACTCTTTCGACCTCCTCGACCTCTTGTGTGAGCACCGCACCTAGTCCCACCGTGCTCGCAACGGTTTGCAGCGTAAATGGTATTTCGAAATCTGGGCACGAGAGGGTTGGTGCTGTTGCAATCGCGTCGCGGAGGGACTCAAAGGCGGCTTGTTGGCCGTCCTTCCACTCCCATACGCGGTCTTTTCGTAACAGGCCGTTCAGCGGCTCAGCAAGTGTGGCGAATCCCGGAATAAACCTTCGATACCACGAAGCCATCCCTAGGAAGCGCCACACCTGCTTAACTGTTTTTGGCGGAGGGAACGATAATACTGGTCGAATTTTCTCCGCGTCTACCTTTAATCCCTCTCGGCTCACCACGAAACCCAAATACCGAACTTCCTGTCGGCAGAACTCGCACTTTTTCGGGTTGATTATTAGACCGGCCGCTTTGATTTTGTTTAATACTCGATCGAGCCACACTAGGTGTTCCGTAAACGTCTTTGTTACGATTATTATATCGTCCAAATAGGCGAAAGCGTGTGGCTCCATTTCTGGCCCAATTAATCGGTCTAATAATCTTTGAAAAGTTGCGGGAGCGCCTGACAGTCCGTACGGCATACGGCAGAAATGGTATAGGCCCTTCCCTGGTACTGTAAAAGCTGTAATTTCGCGACTTCCCTCATCCAGCGGGATTTGGAAATACGCTTAACTGAGGTCAAGGGGCGAAATGTATTTCGCCTAACGTAGCTTATCGAGAATTTGCGTCATGAGCTGTAGCGGGTACGCGTCCTTCCTCGAGACCTCGTCAACCTTTCGAAAATCTAGGCAAAATCGGTACGTGCCGTTAGCCTTCTTAACCATTACAATCGGGCTTGACCAGCCACTCTGCTATGGTTCAATTATGCCGTCAGCCAGTAATTTATCCACCTCTTGGTATATGGCCTCCTGAACTTTCGGAGAGACAGCATAATATCGCTGTTTGATTGGCGGGTGGTCGCCTACGTTAATTTTATGGCTGATCAAGCTCGTTAAACCCGGCATCTTACCGAATTCTGGTAACGTGGCCTCGAGGAATCTATCTAATCGTCCCCTTTCGGACTCCGATAACGTCTGTAAACCACAACATACGGCGCTAGGGGGGGGGGGGGTATCTTCGAAACGAAACTTCATGCCCGGATGCGACGCGAAGTACCAAACGGCATTATGGTACTCCGCTATTATGCCAAATCGTGCTATTGAGTCCGTTCCTAGAAGCAGGGGGGTCACGAGATTGTCTAGGACCTTCGCGAATGTGACTCGACTCTCTCCGCCTATGCGCAGTTCGAATTCTGCTTCCTCCACGACTCGGTCCACGACCCCCGTGGCGAGAAGAAAATAACATGGCTTTTTTGCTGATGCGCCTAGCGAAATAATTCCATCCCTGCATTTCGCAAGGAGGTCGGTACTCATAAACGTCAAGGACGATCCTGAGCCTATTAGGGCGCGAGTTGCATGATTGCTGATAAACGCGTCGACGGTCAGCAGAGGTGGACGGTATTTATCCCCGACAGTTACGACTCGGGCCGATATTAATTTGGGGGAAGTCTCTCCGGCCTCTGTGATTGACTTCTCCCCCTGTTTCCCGTCCGTCGGCTACACTTGTGACAACGTTGTAGTGTAATTCCTGGTGCCCCGCATCCGTAACAATGCAGCCGCGGTTCTTCTCGACAGTTCCGCGAGCGGTGCCCTTGCTTTCGGCAATTCCAGCATTGCAACATGCCGTCTCCGCCCGTGCGTTGCTTGTCGTGCGGTGGCCACTGGCGGGTCGTTACGGATGCGGCCACTTCAGCTTTTCGCGCATTGGCGGCTCGGGACGAATTTCGCGCGGTACCTCCGGATCGAGTTTTACCGTTGCCCCTCGGTACGGCGGTCGGGAACCCTTTCCCTTTCGCCGTCCGAGGTTCACGCTCCTCTGATCCGGATCTGTAGCCTTTCTGTTCGGGTCGGGGGAAGTCATCGTCCGAGACGTCGCTTTCCCCGCTGCTGGCGGACGATATCGCGTTTACATACTCAAATCGAACCGATCTTCCCCTTGATTGAGACCTCGAGCGCGAATGTTTGCTCGGGTCAAACGCGAGCCGCGGGTGAACCATTTCCGATGGTTTTGGGTTCCCCTTTTTCCTCTGCTCCGCCGCGCGGTCGGCCCTCAGCAATTTGTTTGTCACCGACCGTTTCTCTAGCGATAGACTACCGCAGTGACGGTTTCGCACCCCAATATACCGAATCGACTATTCTTTCCTCCGACCACGGTGGTCGCAGTTTACCGAGCATGGTCGTCATTGCCGTAATGTAATTGCGAGTTGGTTCCGCCTCCTCTTGGAATCGATCCTTAACATTCCGCTCTAGCGTATACTGGTAGTCAGGGTCCTCGAAAAAATTACGGAACTCGGCCGCGAACTCCTCCCACCCCCTCCAGAGATGCGAATTACGGTTGTACCAGTCTTTGGCTTTCGCACTGAGGCAAACTGGCAAGCAGCGAATCAGTTCGTCCTCCGTGATGTTATGGTATCTTTGTTGTAATTGGAGGTCCTCCAGAAACTCTTCTGGATCCTCCCAATCTTCCCCGGAATACCTTATACGCCATCGCCTCATTACTTCGGCGATGGGTGTTCCCCGGAAACATAATTCGCGGCTCCCTGCCATGTCTGATACCTCCGCGTCGCATCCCCAGGATGGCATGGAGTTCGGTAGCTGTTGTCTTGGACCGCGATGACGATCGGGGGACCACGGTCTCCATCTTGCCTGATTTGGTACCGGCAGTTTATACTCCCGTGGGGGTGATCTTTCTCTTTCCATGGGGTCCGTTACCGAGAGGAGGAAGTTCGGTCTCCCCCCCCCCCTCGTCAACGGCGTCCCCATAATAAGATCCCGTCTCGTCGTCATCGCGCTCTTCTTTTGGCACATTCAGTGCGCTCAACATTTTCTCGTTTTGCCCCTCGTACCAGATACGGAATACCGAAACAGAAAGAAAAATTTCGCGGACCTATGCGAATGTAAATCCGAATATGGATGCGCAAGGAGGCCTCGAAAAAGAAAATCGCTAGGGCAACCGTAATCTACTCCTTTCGGTTCCCTCGGTATTACGAAGTACGATCTCGTATTTACTATGCGACAATTTCCGTACTCTGCTGCCGGTGCTCCCCGCAATTCTTAACGCCGCGAAAGGAAATGGTGAGGGCCTACTTTGTTTTTCCGAAATTGTATCGCGCGTTCTGTCCGTCGACAGTTGTGTCCGCGCGCCCCTATATCGCAAGAGAGAAAAAAACGAATGCGGTACACTCTCTCCTTTCTCGGCCAGCGCTAGCCGTCGCTCAACATATGGGAGAGGTGTGCGAAAACAATACGAAATTTTCGAAATTGATTGCAAATTGGGACGGCACTTGTCTAGGGCTACAACACATAGGACTTTCCACCATACAACCCCAACACCCACATAAACATAAAAAAAATAAGAAACAAAAAATATGTGGATGCCCTTAAAGAGGGGTCCCGATAACACAATATATCACATCAATATCAATACCGATTGTCAATTCTTAATCGCGTGTGCCATTCCGGAAATATATATATTCGAAAAAACTATTGCAGTTTTTAAACAGATAAAATAATTATAATTTTTATACCCTCTGTAGGTGGTTCACCTCTATGGGCGATCCTCTCCCACAGCGGTAGTGCATCCAATATAAATAATTTGTCCCGCCGGTGGAATGGAAGGGGGTTCCTCGATTTGCCGGCGGGTCGCACTCTTTGGCGCGTCCCTCTCCCGCAAGTTCGGATATCCCCTCGTCGGCGACCTCGGTACGAGACAATTATCCTTCGCGAGATCACAGTTAATAAATAAATTAAAATATGGTACCAATGAAAAGTAAAAAAAATAACGAAAAAGAATAAAAGGTAGAAAACAGCTGTAAAATAATGAATAAACACTCAATATGCTGAATGTTGAAACGGTAGTAAAAGTACTAATAATAAATAAATAAATGATAATAGATAACTGAATAACAGCGATTTCTAAAAGGAACTATAAATGATGTAAAGTGAAACAAGAGATTCCAGAAAAAAAGAAAAAAAACAATTATCTTGAAATTAAATAAACAACGTTACAGAATAAATAATACTATAATATTACCGGGGTGTTTATTACTGTTCGTCAAGAGGTAACGAACACCACTCGGATCATCAGATTGTATATTATCGCGGCGGAAATTATCCCGACGGCTTTCGGTAATTCAATCATATAACTGAGAATGATCTCTTGTTATTTGTTACATCCTATATGTTGTGCTACAGGCGGAACGAACAGAATGGCACACGAAATTGTAGCGAGGTGATAAATATAAACATCGTATACGTTCGCGGAATTTCAATACTATATATTGTGTTGGTTCGTTCCTTTCAAGCGAGAGCGCGGAATGTACGAAAAAAAAAATTTGCTCCCGAATATGTCGCGTGTCTCTATTACGCGGCGGACCCGTTCGCCTCGTCGAATTCGTCCGTTTTCTCGCCCAAACAACAGTTTTCTTCTGTGAGAGAAGAACTCCCAAGTCGTTCCTCGCGGGAGAGCTCTTCCCGGTCGTGGGACACGCCACGGACACGAGGTTATGGACCCGTCGAATACGCCCCGAGCCAACACGAACAGTTACAGATATTCGAATACGTAGATCTGACCGGCACTTACCAAACGGTATCGAAACTTCCCTCTGTGGAACGGGCAGCCGTTGCAAAAACTGTGGTATAGAATCGCGGCTACAGAAATCGGTATTACTGCGCGTTGCCGCATCTTGTGTCCTAGTGACCTAATTCGTGTCGACTCGGGAACGCGGAGCGGAGCGTCCCCCTACTTCCTCATCTATTTCCACCACCACGACGCTCGGGCCTATCGCTTGGCTCCTCGCAGCAGGGACGAATTTGGCTAATCCGGGCTTCTTGTCTTCGGTAATTTCTTAATTCGCCGAGACGGTCTTCGAACGTGCTGCGAGATCGGTTGGGGTGGACGCGCGGCATTCCGGGTGGGCTCTCACGGCGTGTTCCCGGATGAGGCGTCGACGAGGTGGGTGGTTGGTCATCCCTTATCCTTTGTAGCCTCGTCGATGTCTCCGGGTTGGTAAATCCGTGCCCGGTCCAATCCCCGCTGTCTTCTCCGCGAGCGCTATCTCGCGATAGGTCGTTCGAGCGTGTCTTCCTTCCAATCGACAGTGAGGGACAGGTGCCAGGCCTCGTCGAGAATCCGGCTAGTCCTGAAATCTCGTGTCGCGCTGAGATTCGGACGTGTCCAGGGAGATCGATCGCTACGGCCGTTTCGTATCGGTTCTGCCCGGGATTGACCCAGTCTCTGGTGGAAGGTTCGGATGGAAAATTCGATTGCCACGTCACAAAACTATTAAAAATTTAACCGTTAGCGATCCGCACTCCGCGCGACAGAGCCCTTACTCCACAACGCGTTCCCACTCTGACTCATCCCCACTCCACTGACCCGCTTCGACCGAAGGAGCTCAGTGTGTGTTCGAGCTACGTGTGGTGTTTACAAAGTTACTACGTATTATTATACTATAATGTTTGTTTCCCAAGAACCTTTATCTTTGACATTTTACCACGGCGTTTGTTTTCGATATGACGCGGTCGCAATACCGTCTGAAATTTACTACATGTCTGCGTTATAATTTTATGAAAATGTTTAAAATCGATTGAAAAATTTCACACACACAAATTTTAAAAAATACCACGTTTTTAAAACGGACTAAAAAGTGTAAAATATATAATTTAAATAAAAATAATTTTTTAAAGATGGACTAAAAAGGATAAAATAATTTTTCCTAGCCCCACACAGGTTCCTAACCCTATACAGATTTTGAATTTTTAATAGCTATGAAATACTTTTAAGATTTAAAACGAACAACGTGGGGCGCATACAATAGATAATTATGAATAGTTCATCTAAGCCACTAACAATTTTATTGCACTGCAAATGATATGAACTGTTGTGTGAGTTTTCTCAACGGCAGCTACTGTCTAGTAGAGAGAGCCTGGGAAAAATTATTTTATACTTTTTGGTCCATTTTGAAAAATTTATTTTTATTTAAATTATTTTATACTTTTTAGTCCGTTTTAAAACGTGGTATTTTAAAAAAATGTATTTTTATTTAAATAATTATTAGGTCTGGAAGAGTCCTACGCCCTAAAAAGACGTCTTTAAGACCATAAACAGTGTGGTTTTTATATACCCATAATCTAGTACTATTAGCATTAGTATTATTTGTTCGAGTTATAGTGTTTTTGCTGCAATTTCAATTCAAGTTTCAATGTCAATTCCAATTTCAATTTTTATTGTGATCTTAATTTTAATTGCAATGTTAATTTTTATTATTTTAATTGTGATTTCAATTGCAATTGTTATTTTTAACCGACTTCAAAAAAGGAGGAGGTTACTCAATTCGATCTGTATGTTCCTTTTTTTCGATTTTTTCTATGTATGTTCACTGATTACGCCGAGATGGATGGACCAATCGGAACGAAACCTTTTGCATCTTGTAGACGCAACGTCGTTACCGTTATCGATTGCGGCTTTCAGACAGAGTTGGGCAAAAAATTCATCAACGATTGACGACTAAATTTCTACTTCAATTGTTAATCTTGATTAACAATTAATCTCCTAGTTTAGTCGTTAATTGCGGTTAACGATTAAATACTTATTAATCATTAATTGCGATTAACGATTATTAATCGTCAATCGGATAATTGATTAATGATTAACTGCTGAAATTTCGAAATGAAATACGTAATCAAAACTGTATGGATACTGAAAAAAATGTAAACTGAGTTTAGATGTATTGCCATTTGGTCTATAATACAAATTCTGTTTACGTGCTTTTATGTTTGAAGTTATTATTCATGGAAAGCTACGACCATCGTAGCATTTAACATTAAACAAGGTTATTGTAATGTACTATATGTTGTAATAAATCTCATAAGAGATTTTTCCTGAAAAAAAAGTATTGAAAATAAACATGTTTTTGTTGAAATATATTATTATTTCTGTCAATTCTCCATCCGCTCTCTGCTCCCTCTCTCTGTCTCTCTCTCTCCCTCCTTTCCTTAAAAAAAATTAAACCGACCTCGAAAAACGTACTAAAAAGTATGAAATAATTTCCATTTAATTTATGTGAATACACACACGAACTTAAATACAATACAATCTTTTCAGTCATAATCAGCAACATCTGCCATTTGGAAAATTTGCAATTATGGCGCCGCCTCCGAAAAGATTGTATTGTATTTAAGTTCGTGTGTATTCACATAAATTAGATGGAAATTATTTCATACTTTTTAGTGCGTTTTTTATTTCACTTTTTATGTCGATTCCATATTCCTTCTTCTATTAAAGCTATTTATTGGTTTCACTTTAAACTCGTTTTTGTCGAGATCTATTTTTACTCTTCCCTTCTTTTATTTTAAAATTAACATTTATGCACCTTTAAAATTTCTTAGAGACGTCTTAAAGACCTCCCGAATGTCTTACGAACGTCTCCTGAACCTCTCTCAGACGTCAAACAGACGTACCGTTTTCTAACACAAGACGTTCGGGAGACGTTCGTAGGGCAGTCGGGACATATTTAAGACGTCTGAATGTCCAACTGCAGACATCTGAAAGACGTTGTTGCAGATAGATCCAGAGGTATTTCTCTTCTACCTCTAGAGCAAGTGTGAGGAGTGAGAGAGGCGTATTGAATGTATTAATTACATAAGAAGATGGCATACTCGATATAGTTATCTGCACGAATTAGATATAGTTTATATGCGTATTGTAAAAATGTAGGCGACGTTGTGTTGTTTCAAAAAAAGAAAGCGAGGAACAAAAGGCCGATCAGTTGTACCAAGCCTTTATGCGATCCTCAGGTATACGACAGTATACGTGCATCTCCCGCGTGAAAGGGAATCAAGGCCCTTGAGGGGTGCCAGCGACCGCGCGCCAGAGGCTGTGTTTTTATCCAATTATATAGATAATGGAGGGGTTTCTATTATTAAGAATCCTCGAAAAATGGTCAGGCCGATCTATGGTACAAGGTATTTACGAGGCTCAGTATCGCGTTAGCCATCGAAGAAACGACCACGAGTATTTGTACAGAAACAGACGTCTTTGTGCTATCTGGGTTATTGGTCCATAATTCATCGATGGTGATCCAAACGAAGAAAAATATCGGCACTTTTTGGAATTTGAATTGCCAACTGCTCTCGACGACATTCCTCTCCGAAACAGGCTAAATTGTAAATACTTTCAGCAGGATGGTGCACCGGCACGCAACTTACAAGTGGTCATGCGGTTTCTAAGAAATAAGTTCGGCAATACAAGAGTTATCGCAATAAATGCACGAATACGTTGACAAGCCCGTTCACCCGATTTGAGTCCCCTTGACAAAAGCCAAGTCAACTACACATCAAAACAACAAGTCACAGAAAAAATTCTATGGGGTTATTTAAACGATAGAATTTATTCAAATCTGATTGTGAGAGAAAGGATCATACTGGAATGTACAACAATAACTGCGGAAACATTAAACCCAGTTATGCAAACAATTAAAAAACGTTATCAGAAATGGTTACAATGTAATGGAGAAGCATCTTCTTCAATAAATACAGGTTTGGAAATACCTCGAAAACTAATAATTTTTCTGCCATGGTATCCTAATAATTTTTTAGGTCAGATCAGAGGAATCGATTAGTTCAACAAAAAATAATCATTTCTAATCACAGAAATGATACAATTGTTAATTGTATATGCACAGTTAGTTGCACCTAAAAAGAATCTAAGTGTCTACGAATGTAGCGCTCTTCGAACCATTTAGATTTCTCGTTTGATATTTTTTCGTAAATGCATTAGTAACGGAGTTATGGCCTGAAACAATTGTGTGAATCACCCTGTATATATTACCACGTAAAAATTTAAAAAAATCTATTATAAATTATTATAAAGTAATGTAAATTAGTCGCCTTTGCCGACCGGAAACTAATTAATTGGCTTCAAAATAGCTATGCTATATCGTAAAGTTACTTCGAAATCCTTTGTTAAATAATAATCGCAAGAGAAGCGACTTGATATTATATTGCTTGGCACGATTCATTACTTCACGTTATGAAATCTTTAACGTGCTATTAATAAGACCAAAAAGAAATAATAGAATCACAGGAGCTGAGAAACAGCACGGACCCGAGGGTTTTTCTTAGATCAAGTTTTTACTGTATAAGGTAGGCGGTAGAAGACTGTCGCACAGTGCATTAAAGTAATAAGTTCAAAGAATTCTTGAAAGAGGTTACTAACACAAGTTTCGGCATCGCTATCTCGATGGAAGTGGTGCAAGCATCTCCCTATTGCATCCTTAATCAATCCAGCTGTCGATCGAGACTCGCGAGAGTGTGAACGATCGCGACCGTCGCGGATCGTCTTTCCATTAAACGAGATCCGCGGAAACGCACATTGTCAACGTTGACACCAGTATTACGATCAGCCTTTGTCATTGGCATTAACATATTATTATCCTGGCAAGTATGTGTGCGACACTTCCGGGAAAAAATCGCGTTCACTTTCACACGGACGCGCGCGGTAGAACTTGACCAGCGGCGAGTGTATTTTCAAATTCGATGTATCATGTTACATTATACTATGTTAATTCGAGTCAGTCACATTTCGCAAGACAAAATAATCGGCGTAGGAAACTCGGCTTATTTCGGCCGCGTCCACTCTCGCTGTGAAATGCGCGGCGGCAGTGATGATCACGGTCGAACCAGTGACCAGAGATATCGGTAATCTGTTGTCTCTCGTTCTCGAGATTGTTCATTCTCCGTTACAATCGAACGATTTACCCCGGAGCGACAACAAACAGTTCAGTCCTCATTTCCATGAGTGACATTTGCTCATTGCGTTCCGAAGCCTCGTCCCTTTCGCTCTTATGGGAAGACTGTTGTGTGATATCAATATTTTTGCATCGACCATAAGTGTAATATTTCACAACTCTTCCAGACAAACTCGCAAAAATAACGAAGTGACGGCCGATTGTGCGATGTGTCAGAGTCTGGATTTGCAAGCATTCGGCGATAAGTGAGCCGTTTAATCAAAAAGTGGTGTATGCCACTATTTGTTAATAAGTCAATTGTACCTTATATAATTTGGTAAACTTGTCGATGCCCTACCGTGTACCGAATGGCCATTTTAGGTGGAAAAAAGTCATGTGGGGATGTTTTTACTGATCCTAATCATATCCATAATAATTCATTGAACAACGATATAAGCATAGAAATCAATACGTGAGTACTTCGAACCGTAATACGGCGAAATCGTTCGTTTATATTTGTTACAAAGAAAATTGTGTCAGAGCAATAAATAAGAATCTTTAAGTTTCTACGTACATTTGTCTATATTAATATACGAAAATGTTTACATTAATATTCAGAAAGTTCGTTAGTAAAGTCCTTTACAATAATTTTTAGACATTATTTAAGTATCAGTTTACTATGCCGTTTAGTTGACTTTAATAGAGCAGAACTGCAAAGCCCAACGAAAATATACCATCTTGAAATCTTTTGTTCATTAATTTCAAACTATACAGAAGAGATTCTGAAATTTAAATAAAAATTAATTATTTAAAAATATCACGTTTTTAAAACGGACTAAAAATAATCTTGTGTGTGTGAAATTTTTCAATCGATTTTAAACATTTTGATGACATTATAACAGAGACATGTAGTAAATTTCAGACGGTATTGCGACCGCGTCCTATCGAAAACAAACGCCGTGGTAAAATGTCAAAGACAAAGGTTCGACGGAGAATCTCGGTGTAACGGTTCTTTCGCTTGGTAAACAAACATTATAGTATAGTAACTTTGTGTACACAGTTTGTGTACACAACTTTGTGTACTAGTAACTTTGTAAACACATATAATTTTGTAAATGATATAGGAGTTTCGTGCAGCCTCGAGGAAGTCATTTTAAAAATTTTGATCTGCTGGCGTGCACGATTGCGGCTCACTGGAACGTCTGAAAATGAACGAAATTAATCAATTGAAGATAACTAATTGTAATTCTACACAACTCTGGTCTAGGATCAAGAAATGATATTGACGGAATGAAAGGACAGCGAAAGCTTATAATTAGAGTTTAGCTGCGGCCGCTTAGGGCCCCGCGGTTTTGGGGGCCTCGTGCTTGTAAACTTCTGCGACAGCCCTGGCTACCGTTACTGGTATATTTGCTAGAAAAAAGAAATCATTACCTTATTATCATACAAAACGTAGGGCCCCCTGGTAAAATAGTGGAATAAATCTAAAAACAAACTGTTAAATGTATAATATATGGTCTCTAAGTTTTTCTTGAAACTTTCTTTTGGGGGGCCCCGAAATTTTGGCCGCTTAGGGCCCCCACTTGTCTTGATCCGTCACTGGTTTAGGATATCGATCAGTAACTTAAACTAAGGAATAATGTGATATGAAATAAGTTTGTACATTACTTTTCTGAATATAAAAATGTTCAATATTACAAAACAGGAAAGAAACTGTGTGAATATGTGCGGTGAGAACGAGAAAGAAACATACTGAGTGAGGGACAAGAATGTATGAAGTAAATTTGGTAGTGTGAAATAAAGATATGAGTGTGCATGAAGGAGCGCTTTTGAAAACATGTCAATGTCATTGCTTGATCGTTTGTTGTTACCATTACACAATGTATTATGTTATGTTAAATATGTGTTTGTATATAACTTTTTTAATTTCATCCACTGCCTGAACAGAAATACTTGTTATCCCATGACTTGTTTTCTTTCTTGCTATGCAAATTTCAACTTTCATCGATTATTTTATAAAAATCAGTACGGTGAATAAGTTCAAATATTATCTGCTAGAAGATTTCTTATGATAAGCATAGAGTGGAGATGTCAATAATGTGTATTACTACAGAAAAGTTGCGTTATTTAGCAAACGGCTGTGTCCTGCACGGAGAAATATCGTGTAGGGACACTATTTTTTTTATGACTGAGTCTACAGCGCCGAAAATACAAAGGAAGCCGAACGTAGAAAAGGACAGCATGTAAACACGGATCGCGCTGTCCTCCCTTGCGCCCGAAACTTTCATCGTCTATTAAACCACTAAATACAGTTGAAATGATATCGTGTTTAGTGTCATTTTAATCAGAAATATGCCACAAATAAGTTGGCGAAAGCCCTATAAAAAATAATAAAAAATAAAGAAGTTTTGTAATTGGATTAGTAGTGGTTGACAAAGATATACGATTGAGATGAATCATCGCCACCCTGCAACGTTGGCCGTAAGTGGAGTGAGTAGGCACTTGACAAATTCTGGGTAGGCGGTCGATTTTACTGTACACATGCTTTTCAGCATTTTGAAAACTTTAAATGTACAAAGATCCGCAGTCTTGTTAAACATCATTGTTTAACTAATTTTTATTACATAAACAATAATGGTCCCTGTAATAAACCTTTTTGGGAATCTAGCACTTTAATTCGTTCAGGAATTTCAGGATTGACGCAATGATCCACTCTTCAGGAAGATCCACTTTCGTACACTCCCAGATGTTTCCTTATTTAAAGGTTTACAGGTCAAGGAAAGATGCTGCACTCATATGTATATAAAAAATCTTACCAAGAAGTTGAAAAATATTTATATTTTCTTTTCGTCAAAGAATCCGCCACGTTTCTTTATTACAGTTTCCATTATTCTTGGCATCCGCGTGATCAATTTTTTTCATGCTTTCTGTTGTTATATTATTCCATTCTCATATTCCACAATCTTTCTAATATATAAAGTAGACAAGTATGTTTGTATGTTCCGACCGGTTTCTGATCAGAGCCGCTAGATGGTGGCACGGACAATTGCGTTGTGGGGTTGGTATTACCACTGTGCTTGAGCAGCGTAGTGTCGATAGATGAGTTCCAAACGGAGTTACACATTCCACTATCCCATTCCAGCACTATGCGCACACTCCAACATCCCCCACTAAGACCGTAGACCACGGTGCCCGTGCCGTAGACTGGACTGGTCATCAGAGATGGGGTACTTGTATTCCCCTCGATTTTCTCGAACTGGCGATTCTGTACAAGCGTGATGTTCCGTGCTCCATAGTTAAGACTGCCGGCGCAGCCGTGCAAGAGTGTGGTGGCACATACATACATCGATAGATTTGCATATACGTGTATGACATCACAAGGTTTTTGTGGAAGTAAAATGACGCTTTATTATTGCAATGAGGAGTTCAGAAGCGGTCAATTGCGATTCCTAAAAGTACAATCTATATTCGTTCGGTGCCCAAAATGCATATTTTTACGTTATCGAGCAATAATTTGCAACATTCGGCAGATACCGCCCGTCACGAGGCATCCGAAGCAAGCATGATATCACAAGATGGCCGCCACTGACAGATTTTCGTAAATATTGAGAGATTTAAGGTCGTCGCACACTAAAACGCCCCGCCGCCTCTCCGGCACCTCGCGCCTCCAGCTGTTTTGGGTTTCTTCTATGTAGTTCATAGTTATATGTTTTACATCACGCATGGGCTAATTATTGCTCGATCAGAGGCATTTTCAAGGGATAGCCGCACTTCTCCCGGCCGCAGCAAGATAGCCAGGACATACACAAAGGCGGTGGTGTGTATTTTTATCACGATTTTATTAGCTCGCTTTCTTGTTTGTCTGTTTGTTCGGTACAAATTTTGCAATTGATTTTAAACTCACTTCCCGATGAGCTAGATACTTGAAATTTTAAACATAGCTCAGAACTGGATGACAATGCAATATTCCAAAAAAAGCTTTTTAAAAAACTGAGCATTTACGAGATAGTAATTAGAAAAATCGTAGTAACTGGACCGGGATTCGAACCCGAGCCTCAGTAAATACGTTCGGTAAAGGTAGTACGTCATCGATTCAGCGATAGCCAATCCGCGCGACAGAGCGTTTCCCATTCCACTACATGTTCCCACTCCGACTCATCCACACTCCGCGAACCCACTTCGCGCCGGATGAGCTCAGTGTATTTTCGTACACTGCTCCATACGTGAGCCGATTCGTACGTATGTGTTGCGACGATCTGCCTATACAAGGAGTGTTTGCGAGTCGAGAGTGTATATAGAGTGAAAGAGCGCGAGTTGATAATTAATAAGCAAGTAGATCTGTACAATTTAACAGTAGAAATATATCCTAACTTATTATCCTAACCGGTAAAATAATCCAAATCCTACAATACTATAATGTTTGTTTACCAAGCCAAAGAACAGTTACATCGAGATTCTATGTCGAACCTTTATCTTTGACATTTTACCACGGCGTTTGTTTTCGATAGGACGCGGTTGCAATACCGCCAAAAATTTACTACATGTGTCTGTTATAATTAGAGATACCCATTTCACGTGTATTGAAAATACACGTATTCACGTGTAATTAATATATCCGTGCAGAAGTCCGGATACTATTTAATACACGGATACACGTATACTGAAGTACACGTGTTCACGTGTATAAATATATACGGATAATACACGTATAACTGTGAACTTGAAAATACGGGTAAATACACGTGTATTATCCGTGTATTTTGATACACGTGTGCCCGTGTATTCAAGTACCAGATACACGGATAGTACATTGAAATATACAAGAGTTAACATGAGAGGTTTCAAAAATTAACAAACATCATAATTTCTGTTAATAAACCTTAATCAACTAACTGTCTATTTTGATGAAGAAAAACCAAAATGTTTACATTTTCCGGCAAAAGACGGTTCCTTTTTGCTGTAACAATGTTTCCAGCAGACGAGAAGCACCGTTCAGACATGGCTGACGTTGCTGGTATAGCTAAATATTTTTTAGCGATTTCGGATATTCTTGTATACTTGTGTGTCCTTGCCTTCCACCATACATATGGATCCAAATCAAACTGTAGTTGTGGTTCAGAGATGTACATTTCAAATTCGGCATCTAAATGATTAACATCACTTATTTAATCTTATAGGAATTGAAGGGCACTTTTATTTTTTGAGTTTTCTGTCCTCACTTTCCGAACAGGAGAATCTTCGAGAAAACAATTCACTTTTTGACGAATTACATTTTTAATATTAAAAGTTTCATGTTCAAGATTTTTATACCGTGGATCTAAAAAGGGAGCTATATGGAACAATGAAATAGTATCACCGTCATTCCATTCGAATTTGAAATGTTTTGTAATTTCGAAAATTAATGTTTCCTTTATTGTAGCCAAAATATCATTACCTTCCAAACCTTACCTACCAAAATATCATCAAACCTTATATTGACACACGTGTACCCTTGAACTTCAATACACAGATAATACACGTGTATTGAAAATAACGGATACCCGTGTATTATCCGTGTAGCTCGATACACGTGTACCCGTGTATTATCTGTGCATTTCGATACACGTGTGCACGTTTACTTCAGTACCCGTGTATCCGTGTATAAAGAAGTACACGGATTAAAATACGGATATATATTAGTACACGTGAACACGTGAATACGTATATCCTCAATACACGTCCAAAACCGTGATCTCTAATGAATAGTTCACCTAAGTCACTAATCACTAACAATTTTATTGCACTGCAAATGATATGAATTGTTGTGTGTGTTTTTACAACGGCAGCTACTCTCTACACTCCTTACTACAATATTATCTTGCGCCCCACGTTTTTCGTTTTAAATCTTACAAGTATTTTCGTAACTATTAAAAATTCACAATCTGTATGGGGTTAGGAACCTGTATGGGGCTAAGAAAAATTATTTTATACTTTTTATAATCCGTTTTAAAAACGTGGTATTTTTTAAAAATTTATTTTTATTTAAATAATTATTTTGCATATATTTTCCATAAATTATGCATTAAATTCGTATATATTATGCATATCTTGACATATACAATTTGCATAAACTTCCGCAGTCTAATTATTACATTGAAGTTGATCCAAATAGTTTTTACATATTTTTGACGTGTGTTTTAGATCATTATCATTATATTTATATTATGTAGTTAATACAGGTAAAGGAAATACCAGAGCTTTACTAAAAGCCAGAGGTGTCCTAAGACACATCCCACAAATATTCGGACACTCTTAAAAAGGCGATAACTTCTTTAATATTGCACTATACGATTTGAACTTTTTGGGAAGCTAGAGCAATTAGTTTACTACAGGATGTGAAAAAAATTTTTTCCAAAAATTACAACTGATCGGAATTGTAGAAAATGCCCGTTTTTAGGCGGGCATATATTGAAAATTTTAAAAATACATTTTGTAGATCTTTGTGAATTAAACATATTCTGAAAATTTCGTCAAAATCGGTTCACGTTACAATGAGCAACAAACGTTTAAAGATGGTAAAAGTTGCAGATTTTCACGATTTTCAGCCTATAACTGCAGATTCTTACATCTTTCAATGCCTGTCGCTTTTTTCCGCATCAACCGATTTCGATGAGACTTTCACAGTGCATATAATTGACACAGATCTATACAAAACGTATCTTTGAAATTTTCAATATAGGCCCTCATTAAGAAGTTGTAAAACGCAACTTTTAGTACATTGTATACATTTCCGACCAATTGCAATTTTCAAAAAAATTTCTTTTCACATTCCGTAGTAAACTAATTGCTCTAGCTTTCCAAAAAAATTCGAATCCTATAGTCCAATCGTAGAAAAGTTATCGGCTTTTTAAGAGTGTCCGAATATTTGTATTTGTTGCTGTATGTGTAAGTCTTATTGTTAGTCCGAAGAGCGGGAGTGTATGGCCTTTCAGAGTAAGCTGTTCCGAGTTTATGCGTCGTTTGGCGATTCAGAACGAATCTCCGTTGTTTATTTTGCCGGATTACGAAAAATGTGAAGGATACAGATTTTCAAGAGGACGTCGACCTGTGATTCATTACAGTTCTTTCGAATTACATTAATATTTTTAGTAGAATCAGTGGATACTGATAACCGCGGCGCTGATAATGGAACATCAACCGGCTGTCGTGGAGCGCAAGCATTTTCGAAGTCGAGTGTATAGTTTTCAACCTGTAACTGGCCTGTCGTGCTCGTTGTCATCGCCACTCACGGTGAGTAAACATCTACGAACTTGACCGATACTCTTTAGCCTTAAAATGAAATTTATAAAAGCTTTTCAATTATTTCGAACCTTGAACACACGGGAAATTTGAAAAGTGTGACCATGCAGTTTTTATAAAAGTTCCTGTTTAATAAATTATTACATTTGAAGAATACACACACGCAAAAGCATTTAACAGACGTTCATTCCATTCTTGAATTTTTATTGCTGTACTCTGTGCATATTGGTACAAATATAAAATTTTCTGTTCCCATACAAATACTCGTTTATTTGAAAACTCTGTTATTAATAATACATAAAACAATCTAAAACAATATACATCACATACAAAATGGTTTTTCCTGTATCTTAAATGTATCATGTAGACACACATTTTTCTATAACATGATTATCTTTTAAAAAATGTAAAACAAATATACTAGAAAAAGTGTTATCGTTAGATAAGCCATACGCGTAGGTGCACGTGTGTAAACTGAATTGTAGGCACAATTGTATAAAAACCAAGATTATACATATTTTCTCCAATTTTAAATTCCACAAGTACGTTGTTACGATTAAAATTAAATTAACAGTTAACCTACCGACTATTAAAAGTGACACTGATGTGTATAGTATTATAAAAATAACAATATTAAATTTATTTATATTTTGTGCGATTTTTACTACAATATATATACCGGAGTCAATAAATATATTCAATAAATTCCCATGAAAACACCTTTACAATTTCAATGATTGTCAAATGAAAAATCTAAAATCGGCCATTTGACCCTTCGTGGTAGGTTTAGCGTTATAAATGTTCAAGTACGTGATAGGCGCGTGCGCGCACACGTGCATAAGACCATTAATATTTTCTACGACTTTACATAACTCTAGATACGTGAATTAAAACTTAAGTCATCGTAATGATTTCTGTTTACAATATCTATTATTCAAAACCGATAATAATTATTTAATAATAATATACATTTCATGAAGTTTGTAACGTTTACTCGCGCGTTAAAGAAATTACTAATCTTTCATGGCCAAGATAAAGAAACTCTCGAAAATATCGAATTTTATTTCACTTACATTCTTTATAATTACCTAATAAATACTTTCCCAATGATGTGATCTAAGTATAAATATTTAATTAAAGTGATCTTTTCTTCTGTACATTTTGAATGCTGTAAATGCTTACATATTTTTAAAAATGTTAATATAGTTTAAAATATGTACATATAGGTATGTTTCTATAAAATGCAGGGTTGTCCATTTATCTTGAGACAGTCAATTATTACGAAAACCAGCAGGAATATGAAAAAATGTTTCTTATACAATATTCTTCATATGAAGGGGCACATTTAATGGCGCTGTGCACATTTTTCCATAATGGCACTTTAAGGGTCAAGTGAAGGGCAATTTCATTTTTTCAAATGGAAACCCATATTTTTTATTTCATATTCTTATTCTACATCGAAAAATAATAATATTTCGTATAAAAAATTTTTTTCTATCGTGCACGGTTTTATTAAAAAAATTGTGGTGAATATCCCAATATTTGTCATAACAAAAAATACTGAGTTTGATCTGAGGTCATAAAAATCTAGTAAGCACTGACAGGAATCTTTGGGGATACAGAAAAAACAAATTTTATCAAGATGTTCCCACAACCCGCGAAACTATGCGAGAGCGCATATGTGATGTGTGCGATTCAATTCCAATTGAAATGCTTGTGCGCGCACACATGACTCCTTTAGAAAAAGGATGGAAAAATGTGTTGATATGGAAGGACATCATTTTGAACATCTGTTACATTGATTGCTCACAATTTTCTGTATTTTTTGTTACGATTAATAAATTATCTGATAAAGTACGTACTTGTTATTGTCGCCTACTAGATCAAGATTCACAATACATTTTGTTTGCCATTATGCAAGCTCTGCAACATTTATCATGGAATCGTTAAAAAATGTTAAGTTCAGGAAAAAACTGTTTTATACGAAATATTATCATTTTTCGAAGTAGAATAAGAATATGAAATAAAAAATATGGGTTTCCATTTGAAAAAATGAAGTTGCCCTTCATCTAACCCTTAAAGAGCCATTATGGAAAAATATGCATAGCGCCATTAAATGTGCCCCTTCATATGAAGAATATTTTATATAAAACATTTTTTTATATTCCTGTTGGTTTCCATAATAATTGACTGTCCCAAGATAAATGGAGCACTCTGTATATACAGGGTGGTCCACGCAACTTGCACACCTATATAACTTCCAAAGTATGTGTTGCACGAAAAAGTTTTGCATACAGAAGTTACATGTCTGAATTATGTGGTGTATTTATTTTTTTTCAGGTTTTTTCAGCATTTCGGAGATTTCAAGGTCGACTTTGTTTGTTTAAATGGAATACTCTATTTTTTATACTAAAATATGAAAGAATGTCGAATTCTGAGTATAAATAAGAAAAGTATTGACCTTCATTAGCCCTATTCCTAATAATTAACGAGTAATTTCACTTTATTTCCTGAAAATTTTACTCGTTAATTATTAGGTTTAGGGCTAATAAAGGTCAATACTTTTTTACTCAGAATTCGACATTCTTACATATTTTGGTATAAAAAATATAGTATTCCATTTAAAAAAACAAAGTCGACCTTCAGATCTTCGAAACGCTTCCACCTGTAAAAAAAGTAAATACACTACATAATGTACCCCTTCAGACCATGCAACTTCTGTATACAAAACTTTTTCGTGCTACGCATACTTTGGAAGTTATAGTG
Source organism: Lasioglossum malachurum (assembly GCA_028455605.1). Taxonomy (NCBI): domain Eukaryota; kingdom Metazoa; phylum Arthropoda; class Insecta; order Hymenoptera; family Halictidae; genus Lasioglossum; species Lasioglossum malachurum. Next base: position 13,609,822 of record CM052318.1, on the reverse strand, counting down.
TTGTGGAAGTCGCGTGGACCACCCTTTATGTACATATATATTTTCATATGTTCATATTGAAAAAACATTCATATTTGTACATGTTAGAAAAACTATGCATTAAGAAACTTGAGGAGTTTGAATATCTCGCTTATATTTTGTAATAAGGAAAAATGTTAAACACAAACTTATTATTTTTTTTGAAGGGGTAAATACTGTGATGCGGTATAAAAATTTTTCTCAAGGTCATATTCTGCGACATTACGATAGCACAGGTCAAGATTTATCCGACCACCTATAATACTATCATTTTGGCGTGACCTTGAAAAAATTGATAAACACTAGACAATTGATAGAAATAATAATATAATAATAATAATCAAAATGATATGTACCTATATCGATATGAAGATTTATCAACTAATCTCGTGTCTTCCGTATGTTGCCAGAAATGGGCTATTACTTGAATTTTGATTAAGAACAGTACTTTCTGATACCTTCGGTGTCAACATTCGGAAATGTAAGTCAGAACTGTATATATATACAAGCAATTTTATATAAATAATTGTAAAAAAATTTCTGCAACGCTGGATTGGTCGTGGTGTATATGCATACTCGGTGGTTTGCACGTTCACCAGATCTTACACCTCAAGATTTTTTTTCTGGAGTGCAATTAAATCCGTAGTTTATAACGACATTCCTACAGCACCTGAAAAATGGAAGAACATATTAGAATTGCATGTCCTAATATTGTAAGGAACGCCAGAGACTCGTTCATTAATCGTTTAAAAAAATGTACTGAAGTTGCTGGACATCATTATTGTGTGTGTGAGTACTTGTCCAAATAAAATTTCACTCATTAATCCTTCTATCAGACTTCTTTTACTGTTTCCATCAATTGCTTAGTGTTCACGAATTTTTTGTACTCAAGGTCACGCGAAGGTCATAGTATTGTAGGTGGTTGGCTACGTCGACCTCACCTATCGTATCGTGATGGTGGTAATATATGTATAGTTCCATTCTGAAAAACTGCGATGACTTTGAAATGTGACCTTAAGAAAAATTTTTACGTTACGTTTGACATTTTTCCAAATCATAAAAAAATAAGCGAGATATTCAAGGTGCTCAAGTTAGGTGAGACATCCTGAATAGCAGTTTTCTTATTTTTCTATTTGAAACAGGAGAAATTCATAATAATTGCGAAATGCCACATATATGACCAAGAAAAAATTCTTAAATGTCATATACAGAGTGTTTCGTTTATCTTATAACGAAAATATCTTGTGACGCACTGAAGTAACGAAAAAAAAATGTTTACAAAAATTGTTGGGTATGAAGGGTATGGAGTATGCAGGAATCATAGTCCAATTTTTTTGAGGACTAGAATGCTGGAGAGGGGGGATTTGAAAGTCAAATTAAGTTTTTTAAATTGAATGTCCTATTTTTTATACCATAGATCGATAGAGTATCAACTTCTGAGTATAATAGTGTTGACCTTCATACGTCCTACACCTAATAGTTAACGAGATATTATCCACACACAGACGAAAGAAAATTCTTTCGATAATATCTCGTTAACTATTAGGTTTTAAAAAACTTAATTTTTTTTAAAAACAAAAGTCAAGAGTCCCCCCTCCCCAACATTCTAGTTCTCAAAAAATTAGACTATATGATTGTACCCTTCATACCGAACAATTTTTGGAAACAAATTTTTTTCGTAACTTCAGTGCGTCACAAGATATTTCCGTTATCAGATAAACGAAACACCCTATATATGACCAAGAAAAAAATTCTTAAATGTCATATATTATGACCAAGATAAAAATTCTTAAAACCATAGTGTCTGATATATTTACGTCAATGTGAGTTTTTGATATACTATTCGACTTTTTTTCTAACTTCAACCAAATAATAGCCATCGCGTGCGTCATTTACGTAATCTCTATAGATTACGTAGATCGCCTATGCGAATCTGTACTCACAGCTTTCAATTGCAGATAAGAGACACGAAGTGCCACTTACAGCTTATTGATACAAATACAAAAATCTAGAAACATCATACCCAAATCGGCGTTGTCAATAAATTGCGAACATATATGCGCTCGTAGATTAGAACACCTGAAAAAGTTAGATAAATATTGTGGAAAACGGCATATTTGTATCGAATTGAATAAGGTATATAAAAAGCACATTGAACGTGTACGTTTTCAGCGGGGAACCAGGCATGAGCTTTGTGAACTGCAGCCCAGGGCCCCCTTCACGGTAAAAAAATGAAAACAATTTAAATTAAAAACTTAAGAAAAAATAAATTATACAAAAATTGTTGGTACTTGAGTTAATTTGGGTTAATTGGGTGAGCCCCAAGTAGTGTCAGCCCTGGGCCGCAAAATTAATGATCCGCCGCTGTACACTTTTACTTAATAATTGATCCAATTTCCTCCATTATCGATCATCGTTTGGCAGCGTTTTCCTGTGCATTGTGCTGTGCGTTCTGTTGTGCGTGAAATGCAGAAATTTCGAAGCAGCTAGTACATTTATGACTTTACTTGTTCACTGCTTCACCGCGACGCGGCACCAACGCTACGCTCAGTGAAACCTGCCGCCGCGCTGCGCTGGACCCTCCACGCCATCGCACGCCGTTTTCCGTTCATAACTACTTAACAAATCCGAGGCGGACATTTTTGCAAATGAAAATGTCGCTTCAAGTGACTTCAAGAACGCTCTGCATGTCGAAATCATGTTGTCATGATAACGTTCATTGTGTAATTTAGCATAAATTTCGTTGCAACAAGAGCAAGATTTATTTAATTTTATAAATAATATGTTTTGTTATTATCTCATATTATTTATAGCAAACGCCATTATGAATATGTTTGTAGAAAAATTAACATACTTTTACAATCACTTCTTAAAGAAAACATTTGCAATAAATAGAAATGCAAAAACTAAAAAGTTAAGATTTACTATAGAAAGTATATTTTCATGTATTTTGTGTCTAGTAAATTCAAACCGAAATATACAGGGTGAACCACGTATCGTGACCAGTAGAGACTACTTTGTTATTAGTAGTCCGATCGAAAATGTTTTTATCAGGTACCGTATAAGAGAGCTTCCACGCGATTGTAGAAAATTTTTTGTAAAAAAGAAATTTTTATATATTATGTTATTCGCCTTGAGATTCTCTAACAAATAGACATAAAAAAATTATAGGTGTATTTGCAGAACATTGACGGTGACCTTGGAAATTCGTGAAAAAAAGAGTTAACGAAAAATTTGCTATAATCACACGTAAAAGGGGATTATATTATATTATAAATATATGCATATCACAATTTAAATAAAATTGTATTTAGATAAAAATATAACCCTTCAAATTTTTCTATATGTGTACAAATATTAATGTTGATTTAATGTATTTAATATGAAAAA
>CM052318.1:13596057-13606314 GCA_028455605.1 Lasioglossum malachurum | reverse complement strand
TTTTATCTGTTCCATAAATAGGGACATACAGTATGAGACACTAGGGATATAGTGTGCCCAAGCTGTCTCATAATACGTATTATCCGTCTGCCGAGAGTTGGCACAAAATCTCGTCAGTGGGGTGCAGGAGAACGGTGAGTCCCCACTCTTGACGCAATGCTGCGGATCCCACTCTTACGCTCTTACGAATCGGTATCGGGCGGGAACGCTAGACATTGGAGCTCAGCGTCGCCACATCGCTCTGTTGCTGTTTTCGTCAAACGATTCGGCCAATCGCGGAGGACGTGTAGCGTGACATCACTCTGTTGCAGTCACACTCAAGACGCTCATTTGCTGCCTTCGTCAAGCGATTCGGCCTATCGCGGAAGACGTGTAGCGCGTAGTGGGAGCGTCACGTGGTACCTACGAGTTTCTCTGTGCCAACTCTCGGCGGACGAATAATACGTGTACATTACTTCTATTTTTCAATCATATAATTATTTTTTTTAACGTTATAATTATATTATAAAAATTATTTATACTTCAGAAAACACCAAAGAATTGAATAACGCACAAATTCGCAGCATTTGATGTTTTTAATTATTTAAAATCATTGAAAATATCATGTTTGTCTCTAGCATCTGTCTCATAATATGGCCTTTTACTTATCTTGAAACCATGCTATACCTGATAAAATCATTTTCGATAATAATGAATGTCTATAGCAGATTGCACACTCGTGTCACCTATACATATACAGGGTCTTCCAATTACAAATGAACCCTGTTTTTAATTAAATTAACAATTTTTTTACAATTTTACCACATGTCTAAGAGTGACAACTCTAATTTCCACAAATAAAAAATAGGTTAAACTGTAACTTGGGTAACCAGAAATTTTTGCCTTTCTCCTATGTAATCCAGTAGATTTGGGCGAGAATGTTCTAAAAATCCAAGTTTCCATCCTAGAAGATTAGTGGCTCAGAGGTTGTGAGTGCTTAAAGTTAAGCGATTTTGAGTGATATTGACAGGTAAGAGTGCCGCCATGTTGCTATGTACTGACGGTGGCACGCTTAGACCATATACAGCAGGGATGGACATTTTTGCCTCAATTGAGGCAAAGCCGTCCCCACCGTAGCGTCTACTGTCCCCCACCAGCTTCCGTCGTTACTATGAAGGAAAGACGCGCTTCGTCCGTCGCAAGCAGTGCGCAGGCCTCGTGCATCGGAGCCGCGAGGAGCGCCACAGAAAAGAAGCTTGGTGGGGGAAGCAGGCGTTTGAGGGGCCCCACCCTTTCCCATCCCTGATATACAGTATACAGGGTGGGGCGCCACATTTTGCCACCTCAAATATCTTTGTTGTTTTCAAAGATACAGAATGGTAAAATGGGGCCCATACGATACCAAAAAATTTTTTGTTTTTATGCAATTTTTTTTAGAGATATGAAGGTCACCTACATTTTTTTAAATGGAATGAGGTATTTTTTAATACGTCAATCGATGCAGCTGGACATTCGTTATAAAAAAGTACTAACCTATGTATGTCGAAAAGTTAGTAGTTCAGGAGATATTTCAATTTAAATAACATCATTACTGTCGTACTAAGACGTTAGCGTTTACTTACTTGTGTAAATAACGTCTTAGTACGAGAGTAATGGTGTTATTTAAATTGAAATATCTCCTGAACTACTAACTTTTCGACATACATAGGTTAGTACTTTTTTATAACGAATGTCCAGCTGCATCGATTGACGTATTAAAAAATACCTCATTCCATTTAAAAAAAATGTAGGTGACCTTCATATCTCTAAAAAAATTACATAAAAACAAACAATTTTTTGGTATCGTATGGGCCCCATTTTACCATTCAACGTTGTCCTTCAGACATTTGATGTATCTTTGAAAACAACAAAGATATTTGAGGTGGCAAAATGTGGCGCCCCACCCTGTATACCTATAGATTTTCCCCTCGGTAAAAATGAAGTACACCGTGACGTCACATTCTCGAAAGATGTACAAGCTATACTCATCGACAGTGCCTACGCTTGGCTTATATGGGGGGTGAGGGGGATCAGCGGGTGCGTCATGTACCCAGTACGTGGAAAATAGAGCTGTGACTTATGAGATACCTGAGTACTCGGGTAAGCCATGAGATACCCGGGTAAACGAAAATTACCCGGGTATTTACTCGGGTATCTCATGAGATACCGGGTATTATTCGTCCGCCGAGAGTTGGCACAGAGAAACTCGTAGGTACCACGTGACGCTCCCACTACGCGCTACACGTCTTTCGCGATTGTCCGAATCGCGTGACGAAAACAGCAACAGAGCGATGTGACGACGCTGAGCTCCAATGTCTAGCGTTCCCGCCCGATACCGATGCGTAAGAGCGTAAGAGTGGGATCCGCAGCATTGCGTCAAGAGTGGGGACTCACCGTTCCCCTGCACCCCACTGACGAGATTTTGTGCAAACTCTCGGCGGACGGATAATACCCGGGTATTTTTCATCTACCCGGGTGTCTCATGGGTATCCGAGTACCCAGGTATCTCATATACTCGGGTAAAGGTTCTAGCTCTAGTGGAAAGAATGGACAGGATAATTTCAAAGAATTTGGCATTGTATCATGAAATAATCAATTATAAACTGTATTTGAGATACAGACGTTTATTCTGTATGTTTTATTAAGATGTTACCTGAAGATTAACAACTTTCGCATATTATGCAGGTTACAAAATGATTTTTTACACATAAATTGATCACATTTACAACATTTTAAGGTAGTACTGCTAGTTTTACACAATTTACATTTACCTCGCTTGTGTGATTATTTATTATGTATACTAGACTGCGGATCTTTATGCATTTACAAAAAAATTGAATGGATGAAAATGTCAATACATGATTTCTGTGGATTTGGTTTTAAGAAATGAGTGAATTGAGAATGAGGCATAAGGATGTATGTGAAAGACAATCTAGGTTGCGAGATTATCGATGACGAAGGTGAGGAGAGAGAGTGACGAGTGAGCGAGGAGTTTGTTTCCAATTGCTGACGAGAGCAGATGTGTTTACGCGAGACAAAGTACGTGTGAGTTAACGTGAGAGTGAGAGAGATAGACATTCCTGAACGCGAGAACACGTGTCGCGATATATAATTTCATTTGTATTCTGCATTATTAATACCTTAATTATAATTGTATTACATTAAAACCCAGCTAGCACTCAATCACTTGACGAAAACAGCAACAGAGCGATGTGGCGACGCTGAGCTCCAATGTCTAGCGTTCCCGCCCGATACCGAAGCGTAAGAGCGTAAGAGTGGGATCCGCAGCATTACGTCAAGAGTGGGGACTCACCGTTTCCCTGCACCCCACTGACGAGATTTTGTGCCAACTCTCGGCGGACGGATAATACGTACGAAACTCCCGAGCACTGTTATAAGACTTAAAAAATACACGTATTGGGGCGTCCTAAATTCAAGTCCCACGGAAGTACCTGGGACAAAAAAAAAATGGACGTCCCTGTGACAACCGAAATTTTGGCCCCACGGACATCCTTAGGGCGTTAATAACGGATGTCCATCGAATTCCCGAAATTTAAGTCCATCGGACATCCTAGGGACATACGCAACGGACGTCGGACGTATGGACGTAAACTGGACATAAACGGACGTCCACTGGATGTACGGTACTAGCTGGGAAATACAAACTTTATTTTGAAATATTATTGTGTTCAATCCACAATTTCTGCTTTATTACAATCATTCAGGGAAGAAATAACATTCAATTTAGTATCTATTTCTTGCAATAGTAGTAGTGTTTGGTGTTGGTCTGCCGTTTCAGCCATTTTGAAATTATCTCAAGACTTATCTTTTGACGTCACGGTGTACCTTATCTTTGCCGAGCTGCACTCTCGGTTTTCCTATACACATACTATACCTATAATAGGTATATATGGTCTAAGGTCGTGCGCCACTTTTATCGAGCGCAGCCGCTAGTGTGGCTGCTAGGGTGGCACCTCACGGACGCGCGGACTTCGCAAACATAGTGGGACCGGCCAGACCTGACGGCCGGCCCTCTCCACTCCCCACTACCTGACATAGCCATAAAAACAACTTGGACTATACATCACTATACCTTCTCTTTAAAATTCTGTATATGATTCTGTATATTTTGTACTGTATGGTGGCACTCTTATCTATTAGAAGCACTGTAAATCGCTCAACTTTAAACACTTACAACTTTTGAGCCACTAATTTTCTAGGATGGAAACTTGGATTTTTGGTATTTTCTCGCCCAAGTCTACTGCATTACATAGGAGAAAGGCAAAATTTTCTGGTTGCCCAAGTTACAGAGCAGCCAATACAATAGGGGAAATGTTGACAAAAGAGGATCCAGCTACAATGCTTCAAACCTTCAACTTGACATATGTTGCAAGGTCAACATTTAGAACAACTTCTCCCTATCGATTTATCCATCGCTCGATCTTGGTTTCCAAGATATTTGTAAAAAATTTGAATCTTGAATCAGTTGCTTATTGTATACATTTTGCTCATTATCTCAAAAATGACATCAAATTAAATGAAACTTTTGGTGAACTTGCCGAAAAGCTATGCCTCACTGATTTAGAGTTCGTTCGGATTAGATTCATGATGGGGCGGAGAGAGCCGCCCATCAGGCTCCCTGCGCCTGAAAGAAATTTTTTTGCAATTACACTGAAGTCCCAATCTAAGTGCGACAGAGGTGATCTTTCCAAGCAGAGCTGGGGAAAATAGTATTTTAAATAGTAAATAGTAAATAGTCCTATTTATTTTAAAGCATGTGTACAACTTTGAAAATAAAATATTTTATTTGATGCTGTATATAAAAAATTTTTGAAAATAAAATATTTTATTTGGTCAGTAATTTTTGAAAATAAAATATTTTATTTGATGCAGTAATTTCTGAAAATAGTATTTGAAAATAGTATGGATTCCAAAAGACTTAAATGAAGAAAAACGTACTTTTATCAAAGAAACCGTATTAAATGTTTTGAAACAAATAGGAAATTCAGATTCAGAGTCACGACCTCAATTACTTTCACAAAACAAAGAAGTAGATGACTTTTTTTCCTTTATAGAAAAAGAAACAAATGATATCAGTCATACAAACATTGCAGAATTAGAATTATTTCAATATTTGAGCGATAGTGATACACAAATTGAAAGTATTGCAAAGCATAAATATATGAAAACGTTATTTTTAAAATACAACACAGCTATTCCGTTCTCTGCCCCACTTTTTAGCTTTGCTCTATCGTGTGTCCCTGTGTGTCCTCGAAGGAGCACCCTAACAGATTCCAATTTGGAACGCTGCACCTTGTTGGATGTAAATAGCAGCAGTCAAACAAAAAAATAAAACGAAAATGTGGCAAATGATCTAGTTTCTTATAGTAAGTACCATTTCTCCCCTTTCAATTATTGCTAAAATAAAAAATATTAAATAAGTAATGCGATTTCTGAAAGTATGAGGTATAACGACGCGCGCAAAAAAAAAATAAAATATTATATATTTTGTGTTTCAGATGATTAAAATAGAAATATTTTATTTTGAGGATGAAATTGTCAAAATAGAAATATTTTATTTTGAGGTTCAGATTGTTCAAATAAATAGAAGTATTTTATTTCGAGGTTCAGTTGTCCAAATAGAACTATTTTATTTCGAAGTTCACAGATTCTTCAAATAAAATACTATTTCCTTCACAAGCAAAATAAAATCTAAAATAGTAAATAGTATTTTAAATATTTTTTCCGCCAAATAATGCCCACCTCTGGTTCCAAGTCAGTTCGCCTACTCCTTCCACTGGTGGCAAACCCCGCGAGGGGCCAAGAAGCTCGAACTGCCTCGGTCGCCGAGCTGTGTAAACATGCCGCGTAATTCGGTACTGGGTCGGGTATATCGGTGCGAACCACTACTAATCCAATTACAAAACTCCTTTAGTTTTCATTACTTTTTTATGGGACTTCCACCAACTTATTTGTGGCATTTTTCTGATTAAAAAGACACTAAACACGATATAATTTCAATTGTATTTAGTGGTTTAATTGACGATGAAAGCTTCAGGCGCAAATGAGGACAGCGTATGGGAAAGAAAGAGACGCGGAGAGTCGCAGACTCCGGCACAGTTGAAAGGCCCGCGCGTCCTCACAATGTAATACCAATAAAAAACTTCTGTATTATTACTTATTTTTTTTATGAAACTTTCACCGATACATTTGTGGCATATTACCACGTTTTTATTAGCTCGCTTTCTTGTCTGTCTGTCTGTTTGTTTGTTTGTCTGTCAGTTCGGTACAAATTTTGCTATTGATTTTAAACTAACTTCCCGATGAGCTAGAGACTTGAAATTTTATTTCTGATTAAAATGATACCAAACACGATATAATTTCAACTGCATTTAGTGGTTTAATTGACGATATGGAGTAACTTTAGGACAGAAAAGAATAGCGAGTGAAAAAAAGAAGATCTTACTATATTGTCTAAAATACCAATGCGATGCTAACATATGCTATCATTTTTCTCAGAAAGTATTATCTTTATGTAAGAATGTTTATACCACCGTATGGATGACTGTTTGTTTCACTCATATGTTTACCAGTTGTATATAGTTTTATTGATTTATGTTGTTATATATAATTTTATTGATTTATACGTTGCGTTAACGTTTTGTTAACGACAAAAATCAATACAACATAAAATGTGTATTTTGATGAGGTCTACAACTTTTATCTGAAGTATTTTTCAAAATTCCCATTATTTACAGAAGTAAATAAAAAAACTATGATTTTTACGATTTTTCCATGGTTTCCGCTATGAAAATAAAATTTGCGCCAATTTTCACTATCATATTCGTAATCAGCACGTCAAAATACGTAAGAATCCAGAACATAAAAAAAAATCGGAGCGTTGTCCTTTTCGGAAGTATACCCACATTTTTAAAAAATGTTTGACAGAGTTTTTTTTTTATTTATATTATTTTATAAGGTGGGTTACAGTTTTTATAAGGTGGGTTCCGAACCACCTTGGGCACCACAGTTTAAATGTTTGACAGAGTTAATTAGACCCCAATCGAGGTATTCTGGATCATAACAGCCAAAATAATAAGTTTACGTAAAAAATGTATATAACCTCCTTTGTAGAGATTTTTATGAGCTTCATTTTTTGTTGGAAACTTTTTTCTCTAAAATCAATATTTTCTAAAATATTTAGTAAGAACTGTCAAAAGTTTGAAGGGGGATGGAGGGCAAACGAGGATTTGTCGCCAAAATTTCTTTTAGGTAATTTCTTCTCTAATCAAGGATAAGCTTTGGCAAAAATTTCAGCAAAGTCGGAGGGTTGTCATTTTGGGAAGTACACCCTAGATCTACATAAAAAAGTGGTACAGTGCAACTTGTAGTATTTTTTTTCTACAATTCCGATCAATTGCAATTTAAAAAAAAATTCTCTTCACATCCTGTATTAAACTAATTGCTCTAGCTTCCCAAAAAAGTCCAATCGTATAGTACAATATTAAAATGTTATATGTCAAGGTAGTGTCGGTCAAATCGTGTCGATGAAAACAGTGTCGGTGAAATGAGTTGTCGACGATCTCAGGGTAACCCTTGGTCAACATTTATCAAAAATGCGCGCAATTTAAAATTAAACCTTTTAATGGAGAATTAAACCTCTATAAGTATCTCTCGACGTGTTAGAACGAGGTTAAGTATTCGAAAACCTTAAAGAGTTTACATTAGTCAAATTTAATCAGTAACTGATATGCATTCACTTTGTGGAGTACTGGAACATTAGACCTTGGATCACCCTAAAAGACAAACACTATTAACTGGTTGAAAAGAGATTAGTATCAGTAGGAAATGACGTCAAACCCAATAGAGAAATCTTGAACTTTATAGACAACAAATACGTAGTTTCTTTGGCTCCAGATATAGCGATAACATGAACGTGCAATATATTATTTCAAATAATGGCGTATATTATTTTATTGAGAATGGTCTTTTTCCATTGGCAATAATTTAATTTGATGCTTAAAAATTATTATATAGAAACAAGTCTTTACTTTGTTTTATTTCCTTACGTTTACAAAAATAAGAATGTTATAAAATGAATAATATATTTTAGATAATTACCACTTTTTACGTAATTCCAAAAACATTAAAAGAATTATCAATTCTTGTCTGTATTTGACATTCTTTGTTTTAACAGCTGCTACAAGGCAGGAGTTTGCAATGTGATCATTAGACAGCGGATCGTTATACATTTATGAAGAAATTGGTTGGACGACATATAAACCAGTAAAATATTTAAAAAATTCAAGAATGTTGTAATGTTGCTTTTAATGTAACAACGTCTGTATGGAATGAAATCAATTTTTATGTTATTCCCTTCTACAACCGATGCAAAACATTTTTTCTTTGCATATAGATCCGCAGTCTAGTGATCATAACTGTAATAATGGAAATCTGAATCTGAGTCGTTAATATAATTGCAATATTTAAACATAACACCTTGAATGTATGACGAGTTATTAAATACGTACAAAAACAACTTCTTCACAGAATAGCGTGCATATTTGATTACACATAAAGCTATTTATAAAAAAATAGCTAAATAATAATGTAGTACCCTAGTAGAATTTACTGTTGGCCAACGATGGCCAACGGTTGAGAGTTTGTTGGGGAATGGTTAGTGGTTTGCCGACAAATACCCAACGGAGGGTCAACGAGGAAAAATTATGTCAATTTGCCGACGAATACCCAACGTTGGGCCTACAGATATTATAGTCGGTTAAGTAACGTGAAATTTACAACGATTATACTACATTGGCCCAACGAAAATCTGCCAACATTTAAATATATCGTCTAACAGACGCCAGTAGTGTTGCTGCAACCAAAAATAAGTTATATTCCAAATTGATTTTTTTATGTATTTCTAAATATACTTAAAATTTGTAATTTTTGCGCGATGGTAGATCCACTAAAATTTTATTGTGAGCAGTCTTGGAATTTTTTCATTTCTTTAATTTTTCCATTTTCCAAGGGAAATGCAAGGGGGGTGTTCATGTAGTATAAGAAGACCCTTTTGGATTTCTTCAAAATAGGTTTTAGGATTTTTTATATACTTTAATTTTAATTTGTTGACGTATCTAGTAGCCTTAATCATAGCATCTACGAACAAGTATCATCTGTAGGTTCAGCGATAGGGCACGTAGATACTTACTACGCAAGCGGGTCCGGGTTCAAGTCCGATGTGGGTAGGTTACTATTTTAGTTTTTTCCTTTTTTTTCCCAAAATTTTACCGTAAAAATACATTTTTAATATGTATATTATTTATGGTATACCATAAAAAGGGAAAATCAGAATGTGGGTTCTGTGGGTTCGTCTTGTAGCAACGTTGGCTCTAGGTTGGGTGTGATCGTTGGCCCTTACTGTTGGCCCAACTGCAAAAAAGAGCGACATTTCCAACGCTTGCCCAACGGATATCGCCAACGGAGGCCCAACAAAACGCCAACCATAAATGCTACCAGGGTATAATGAAAAACAAAATTTTATGACAACATTCGTATTCCCTTCAAACAGTGAGAACAAATATTAAAATTTATAAAAAGATCAGAAATTAGCCCAGTTTTTTATTATTGTATTAATCATTTGTAATAATTAATAATTTAAATACTTTCGTAATCAGCGAAATATTTTACATTTTTACATCATTACAAGAAAAATTAAAATAATAGCAATATAATATTGCTAATCGTAAATTATTTTGCATAACAATTAATATAAAAATAATATAATCACAACAATCCTTATTTTCCGAAACGCGTGGTCTATTAAACACTGCACAAGCGAATTTCAAATAAATTTATTAATCATTTGTAATAATTAATAATTGAAATATTTTCGTAATCAGCGAACCATTTTACATTTTTACATCTTTACAAGAAAAATTGAAATAATAGAAATACTTAATATAACGTAATTATTAATTTACAACTATAATATATATATATATATTATTTATATATATACTTTATTTACTATGTTACTTTATTTTTATACTTATTGTTATGCAAAATAATTTACGTGTATAGAGAGAGTGTAAGCTATATTATATATATATATATATAAATAATATATAAATAATATATATATAATATAGCTTACACTCTCTCTATAAACATGAATTATATTAAATAAAAGTCACTTTATAAAAAAAGTAACATCGCATTATATACACACGACAATCA
>CM052318.1:13573000-13595957 GCA_028455605.1 Lasioglossum malachurum | reverse complement strand
TGATTGTCGTGTGTATATAATGCGATGTTACTTTTTTTATAAAGTGACTTTTATTTAATATAATTCATGTTTATAGAGAGAGTGTAAGCTATATTATATATATATTATTTATATATTATTTATATATATATATATATAATATAGCTTACACTCTCTCTATACACGTAAATTATTTTGCATAACAATAAGTATAAAAATAAAGTAACGTCGCATTCTATAATCACAACAATCCTTTCCGATGCACATGGTCTATTAAATACTGCAAGTGGATTTCAGAAAAAAATTCCATCGGTGGAATTTCTACTAAGTAATTATTCCTAATTATTCATACAGCGGAATGTCAGCATCTCTTAGCATTCAAAGGATGTCACGGTTGAGTAATTCACGATAAACCCAACTTTAAATGTTTAAATCCCTCAGTCTCGACATTTAGCACTAGCCAGTTAAGAGAGCTAATTTTCGTCGAGCATGTTGAATCAGTATCCATTGAAAAAACATATTGCATTGATTAAAGTGAACGTTTTTACACAAGTGATTGCGATAAGTGTCGCAACTTTGACGATCAACCATGTTAAAGCTAGTGAACAACAAGGGCAGAGAAGCAACCGTCGCTGATAAATTAGACGGATTTTATTTGCATCATGACAAAAATAAGAAGGTGTAATTTAACACTAAACTTACCGAACCTTAAAAGTAACTGGTAAATACATGTTTCCTTATCAAAATGAAGATTGATTTTATTTAGACTTCGTGCAGATCCTGTTGTAATACGTACTCCACTAAAGATATCTATATAATCATATCTTATGAAATTATTTTTATGATATCAATAATTGTGAAATAAAAAATCTGGAACCGGTTAATTTGACCGGTGATGGTACGTTTAGTGTTAAAACAATAAGAACGTTAGAAGAATTTGAAAACACTCTTATATTATTTTCAGCTTATTAAACATATTAACAAAAAAAAAATACATTTCTATTTCACTTCAGTTTGTTGCAATTCATGTAAGAAAGTTTTATTTTGCATAAAGATGTGCTGTCTAGATACACTCCTCAAAAGAATTAAGGGATCACCTCTGCGAACCCGAAAAGTTGCTACCAGTTTACATGATCATAATTCCGGAAAAAATTGCTGTATCGATATCCTTAAACAATGGTTTGAAAGCGTGAAACCTCTAGTTTCAGATGCTCTGTTTCAAATTTTTGCTATGTTGGTTTTTTACAAAGTTATAGCGAGATAAAGACAACATTGACGGTTAACAAAAATTTTGTGCAACTTTGGAACATCACACGGGAAGCAACAAATGTTTTTGAAAAAATCGCGTTAATATCATTTGGAAGGGGCGTCGTTCCCGTGTAAAATGTGTGGTTGTTGATTCTTATGCGATTTGTTTTATTCGAGTTATTCAACTTTGAAGTAAATGTTCGCTTTTTAACTTTAACTGGCTCCAGATAGCGAAAAAATTATCGTAAACGCTTGTGCAAAAATCAAGGCACTTATTTTGTTTTTTCAATTTCATTGACATTTCGATATACCAGGTGTTTCTGAATATATGCTTAAAATATGCACAATTGCCATATTTCCTTTAACTCGCTATATGTCGGCGAGAAATGATCGCAATACCATGATCCAAAAGTCACATTGAAGCAGAGATTCTGCCGATTCGATTGAGTACCTCATGAATTCGCTCCAACAATTTTTTACTTATGGCCGCTATGTTTGAAGTTTGATAGATACATATTCCATGTAGTCAAAGTGGTTGACTTTTACTTTTCTATATAAATTAGAACTGAATTAGAATTATCGAAGTTTCCATTGAATATTTAGGAGACCATTTTTGTAATCATTATAAATAACAAATGGAATTTTGTTGTTAATACATGAAAAGATGATAAATATATAATTTTTTGTGCGTAAAGTGATAATAATAATTTTAATAATTATATTTGGATATATCATTACAGAATATGAAAAATTGTTTTTATACTATTCAATTTCAATATTTCCGATATTTGAATACTTTAATATTATTCGATTTCAATATTTTCGATATTCCAATATTTTAATATTATTCAATTTCAATATTTTCTATATAATATTATTCAATTTTAATATTTTCGATATTTTATTATTCTTCGTTTTCGATATTTTATTATTCTTCGTTTTCAATATTTTCTATATTTCAATTATTTATTATTCTTCAATTTCAATTTTATCGATATTTCAATATTTTAATATTATTCAGTTTCAATATTTTAGATATTTTAATATAATTTATTTTCAATATTTTCGATATTTCAATATTCCAGTATTTTCAATATTTTAAGATTATTCAATTTCAATCTTTTCGATATTTGAATATTATAATATTATTCAATTTCAATATTTTCGATATATATTGTAATTCTTAAATTTCAATATTTTCGATATTTCGATTATTTATTATTCTTCAATATCAATATTTTAATATTATCCAAGTTCTCTATTTTCAATATTTCTATGTTTTAATATTATTCCATGTCAATGTTTTAATATTATTCCATTTCAATATTTGAATATTATTCCATTTAAATATTTAAATATTCTTCCACTTCAATATTTTAGTATTATTCATATTAATATTTTCAATATTTCGTTATGTTAATATTATTCTCAATGTTATTGAAACTGTTTTATTACAGGAAAGAAACCTAGTAAATTAATTCTGTTTGGTAAGAGTGTACAATTTTTCTGTCTAGGCCAAAGCGGACCCGACTTTGTTCAACTGGTTTGTGCTAATCGGAAAACGACGAAAATTTTGGGCATCTTATGGATTTATGGGTGATAAAACCAATATTGACAATAGCGTAGAGGTTTCCATGGACTGGAAGAACAAAGAGGGGCAGCATAGAAGGAATCGGTTTGCCGTCAAGTGACAGTGTTTCGTCAGCCATAACCGAGGCAAGAAGCAAGGAAAACCGAACCTGTCTACCGGAATTATGTATCGTTTCGATAAGCAGTGAACGCCAGTCATTAAACTATACATCGTGATATATGATAGCACTAGCGAAATACGTTGACGAACAGACCGACTTCCGTCCTGAAGTCTCGCTAAATCGTTGATCAATCTCGATCTTATGTGGGACAATAGTGTCAACAAAGATGACGAACGTTAAAGACATTAATAAAAAAGCACCTGACGGTGGCTGGGGATGGTTCGTGTGCCTTGGAACCAGCTTAATCACGGTAATTATTCTTTTCTAACAAACATGAAAGATCATTCGAGACAATTATCCGTCCCACGTTTTTCCGTAAGAATGTAAAATACATTCTGTATGTATTAATATTTATATAAAATTTTAACGGTAACGTGTTCAAAAATTTACGTGCGTTCCTTCCTTTATTCTATTATTATTATTATTATTATTATTATTATTATTATTATTATTATTATTATATACGGACCGAGGTCCTTTTATACAAGAGTTTACAGACGTTTTGTAGAACTGATAAAAACAAATAGAAAATAACAAAAATACAAAAAGAAAAAAAATCTTAACCCAAAATTTACATTATTTCTTTTTTAAATTAATTCTAGAAATATATAGTAAAGTTATTATATAAGAAAGAGATTGTATTTTATATTATATTTCTATTTTAAACATTCAAGATGATCTGTGTTTTCATGACTAACTCTGGCAAGAAATCAGAATGTATTCAATGTGTATTTAATGTATTAATTAACTGTTTTTTATGAATGTTTAATTTTTATTTATTTATTTATTTAATCAATGTTTACTTTTACTCAAGATGATTACAGTACAATTGATTATTTCAAAAATAATTATGAACAAATGTAAATATGAAAAAGTTTGTTTGAGATATATAACGTCTCTTTTTGTATTCGAAATATCACAACAAGTTACACTCCTGTGTCTGCTGAATATGAATCGTAATGTTCTTAAACAAATGATCTAACAACTGCGTATGGCAGCTAGCATGTCGATAATAAATTCGAAGGTAGAAATAGATTCTTCAAAGTCACGGCCGTTCACGATTCGTACATTTATTTGCACATACTTTTCAGGAATACGATTCACCATGTTATTATTATTTCCGCTTCTATTTATCATCTGCGTCAATCTCGATCGAAATACTTCTTTTTCATAGCATTCTTTGATGTACTTATCCATTGACTTACGTCACTGTATATCTTTTCTTAAATTGCTTATTTTCCTTGACGTTTTTCATATATTGGAATAACTTTGATTAATGCAAAATAAAAATTGTCTGTATCGCGATTGCAAGAAATAGAAACTACATTGATTGTTATTTGTTCCCTTAATGATTTTAACAGAGGAGAAATCATACATTGACATTCTCAATTTTGAAAATTTTTCAACTTTCAAAATGCATAAAGATCCGCAGTCTGATTATTCTGTATGAGAGACACGAATGTGTGTGTGTGTGTGTGTGTGTGTGTTTAAGTGAACTTTCTCGTGATCAATTTAATAGATTCGAAAATATTTACAGTAGTTCTCGAAGTTCCAAGTATAGTTCTTTCAAAACACGAAATAGCATTAATATATAATTTCATACTAAAAAATGATTTTTCGTAAACTAGATTCAATTTACATAATCATAAAATACTGACAGATAATTTATATTTAATAATATTAATATATAATTATTATTGTATGAGACAAACATATTATAATTTCGGAAAATACATTTTATCCTGATGCAGAAACAACATTAAAATATGCTATACATATTATGGTCGTAGAATTTCTTATTTTTATAAAAATATCAAAAATGTTTACTTTTGCGACACTTTAAAAAATTATTTGGGAAAAGTTCACTGATGGATTAATTCAGGATAAAAATTTTCAAATATACTTGCACATTTAAATATAAACAATAAATGAATATTTGAAATTATTTTATTCAATCAAAATGTCTTGGTTTAATCTGGATTGGTATTTCCATTTCGTAAATTTATTACAAGGAATCTGTACGTGTTGACTGATTCAAATAACTTAATTAATTCAACACTTATTATCTGAACCAGTTGATTCAATATCGACATATCTCCACAATGTAAACTGTTCAACCTGTTCCATTTTGAAGAAGCATATAAAAGTTCGATTTCCATTTAATCAAGAATTTCATTCGTTTTACAATAATCTATAAACTAAATTGTAATAATTCTGTATTTTTATTTTAAGCTCTCTTTGAGATCGTTGGATCCATCATTTGGTCTCCTTTTTCATGAGCCTTTGAAGAAATTGAATATTGACTCCACCGGTGCATCGTTAATAATGAGCATCTTGGACGCCATTGTCAACTTTTCAGGTATGGAGCCATTTCTTTTCACAAGATAAATAGTTGTTTGCAAGACAGAGAGGCTAAACTTCCGAAGACGTCCATGCTCAGAATTGAAATAGTCAGAAGGATTTTTGGCGACTCAAAGGAAATATTGTACCATTTCAATGTCACTTTCTACCTTACCGACTTACCGACTCTCTTATCTTATGTCCGTCACAGACTTAAGATCAGTACAGACATTGCATCTTATGGACTTTGTTGTCAATGCCCCAAGGGGCTCTAAGAGCCCCCGTACCATTTCGGTGTCGTGCTCAATGTTACCGATGTGTCGTGTATTAGTAAGAACTGTCTATTCGATATACATCATTTTTACTATGGGTGTTTCATACGATTTGGAGTTTACAAAATATGGCGCATGTATTTGAAGTTGAAAATGAAGTAAGTCTTATTGTTAGTAAGTACATATGTAATATAAAATACTTATGAACTATATAATTCGGCAGTAACATAGATTAATAGATTCACGAGCATAAATATCCTTACGTATGTTTATTTTATTTTGATGCGTGTAAGTAGTTATATTAATTATAAAATTATAAAAAATTTATTTAGAAAAATTTTGTTTCACACAGTAGCTCTTCATTTTGTCTTACACTTTAAATCGACATTCTAATTTTGATGTGCTAACATCAGTATGATATTTCTACGCAGTTATTCAATGTGCACGGAATTTTGTTCCTTGCATTGTTGAATTTTTAACAAATCTTTACAAGTTTATGGTATTTACTTTGATTCGTTTTGTATATGTTCATATAATTTTTATTTGGATTATAATATTTTTAACGATGTAGTTAAATAATCAAGATCGAAATATGGACTCCATTTTTATACACTTCATCGAATTAAGAAATGCATACTATAATTACTTTTTATTTATTAGAATTCTTTTTCAATTGTAACACTGAATTGTAAATATGAGTTACTAAATTAAAATGTGACATGTAATCCAAAATTAAAAAGATATACTGAAACGGTACCGTAATCGCCCCTTCGTTGTCCGGGATCGTGGGCACCGTCGTTGACGAGTGCCTACCCTATTCCACTGCCTGTCAACGTCGCGTCGCTCCGCAGCCTCGCAAGGCGGCGACGATTGATGTCGGTTCGGATATATCGGTATGAACACCACACCATTGACTCGAATGAATCGAATTTTCAAACTTCTTAATTTTCATTATTTTTGTATGGGACTTTCACTAATTTTCTTAAACGATCATCCGAATATTCGTTGAGTGTACAACAATCTTATTAATATTTTTAATTGTTTATGTAAATATAAAATTGCTAAATATTTTCTACATTTTTTAATACATGCATATGTATACATACAGGGTGTTTCACGCAAGTGTTTCAGATCATCACTCCGTTACGAAAAAATATCAAAAGAGAAAGATAAATGGTTCGAAGAACGCTACATTCGTAGGCCCTTAGATTTTTTTAGGTGCAATTGTGCATGAGCAATTAACAATTGCATCATTTTTCCCCCACTAAAACCGTAGACCATGGTGCCCATGCCGTAGACTGGTCTGGTCGTCAGACAGGGGGTACATCTGGCATCACTGGGTTTCAGACCTGTATAAATAATTCAATTATGTCGTTTCGCGCACAAATTTCTAGCCAGACCTAACCCAGACCTATTTCAAAAAAAAATTTCTCACGGTTAATCACATTGTCCAACAGCCAAAAACTGTTTCGATTCTCACTATGAAATTCTTATAGATTTTTTTGCGCTGATTCCGAATCTGTTTCTATTTTTCTCCTAGACGCACAGTTTTTGAGAAATTTGAGTTTAAAAAAATGATATATTTTTCAACTTTGAACAAATATATTGTGATGTTATTATAAGAGATATTCAATTGATCTTTACGGCAAAAGATTCCTTAGACTTTCCCGAATACAGTGATATCCCCAATATTAATATATTATGATTGTTTAAACATGTTTAAACGGTCATTAAAGACGGAGAGACACCACTTTTGCACCAATTTTTGAGGATGTTTTTGAATTTATCTCGAAAAATAAGGGTCCAGCGGAAAATCGAACTATACCACGCGATAGAGCAGACTTTTATCTTGAGAAACCACCCTATTAAGTTTGGAACTTCGACGTTTTTTTCGAACCAGAAAGCAAAATAAATTCGCCCGACATGAGTTGTAGCCAGTGGCGCTCACCACTAGAACGGTCGTTCGCCGCTCCGTATCCCGTTCCGAGCGCCACTGGCGGCAACTCATGTCGGGCGAAGATATTTTGCTTTCTGGTTCGAAAAAAACTCCACCGCCCAAGGATTTCACCAGACTCTATTCTTCTCTTAGCCCGACACGGCAACACTCGGGGTCCCACTATTCATATTTCACCCGGGTATTGCCTGACTCGTCCGTCGGGTCGCTCTTGAGCGCGCGGGCATACCCTATTCCATTAGTGTCTTTTCAGGTGCTGCAATCAGATAGGTATTTGTTATTATCAGGTAGATCTTCAGGTAGGTACTGGACCTCTTCGTCTATTCTCTCTCTCTAATCTTCTTTCTTTTTCATAATTTTATTTATGAAAGTATCTATTTTCTTCCATACAGGTCTAACCCAGACCTAACACAGCCTAACCCTACAAAAAAATTTGTCGGTAATATAGCGAGTGACATTCAAATGGTAAAAAATTTTTTTCGAGTCGCCAAAAATCCTTCCGACAATCATCATTTTAGTTAAAATGGAACCTATATCCAAAATTTCATCCAATTCTGAGCATGGACATGGACGTCTTCAGAAATTCAACCGATAGAGATTCAATTTTGATAAAATGGATAGAAATGCTTCAAGTTCCGTTCTCACACGAAAACTAATTGTGAGAAAGAATCGATATTACACCTATGGAAAAATAGAAAATTGATTCCGGATTTATAAAAAATCAGCTGCAATAATAGAACAAAACAGAGGTCCGCAAGAAATACTCGTTTTGGCCCATTTTCGAGGGCTTCGTCCGCCCCATAGTGGGCCAGGCTTTCTGTGGCTAAAACTATTGTAACGTTATTTCAAGATTTATTGTTATGTTATTATAGGTCCATACCAAGTATAATATTATGAAGTAAAAAATATATGTCAATATTTAAAAAATTGAGGTGGCCTTCATTTTTTATAAAAAGAAAATTTTTCTTCAAATTTTTTATATGTATTGGCATTTGTAGAAAAGGGTAAATACTGATCAAGTTCTGTTGGAAACATTTTTTTATCAGATAATTAAAAATATTTGAAAAATTGTGTTAACAATGCTCTTGATGGTTCGGAAGCAAGTTTTTTTTTGTGGAGAAAATTATAAATACGTCCATATTGAATTAAAATGTATTCAACATATCTAATATAGCTAAAATATCACAAGAAATAATATTTGGATTTGAATATTCTGATTCTACTTCTTTGTTGTCTAAAAGTGAAGAATATGTGTGTACAGTGTTGTGGAATATCTCGTGCGTACCTACTTCTTAAAATCTGAATAAAAATGAAACGTGCACGCATTAGATATATTCCCATTCTTTAATGACTACGTTTTCACATAAAACAATCCTCATGTCAAGCATATGTAAGCATTTTTTTAAAACCTTCTAAAAAGTTTCAATTGTTCTAAGTTCGCACTATTTGTATATAGATTAAAATTGCTAAAAACTGGATTATACATCTGGATACTTGAAGTGCACCTCCTAATACACCACCTCCTAATATAAAACCACCATTTAAATCCATTTTCTGATATTCCAAATTGGTGTGGAACACGTTCAATCTGAATTTTATGATTTTGTGTTTAGAACACAGTCTCATCACAGAATCATCTGAAATGAATAATATTTTGGATTTGGGAACTTTAAAGGGTTGTCAGTTATAGGGAGAAAATTGTTTCAATACATTAACACGTTCCGCGCATACCATGTGTTAAAATAATTCCTTAAAAGTTTAATTGATTGCTTTGTTGTATAATGTATATTAAACTCTACACTCTCTTCTTGATAATTATGGTTTTGTACTATTGAGAAATTGTAAGGCATACGTCAAAAGCAAGTTTATTTAATCGTAAAATCGTAAAAGTGTGCTGCGTATACGCTCCAAGCAGCCTGAACGGAAAGTCTCCAAAAATCAGACCGGCACGGAACGTGTTAAACTTGAAAAATTAACTTTTGACCACAAAAAGCGGGCTCCTGGCCTACTGTGCGCACCTTGTGTCCCGCAACACGTCTTACGGCCCCGTGACGGCATGAGTGCTCGACCGACCTCAGGATTGAAATACGCTGTAATTCAATTACTAAGTATTTTAATCAGATGTGTAACTGAAATACAATATAATTGCAATACAATGTAATTGAAATACAATGTATAAGTGTTTTACGAGCCAGGGCCGCGAGCAGCTTCGAGTGGTCGGCGATGTATTTATTCGCAAGGAATAGGAGTTTAATTTGTTAGTAAGCGCGGACGAACCCAATGCAATTATTGGGGAGCCGCTAGGAATTGAAGATTGCGAGGACGAACCTGATACGATTGTCAGGGAGCCTCTAGGAATGCAGGTAAACGCAGACGAACCTGATACGCAATCGTACCTGACAATTCAGGGAGCTGCTAGGATGCGGACGAACCTGATTCGATTATCAGGGAGCCGCGAGGATAGTACAGTTCTTGTGGACGAACCCAATGCGATTGTTGGGGAGCCACTAGGTGAAGGTATAATGAGAGAATTGCTAGAAGAGAATAGTATAACGTGGACGAACCCAATACAATTGTTGGGGAGCCGCGAGGTTGGATAAATCTCTGGTTGGATGAGTTGGATGGGAATTGTTAGTGGGCCTCGTAACTAGTATAATCTAATTGATACAACCCGAGTGGTAAGGTTGTATCGTGTGGGGAACGTTCAAATACTCTATTAGGATATTGGACGATAATAATGGGTGTATTAACTTTGCTCTAATTATCAAAGAACACAAATATATTCTAATTAAAGAGGTGTGTTACAATTGTAATTGTCGCGTAAGAAATAAGAATTGAAATGGAATTGGATAGTTACCTATACGCTCTATATGCTCAACTATATGCTCAGTTTGACGCACTAGCAAATGCGGGGGTCTCGAATCAATTATTAAAGAATGCCTAATAGATTTTATGCCCAACACGCGGAATCTATACGGTTGACGTTGTTTCGAAGGGGAACTTTAGCCCGATCTAACTGGAAATTGACTCTACGAGAATACAGCACGACGTGACACGATTCGTGACTACGAAGGTACTAGCCCCCGAGCGTAGAAATGCACGGGTTTATATACCCCTAAAATGTGTGGGGTGATCTATTAATTATCTAAAGTCGCGTAGTGCCAGACTCTTGTTTTTTGTCATCTTCCATTAAGTCGAGCCAGAGCTCGGTCTTCATTAAAAGGGGACTTGAGATATGATTCTGTTATCTAGGGACGTTTCCTGCCAGACACGATCTCGAAGAGATCTTCGTGAGAAAGTCAAAAGAGATCGCTTCTGTAACCGTCACAAGTAAAATACAATATAATTGGAATACAATATAATTGAAATACAATATAATTGAAATAGAGAGAGAGAAAATATAATTGAAAGATAATGTATAATTGAAATACAATATAATTGAAATATAATATAATTGAAATACACACACACAACATAATTGAAATACAAACAATATAATTAAAATACAATATAATTGAAGTACAATATAATTAAAATACAGTTCTCCAAATTTGAACTTTGAAGAAGTACGATATACAATATTTTTATGTTTTTCTTTCATATACTTGTTTACTTTATAGTTGAAATTTAAGTAATGTGTAACGCAAAAGTTATTTCTGTTCAGATATTATAAATTTATAAATAACCTATTACTATTTACCTATTACTTTATCATTCTTTAATTTTTAATTTTAATTTAATTACATAGCGTAAATTCGTAATTAATGTAATTTAATTACACAAAGGTCGGATCTCCTCTGCGCGTCTCAACGCAGCGTTTTGTTATTCAAGCACCATTTATACTCCATTCATTCGTCATACTTCAGCACAACTGCGTCTAGGCGTGCGCCACTGCGTCTAGACGCGTGCGTCTACGCCAAGAAACACTATCGCATTACCCTTTCGAGGAATATTCTAGAATGTTCCACGATAATGTTTTATCTGCGTTCAAGCAAGCGTGTACCGGGTGACGCAAGTCCCTTATAATAGGGTCATTCAACGTGAAAACGGACACTTTTTGAAGTAAAATTTCGGATTTTGTTCAAATTTAAATATGTCGTAGACTTTAGTGACCTATGAACGTATCTCAAAGGATTTTTCAAAATCTTAAAAATTGTTGGTTTTGCAGACGTGTAATAAAATAAAGCGTCAACATTTCTTCCATTAAATTATAATAGCTGAACTAGTAAACCGAGGAAAATGAGTTTTTAGGAGCTTATAATAAAAACATAAGAGTATCCACTTCAAATGTTGTTATTTGAAAAAAAATGTTGTTTCATAGTGGGCTACATTTTAAAAAATTGAGAAAAATGGTAATATGGCTCCAAGTGTTCCCTTACTCTTTTTTAAAAAATGGACGTTTGAAAATTGACGAAATTAAAATTATTTGAAGTGAACGCTGCACCGCGATATACAGTCTCTCGGACGGTCGAAGAACACAGTGGGCTGGATCGTAATATTTAATACTATAAATCTTCAACCATAAGAGATGTCGGGATGAAATTTCCACTAAAATTCATTAAAAATGATTCTTATCCACTGATAATGATCGTAATAAATATATATTTCTTGCAATCATTTTTTAATTATTTGTTTCAATTTTGTTGTCTTAAAATAAAATTTTAAACTGTTAATTTGTTATTTATTTAGTAGCTTTTCAGATAATTTAAATCACCGATGTTTTTGGTTATAAATATCTCTGTATTTCAAGAAATATTCATAATATGAAGAATAAATGGCACGAAATACAGAGATAGTCAAAGACATCGGTGATTTAAATGATCTGAAAAACTATGGTAATTGTGCATGAAAGGTCCCACCTCACCGATTTTTATAAAATTTAAATATGTTGTAAAACTCAACATTCTGGACAACTTTTTCCTATACATATAACCTACGGTCTACCTAAGTCTACGGTATTAGTGAGGGACGTTGGATGGTGATGGAATAGGATAGTGGAAGGGAAAAAGGAGGAGAGTATTTCCGAAAATTTGCGCACCGTTTGGTGCCCATCTGACACCACTGGTTCCATGCTAAAGATGTTGTACAGACGCTGACAGACGCTACACTAGTATTTAAAGTCGCCTATAGAGCACACCGCAGTGCTGCCATCCAAGATGGCCGCAGTCAACCATCCCTCCCCGCTCACAGGACACCCCCTCTCACCTATAAGTCTACTTTACGCTCAGTCCTTAGGTCCGTGCTATATACCGCGAGAACTTTTTAAAACATATGATGATGAAGAAAGAGTGAATAGTGGTATAGTTTGATTTTCCGCTGGAACCTTATTTTTTGAGATAAATTCAAAAATATCGTCAAAAATTGGTGCGAAAGTGGTGTCTCTCCGCCTTTAATGATCGTTTAAACATGTTTAAACAATCATAATGTATTAATATTGGATATCACTGTATTCGGGAAAGTCTATGGAATCATTTGCCGTAAAGATCAATTGAATATCTTTTATAATAACATCACAATATTTGTTCAAAGTTGAAAAATATATCTTTTTTTAAATCTCCATTTTCTCAAAAACTGTACGTATAGGAGAAAAATTAAGGACAGATTCGGAATCAGCGCGAAGAACTCTATAAGAATCGCATAGTGGGAATCGAAATACTTTTTGGCTGTTGGACAGTGTAATCATTGATAATTGTTTACAAAAAGGTAACACCCTCCGATCACGCTGTTTTTTTAATATGTTGTCCAGGTCAGTACCCCGAATAATGTTGTAATGGTGTTACTCGTTGGTCATTGTTTAGAAAAAAAATTATTAACAAAAAAATTAATCTACTTTTTATATATTTTAAAAACACGTTTCACATTTTCTCCTAGACAGATTACGTGTGTAAATTTTCCCGCAGTAAAATGAATGTATTATACGAATAATAATATAATATATAATATTATATATTTTTTAATTTACTGCACCTGTAACTGTGTGCATAATATAATATAACTGAATAATTCAAGGGAAACAGTTGTTTTTTTTAATATCTATATTTTCTATTATACTTATATGTATTTATTTTTATCTATTATTTTTATGTATTTATTATTATCTATTATATTTATGTTTCTATTATACTTACATATTAATAATGGTACATACAAATTGTAAATACCACGTACTAATAACGCGCAAAAAAATTAAATTTTGTTTATAAAAATCGTTTCCCATTGTTTAAATAAATCACTATATTTATAATAACTTCACATTGAGATTGCTTTCAATATAAAGAAGAAAATCCATTTTGTTTCATGTCTCTATCATGGACAGAAGTCCATCTAGATGTAACTAGTATTTACCATCTCTAGTATGGACACAGTCTGTGTTTTGCGCTAAGAAGTCCTAAACAAAGCCGCTGCGCCCATTTTTGCAAAGGAAAATGTCGCTTCAAATGACCTAAGGAACCTCCCATTTCCCGGGCTTGAAGGAGTTTTGGGACACCCTGAATAGATCGGTCGACAATGGCGTGTTATATCTGTAGAAACAATTGACGAGCGATCGCATCATGTTAACGCATACGCACAGCACGGGCGTACACGTATAGGCAAAATTCAATGTAGTAGTAGCTGCAGTTTTTCGTAAATATCTCAAAAACTAAGGCTGAGCGGTGCGGCGGTTTCATGTATAGGAAAAAGTTGTTCAGAATCTTGAGTTTTGCAACATATCCAAATTTTATCAAGATCGGTGAGGTGGGACCTTTTATGCATAATTACCATTTTCAATATTCTTTAAATAAAATACTATTTTCAAAAAAATTACTGCCTTAAATAAATTATTTTATTTTCAAAAATTTTTATGCATCAAATAAAATATTTTATTTTCAAAAATTACTCCATCAAATAAAACATTTTATTTTCAAAGTTGTGCACATACTTTAAAATAAATAGGATTATTTACTATTTACTATTTAAAATACTATATTATCCCCAGCTCTGGTGAGGTGTGACCTTTCATGCACAATTACCGGATTTTTTCGTTGTTACTTTTCGACAATCAACGTGTACGTTTTTTTTTTTTGTAACAAGATATCCGAAATATATCAATATTCATAGTACATCTCACTTCTATTACTTCAGACTTGCAACATATGAATGAATATGCATCATGTCAGATACCTCTTTTTAAAAAATGTTGCGGTAGATCAAATGGTATACTATTAATATGCAACGTTACATATAAAATGCGTTGAAATAAACCGTATAAACTCCATTTGCGAAAGTTATTTAAACTAATAATGTTTCATTTTTGTTACAGGTCTTTTCGTGGGGCCTTTGCTGAAAAATTTTTCTTACAGGAAAGTTGCCTTTTTTGGATCCGTCCTAAGTTGTGTCGGACTGATACTTACATCATGCGCTAACAGCATGATCCACATTATTTGTACATACAGTATTTTAGGAGGTATGAAACGAGAAGTATATCTCACTATACAGGGTGTAGCAAATAAAGTGTTAAAAGCTGTTTTCTCGAAAAGTAATGAAGATATCAAATTAATTTTTTTTAAATTAAGTGGTTAAGGAGGGTTGACATTTTAGCTAATGGGATAATATTACTCTGTAACTATGAGGAATAAAAAGAAATGTTCAAGTAAATGCTATTGAGTTTAATTTATTTAAATGCTTTGAGTTTCCATTTTAAAAAATGTTGGGGACCGCCCTTTCTCCCCAAAAAAATTACTCCAACAAATTTTAATACGTACTAAAATATTAGCCCTCCTTAACCATTTAAGTAAAAAGAAAATTAAGTCGATATCATCATTAGATTCCAAGAAATCATCTTGTAACACTATATCTGGTACACCCTGTATAACTATTGCAATAATTTATTGGTCACCTGTAAAAATTTTTGAACGTTAAGCTACTTGCCAATCTGTGTATTTTAATTTTAAATATCTGAAATTCAACAATAATACAATTCATGCCAATTGCTTAAATATTATACATTAACATGTACATATACATTAACATATACATTATATTTACCAATGCAATCATTTAAATTTCAAATATCTATTCTTTTAAATTTTAAAAGAATGTTGAAGTTCTGCTTAATTTACAAGAGAATAGATTTTACACATAAATCTTGTTAGTAGATAAGGAAATATTTAAATATTGCAGAGATTATACAGGGTGTAAAAAGGATAATTTCCAAGGTCATTTGAAGTAATTATTTTTTTTCTTTGCGAACACGGCCGCCACGGCTTCGTTTAGGATTTATTGATGACAAACGCGGACCAATCAGAGCGCAGCTATAGCGGGCGGATTGCAACTCGGCGACAGATCGCGCTAAGCGTGGCGTTGGCATTGGCCGAGCCGAAATCCGCCCGTTGTAGCCACGCTGTGATTGATCACCGCTTTTCGCTAATAACTCCTCAACGAAGCTGCGAAGACCATTTTTGCAAAGGAAAAACTTACTTAAAATAATCTCAGGAATCGCCCCTTTCAAGGAAGCATAACATTTTTTTGGGCACCCTGTATAATTCATTAGAAAATCTGTATTCTTCTACATATCAAGAAATACAAGGGTGCACCTAAAATCGTCGTACAACCGATCGAATAGTGATTTTACATACAAAAATGGATCGAAGAAAGAATAACATTCGAGTATTAATATTTCAATAAAATAATTTTTAATAAATACTAATCTTACCTTTAGTGTTATGAAACCGTTTAAATTAAATACAGAATAACGAAAAGTAGTAACAGCAGTGACGAACTAACGGACTAACGGGTTTACAAACTCATTTTTTTTTTGGAAACGCAGCCGTACTTGGAAAGATTTTTTTTCCATCCTATTTTTGTAGTAGTACAACATTAAGAAACGTCGGACTTCAAAAATTTTCAGTTGATCAACCATACAATGCAATAAAAGGTTAAAAACAATTATGCATATTTATAGGGTGGACCTTAATTTTTGACCAACGATACACTGCACCCTCCAGAATTGTTCCTTCATGTGAGGAAAAAATGTGTGCAAAGTTTGAGATCGATAGGGTAAAAGGGTCTTGTGGCGCATTTAAATTGAAAATTTTGAAAATTTTGAAATTCACCTTAACTATGGAACATGGCATATCGTTGGATTTGTCTTTTTTTCTGAATAGGAATATGGAAAAATTATATGACCTCCTTTAAATAAAAATAACAATGACCTTGAAATTTCTAAAATATAATTTCCAAAAAATTTTTTTATTTTGCCATTATATTTACCTTATTCAACAGTGCAATTTTCTCCTGTGACATTTTTACGTATAATCACAAATAACAGAGATATTTAAATACCTACATTAAAATGTAGCATATTTTGACTTTGACTGATGATAGGATATACATATATATTATCCTGTATAAGTAAAATAATTAACAGTTGTAAATGAATATAATGAATATATTCTACAGGATAGTAATATAAGGAACTATTTCTTATATTCTAAAGAAGTTATATATGTAATATTAACATACTTTTCGCTAAGGTACCTTTCTTTAGGTCAGGATATTGCTGGCGGTAATCTTTTATTGTACAGGGTGTTTCAAAATTATATGTCCTGACTACTCTAGCGAAGATTCTCCATTTCTGGATCGGTGGATCTTTGTTAAAAAAAATTGCCACAAAATTGACTTTGACCTTGAGTTTCAAGGTCAAATTTTATCATATAGTACTCACCAGGGAGAACAAAAGTCTGAAAGGAAACATGGGTCAAAAACGAACCGTTTGCTTGAAAATTGACGTTCATCAATTGAAGTTCAAATTAGTTTTGGAGTTGTTCTATTTCCATGGTACGTCTCTTTTGTAGTTAAATGTAATGCCTCGAATAATTTTATTTCACTCACGAACACGCAAATAATGCTGTTCAATTCTTATTGTGTTTTTTTTTTCGCTCGCAGCTCGGTCGCTCGCCGCTTATCTCAATGTGGTCTTCGAACACACCGAACCTCAATCACACCGCGTCTCAATCATACGTTAATTTTCAAGCGAACGGTTCGTTTTTGACCCATGGTTCCTTTCAGACTTTTGTTCCCCCTGATGAATACGACTCAATGACAACAAAATTTGACCTTGAAATTCAAGGTTAAGGTCAATTTTGCGGCAAGTTTCTTTTAACAAATCTCCACCGATCCAGAAATGGAGAATCTTCGCTAGAGTAGTCACGACATATCCTGATGTAAAGAAAGCTACCTTAGCGAAAAATATGTAAATATTACATATAACTTCTTAAGAATATAAGAAATAGTTCCTTATTACTATCCTGTAGAATATATTCATTATATTAATTTACAACTGTTAATTATTTTACTTATACAGGGTAATACATATGTCCTATCATCAGTCAAAATATGCTACATTTTAATGTAGGTATTTAAATATCTTATTTGTGGTTATACGAAAAAATGTCACAGGAGAAATTTGTACTGTTCAATAAGGTAAATATAATGGCAAAATGAAAAAATTTTTTGGAAATCATATTTTCGAAATTTCAAGGTCATCGTTATTTTTATTTAAAGGAGGTCATATAATTTTTCCATATTCCTATTCAGAAAAAAAGACAAATCCAACGATATGCCATGTTCCATAGTTAAGGTGAATTTCAAAATTTTCAAAATTTTCAATTTAAATGCGCTACAAGATCCTTTACCCTATCGATCTCAAACTTTGCACACATTTTTTCCTCACGTAAAGGAACAATTCTGGAGGGCGCAGTGCATTGTATCTCATTAAAAATTTTTCTCTAAGTATAACTTAGGTCCACCCCCTAATATTTATTGACAACGAATTTTCTCACTGTTAATAAGAAACTCTTATCTTTCATTGAAATTAATGGATTCCATTATTTTTTCTACTTTCCTACAGGTTTAGGAACCGGTCTCGCGCTAGCTTCATCTTTCGTCGCATTAAACACGTTTTTCGATAAAAAACGGGGACAAGCCGTCGGATTTTCTATGGCTGGAACAACATTAGCTATGATGCTGGTGCCACAGGTATGAAATACACAAGTGTCGTGCTTCCAAGATATTTTCCAGGTCTTTGATACTCATTATCTTGAAATACTTTGCCGCTTTTACGTTGTGTACGTTGCATACTTCAGAGAGGATATACCTCTATGTATGAAGCTGTGTCATAATACGCACATACGTGTGAAAATAGCAAAAACATACGTTTTTCTAAAACTAACACCTAACCTTACTTGAGGTGAGATTTTCTAAACGGGTCACAACTAAGGTGAAATGCCCTATGTGTGGAGCAGCCAAAAGTGATGCCTAAATCTGTACAATTGAATAATTATGAGATTAAATAATTATTTTATATATTTTGAGGCCTTAGCACTACAAGGAGGTGTGAATATTCTTTGATTAAGACATCAATTGAAAATTTAAAAATAAATTCAAAATATCGTTTTATATCCTAAAGAACATAAAAGTTACTTAAAAGTAACCTTCAAAATGAGTCTTGGCGAAATAATGTTTTTACACTATCTGCTCTTGGCATAATCCAGGATCTACCACGAGTACGTGGCAGATATCACATCACCCGTGTGTGATAGAATCCGAAATCTTTATAAAAAAACCATGTTCCATTTGAAAAATGTAACTTCCGGTCTCAATCACCTATTTCCAGCCGAAATCGGAAGTTACAAATATCACCATTTGATAGAGCGCACCTGATTTATAAAAGAGAAACGCTTCGTGACCTTTTTAAAAAATAAATTTTTTAAAAAAATACCATGTTTTTAAGACGCGGACTAAAAAGTATAAAATAATTTAAATAAGTGAGAGACAGAGAGAGTGAGAATAAATTTTTAAAAACGGACTAAAAAGTATAAAATATATAATTCTTCCTAGCCCCATACAGGTTCCTAACCCCATACATATTGTGAATTTTTAATAGCTATGAAAATACTTGTAAGATTTAAAACGAAAAACGTGGGGCGCAAGATAATAGTAAGGAGTGTGTAGAGAGTAGCTGCCGTTGAGAAAACTCACACAACAGTTCATATCATTTGCGAACTATTCATAATTATCTATTAAAAATTCACAATCTGCATAGGGTTAGGAACCTGTATGGGTCTAGGAAAAATTATATATATATATATATTTTATACTTTTTAGTCCGTTTTTAAAAATTTATTCTTATTTAAATTATTTTATACTTTTTAGTCCGTTTTAAAAACGTGGTATTTTTAAAAAATTTATTTTTAGTTAAATAATTATTTTCTGCTTTTTTTAGTCTTGTGTGTGTGAAATTTTTCAATCGATTTTAAACATTTTGATGAGATTATAACAGACATGTAGTAAAATTTAGGCGGTATTGCGACCACGTTCTATCAAAAACAGATGGCGTGGTAAAATGTCAAAGATAAAGGTTCGACGGAGAATCTCGGTGTAACCGTTCTTTCGCTTGGTAAACAAAAATTCTAGTATAATGATACGTAGTAACTTTGTAAAC
The DNA here is from genome assembly GCA_028455605.1 of Lasioglossum malachurum. Classification (NCBI taxonomy): domain Eukaryota; kingdom Metazoa; phylum Arthropoda; class Insecta; order Hymenoptera; family Halictidae; genus Lasioglossum; species Lasioglossum malachurum. The sequence continues at coordinate 13,575,932 of CM052318.1, read as the reverse complement.
ACCGCACGGAGCTCGAACGCACACTGACCTCCTTCGGTGCGAACCGGGTCAGTGGGGTGGGGATGAGTCAGAGTGGAAACCGAGTGATTTTTTGTAGACATTATTTCTGACAGTTTCAATCACAGCCTGTTCAAATTCTAATCTCGTACTCGATATTTTATTACCTTTATCACATATGTGCCCCACCATCAAAAGGCCTCCTCTCTTTTTTCTTGCACGCATATTTCAGTCGATTTTAAACATTTTGATGAGATTATAACAGAAACATGTAGTAAATTTCTGGCGGAATTGTGACCGCGTCATATCGAAACGCCGTGGTAAAATGTCACGCCGTGGTAAAATGTCAGAATCTCAGTGTACCTGTTCTTTCGCTTGGTAAACAAACATTATTGAAGTATAATAATACGTAGTAACTATGTATACACCGCACAGAGCTTGAACGCACACTGAGCTCCAACGGTGCGAAGTGGGTCCGTGGAGTAGGGATGAGTCGGAGTGGGAACGCGTAGTGGAATGGGAAATGCTCTGTTGCACGGATCCCTGCATCGATGACGTACTACCTTTACCGAGCATATTTACTGAGGCTCGGGTTCGAATCCCGGTCCAGTTACTACGATTTTCTAATTACTATCTCGTAAACGCACAGTTTAAAAAATTTTTTTTGGAATATTGCATTATCGTACAGTTCTGAGCTATGTTTAAAATTTCAAGTCTCTAGCTCATCGGGAAGTGAGTTTAAAATCAATTGCAAGATTTGTACCGAACAAACAGACAAACAAGAAAGCAAGCTAATAAAAATGTGGTAATAACCTATTTTCTAGATTACAAAAATGGGTGGTACGGGTGCTCTGAGACACCCGGTACATACAGAAAACGTACCGTAATTTTGAATTTGTTATATAAAGATATTTTTATGCAAGCTAATTGATGTATTTAAAACAACAACGAATTGAATCGAGATGAAGAATTAGGATGACTGTGAACAAATTCGCTCTAGTAGATTAAAAAATCACGACCGCGGCGTGAATGAAGTTAAAATCACGGCTGTGATCGTGATTCTGCGATCACTATGGTAAATTAGGATTATAACTATGATAATTTAGGATTATCACTAGGAGAGAGTCACAACGCGACGCTGCGTTTTGTAATCGTTGGGCCTCTTACGCTCCATTATTCGTCGAACTTCATCAGAAGTGATCGCATGCGTCAGCGTCTATTCGCCATGCGTCAACCAGTGAAGCCAGACTAGGGGAGTCGTGCAAAAATGTGTACCCCCTCTCTGATGAACAGAGCAGTTGCGCGACTGCGCGACCAATCTACGGTCTTAGTGGCGGACGTTGGAGTGTGCGCATTGCTGGAATTGGGTAGTGGAAGGGGAAAGTAGGGGAGTCGGGAGCTCCGTTTCGAGCTCAATCTGGCGATACTGGCGTCAACGTCTAGGCCAGGGGTGGTGGGCCATTTTTGTCTCAATTGAGACAGGACTGTCCCCACCATAACGCCCAGTGTCCCCCACTAGCATCCGTCGTTACCATGGAGGAAGGACGCGCTTCATCCGCAGTAATGCGATTCAGCCCAACTTTTCTCGCGCATGTACGAGAAAACAGTAACGTATCTATATTGGGATGATGAGGTAACAGAGTGGCCAGAGCTCTGAGGCAGTTATATTGGCAGGAGTGTACCGAAACAATCTGTTCCGGACAAAAAGACTTCAGGACGTGTCTTACGAGTTACAAAATATATACATTTACATATATATAAAATGTTATACATTCATTTTCCAGAATCAAATCATACCAATTTTTTAAAATTCTGCGGGGTGCTCAAGGTATCCCACTTTATCGAGCAGCTTACGTTACTGAGGCTGAAATCGTCGCCACCGCGCAAGAAAAATTGGGCTGAATCGCAGCCACGGACCTAAGAACTGAGCGTAAAGTAGATTTTTGGGTGAGTTGGGCGTCCCGCAAGCGGGGCGGGATGGTTGACTGCGGCCATGTTAAGTGGAGCAGACTTTGGTGCGCTCTATAGGAGACTTCAAATACTAGTGTAGCATCTATACTACATCACCGACGAGATAATCTTTACCATGAAACAGAACAGACATTATTTTTAGCAGGAAACAGAACTCTCTTTACTGTTCTCACAGACTTAAGACACAGACTTAGGATAGGCACAGACGTCTCATCTTACGGCACCGACGAGATACTATTAAAGATTGCCAGCCTTACGGGAGTTGGTGAGACGCGAATTTTCGGTGTTCTCTTACGCCCTCTAGGACATATTCTGGCTCCAGCCAGAGAAGTAGAAGGCCACCGACGGCATTTTGTCGGTGAAGAAGACCAGTGAGGAGATTTTAGTCGCGTCGGATCGGTGAGAAGGCGACTTATCACGAAACCATATCGATTATTATTAAATGTTACATTCTCCGCCATATTTCAGACGATGTTTTGGCACGATTTTGGCACTATTTAGAACTTTTAGCGATGTGGTATATCAGATCACTGTAACTTCCACGTTATCCCCGCGCCCGGTCGCGCCCGATTACCCGTCTCGCTGAATAGCACAGGGGCTGGCAGTCTTTAATAGTATCTCGTCGGTGCTAATGTCGCCGTCACCCCGTACTTGCTGGGGCCGAAGTGGCCCCAATACCACTTCGGTGTCGCGCCCAATGTTACCGATAGTAACGTATTAGTAAGTACCGAATATTCTGTATCCCAATTTGTACTACGGATACTTAATATGATTTGGAGATTACAAATGTATATGGCGCGTGTATTTGAATGGTCAAAATGATGTAGTAGGATAATTATGATAATTATGAAGTGCTACAGTAATATAAAGTAATAGATTCATGAGCATTAATATCTTAACGCACATTTATAATATTTTTAAGAGTGTGATCTCGTTTCTGTTAATTACAAAATTACAATAAAAT
>CM052318.1:13556724-13572900 GCA_028455605.1 Lasioglossum malachurum | reverse complement strand
ATTTTATTGTAATTTTGTAATTAACAGAAACGAGATCACACTCTTAACAATATTATAAATGTACGTTAAGATATTAATGCTCATGAATCTATTACTTTATATTACTGTAGCACTTCATAATTATCATAATTATCCTACTACATCATTTTGACCATTCAAATGCACGCGCCATATACATTTGTAATCTTCAAATCATATTAAGTATCCGTAGTAGAAATTGGATATATGTATATACAGAATATGTATTCGGTACTTGCTAATACGTTACTATCGGTAACATTGGGCGCGACACCGAAGTGGTATTGGGGCCACTTTGGCCCCAGTAAGTACGGCGTGACGGCCCCGTAAGATAAAACGTCTGTACCTATCCTAAGTCTGTGGTTATGAACACAATGTGGTGCGCTCTGTAGGCGACTTGAAATACTAGTGTAGCGTCTGTAGCACGTGGTCTGTACAATATACGCGATCGCGGTATGCGAGAACCATTTTATGCCCGGTACATGTGCGGTAAAATTGGTAAATTGTCGTGGCTTTATGTTTTCTGCGCGTTTATACACATTAATTTGTAAAAATGCCAGTGTGTATTGTGAAAGGTTCTGTTCCATCCTAAAATTGTAGTACAGAATATTTAAAGTCGCCTATAGAGCGCACCACATATTGATCGGAGAAAGATGGCCGCAGTCAACCATCCCTCCCCGTTTGCTTGGACCCCCCTCTCGCCTAAAACCCTACTTTACACTCAGTCCTTTAGGTCCATGATCGTGCCGAAGGCCCTACCGTGCCCATCCCTGGTCTAGGCGCATATGCCCGAACGTATTTTTATATTGGTCGTAGGCAGTGTCGCCAGATCCGGATAATTGGGAGCGGGGGGGGAAGCTGCCCTCTCTTTGCCAGTACCGGATTAACACTAGTACTACCAACAGTTAAGACGAAGCTATATTTCTACCAAAACCAGCAAAAATGTCTGGTCTTTAATAAATATGTAATAATAGAATATTTTTATATTTATTGTGACTTCTTTTTTACTGTTTTTATAAAGAGAATATGGGGCCGAATATGTCTTTGAAAATATTATGTAGTGGTAATCTTACAGCGTAGTAGACTCTTCTCTTATTTTTTCTCAACTGATTCCGTCTGCGGCAATTTCATTTTCATTATCTTGTATACTTCCATTTTCATCTTGAGAACTCGAATGCACACAAGCACACCTTCTTTTACGTAAATTCAAAATATTTTCTAGTTCATTTTCCGAGGACTCCAGTACATTTTCTTTCTCTATAATCTCATTATCACTATTATCACTATAAAGTTCAATTTCATTTTCTTTTGGTTCAATTTCTTTATGCTCATAAAATTCACCATCCTCGATATGAGAGCACTTCATTAGCATATTGTTCACTTATTGCAACAATTCAGAGGTTTTCAATCGTTTTAACATTTTAGGAGCCTAAACCCTAATGAAAATTAAATTACTAACATAATTATAGTATCATACACACACACCCTACAACAATTTATGTCTATTGATAGTTAATACATGTTCTTCTGGATGCTTATGGATTCCAAGGAGCTATATTGATTATCGGGGCATGTGCGCTGCATTCTGCAGTTGGCTCGTGTTTACTACGACCAATCAAAAGCGGAAACAGAGCAGTTATTAATCGGGTAATTATTACTAGTACGCTAATGTCTTGATATACATGTCTCAAAATTTCTGGACTGAAAGGTCACTTACATCATGTGCAAACAACATTTGTATGACTCTTTTATGATTGAAATTACACCAAACACGACGCCATTCGAATAATATTTATTTGTTCTATTTACAATATAGTAACCAGAAATGTTTGCCTTTCTCCTATAGATTTTTTCCTTTTTACTATGTTATCCAGTAGATTTGATCGAGAAGATGCGAGAAATCCAAGTTTCGATCGTGGACATTCAACGATTCAAAAGTTATAAGTCATTAAAGTTGAGCTTTTTCCAGTGTTTTCGACAGGTTCGCGCCCCATGTTGTGTGTCGCGTACCGCTTACCGGGTCGAACCGCTAGGTGAGAGCGCGAGCACGCAGTAATGCCGATAATTAAGTAGTTACAACATGGCTAACCTGTCAAAAACACTGGAAATCTCTCTACCGTAAACTAAAGAATCGAAACTTGGATTTCTCACATCTTCGTATCGAAATATACTGGATAACATAAGAAAAAGGCAATAATTTATAGGAGAAAGGCAAAAATTTCTGGTTACGCAAGGAATAGTTGCCTCAATTATCCGAATTAACCAGTGGAGCATACTTGTTCGGTTTATAGAACAGTTACCTAACTACAATATTAGATTAGATCTTTATTGATTTGTAGAATAAAATCGTGCTTATATGAACAGCTGTACATTGAACTTTACATATAAATGTGTAACAGGTGTTCGAATAGTGGATAATCGTGGTTCTACACAAATCGTTTATTTAACACGTGAATGTATTCCGAATTAAGTTGTGTTTGGACTCATTTTAATTAGAAAAATCTTACAAAGTTCGTAAAAGTTTAATAAAAAAAAAATAACTAAGAATATAAGGTAACTAGGATATAATAAATAACACTTATACGAGCTTACCATATACTTGCCTAAAATAATTTACAGTTGAATGATAAATAATTGAAATCAGGAATCCTATGACGATCTCTTTTGTTGATATATTAAGGAAAGCAATTTAAATGAAAATATTAGTCATCACAGCTTCACCCTTGACAGGGTCCTAAGCAACCCACCGAAAGCGATACGTTACTCAATAAAAATGACAATGTAGTGGTCAAAGAAATAGACAATGACGATCCTCCAAGAGATGACAGTCTGACGAAGTACGAAAAAAAAGACAAGAAACAGGACGAGGCATATTCTACCAAAATAAAGGAGACGTTGGATTTGGATCTTCTTAAGGATCGCGTCTACCTGAATGTCATTGTCGGTTTGAGTTTGTATTACGTTGCCGAATCGAACTTCAAACTGATGACTCCATTCTTTCTAACTAGTATAGGTATGTAACGGTCCTTGATTAACGTGTTAGCACCGTAACGACGGATTTTAGTAAAACATCGTGAGATTCTGAAGAATACCTTCTGAGAATCTTTATTTTTGAAAGGAAGTATTAACAACGACAAATAAAGTTATTCTAGTAATTCATATTAATATCCTGGGATACGTTGTAAGTAAACAATACACAGAACTTGTGTCTTATATTCAATATCATATAGTTAATATACTCAAATTCTATAGACAACGCTATAGACATCTATACATCTTTGAAATACTAAAAAAGATGAAACATTTTGCACATTACAATGCAGAATCTCGTCATGTTCAACTAATTTCCTCGCTACGGCACATAGTGGAACGAAACCTGAAAAAACGCGATAAATGGTCAAAAATCGATTGTAAAATTTTCTTATGTATTCATTTCATAATTCAGACTTCCTCAACATGTATTTATGTATAAATCTATTCTTAAAACTTCAACATGGAACTCAAAATATGATAACATTTTCAATGAACCATACAAAAACTAAGCAAAACTTTAAATTAATAAAATGTGACTTTTAAAGATTCCGTCTTTCTAGTGTTAGCATTCGTCCTGGCTGAACTTCACCTCAGAAAACCAAAAATTTGTACCATTTTTTATATAATTCTGTACATTTTGACGAGAAAGAAAATCCAAATTTTAATCTTAGGAATCCCATGGCTCAAAAGTTATGCGTGTTTAAAATTCAACGATTCTCACTGTTATTGACGGTATGTAGTGATCGGCACGCGTCGTCTAACGAGCGGAGCCGCTAGACGGCAGCACAAGCACTCGCTGGGGAAAACTGACGTCCAACAGTAATTAAAATATACAGAATCATATACAGGATCTCAAAGAGAAGACACAGTCTTTTAATTCGGGCGCGCGGTACTTCATGACACATCGGGCCTCCCGAAACGCTCGGGCCGTCCGATGTGTCATGAAGTATCGCGCGGCCGAATCGATTCCGTTCGGCTCTCTTCGACCCGGCCCGACGACTCGGGCGCCCGAAAATCGGCACATCCCTTTGATTGATTGTTTTACGTCGCTTCTTTAACTGCTATGGTTATTAAGCGACGGGACCTACAATTTAAGGTGGGTTCCGAACCACCTTGGGCATCACAGTTAAAATGCAACATGGTTTATTTCCAGAGGAATCGGCACATTCATAGTCTAAATTGATTGGTGATTAGAGACTAGGAATATAGGAATCTGTAGACGAGATATTGGAATAGACCTGACACCTTATGGGACTTTTGGTGTCCATAGGAATCTGTAACCGTCACCTTAAAATGCCCGTGATTTTAGCGCCCTTTACGCTTTGGAAACGGTGGATTCGAAAACTAGATTCAGTGCGATTTGGGTTATTACTACTGGTTAAATTTTGACAGCGTTATCAAGTCTAAACTACGTAACGTTGTCAGATTGTGAGTTTTCTGATAATGATGATTCCGAAAATCATCGGAGAGCGCAATCGCGAAGAGCGAACCTTACGCTAGCATATATTGAAGTTTATTTCTTTTCATTTAACATTGTAAAAAATATTGGTAATGTTTCTATTTCTACCTATTGTAAATTTTCTTAATGCATTACTCAGAATTTTATGCTTAACATTGATTTAATCACAAATTTATTTTTGTTCCTATGGTGAACCTGTGTTCTGAAACAACTACGCGCTCGCGCTCGCGCGTTGGAAAAGGAAAGTAGGGGCAATAGTTCGTCATAGTGGGGGTATCGTTTAGTACCACGGTACCACGACTCTGGCATCACTGGTTTGAAGGTATATTGTATTCTCATATATTAAACACAATAAAATCGACCACTTTTTGCAGGCGTCAGGCGCATGCTAAATGAAATATGTGATAGTCCATGTAAAATTAGAGGGGGTTTAAGTCATCATTTAGCCGGTTCCGATTTTTTTAGAAATGACAGCCCTTCGAAATTTGCAATTTTTGCCCACTTTGGCGAAGACGGGCCTCGCTTACAAATTTTTATCTCAGGAACTGTTTGTCCGATTGAGCTACATTTTTTTGTTTTCATCAGAAAGCATTGGGCTATTATAAAATAAATTTTGCAATCTCGATAATCAACTTTACAATGTCGAAAAATTTAAACAAACGAGTTTTTTACATTTTTTCGATGAGGGCCAGAATGATTTAAATTTTGTGAAAAAATATGATTATATTCCTTGAAGTTTCCCCTTTAAAATGAGCCCTTGGAACGGTGACGACTTGAAGATTGGCGTCACAATGGACTGGAAAAGTACGCGTATATGTACCCCCGTTTCAGGTAGAGGCGAGTCAAGCGCGCACCGCTCTTATACCGAAACCCTCATCGGTTTGAATGGAATAAAATCATAAATCTTGTGGGGTTCTAGAAAACATTCCACAAAGTTTGGACATTACTAAAAACGGATTATCTATTTATTATATAGCGATAAAATATCATTAGTAAAAGAACCCCGCCTAAGCAAAGTAGCTGACGCTGGGCATTCATTTTGGTTGCCTTTTAAGTTCTTAAGCTTATTTTATCTCCATTCCATCTACGAAACGTATTTTTTAAATTTTCAATACCGGGCCAACATAAAAAAGTTGTAAAATGCAACTTTTAGTATTTTTTCTACAATTCCGACCAACTGCAATTTCTGAAAAAATATCTCTTCACATCATGTAGTAAAGTAATTGTTCATGAACAAATTTTATTTGCGACTATCGACGACGTATTCTAATCTGCGCGTCATTTTTAATATACAAATATCAGCGTACACATGCCGTGCGTGATTGTTTACATCTTTCTTAATACTGTCGTATCGAAAAAGAATATCTTTCGTACTCAAATTTAAATTAATTATGTTGATATGTTAACATTTGTTACCAATATATATGTACATAACATAATTTTTAAAACTATAATTTTGTTCTGTAAATTACTTTAGTGAACGTCGTACATAATCAGGTTTACGTGAATGCGTTAAACAATCTACGAATTAAAAATGTCAAAACATTTAAACGTTTTATATTTACATAAACAGTTAAAAACATTAAAAAGATTCTGTAACAAGTCAATGAGTATTCCCGATGCCCGTCGAGAGGCTAGTGCCGGCGCGACTGCAGCGTCCTCTGACGGGCAACATGCGCCGGGCAAAGAACGACTTTTGAGGCAAACAGCGTGATAGATTGATCTTTCATCTAGCGGTTTTGACTACTATCAAGAAATATATAAATATACTTATCAAGAAATCGGAAGTCAAATCCCGGACCCTTGCATCCTCGCGTACGTATACGTGGTCTAGCGGTGTGTGAGTGTACCCTAGCGGTATGTGAGTGTGGAACTATCGAGCGTCGTCTGCTGGAAAAGACCCTCTTAATAGTATCTTGTCGGTGGTACGACTACGCTTGGAAACCTACGTTATTGGTCAGCGCGTGCTTGTGGTGCCACCTAGCGGCTGCGATTGTTAGAAGAGCCGCGATGCTCACTACATACCAACATGGCGGCGCTCTTACCGCTCGGAAACGGTGAAAATCGCTGAATTTCAAACTAGCATAACTTTTGAACCAGTGGACTCCTAAGATTATAACTTGGATTTTTGGTATTTTCTCGTAAAAATCGACGGGATTATATAAAAACAGTAAAAAAATTTCTGGTTTTCTCAGGTGATGTTTAACCTGCTTTCTTATTAACATTATTTCTCAATTTGAGGAAGTTTAAGTATCTACAGTAATTACAAATGTTATATAAGAAGTCCGTCTTATCACACTATTTAAGAAAATCATTGGCAATCGAAGACGAAACTTCTAGGACTGTTTGCACAATGTGTATTCGAAGTTTTCACAAATAAATAATCACAGATTGCTTGAAAATGTGAAAAGGTGAACAAGAGTAGAGATACATTCATGTTACTATCGATTTTTTTCGGTTTATTGCGTTTTTTCGGGTTTCGTTCCACCGTGAGTCATTGTTTAGGACTTCGGTAGACACCTCGAAGGAACTTAACCATCAATAGGAATGTCAAACGTGGAAGTCGCCACTTGCTTGTCAATAACTGCATTCACCGACATTATCGCCCGAATCCTCCTGCCAACCATCTTCGACAAATTAGGATTCAAGAAGAGATCTGTGTTCTGGGTGTTCTGTCTTCTGGTCGGAATTGGACGGTCTGGTGAGTGATAACACAAAATTTGTTTCGCGATTCTGCGTTTTCTGGTGTAATTCGTTTGTTCGCATGCAAGTGAAAGGATGCAACACGCGAAACAACCATTCGAATACAAAATAGAATTCTGGCATGCACATTGTCCGATAAACTCTTTTAACTGGCGTTTCCGTGTAGCGTTTCGTGGTTTCGAGGTGAATTTTGTATTTTACATGCAAATAATTTGACTTGGTGTTTTCACGTAGAAATTCGGAATTTCGCGGGGTATTTCAGATTCATAAAAATGAATAAGTGGTATGAATATCAGAACAGTAATAATTATTCAACACAAATGTGACTTATCTCGACTTTTCAAAAGAGAACTTGTCTAGAGTAACACAATAGTAACATATATTACGTTATCCCAAAAATTTCTTCCGGTATGTGTTCCTTTCATACTGCTAAATAAATACTATGTTGTCCCAAAAGTTTGTTTCCGATTCATGCACATAATGCAAATTCATGTTGTATTGTATCGTGGCTTAAACCGGGCACTCAGTCCTACGGGAGCATTGTATCCGGGCTCAAAAAGGGCAAGGTGGCCGTGTTCATAGAGGCCGCTCGTGCAGGTCAGCCACATTGGCAAATTCCAGGAGCCATTCTACAGAGCATGGCTCTATGTGAAATGCGCCGTTAGTTGGATCCCCTCCGAACTTCCTTCTTAGGGCCTCGGTCCCTCTACAGCGCAAGAGAACGTGGAGCGGGGTTTCGTCCTCCTCTCCGCATATCCTGCCGGATGCCCAGCTTTGCCAAGTGCTTCCCCGTGTCCCAATGGCCCGTGGTAATACCCACGAGCCGTCGTACCTTTGAGCGGTCCAGGCGGCACAGCTTGTTGGCGAGGTCCCTTGAGGAGCCCTTGACCAATGCCTTTGTGGTGTGAGAGCTGTTCAAGTTGCGATCTTATCCAGTCCTTGACCCAACGTTTGATCACTCCCAGTGCCAGATTTAAAAGGCGGTAAAATAAAAGGTGGTCCCGTTGAGCCCCTATTAGCCCTCACGGGCCAATCTATTCGTCTCCTCGTTTCCTTCGATCCCAGAATATCTTGAAACCCACAGAAGGCTGACGAGATTGTCGTCCGCCAGCTGCGACAGAGCTGCCGTATAGTACCGAACGACGCAGCGTCTGGTCAAGACATTGCGTAGTCACCCGATCGCCACTCGGCTGTCGCTGCAGATGTAGATGTGCTTGTTCCTGTAGCCTCTGTCAAAGTTTAGTTTAACACAGGCCAAGATGGCAAACACTTCAGACTGAGAGACCGATGCGTTATGCCCCAGTATATAAGACATTTTAACGCTGGGGCTAACGCCGCAGGCACGTGCTCCTGCGCTAGTCCAGTTTTTAGAGCCGTCCGTGAACCAGACGAGCCCCTGCGGAGAGAGCAGCTCACTCGCGTTAGACTCCGAGTCACACCTACTCGGGAAGAGTGTTTGGTGTGTAACCTTGAAGTTATAGTGTAGGTCGCAACCGTTCTACCGCGCGGCACGATGGACCCTAGACTCTGCGCGTAATGCGGTAAGGTCGTGTGACCACACCCCGTTTCAATCCATCTGTTTTCCAGATGGAAACAGTGTGTCTGATGGCAGTGTTCCTGGCCCGGCCCTCCACTATAATGTGTGGGGGTGCCGGGCAGTGTTGGGGTATTGGACGGGTTTCACGCGTATACGCGACGATTTTAGTGTCAGTACAGTACAAAGTTGGGATAAAATGGGGTACCTTGGTCACTCCGCCTAATTTCTCAAAATTTGTTATGCTTTGATTTTGAAATATGAATGTATAACACATGTGTCTGTTGCATTAAAATTTAATATGTATGCACATATAACATATAAAATATGAACTTCTGAACTCTTCCGGTACTTTCCTGCCAATAATAGTGGTAATAGTTCCTCACCACTTTCCCCACAAACTTAGGACGTATATAGGTTCCTACATTTGGTTGCGCGTGCGCGTAAAACCGGTGCAATATCCCAACACTGCTGCCAGGTCGAGCAGCACTCCCATCGCTAGGGTAGGCGTGGGCAAATTCATGTTAAGAAGTACTAAATCATTAACATGAAGATTATCGCATTTTTGTATTTATTTAGCAAAATTACAGGAACACATTCCGAAAGAAACTTTTGGGACAACCTAATAATACTAAGTACTATATATTTTCATGATACAAAATATGAACTTGCAACTACTTATTATTATGTTATCTAAATATTATGCAATATGTGTGATTTAATCAACAATACGATTCAAATTTAATTGAAATAATCGTTTCATATTGTTGTTATCCTATTTATTAAATAATAAATAGTAATGTGGCATTAGACAGTGGATTATGACAAAAATGAGTATATGTAATTTAAGACAGTGAAAATTATTATTTTTTTATATAAATTATTATTTTCAACCTATTATGCATGGATAGAAAGAAACTCAATTTCTATTGTATTCCAGTCTGTTGCAATTGAGGTAGAACATTTTTATTTTGCAAGAGGTCCGCTGTCTAGTAATACTGTTCATTATACTGATAACCGACAGTATAATATGAGAACGTTTTTTTGAAAAAGTTTCCATGTTATAAATGTCTTTTTGCACTCGAAACTATTTTAACTCCAAAATTAAACATTTCTTCCGACCTAGAACAATTTCATTCTACTATACATATATTGGTTTTTTTCTTTGTATGAATATGAAATTGATATAATACCGCATACAATACTTATGTATGTGAACGTTTAGTAATTAATTAAATACTAACACACTTAATAATGTAAACAATATTATCCCTAATGTTAAGTAGCAAGTATTAATTAAAATTAATTTCTGCTATTTGTTTAGTTATGGCAGCTCAATCCAAAGGAATATGGTTGATAGTAACCTTCGTAATAATTGGATTCCTACGTGGTGCCACATTGGTAAATTTAAATCTAAGCGTATCTGAATGCTGTTCGTTGCAGAAGCTGCCAAGTGCGTTTGGAATGTTTATGGTGGCCAAAGGCATATTTGTTATAATGATGAGTCCCCTAATTGGTACGCGTAACATATCAACAATGTTGCTTCGTATTGCCATCAGTTCGATATAAAGTCTAATATGCAAAACCTTTCATTCATTCAGTGTTTATGCAAAATAAAAAGTTCGTGCATCACTTTCACAAGATGCAGGAGCTAAATATAAATTCAATTCGTTTACAAATAATTTTATTGTATTAAAAATAGTATAGGTATTAATACTCATCTAGCTTCTAACACAACAGATGAGAGAAACGTTTTGCCTGTTAACCCTTTGCACTCGAAGCTATTGTAAATTTTAACTCGAAAATTAAACATTTCCACCAACCTAAAATATTTCCATTCCCTATGATTTTGGAAATTTGATGGATATGAAATTGGTATAATACCTCGTACAATACCTAAATGTTTAGTAATTGATTAGATACCGATATATTTAATAATGTAGAATGTAGACAATATATTGAATAATGGTACAGCAATTTCTAGTGACGCCTCAGAGTCATCATTCGAGTACTAAGGGTTAAATACTACAATATATTTAATTAAGCATCACGAAATTCATCATGCAATTTATTTTAACAAGTATTACCTCTCCCCAGGATACATCAGAGATGTCAGTGAAAGTTATACAATCTGTATACATGTTATGACGCTAATGATAAGCATTACATTTGTTATGTGGAGTGTGGAATACATTTATGACGCGTGTAGCAGGAGAAGATCCTTCTTGACCCGCGTGAACAATGCGAAAACTGAAGCGATATAAACGTACCATCTAAACAATAAATGTCACTATGTAAATTACAGTAATGTAGCATAAAATATATATATTGTAACAACATTCTTATGGTCGCACGTTCTTGATATTTCACGTAAATTTACAAGGTGTTTCATACTTAATCGATTCAATATTTATAGAAATAACAAAACTCTCTTATACAAAGTAAAAACGCTTGAAAAGAAAAATATCATCCATATTTTTGTGAATCGTAATATATATATTTAGTACAGTTGTTAGTTACGACTGGCCGGCGAAGGGTTGTTACCCTAGGTATATGATCTCAATTTCTTAGTTAAGGTACGCGGACGAACCCAATGCGAAATTGGGGAGGCGCTAGGATTATAGACAGCGAGGACGAACCTGACGTGAAGTCAGGGAGCCCCTAGAGATGGAGTCAAGCGCAGATGAACCTGATGCAAAATCAGGGAGCTGCTAGGAGGTTGAAACTTCGTGAGCAAACCCAATGCGAAATTGGGGAGTCACTAGAAGCGACGTGCAGATGAACCAGATGCGAAACCAGGGAGCTGCTAGGAGGTTGTGGAACAGCACAGACGAACCCAATGCGAAATTGGGGAGCCGCTGGGAGGTTGGATGAAAGCACAGACGAACATGATGCGAAATCAGGGAGCTGTTAGGATGCAGACGAACTTGATGCGTAATCAGAGAGCTGCTAGAATGGTATAGTTTTCCTGATGCGAAATCAGGAAGGCGCAAGGATTGTTAGTAGGCCTCGTAACTAGTATAATTTAATTGATACAATCCGAGCGGTAATTACACGATTAGGATATTGGACGGTAATTATGGGTTTAATGAATTTGCGCGAATTACACTGTCCAACAGCCAAAAAGTATTTCGATTCCCACTATGCGATTCTTATAGAGTTTTTCGCGCTGATTCAAGATAAAAGTTTGCTCTATTGCGTGGTATAGTTCGATTTTCCGCTTGACCCTTATTTTTTGAGATAAAGTGTAAAGAACAATTCAATATATTTTATAATAACATCACAATATTTGTTCAAAGTTGAAAAATATGTCTTTTTTTTTTAACTCCATTTTCTCAAAACCTGTACGTGTAGGAGAAAAATTAAGGACAGATTCGGAATCAGCGCGAAAAACTCTATAACAATCTTACAGTGGGAATCGAAATACAAAAGAAAAGTTGAAATTTGTTGGTCAGTATTACCAAAGAACACAAATATATTCTGATTATAAGAATTAGTATTACAATTGTGGAATTGTCGCGAACGGATTGAATTAAGAGTGTAGAGAATTGAAAGAAGATATTACCTAACTAGGATGCACGGTGGTGATGCCCTGGCAATGCCTAATAGATTTTACACCCGACTCGCGGAATCTATACGGTTAACTTTGATACGAAGGGGAACTTTAGCCCGCTCTTACTGGTAATTGACTTTCCGAGATGCAGCACGACGCGACACGATTCGTAACTACGATAGTACCAGCCCGCGAGAGCAGAAATGCAAGGGCTTATATACTCCTGCAATGACGGGTGATACTTGTGAGTAGGGATGGGATCAAGTTCAATATGTACTCACGAATCCGAGTCAAGTTCAATAACCAAGTTTCATTATTATTTGTTGTGAGAAATAATCATCATCCAGGCTTAGGTTGGCACCCCTGAGCCAGTTGGTAGCGTTTTTATAACTGGATGTGTTTGCGTGCTTTTGAATGCGTCTTACGGCTAACTGCAAAACGTGTGTTGTGCCGAAGAAGTTGTGCTGAGTGCGTGATCTGGAAGCCTCTAGCATACATTTATAAAACTGTCGAGTGCAAGTGCACCGCGATTATATATTCTACATATACCCGACTAGAAATTTAGTTAGGTAGGTCGTTAGGTCCGCATTAGGCTAGCCTAATTTGGCGTTAGGCCCTAGTGGGGCAGCCCCATTGGGCAGGCATGCGGAATGTAACGCGGGATATCAATGACTGCCCAATTGGGAAAGCTGTATGTGGCCCGCAATAGGAAACCCGCGTATAGGGCCACAATAGGTTTTCCCAAAGACTATCCAATGCGGCACACCGCATTAGGCCCATATTAGGTTCTTCCAATTACTATAAAATGAGACAAACCGCATTAGGCGCACATTAGGCCATTTTTGTTTGAATTTTACTTAAAACCCAGGAAGTTATCGGGACATTTATACAGGATGTTTATAGAACATTTAAATTTAATTTTAATTTAAATTGAATCAAAATTTCATATATATATTACAAATACATTATGTACAAAGTATAATACAATACAATCGCGCATATATATACGTACAACACTAATATATACAGTAATACATACCAATATATTTATATATGTATATATTTATAAAATGTCTTGTGAAACTGTTTTGTTTCTTTCCACGGTCCTCCACTAATGTAATGCCTCGTACAGACTTGCGCCGCGCGGCGAACTGCGCGGCGAACCGCGCCGCGAACGCGCGCATTTCGGCAAACATTTCGACGAACATTTCGGCACGCCGAACGGCGAATGGCAAGCGGAACGGATTTGTGGTATTTCCAGAATTTCTTGCAAACAACTATGGGAGCTGCAACGGCATATATTATATAAAGAAATACAGAAAATGTTGGCAGTTTATTGAGTGAATTAAAGTTTCAAAGTGAAATGTTCAGGTCTGTACGAAGCATTAAAGATTCAGATTCGAGATTAAATGACTTGAGATGTTATGACATTTCGACGAACATTTCGACGAACGGCGCTCATTTCGGCGCGCATTCGTGCGCGCGGTGAATCCATCAACTCTGGGAACGACGGCCCGCATTTCGGCGCGCACAAACGCGAACGGGTGGCACTTGCAAATCTGTTGGTAGGATAGTAGGTGTCATGCGTGTAAAATTTTTGTACTGTCCGCTCACACTTTGAAACTTTAATTGGCTCACTAAACTTAGAGCATTTTCTCTACTTCTTTCAGAATAAATTATAAATATAATTATAAATTTGTTTGCCACCACCTCCTTGATGCAAATAAATATATGCCACTGCAACAGATTCCACAGTTATTCTGGACGCAACAAAAACTACCGAGTTAGTTAAAATGCCTGGAAACCAATAACAAAAAAAAAAAACAAAACATGATAAAATTAGTTAAAAATTTTTACTATTTCAATGCCAGTCCCTACCTTACCGACAACATTTTTACTATTTTAATGTCACTCTCTACCTTACTGACAAGTAGGCGCGATTATAATCTGTGATGAGATATGGTGCGCTATGAGCAGAGGTGGGCATTATTTGGCTTAAACAATATTTGAAATACTATTTAATATTTTAGATTTTATTTTGCTTAAAGAAAATAGTATTGTAAATAAGATATAGAATTTCGAAAATAAAATATTTCTATTTATTGTAGGGGGGCGTATCCAGGAGTAGTGTCGGTAACGTACAGAGTGCCATTAAAATCTGAAATTTTTTTCCGAGTCGCCAAACATCCTTCTGACAATCATCATTGTAGTAAAAAAAGAACCTATTTCCAAAATTTCATCCAATCATCTTAGCATGGACGTAATAAGAAACTTAGCCCGAGATTATAATGAAGGCTCTTGTAGCACAGATGAAGACTAAAAAACCAGCGGTGTGCGAGATTCCAGTCGGGACGGGAATTTTTCTTGGGATCGAGACGGAATCCCGAGAATTTCGGAAAAACCCTGGATTTTTTGGATCCCGTCCCAACATGATATGAGGCTTCCCATCCAGTTCCCGGTATCGGGATTCGGGAATTCTCGGTTTCCCGGACACCTCTAGTATTTACATATCAAAAGACGCGTGCGATTTTCACAACTTACAATTGGAACGCTCAGCCAAACCGAAAAAGGCTCGATGTGTGACCAACCTTGTTGTTGTTTACGGAACGCGCTCTCAGAACTTAACCCTTCCGTTTTTACTCAGAATATGTATCGTAGAATCATATAAAGACGAAAATTCATCATGTGGCAACATCTCCAAAAATTCAAGTCATTTAATCTCGAATCTGATGTCTTTAATGCTTCTTACAGACCTGAACATTTCACTTTGAAACTTTAATTCACTCAATAAACTGCCAACATTTTCTGTATTTCTTTGTGTAATATACGCTGTTGCAGCTCCCATAGTTATCTGCAAGAAATTCTGGAAATACCACAAATCCGTTCCGTTTGCCGTTCGGCGCGCCAAAATGTTCGTCGAAATGTTTGCCGAAATACGCGCGTGCGCGGCGCGGTTCGCCGCGCTGTTCGTCGCGCAGTTCGCCGCGCGGCGCAAGTCTGTACGAGGCATAAGCCACATCTGTATGGAAACACTTGTTTCTTCCAGATGAATAGATGTTTTTGATATCTTTGCTGCATCTGAAAATTATAGTTTCTTGGTGAAAAGCATTTTTCAATAAACGGGAAGATTTTTTAGCATGAATATATTAGGTTGGAGGAAAAGTTATGTCGTATTTTAAATAAGCAGGTAATTTTGCTTGTAAATCAGAAACACATATTAACTAGCGAGTCATTGGAAAACAGGAATTGACAGGTTATCTGAAAAAGGGCAACACATTGTTACAAATAATGGAAATTATATCATTGAATAATATTAAACATGTATTTGTATAAATTGATTCAAATGTTTTCTTTAACGCTAAACCTACAGAGCCTTAAAAGTAACTGGTACATGTTCCCTTATAAAAATGACAAGATTGATTTTATTTAGACTTTGTACGGCTCCTATTGTAATATACGCAGTGACGCACCCAGGGGGGGGGGGAGCCAGAGGGCCAAGTCCCCCCCAAGAAAAAAATGTTCGGCTTCCAAAATTAAAATCGCGGAATAGCCCTGGGTACCGTTAACATATATTTTGGCTAAAAAAAAGGTCATCACGCAAAACCTAGGACTGAGTTCAACTTGGTCCCCCCCTCCCAAGATTAAATCCTGGGTGCGCCACTGAATATACGTGCACTACTAAAGATATCTATACAATCGTTTCTTATGAAATCAGTATTATTACTTTTCTAATTGCAAAATGAAGAATCTGGAACTGGTCCTTTTGACCGGAGTTGGTAGGATTAGTGTTAAAATATTGTACGATAGAATCTTCTCTCCAACCTAATAGTATTTTTGTATTTTCCTTTTGCCAGTAATGTTTCAATGACTGAAAAT
>CM052318.1:13542663-13556624 GCA_028455605.1 Lasioglossum malachurum | reverse complement strand
TTCACTGTTTATTAATTCCCGCGCGTAGTCAGTTATTTTTTCCCACATAAGTCTGTGATTATATATAGCACCGACGAGATACTATTAAAGACTGCCAGCCCCTGTGCCATTCAACGAGACGGGTAACCGGGCGCGACCGGGCGCGGGGATAACGTGGAAGTTACAGTGATCTGATATACCACATCGCTAAAAGTTCTAAATCGTGCCAAAACATCGTCTGAAATATGGTGGAGAATGTAACATTTAATACTAATCGATATGGTTTCGTGATAAGTCGCCTTTTCACCGATCCGACGCGATTAAAATCTCCTCAGTGGTCTTCTTCACCGACAAAATGCCGTCGGTGGCCTTCTGCTTCTCTGGCTGGAGCCAGAATATGTCCTAGAGGGCGTAAGAGAACACCGAAAATTCGCGTTTCACCAACTCCCGTAAGGCTGGCAGTCTTTAATAGTATCTCGTCGGTGACCTGACACCCAATGCATTTTGGTGTCCGTCGGTATCGGTGCGCTGACGCCCCGTTACCATTCAGTGTCAACACCCAACATTACCGATAAATCACATGTTTTGAGCATTTATTAGCAAGAAGAAAAAATTTTATACTCCATTCGCATTACGATGCCTGTCGTTTTTCCCGCATCTACCGATTTCGATGAAACTTTCACAGTGCATATAATTGACACAGATCTACAAAATGTGTTTTTTAAATTTTCGATATAGGCCCACATAAAAAAGTTGAAAATTCAACTTTTAGTATTTTTTCAACAATTCCGATTAACTGCAATTTTTGAAAAAATTTCTTTTCACATCCTGTAATGAACTAATTGCTCTAGCTTCACAAAAAATTTCAAATCGTATAGTACAATATTAAAATAGTTATCGTCTTCTTTAGAGTGTTTTTAAATTTTTGTCCAGTACTGGAATATGCATATTGCAGCAATCCTGCTGCAATAATATGCATATGCATATTACAATTAGTACATACACAGGTTCTCGGCGTATCGTAAGGAGAATTCTTTCTTATTAGCGTATTCGCTCTCTTTGCGGCGAACGGGCAGAAGAGAGCCTCTTCGCGATTGCACTCTCCGATGATTTTCGGATGTGTTGAAAACTCATAATCGGACAACGTTGCGTACTTTAGACTTAACAACGCTATAGACATACCGTTCGCAGATATTTTTGCTACAAAAAAGGTTATTCATTGGGTTTTAATATATTATCGTGCAAACCATAGGGCCTCCTGGTTACATTTGCTACGGGCCCCGCGCTGGATTAATCCGGCACCGGCTGGTGGGTGTTACCAGTTGAACCCGATTCGGATTGGTTCTAGTTCTCGAATTCACCGTTCTCAAAGAGGACGCTAAAATCACTGGCATTTTAAGGTGTCGGTACTACAGATTCCTATGGACACCAAGTCCCATAAGGTGTCAGGTCTATTCCTATATCTCGTCTGTGATTGTATCTCGTCGTTGACGGGGCGTTAGTGCACCGATACCGACGGACACCAAAATGCATTGGGTGTCAGGTCTATTCCTATATCTCGTCTGTGCTTATATTTTGACCTAGAAAAGAGAGAGTCGGTAAGGCAGGGAGTGACATTGAAATAGTAAAAAATTTTTTTTCGAGTGGCCAAAAACCCTCACAATCATCATTTTAGTCAAAAAAGAACCTATTCCAAAAATTTCATCCAATTCTCAGGTTGCACGTAAACGGAAACTCTTCGCCGAATTTCTTATTTATAAATTTATAATATCTGAACAGAATTTAAATAACTTCTGTCTTACACATTTTTTAAATTTCAAACATAAACATGACATAGTGTTACGTATCATGAACGAGGACGAGGAACAGAAACTACGCCGCACAGACAGCAAACAAGTATATGAAAGGAAAACATAAAAATATATCGCACTTCTTCAAAGTTCTGGGCAGCTGTAATTTGGAGAGCTATATTTTCATTATATTGTATTTTAATTATATTGTAATTCAATTACACATCTGATTAAAATACTTAGTAATTGAATTAATTGGAAGGTTTGAATTATGTAATTCAGTTACGTAGTTCATTCAATTCACGTAGTTGAATTACTGTATAATTGAAATACAAAGTAATCCAATTGCGTAATTCAATTACAATGTAATTAAATTAGAACAAGTCTGTGCACAACTCTGCTGGATAGTCACACTCCAAATATATCCACCAGTTCATAGAACATTTCAATCTGTAGACCGAAATAAATGTATCGATTAATTAATTTATTACTGAGAGATTATCATGGCGGGTGATAGATCACTGGACATAAGTCGGTGGTATAAGAGAAAGAATGAAATTTCCAAGTGAGCGGTAGTAACCGCGTAATCATTGTTATCAGGACTATTGCCGTTTGGTTGGAGACTCGTGGAAAATCTTCTCAGGGTTTACACGGTTATAAGAACTGGCACGCAGTGTTCTCCGCGACATTAACTGATTACCTTATAGGAACGAAATCTGTCATTGAAAAATGTTGCCGTGAAAGCATCTTGATATCGACCGACATCAGCATCAACATTTTTCTTAGACATGGTGCATCGTCGATAGATCTCAATATAAACATTTTGAAATTCCTTGTGTTCTCGTCACTAATACAATTTTCATACCTAGCCGACATTCGTGGACTCTCTAGCTGTAACAAGTGATAACACAAGAAAAATGAGCAATAGTAAGTAAAAACACATTCTCATGACCAGCGGAAAATTTCAAATGGAAAATCATTTTAAATTAGAACACGTGTAAATGTATAATACAGTGACCCAAATTAATATTCGGACGCTCTAAAAAAGACTATAACTTTTTTAATATTATACTATACGACTCGAATTTTTTGTTGGGAAGCTAGAGCAATTAGTTTACTACAGGATGCGGAAATAAATTTTTTCGAAAATTCCAATTAAACGGAATTGTAGAAAAAATACTAAAAGTTTCATTTTACAAATTTTTTATATTTTCTTATGTTTTGTAGAACTGTGACAATTAAACATATTCTGAAAATTTCGTCAACATCGGTCGACGTTGCAATGGAGCTACAAACGTTTAGAAATGGAAATCTAACTCTAACTGCAATAAATCTAAGGATTCTTACATCTTCCAGTGCCTGACGTTTTTTTCCCGCATCAATCTATTTCGATGAAACTTTCACAGTGCATATAATTGACACAGATCTACAAAACGTAGTTTTTAAAGTTTAAATATAAGCCCACATAAAAAAGTTGTGAAATGCAACTTTTAATGTTTTTTCTACAATTCCGAAGAATTTCATTTGATTAAAAAATTATCTGTTCATATCCTGTAGTAAACTAATTGCTCTAGCTTCCCAAAATAGTTCAAATTGTATAGTGCAATATTTAACCCGGCTACGCTTTAAAAAAATAGGCACTTAATAAGTTGTTTTTTTTGGGTCCATTTGGACCCATATCAATTTATTTAATATAGTTAGCTATGAAATGTTTTTAAATTTTGTATTTATCTGTTGTTATTAACCTAAATTACATACTAATTGAAAATTACAGTCGTAAACGTACATTACATACGTAAAAATTAACCTATTCGGAGTCTCTTGCACAATCAATACAAAGTGAGGCTCTGTCAGCTCTGTGCTCTTTACAAATGAATTTTGAGCAATGGGTATTTACAAGATACATCATATTTGTGATCTTTCTTATTCGGTGTCAGTGCAAAAGTACACCGTCCTCTGAACCTTTTTGATGGTTGTGCAATATCCTCAGTTCATCTTCGTCGCTTGTCCTTATAAAAAAATTTTCTTTTTAATTTTTAACGGACTGAAAAAATTGTTAGGAGTCCATTTGGACCCTAAATGCCTTACGTGTAACGATTTCTATTACAACTATTTCAAAAAGGATTTTAAATATTTCTTTTAAGTGGAAGAAAGATTTTAATTAATTATTCTCCGCCAAGAGAGAGAGAGAGAGAGAGAGAGCCTTTCCGTTTGGAAATTATAAGCGCGCAAAGAATGCTTTAGGTCCAAATGGACCCAATAAGCGTAGCCGGGTTAAAAAGTTATCGTCTTTTTCAAAGCATCCGGATATTATATATATATATATATATATAATTCGGGTCACTGTATATACAAAATAAATACGGTGATCTAGATATTATCGCTAACTATAGATACCGTATCAGAAAGGATTTGGAAACTCTAGCCAACGTTATCGTGCATGCAAAATCTAGATGTTATCGTATGATCTATATTTATATTTATTACGCGTCAAAATGTATACAGTGTGCTTCATAAAAATACAAGTAAACAATGTTATAATAAATCTTCGATAATTCAAAAATTCCTTGATCTTTCAAAGAGCTCGCCTTGAAACACTTTACATATCGAATTCTAAAAGGCGAAAACTTCAAGTTGAAGATCTATTTTGATCTCGTACAATAGTTTGTGAATTTCCCAGGTTAAACATTTATACTTTTACGAAAAAGACTTTGACTACCAAATAATTACTAACATTCTGGACTGAGTGATGCAAACTTTCCCACATTTGTGCAGAAGTTAGTTATGTTATGTGTAAGGAAATTATTCCAGTTTATTATTCTGCTGATTGGTTATGAAATAATTATACATTTTGAAGTGCAACGGTCTCATTAAAATTTAATGTTACATTTTAACGATTGGATTTTGAAATCTCAGTGCTAAAATCTGCGATCAGTTTATTTATTTGGCTCGTTTTCGAAAGCTTTTATATTATTATTATCGTCATAACGAAAATTAAAATTTCGTGGATGCAATTCATAAATCATATTAATTAACACATTAATTTGAATATTTCTTTGTATAGGGTGTTCAAGTAGGAGAAAATTTGAGGAACAATATTTATGACAATATGCTATAAAAAGTGGATGTAACAATATGACGACTTAATAGTGTTTTGTGTAAGACGAGTCAAAAAAGAGTAGATGTTTAGCGTGGTAACTTAGTTAGTATCTTATAATTTAAAAACAAAGCAAGAACGATAATTTTTGAATTTATAAATTTTATTTTATAGATGTCATAGAAAAGTTTATATTTTTTAATGCAATCTTAATTTGCTTTATCGAAGTTCGTTTGACGTAAAAGCTGTTGTCAATAAGCTAGACCGATCTGAATCGATAACATTTTCGAATTATTTACACATTGATAGATCAGGCCACTTTATTAGAATATTGTTCAAGGATTGTTAAATGATTATTTCTTTCTGATCTTTTTTGAAAGATTTCAACGAGACACTATAATCGGGAAAAGTTGCAATGCAGATTTTGTTTTGTGTGAATTGTAAAAATAAAAAATTACTTTGTTATAGTTATTATTTATACAGAGTACTACGGGTGCGCGCTTATTTGGTTTTAATAAACGTTGGTAGAAATTTAAGACATAAAAAATCTCAAGATATATGAAATCGTGACTTGGAATGGTTTATTTTCATGATAAAGTTATTATAATAAAACATCATGTTCCGATCGTCAAAATTATTCTAACAAAACATCATGTTTAAATCGTCACAACCGAAACTGAATTGCGATAAATGCTTTTGCCATACTTTATTAAGATAACTGACGTATCCGGGTACGTAATTGTATTCGCTCTGTGTCCACACTTTATATTGCCATCAGATGTGCAAACGGCTGTATAATTATAAACGCATGTTATCATTCAAAACGAATCAATTAACGATTCACGTCTGGAACACATTTAACATTTTATTTTGAACCGAACTCAACAGAAATTCTGAAAGGGAAAGAAATGCTGTCATGTCGGGACGTGTTATGGTATCTCGTTTTTTGCGGCTTTGCCATCAATTATATGCTGAGAATCAATATGAACCTAACGATAGTGGCGATGGTGTTCCCTCATTCGAAGAATACAGTATCATCCCAGTGCAAGCTAGAAACTGCAGAACTGACGGGCAATAAAACCATTGCTGCTGTTTTTCTCCCCACATCTGCACCGGAAAACATCACGGTATGTAATAATAAATAATAAATAATAACTTTATCGTAATCGAATTTATTTACTCTCGACTCGCTCTCTCTCTCTCTCTCTCTCTCTCTCTCTCTCTCTCTCTCTCTCTCCCTCTCGGCGACGATAAATTTTCAAAAATCGTAGTAATTTATTTATTTACTTAATGATTGACAAAGAAATTGGATAGTTGAAGGATGTGATTCATAACTTATAAACTAATTCTATGAACTACATTTTTCGTGAATTTATAGTATTGAACAAAATTTAACGAAATGAAAATTCTTATCTCTTAGAATAATATATGTATGCCTCTAATAATACGGTCCAACATTTTTCAACTTTTTTTTGGTGTTTCGATTCTCACTATGAAATTCTTGTAGAGTTGTTTGCGCTGATTGCGAATCTGTTTTTAATTTTTCTCCTAGACGCACAGTTTTTGAGAAATTTGAGTTTGAAAAAATGACATATTTTTCAAATTTGAACAAATATTGTGATGTTATTATAAAAGATATTGAATTGAACTTTACAGCAAAAGATTCCTTAGACTTTCCCGAATACAGTGATATCCAATATTAATACATTATGATTGTTTAAACATGTTTAAGCGATCATTCAAGACGGAGAGGCACCACTTTTGTTCCAATTTTTTACGATATTCTTGAATTTATCTCAGAAAATAAGGGTCCAGCGGAAAATCGAACTATACCACGCGATAGAGCAGACTTTCTTCTTGAGAAACCACCCTTTCAAGTTTGGAACGTCGACGTTTTTTTCGAACCAGAAAGCAAAATATCTTCGCCCTACACGAGCTGTCGCCAGTGGCGCTCGGGACGGGATACGGCGCACAGTGAGCGAATCTGGGAAATCTAACAATATACCCTAAAAAGTTTATGAAAAACAAGTAAAATGAGTTAAAAGTTATTAAGTATAAGTTGATATTTGTATTTAAGTATTATCGTTAACGCTCATCCCTTTAATTTCATAATATTTTTGTCTGTTCAAACTCCTCGTATTTACACAGCCGGAGTTGCATGTAAAATTATAAAAAAACTTGCTTATATAGCTCTTTGTACATTGTATCGATAAAAAATGTTTAATATTTTTTTGATTATGTTCAATAATTATTTTCAAGTTTATTAATTGACCACCGTATTAATTCGATTTTGAATACAAAAAGTATGTTTCCGATTCAAAATTTAATTAATTAAATTCTTAATTTAATTAAGAAAACCGGCTGAGAAATGGTCAAAATTCGATAACTCAGTGAATTCTGCAGTAAATTTTTAGAAAATTGGTATCTCTAGGTTGTTTTGGACGTAGATTTCAAATCTTTAATCAAAATGATCAAATTCAAAATGGTCGATTCAATATGGCGAACCGAAAAATCAAAATTGAATGGATTTTTTTGAAAGTTGATATATATGAGTTATTGAGGATACTGATTTTGAATTTGTATTTGAAATAATGAAATTCGAAATGGCGGACCGAAAAATCAAAACTGGGGGTGCTATTGGGGATGCTGATTTTGAATTTGTATTCGAGATTATGGAATTCAAAATCACTGATGCAACCTGGCGGAATCCGGAAAATGTATACAAAAATCGATAATTCATTCAATACTGAATGAAATTATTTGGATATTGCTAGTAGAATGTGTGTTTTTGGGGTTGCTTATTTCGAATATCAAATTAAAATTGTAAAATTAACAATGATGAGTCTAGTATGGAAGACATTTCATGAAGACAATATGTATATATATACAATACATATACATTATATATATTAATAATATCTAATATTATAATATATGTTAATTATAATATACATAATTGTATAATATACATAATATATATGTGTAATATACATAATATATGTTAATTAATATAATTAATTATTTTTAAATATATTTATTTGTTAATAACAATTTGTTATTAACTTCAAAATGTTATTAACACATGAAATAAACTTAATTCAAGCTATTTTTTTACAACGGATTCACATAAATAGCCTTTCTTGATTCTGGGTATTCGCACTTAACTGTCTGCATGAAAATACATACAGTATTATATTATTAATATCTTTTCAATTGGCAAAAATGGGCACGCTGGGTTTGTTTCATAACTTTATGGTCACCTCTCGAGACAGGCTTGGAAGAGAACTGTTCCTGTACATAATCGGTGAGTGCTGCACTTTACCCAGGGCGGGCTGTTCTAATTCATCTGAACTGCTTGCATCCTAACGTATCGGCCGTTTTTCTCGGTCTCGGTGTAATTGTCTGATGCGATGTCCAATTGAATCAGTGTCGGCATCGGTTTTTGGTATGTGGATCTTGAAATCGGAGTCTTTGCGTTCCCTCGGGATGAGTGGTAAACAAATGGGAGTAGGATTGCGTGATAATGCATCCGCATTTTTATTTGTCTTTCCAGACTTATGAACAACCTGATAATCGTACTCTAAGAGTCGAAGCTTCCACTTCATGAGACTCGATATCGGATCTTTTACAGAATGTAACCAAACTAACGGAGGATGATCGGTAACCAGAGTGAACTTTGTTCTGTACACATACGGTCGGAAATATATGACGGCGTATACCATTGCTAAACATTCCTTTTCCGTAGCTGAATAATTTTTCTCTGCCTTATTGAGACTGCGCGATGTGTAAGCAATCGGTAAATCGCTTCCTATTTCACCCTGACTAAGTACTGCTCCGATAGCAAATTCTGAGGCATCTGTAGTAATGATGAATGGTTTGTTGAAATCTGGATATTGCAAAATAGGTTCTCGACAGAGTTCGTCGCGTAACTGCTTGAAACTATTCTCCTGCTCTTCAGCCCATTTGAATTTCTTGCCTTTTCCCAAAAGGTCAATTAAAGACTTTGCTTTCGTAGTGAAATCTGACACGAACCTTTGGTAATATCCTACTAGACCCAAAAATTGCTGGATATTTTTCTGTGATTTTGGCGTTGGGAAATCTTTGACTGCTTTTAACTTCTGGGGATCGGGTTTTACTCCTTGTCTTGAAATAATATGTCCGAGGTATGCAACTTTTTTCCGTAAGAATTCGCATTTATTTGTATGAAGAGTTAAGCCATGTTCTCGCAGACGATTTAATAATTTCCTGACTTTAACGTTGTGTTCGTGCAATGAGGAAGCGTAAACCACGATATCATCCAGGTAAACGAAAACATCCGTTCCCTGAAGTCCAGTCAATACTTGATCCACGAGGCGTTGGAAAGTAGGTGGTGCATTTTTTAAACCAAACGGCATTCGTGAAAATTCATAATGTCTGTTTGGGGTGGTAAAAGCTGTCTTCTGTCTGTCTTTCGGATCCATCTCTATTTGATGAAATCCGCTGGCGAGATCGAAGACGGAGAAGTATTTCGCTCCACCGAGACGATCCAATATTTCTGTAATTTGAGGTAGTGGATATCTATCGGAACGGTCTTCTCGTTAAGCGCGCGGAAATCTATTACCATACGCCAACGTTTGTTTCCCTGCGCATCTGGCTTTTTGGGTACAATCCACAAAGGCGAATTGTACGGAGAATTCGACGGAGTAATAATACCTTCGGACAATAAACCGTTAATATGTTTTTTGATTTCCTCTTGGTGAACAGGAGGATAGCGATACTGTCTCGTGTTAATCGGAATCTCATCAGTTGTATGTAAGGAATGCTTGAAATCTGAGGTTTTCCCTAATTTATCTCCAGGGAGATAAAAACGATCGGAAAATTCCTCTATCAATGCAGTGATGCTGCACAGTTCTTCTTTGTTCAAATGATCCAATTTCAGTGTTTTGAAGATTTCCTGTATCTTGTCTTCCTTAGTTTTGAAATTTGAGTGGTACCGTACCTCTGGGAAAAAATCTTCATCTGAAGTGCTTATCGTAGGGTTCTAGAATTTGTGGCTCTATTTCCACGTCCAGAGCTTCTTCGCTAGTATTAGTTGCCATAACATGACACCTTCCTTTATCGTTCATGACGGCGGCTTCTCCTATGTAAAATTTCTCATGCGTCCTTATGCGTAGCAAATAACCTTCTTTTACCTTTGGATTAGCTATTCTTATGGCAATCTGTTAAGATGATCGGGCATCGATGCGATGTTTAGTCGACGTCTCTGATTCCAACTGATAATTTGAAAAACGAATAGGCCTAGTGGGCTTATCTCTTCATACCACTGTTCCATGATAATAAGAAATTTCTGCTTCTTCTTGTTTCAAAAATGGACTTCCTATAAGACCATCTGCTTCTATTGCAAGCTGCTTTACTACATAGAAAAACGCGGGAGATTCGTGGATGTGAAGGATCGTGGTTCTCAGGGTGCGGATTGGAGTTGTAGTAAGGCCAGTTATTTCAATTTCTTCGCGGGAAGTAATTTCTGCTCCTTCTCCTAAAACGTCGAGGACTACTAAATTTACGGATGCTCCACCGTCAATTAGAAATTCTCCCGTGTCTGATTCCAGTTCTGGGATTTTGATTTTGATTCGAGGTACTGGAGCTTCCTTAATGAGGGTTTCTCCTCGAAGCGGACAGTTCTTTGGCGAACTTCCTTGTTTCCGCTCATCGTGTCGCCTGTACGGTGAGCGCGATCGTAGTTTAAAAACTTCCTTGAGTCCGTAGATGAGTCTCGCGAATCACGCGAGTCTCGTCGAAATCGTGGGCTACGCCGTCCATTCTTACAATGCCAACAATACGATTTTGACTTGCGATCCTTATCGTGATTTTTTAAAATTGTATACCGTTTTTCTCCGTCTTTGGTAATTGACGAATCCGAACGGCTAGAGGGGGAGTTGGAGGGGCTCCTGTGGCGCAAGGTCCAGGCAGTGACTCGTCCTTCTCTTTCCTCCTCGAAACCAGATAGCCTCGTGCGCCGTTCCCTTTGTCGGTCATATCTGCTCGGAGACATGGGATATGACACTTCACGATCGCAATGACAAGAGTCCTGGTCATATGAGTCTCGGCGAGACCACCGTGCCGGTGATTCGTTTCGAGGCATCTGTCGTCGATTCCTCAATCTCTTATCTATTTGTAACACGGCGTCGTAAGCGTCCTCTACACTTCCTATATCCTGTAGGACAGCCAACACCTTCAGGGAAATCCGATCTGGCAACCCGTCAATGAAATTCTCAATTACGTCTTTCTCCATCAACTAGATAAAGTCTTCGGCTTGAGCCTCGTATTTTTCCCTAATCGCTCCACGCGTACAATATACCAGATGACTTGTCCTATCGATGTATTGTCGTATGCTCTCTCCCTCGCGGATACGTAGCTTCGCGATTTTCACTTGGTAATATGATAGGTTTTTTCCTGGTCCAAACCGTTTCTTCAAATGTTTTACTAATTCTTTTACGGTAGTGAACTTGTGTTCTAACGTGGATCTACGTACCGGTCCGACGAGCTTTGTAAGGACAATTTCCAGATACTCGGCTTCCGTACCCTTCGGAATCAAGGGTCCGTCCTCTAAAGTTTGCGCAAAACGAGTTAAAGATGGATCTTCCCCATCAAAGGTCGGAATTGTCGAAGTAATGTTCTGTATGCATGTCTTTTGCGTCAATAGCGACATATAATTAGCAAGTGAAACCGTCAAGTTCATTATGTCGGCGGAAGAAGTATTTGCAGCTGAATTCTGCATTTTTAAAGAATGTAACTAGAGAAAACTAGTATATATTTGATAAGACGTGACTAGTGAAAACTAGTATATTGTCAATACTCAACTACGAGTAATATCAAGAATGTAACTAGGAAAACTAGTATATTATTGATAGAAGCGTAACTAGCGACAACTAGTATATTGCTAATAATTTTTTAGAAATATAACTAGAGGAAACTAGTATATTGAAACCTTTTAACTAGGAAAACTAGTATATTAATGATATAAAAGCGTGACTAAAGGAAACTATTACATAGCTAGTAATATCGAGACGTAACTAGGAAAACTAGTATATTGTCAATATTCAGCTACGAGTAATTTGACGTAGTAAAACCAAAATTAAAGTGGTCCTTAAAATAATTGAACAGATCCCACCGCTGTAACCAGTTCTGTTACGAACCAGGGCCGCGAGCAGCTGCGACTGGTCGGCGATGTATTTATACGCAAGGAATAGGAGTTTAATTTATTAGTAAGTGCGGACGAACCCAATGCGATTATTGGGGAGCCTCGGAATTGAAGATTGCGAGGACGAACCTGATACGATTGTCAGGGAGCTGCTAGGATGCGGACGAACCTATTATTTATTTATTACATAATTTCTTGAATATAAAAGAGTCCAACAAAATTTTAATCTTCGTTTTTTTATCATTTTTAGACATTCCTAAAAAAATCAATTATTCAAAACATCGATTATTTTGGAAACGATTTTTTAGTGGATCGATTCCTGAAGCATCGATTATAATCGGTTCAGAAAAATCGATCTTTTTGAAAATAATCGGCATCCCTAGGATGAGCGGTAACGACAAAACTTAAATACAAATATCAACTTATATTTTATAACTTTTAACTCTCATTTTACTTGTTTTTCATACACTTTTTTAGGGTATTGTTAAAGACGTGAAATAATTTATTTCGGTCATTTAAACAAAAGTTAAAAATCGATTTTCGTCCAGGTTTCGCCCACTGTGCGCCGTATCCCGTCCCGAGCGCCACTGGCGGCAACTCATGTCGGGCGAAGATATTTTGCTTTCTGGTTCGGTAAAAACGTCGACGTTTCAAACTTTAAAGGGGGGTTTCTCAAGATAAAAGTCTGCTCTATTGCGTGGTATAGTTCGATTTTACGCTGGACACTTATTTTTTGAGATAAATTCAAAAATATCGTAAAAAATTGGAACAAAAGTGGTGTCTCTTCGTCTTTAATGATCGTTTAAACATATTTAAACAATCATAATGTATTAATATTGGACATCACTGTATTCGGGAAAGTCTAAGGAATCTTTTGCTGTAAAGATCAATTCAATATCTTTTATAATAAGATCACAATATTTCTTCAAAGTTGAAAAATATGTCATTTTTTCAAACTGAAATTTCTCAAAAACTGTGCGTCTAGGAGAAAAATTAACAGATTCGGAATCAGCGCAAAAAATTCTATAAGAATTTCATAGTGAGAATCGAAACACTTTTTGGCTGTTGGACAGTGTAATGTATAATGGTTTCATTTTTTAAAACATGATTCCATAATCCGAGAAATCTGAAAAAAATGCACGTTGATAATCGCGATGAGACACAACTAACATACTAATACAGGGTGGGTCATTTATCCTGGCCACCTGGAATATCTCGAAAACTAAATTCCAGAGAAAAAAATATTTCAAATAAAATGCTTAAGTCATGGAGGGACTGATGCAGCAGTCATATCTATTTTAAATTTTTACCATTTTTTCAAGATCATTCCAAGGTCAACATTATTTTTTCAAATGGAATGTCCAATTTTTTTATATAATAGATCGATAGAGTATAAAAGTGTTGACCTTCATATGTCCCAAACCTAATAGTTAACGAGATATTATCCAAAGAAAAAAGAAAATTGTTCCGATAATATCTCGTTAACTATTAGATTTAGGACATATGAAGGTCAACACTTTTATACTCTGAATTTAATACTCTATCGATCTATGGTATAAAAAAAGGACATTCTATTTTAAAAAAACTCTAGGTGACCTTGAAATGTCCTCTATGCCTCCACCCACGCAGAAAATGTTTGTATCACAATATGGCCCCCTCTGTACCGTGCCAATATTGCTCATAACATTTTTCTATATTATTACAAATGACGGATATATTCAAGGTGGACATACTTATTGCCCCACATTGTATGCAAAAACTTACACGGTATAGAGGGGGGCATATTGTGACATAAACATTTTCTGGTTAGGTGGTGGCATAGAGGAGATTTCAAGGTCACCTTGATTTTTTAAAATTTTGTCACCTACTGTTACGAATAGAAATACATTTATACATTTTCTCCGCGGTAGACTCA
>CM052318.1:13506281-13542563 GCA_028455605.1 Lasioglossum malachurum | reverse complement strand
TTTCGAGTAAATAAATGTTTACAAGCCCGTGGTGGACATTTTGAACATTTAATTTAAAGTACATTTTATTTCTTCACGAATATTATAGTTTTTTTTTTTTTATTTAAATTTATATATTTATAACAATATGTCTTCATAAATTTGAGAGTTGTATAATATGTGAGCTGAGTGACAGAGTCTGAATCAGAATCAGTCAGAATTACCTCGACCGTCGTATCATCGTGCGTCGTGCGTTTACGTGAAGTGAGGTTAGTTTAGCACGTGTTCCTTGTGCACGTGTTTGTAATATTCCAATTAATAAAAAGCGTGTGTGAGTGATTCGATGCCTTCAGCCACTTGTCAGGATTGTGTTGGTGAAACTTGTCACTACGATTTCAGGTAAGCTTTTATTTTATATTAATTTTCAGTCATTGTGAAACATTACCGGCAAAAGGAAAATACAAAAATATTATTAGGTTGGAGAAACTAAACCTACCAACACTGGTCAAAATGACTGGTTCCTGGTTTTTTATTTTACAATTAGAAAAGTAAAACTGATTTCATTAGAAACGACTGTATAGATATTTTTAGTAGTGCACGTATTACAATAGCAGCCGCACAAAGTCTAAATAAAATCAATCTTGTAATTTTGATAAGGGAACATGTACCAGTTACTTTTGAGGTTCGGTAGGTTTAGCGTTAAAGAAAACATTTATACCAATTTATAAAAAAGACATGTTCAATATTATTCAATAATATAATTACCACACATTATTTGTAACAATATGTTGCCATTTTTCAGGTAACCTGTCAATTCCTGTTTTCCAATGACTTGCTAGTTAACATGTGTTTTTGATTTAGAAGCAAAATTACCTGCTTATTTAAAATACAACATAGCTTTCCTTCCAACCTAATATATTCATACTAAAAAATCTTCCCGTTTATTAAACAATGCTTTTCACCAAGAAATTCTAATTTTTAGATGTAGCGAAGATATCCAAAACCTCAATTCATCAGAAAGAAACAAGTGTTTCATACGGATGTGGATTGCATTAGCGGAGGACCATGGGAAGAAACAAAACAGTTTCAACTGATTTCTAATAATAGAATTAAAAATTTATAGTTTATAATTATACATAAATAAATATATTGTTATAAACATATATATTATATATATTAGTGTTTTATATGTGTGTGTGCGCGATTGTATTGTATTGTATTTACTATGTACCTAATGTTTCTGTAATACATGAAATTTTTATTCAATTAAAATTAAAATTATATTTTAATGTACTACAAACGTCCTGTCAATGTCCTTTTAATGTTCTGAATATGTCCCAGATATGTCCCAGATACGTGCCAGATAGTTCTAGGTAAGTCCCAGATACGTCCCAGATAAGTCCGAACGGGGCGTTCCACGTACTTCCCACTTTCTAAATGGGACTTATAAATCGGACGTCCATGGGACATACAGAGATCCGATACGGACGTACTTTAGACATTCGTCGGACATCCGAGTGCTAGCTGGGAATTTCAATTTTAACTTCACTTTGAATTTTTATTATTTTTATTGTGATTTTAATTGCAATTGTTATTTTTATTACACTTTTTATGTAAATTCCACATGCGTTCTTCTAATAAAGCTATTTATTGGTTCAACTATAATTCTTTTATTTTAATTAACATTTATGCACCTTTAAAACTTCTTGGGGAGTTCTTGAATACCTTCCGAATGTCCTTCGAACGTCTCCTGAAAGTGTTTTAGACGTCATGCAGACGCCTTAAAGATGTCTTTAAGACGTACCGTTTTCTAACACAAGACGTGCAGGAGATGTTCGGAAGACGTTCGTAGGACATTCGGGACATCTTTGAGACGTCTGAATATCCAACTGCAGACGTCTTAAAGACATCTTTAAGACGTATTTGTGCTATCTGGGTAGTGGCAAGATATTTGAGCAGAAAGTGGTCATTAAGATTAATTTAAAACTTGTTGACAATTTCCATCAGTGAATATGACCGCATAAGTCATAAGTGATTATGTTCTGTTTTGTTCTGTTGTGCAATGTTCCGTTTTTAGGTCTTTCCTATTAAATATTGTTACCTTTTTTGTCTATAGTAATTTTGTCTTATGTCTTTCCTACAATTTATTTCTTTTCTGAAACGAACGTAATTAACAAGTTTAATTTTGATTAAACGATATGCATGTACGAATAATACCATGTTCGTGATTGCTGGTATTCTTTTCCTTTTTTTTCCACCTCTTATTCTTCTTATACATAATTCATAATTACACTGTACTTTGTAATTGTATTTCAATTGTAAAATATCTAATAATCTAATCTAATAAATTGAACAGGACACCAGAATTACAAATTACGTCGTAATTTACTTGAATGAAGCGACTGAATGTCAAATTACGAAATAATTGAATACAATATAATTAAATTACTCTGTTATTATAATTCGTATAGTAATTCAATTGTAATTCAACACGACTCTGGTTTGGGGGCAGTTCTCACCATCTTATCCGGTTACATACTTTCGGTAACTCATAGTCCCAGTATAAAAATTTCTTGTCGCTTCGAACAGTTGCACAAGTTTCCATTGTATATTACCGTGAATTTATCAACGTGCTTTATTTACTGTCTCTGTTGACATTGATCTTTTTGATGACTTGTGTCAGTTGTCTCGTAGATCAAACTCATAAGCGTTTGGTATATAGAGGAAAGTTGCCAGTATCGTACGATTTAACAAATGTTGGTACATCGACAACATTTAGATTAAGTGATATTATTGTTTTAATTATTTTTAGATGATACGGTGACATCTTGTTTTAATGTTTTAAGAAAATACTATATTTACAACGACTTGTTTTGTGACGTTTTAAATTTTTCAACTGCACATAACTACAAATGTAATATACCGGGTGAACCACGAATCGTGATCAGTAGAGGTTACTCTGTTAGCAATCAGATCGGAAATGTTTTCAAGAGAGCTTTAACGTGATTATAAATAATTTTTCGTCAACCATTTCTTTTTAGTGTTTTTTCAAGGTCACCTTGAAGTTTTTGTAAATAAACATATAATCTTTTTAGGCCTATCTGTTAGAGGATTTCAAGGCGAATTCGGAAACTTGTCATTACATTCAAAAAATTCCCAAAAAAATTCCAAAAAAATTGAAAAATGATTTCAAAAAATTGCTTTATTAATTTTTTAAATGTTATGATACGTTTCCGATTTCGCCTTGAAAACCTGTAACAGACATGCGTAAAAAATTACATGTTTATTTGAAAAAAATTAAAGGTGACATTGAAAAAAACTTTAAAAAAAGTGTTGTCGAAAAATTTTTCATAATCACGTTAAAGCTCTTTTGAAACCATGCAAAAGCTGATAAAAACATTTTTGATCGGACACCTAATAACAGAGTAATCTCTACTGATTACGTTTCATGGTTCACCCTGTATAAGAGCTGCCTGACTAATACAGTGAACCGCGGAAGTATTTCAATGCACTTTTAAACAGTATAACTTTTTTATAATTCTATCAAACAACCTGATGTTTTGTAAGCAATTAGAAACATTGGTTTACTAAATCATCCTCAAATAAAGATTTTCCAAAAATTACAATTTACAAGGTTGCATGCAAAAATAAAAGAGTGCATTTTTTAAAACTTTTTTATTTGGGCCTTTAATGAAAATTTAAAATATATGTTTTGTAGAGCTATGTTGGTTATACACATGCTGAAAATTTCATCAAAATCGATTAACGTTTCCAAGAGCAACAAGTGGTAAAATGTGGTGAGAATCATAGTTTTTGCAAATTTTGGTAAGTTTCTGCTTAAAATCCACAGATTCTTACATTTTTCAATGCGTGTCATTTCTTTCTGCGTCAACCGATTTCAATGAAATTTTCAGCATGTGTGTAGCTAACAGAGATCTACAAAACGCATATCTTAAATTTTCATTACGGGCTCTAATAAGAAAGTTATAAATGCTGCCTCAATTTTTTTCGAAATCTTTTTTGCATTGCGTCATTTGGTAAATCAATTTTTCTATCATTTCGTTAAGTATGAAACTTGACAAATGTGTTTGAAAGTGTTTTATTTGTCAAGTTTCATACTTAATAAATTGATAATTGCTCAAAGCAAGTCAGGTCGTTTGGTCCTATAATAAAAAAGTTATACTGTTTTAAAGTGCGTTCAAATACTTTCGTGGTTCACTTATGTATGTACAATGGAGGAGATTTAATTGTTAGGTCGTTCGGGTAGTAATTTCGTTTTTCTTGTAGAGATGGCATTGCGTCTATTTGTTATTACTAGACGTAATAACTTAAATACACTATTTTAGACGTAAATTACACTATTTTCAATTTTGCGCCGCCTTCTAAAAAATTGTATTGTATTTAAGTTCGTGTGTATTCTCTCTCACATAAATTAAATGGAAACTATTTCATACTTCTCAGTGGATTTTTTTAGTGCGTTTTTCGAAGTAGGTTTAATTTTTTTTATAAAATTTTTTTGACATCGCATCAAATATGTAAAATCATAGTACGCATTTGCATCACCTTTTGCATTTTTGCTAACGCAATGGTAATAATGCAGTAGGTACACGACAGAAAAAATTGTGTGTTGTTTAAGGACAGGATGTACCATCGGTTCAGTGCCCAAATTCTCGGAAATACTCTCCTCCTTTTCCCCTTCCACTATGCTATTCCATCACCATACAACGTCCGCCATTAAGACTGTGGACACGTTGCGCGTGCGCGATGGGGACGCAACAATAAGAGAGGGGCTACATCATATCATCGTGATTCCCCTCATCTGGTAACACTGCATCGGATTACCATTTTTTTCAACATTTTCGCAAAAAGTCACATAACTCAATTATTTTGCCTTCTGAAAAATGGATTCTAAAAATGTATTTCCTAGTTAATAAACAGTGTGTACCAAAATTATGTGTATATGGAAACTTTAAAGCCGTTTCTCAAGAGAACGGTTAACTTGAGATTTTTTATCCTCCCGATGAATATATTGCGATGCAACAATAAAAAATTTGACTTTGAGAAAACCGGCCGAGGACAATTTCGCACGTAATAATTTCGAACAGATCTCCACAGATCCAAAGGTACAGAATCCAGCTGTGATGGTCTTCGCGCATAATTTTGGTACACCCTGTACAATTATGAACAGATAAAGGATAATTAAATAGTATGACCCATTTCAACGTCGGAAAGTTCTACATGTTAGTACTGTTACATATAAGAATAACAATCGAATACTGTTCTGCGGTTATGAAGAAATGCACAGTAAATCTACTGCGTAACAGTATGCACAGAGTAATATTGTATTTTACCATGTTGTAATTTACAAGCTTGAATCTGTCAAGCTGCAGATATACTATCGCATTACCAACTCGTTGTCAGTTCCAGTAAAAGATTCAAGAGCCTTACGAACAATCCGTGCGTAAAACAGTATTTTTTTCAAACTCGGTTATTACTCGTCGATTTAATTTGAAATATATTTCTGTTAAATATTTCTATTTTTAGGGCAGCATCAATATTTTATATAATGGATTTTATGACAAAAATGAGTATCTGTAATTAAAGACAGTAAAAACATTAGGAGAATTTGAAAATATTTTGTGTTATATTCAATGAATTATAAATATTACGAAAGGAAATAATTCAGGGTAAACAATTTTTATTTTGCATAATGATCCGCTGTCTATTAATTACAGTATTTTAAGTCTACATGTTTTATGGGCAATAATTCTATTACATAATAAAAACATACAGCTTTGAGAAATGAATGGATGCAATATTTGTTTGACTATTTAAACAATTACCGAGATTGGTTGAAATGTAAAAGGATCCTTTTAAAGATAGATGTTAATATACGGCCAGTCTCATAATCGCTGTCATACACTTTAATACTAAACCTACAGACCATCAAAACCCAGATAGCACAAAGACGTCTTCAAGACGTCTGTTTAAGGCCCACACGACGTTCAGGAGACGTTCGTAGGACAATGGGAGGTCTTAAAGACATCCCTAAGAAGTCTTAAAGGTCCATAAATGTTAGTGAAATTAAAATACGGGAAGAGTAAAAATAGATTTCGGCGAAAACGAATTCAAAGTTAAACCAATAAAATAGCTTCATTAGAAGAACGCAAGTGGAATTTACATAAAAAGTGTAATAAAAAACACAATTGCAATTAAAATCGCAATAAAAAATAATAAAAATTACAATTATATACAATAAAAAATGGAATTGAGATTGAAATGGAAATTGAAGTTGAAATTGAAATTGAACATTTTAAATTGAAGTTGTAATTGAAGAGTTCAAATTGAAGTTGAAGTTGAAATCAAAGATGAAAATTGGACTTGAAGTTGAAAACAAAGTTAAAAATTGGAATTGAAGTTGAAATCAAAGTTAAAAATTGGAATTGAAGTTGAAATCATAGTTAAAACTTGGAATTGAAGTTAAAGTTGAATTAGAATTTGAAGATGAAATTGAAATTGAAAATTGAAGTTGAAGTTGAAAATTGAAAGTGAAGTTGAAGTTGAAATGGAAGAGATCAAACTGAATAATTGAAATTGAAAAGATCAAATTAAATAATTGAAATTGAAGTTGAAATTTAATAGTTGAAATTGAGAAGAGATCAAATTGAATAATAGAAATTGAAGTTGAAGTTGAAGTTGAAATTGAAAAATTGAAATTGAAATTGAAAATGAAGCTAAAACTCGAACAAATAATACCAATGCTAATACTGCTAGATTACGGGTATATAAAAACCACACTGTTTATGGTATTAAAGACGTTGTTTTAGCACCTAAGTCTTTCAGACCTAAAATAGACGTAAAATGGACGTCTGTAAGACTTCGCGTGCTATCTGGGATGTGACTGATTTGTATGGCATTGTGAAAATAACAAAATTAAATTTATTTATATTTTGTGCGATTTTTACTATAATATATACTGGAGTCAAAAAATGTAACCAATCAATTCCCATGAAAACACCTTTACAATCTCAATAATTGTCAAATAAAAAATCTAAAATGAGTCATTAAACCCGCCGTAGTTTAGCGTTAAATGAGAACAACATTTTCTATAAATTGACTAAACTACTTCAGTTTTCAGATTCGTTTACTTGACGATGTGTAATGAAAACTTTAGATAATATGCGTTTAGTCTGAATAAGAAAAAAATTGAAGAAGTTGCATTTTACAACTTTTCTATTTGGGCTTCTAACGAAAATTTGAAAAATGTGATTTGTAGATCAATATAAATTATGCACATGTTGCAAATTTTATCGAAATCGATTAAATGGTGTATATGAGTCATAAACGATTAAACATGGTAAAAATTATAGTTTTTATATATTTTTGTCATTTTATTTTGACGTAACTTTGAGCATGTACACAACTTATATGTATGAATCCACAAAACCCATTTTTAAAATTTTGTTACAAACTGAAATAAAAAAGTTGTAAACAGAAACTTTTACTATCTTTTCTTGTAATTCAGTGTGAACACAATTTTCCAAAAATTTTCATTATTATATCGTCTAGTGAATTACTCCATCTAGTTTGGCAGAAAAACTGAGGTCGTATGATCTATTTATGAAAAAGTTATTAGAGTGACTGTATGTATAGAATTGAATCGAAAGAGTTAGAAAGATATGAGGATTTTTTATAATTTCATAAAACTGTTTAATATTTGTGAATGGTCAATTCTAAATCGCGTAGTAACAAGTTGAACTCGGTGCTGTGAGTAAGATCAGGGCATCTATTATTATTAGACTACGGATCTTTATGCGAAATAAAAATTGTCTGCATCGATTGCAAGAAACAGAAACTATGTACATCGAATGTTATTTCTTCCCGTAATGATTTTAATAGAGGAGAAGTCATATTTTGACATCTTCAATTTTCAAAATTTTCCAACAGTTTTGAATTTCATTTACTCAATTTTGCTGTAAATACATAAAGATCCACAGTATGATTATTATGAATATCATTCCTTATTCTGAATAATTTAGCAGATGGATGTTTAGATTATTTTTCATTCCAGCATCTTTGGTTCCTTATCTTAAGCTCCCTAATTAAATCGTTATGAGAGATTCTGTTACTTTGAGGTGACATTTTTATGGCTTTTTCAGCATCAAAGTTAGCTTCCTGATTACCAACGAGTTCTACATACGAGGGGATTCCTACAAACACAATATCATTATACGATTTACATATACAGGGTGTTCCCTCTAACGCGACGCGCGATTTTCCACCCACTTGCAGCTATTTGACAAAAAAAAAGTTTACAACAAGAGTTGCTGGGTATGGAGTGCACAATAGATATCAGTAAAAAAATTCGAAAACAGTTTGTTTTCATGGCGAAATAAGGTCACCTTGGGTTTTACAAATAGAAACACATATTTTTTATCATATTTAGGGGACATCGAGACGAATTCAAAGCACATAGTACATGATATTTTTAGTATAATAACATATAACTCGATTTACAGTGAGGTGAAGTGCCCTAAGTGTGGACAATCCAAAAGTGATACCTAAATCTGGACAATTGGATTTTCATAGTAAAATCAATAATTAGAGATTAAATAATTATATTATATATTCTGAGGCCTTAGCTACAAGTAGGTGTGAATATTAGTTCATTAAGACATCAATTGAAATTTAAAAATAAATTCAAAGTTCATCTGAAAACAGTATACAAAATAGTCTATTTACATGCGAATCATGTGCATTTATAGTTTGTACTTTTACTAGAAAAAAAAGATATAATTTAAGCATTTATCCAACTATGAGCTTATATTCTATGTGCATGC
Source organism: Lasioglossum malachurum (assembly GCA_028455605.1). Taxonomy (NCBI): domain Eukaryota; kingdom Metazoa; phylum Arthropoda; class Insecta; order Hymenoptera; family Halictidae; genus Lasioglossum; species Lasioglossum malachurum. The sequence continues at coordinate 13,533,744 of CM052318.1, read as the reverse complement.
GCCTTAAGTCGGACAAGTGTTTGCGACTAAAATCATTCCGTAGTTTGCAAATTATTATTAGCTTAAAAAAAATACTATTAGCTTGTATAACGTATATAGAAAATGAGTTCCGGCTATGACGTTAATAATACTTAATTTTTATGCCATAAATCTATCAGTATTAATACCTAACCTTAAAAATTAATTATTCATGTCGATATAATTCTTAAAAAAATGTTTTCCATCGCTAGAAATAAAAGTTTTGATTCCAGTCGAAAAAAGTAATTAATAAGTATCATAAAAACAAATTAAAAATTAAGAGCAAGCCAAAAGTGTACACAAAATCTAAGGATATTATTAAAAATGACAGATTAAAGGAAAATAGAAGATTGAATAAAAATAAAAAATTCAACAGAAATCAACAATCTCAATCTGTTGAATCCATCGTACAAGTACAAGCTCTCAATACAGTCGGTCAATTTGAGATTCCGAAAAGCAGGCATTCTAGAATGAAAAATTTAAGTTCGGTGGATGCTAACAGAGGACCACCAACTGTACTGGTGAAGACAGAAAAAAGATCTTGAAAAAAGGAACAAGGAATAAAATTATAGAAGAAGAACATTTGTCAAGAAAGCAGGAAAAGAGAGAGACAAAATTACAAAAAAGAACAAGAAATCAATAATAATTCACACGAAAGAGAAAATATAATTACACCACAAATTAAAGATATAAAGTTAAAAACCAATGATAAATCTAAAAAAATAAGGTCTGAAGCAACTAACGATAATAATGATGAAATTATAGAAGAGAAAGCAAAATTATGCACTCAATTAGAGAATATGGAGAAAGAAGTATTGCTTGCTTTCCAACAGAAAATGTGCATTAAACAGGGCAGAATTTAATATACAATTATAATATATTTTCATGTGTGCATCATTAAAGATTTAATAAAGTTCGATGTTATAGATGAGGCATGGGCTTTTTGCTCGATCGGAGACATTCTCAAGGAATACCCCCACTCCTCCCGGCCGCGCGTCTCGCTCCCCGTGACGGCCATAGTGCTTGGAGCACTATAGTGTCTGTTGCAGATTATATGTAAATTCAATTTGTCCCGGTGTAGGCTTTACGTCTGTCCAGGTACTAGTTTAGATCGGATTTAATATGTCCAATTATAGGTTTGAACTATTCTTGTTAATACAATTAAAATATTAATCTAAACAATGATTTTTTGATTTCAAATTTCTTAATCTGAATTTTATGTTAAAACTCTTAAAAAATTATTTCTGTTTATCTAAACTGATAAAATTGAAGGTAGCAAAAAATGCTGTCCAGACTTAGGGCATTTCACATGAGTGGAACTGTGAAATATTTAGCTTCTCGCAACCACTTCACTATCAAGTTTACACCTGGCATGTCAAACACGCGGCCCGCGAGCCTCGTGCGGTACATCGACAAGTATTGTTGGGAGCTGACAAGAAGCTCCCTGGCAGGAATGCGGTGACGTAGGCAAGAATGCGCGCCCGATTGGTTGGCTTGGAGGGGGCGTGCCTAGGCTCACTTTTAATTTCGACTAGAGCGTTCTATTGACCGAAGCAGTCACAAGTTCTTAGAATCGCTCGATTCTAGGAACTTCAACGGTACAGCGTAGGCACAAAATTCAGAATACTGCTGATATTGTCACGACGTAAAAGAGAGAGAGACAGTGAGAGAGAGCGGGAGAGAGAGAGAGTGAGAGAGAGTGAGCGGGAGATCTCGCTCTCTCTCACTCTCTCGCTCTCTATCTTTTCCTCTCGCTCTCTATCTTTTCCTCTCGCTCTCTATCTTTTCCTCTCGCTCTCTCTCTTTCTCTTTCTCTCTTCCTCTCGCTCTCTCTCTTTCTCTCTCTCTTCCTCTCGCTCTCTCTCTTACTCTCGTTCTCTCTCTTTCTCTCGTTCTCTCTCTTTCTCTCGCTCTCTCTCTCTAGCTCTCTCTCTCCCGCTCTCTCTCTCTCCATCACGGCATTGAATATTGGCTGTAATTCGTGAAACACCGTAGCCCCCGTAAATACGGGAATCCTACTACTATGCGTCGTGTGACGTAAGCAGCCGAGAAGGCGTGATCACGCGGCAACGACGGGAGCGTCAGAGGTGGGAATGGGCGGAGCTAGCTGGGGACCCCTTTTGCCTCTGTGCCCCACTGGGGAGCTTCTTGTCAGCTCCCATCAATAGTTAGTGGCCCGACTAAAAATCTTGAAACTGTTGATGATAATTTACAACTGGACTTAGTCGAAATGCAGTCTGATTCCGTATTGAAACAAAAATATATGGATGTTGGGATTCCATATTTCTACAATTATTTAACTGTCGACCGACTTCTCAACATGTTGTGTGCAATTAGGCTTATTTAAGCTGTGTTCGGTAGCACATACATAAAGGATGTTCACGCTATTACTAGTCAGCGTTTTTCTGGTAAATAGTAAATATTTGAAAAAAATGAAAGAAGGAAAAGTAGTATTGTTTTTTGTACGCAACACAATGGCGTATGTAATTTTTTTGTGTTTATACTATTTTGTGAGATATGAAGGTGACCTTCAATTTTTTAAATGGAATGCTATATATGTTTTTAGAACACATGAAAGTGTGCGTCTAGACCAGACATATCCAGAGCTAGCTCGCGAGGAGGCATTCTCAAGGAATACCCGTGGAATACCCCCACTTCTCGCCGTAATTGCTCTGAACACCATATATGGCCGCCACGGGGAGCGAGACGCAGTGATGCCATATGGGGTACGAAACGGTACCCAAATTCTCGGAAATACTCTCCTCCTTTCCCCCTTCCACTACCCTATTCTACACGTCGCGCACGCGCAATGGTCTACTTCCTACTCACTCCCATTCGACCCAATCAATCCCCGTCGCGCTCTGATCATCAGAGAGGGGGTACATCATATATCGTTGATTTCACCTCATCTGGTATTTAACACTGGCGAGACGTGCGGCCGAGAGAAGTGGGGGTATTCCACGGGTATCCCTTAAGAATGCCTCCTCGCGTGCTAGTTCTAGCCATGCCTGATCTAGACCAGGCAATTCCAACAAGTAGCTCCGGAGCTATTCGTGGCACTTTCCGCGCTTAGGTTCTTCCCCCACTCTTATTGTTAGACTTCATCGTTATAATGTATAGTAGTGGCAAGCTGCCACCACGAGAGCCGCGTGCCGCGCGACGAAGGACGCACGACGCGATGCACACGCATACATTCTAAAGAGGTTAGATGGTGAGGGTCGTGCAGTTGTCGGAGGGGAACAGAGTTGTGCAGAATTACAATTGAATTACTCCAGGAATTATTATTACAAAGTAATTGAATTCTATTGTAATTTATAATTCAGATCTTCATTCAATTAAATTACAATGTAATTCGTAATTGCAATGGAGTACAATTATAAAATACATTGTAATTCAATTATATTGTAATTTATGTTAGAGCTATGGGTTTTATTATAATTATATTTGAACAATGTGCGTCAACGCTGCAACCATTTGAACGACTGACGATCGACAGACAGCGACAAACACACCACAAAGGATTCGAACGCGGAGAGACAGACACATGCGCCGCCAGCAACTGAAGAACGCAACCGCTTCTCGTTCACGCGCGCGAATTGCAAATACATATCTATAACAATTTATAATTCAAATCTTCATTAAATTAAATTACAATGTAATTCGTAATTGCAATGAAGTACGATTATAAAATACATTGTAATTGTATTACATTGTAATTCAGTTATATTGTAATTTATAATTCAAAACTTCATTCAATTAAATTACATTGTAATTCGTAATTGCAACTGCGTACAATTATAAAATACTTCGTAATTAAATTACAATGTAATTCGTAATTGCAATTGCAGTACAATTTTAAAATACTTCGTAATTAGACTACATTAATTATGAATTACGCGATGTAATTAAATTAAAATTACAAAATTAAAGAATGACAAAGTAATAGGTAAGAAGAGGTTAAAAAATCTATGTGTAGGGTTCACACAAACAGAAGGAATTTATTATTTATGAATTTATAATATCTGAACAAAAATAACTTCCGCGTTACAGATTTTTAAAATGTCAACCATAAAGCAAACAAGTATATGAAAGAAAAACATAAAAATATATCGTACTTCTTCAAAGTTCTGGGCTATAATTTGGAGAGCTGTATTTCAATTATATTGTATTTCAATTATATTGTATTTCAATTATAATGTATTTCAATTATATTTTATTTCAATTATATTGTATATCAATTATACGTTGTACTTCAATTATATTGTATTTCAATTATGTTGTATTTTAATTATATTGTATTTCAATTATATTGTACTTCAACTTCACATCTCATTAAAATACTTAGTAATTGAATTACAATGTAATTGAATTAGCACAACTCTGGAGGGGAATAGGTTGGAACTGCCTGGTCGAGACGAATTCATCCGTATACTGCACAGTGACCTTCAAGGTCATGCAAGGTCAGAAATGGAAGAAACATTTTGAATATTCCATAGCAATGTGTTTGCAAGTATTCTTTATTCATACGAATCACATGATGTTGTCATTCATTATCAGAGTGTTTACTTCTAGTTTCTTCTATGATGAGACAATTTCAGTATTACTTCCGGAACCGATTAATAATATCGCATAGTAATGTATAATTATTCGATGGACGAGAAAGCTGATATGGTAAGCATTATTACCGGTGCAATGGAAATTAAAGACAAAGTAAATTGAAATATGTACCTACAAGAATATCCGGACAGAGTGCAACCAAATGAACATTAGTTTGTTCAGCTTGCTTGCGAAGTGTTTGAAGGAAACAGGGTTTTTGCAACATAAGTGTCATAATCGGAAATGTCTTCTTTCTAAAGATAAAAAATTAGAATTCCTCTTTCATTGTGAAGAAAATCCGACAACTTCGGTACGAAAAGTAGTATCCGCGTTTGGTAGCCTCACCAATGAAGAATACTTGTAAACACATTGATATGAAATATTCAAAATGTTTCTTCCATTTCTGACCATGCATGACCTTAAAGGTCACTGTGCAGTATACGGATGAATTCGTCTAGACACACGCATTCATGTGTTCTAAAAAAATATACAGCTATATAAAATAGTACTACTTTTTCCTCTGTCATTTTTTTCTAATATTTACTATTTACAAGAAAAACGCTGGCTAGTAATACCGTGAACACCCTGTATATTACTTACCTTGCCCGTAAACATATTCGCAAAATCAATTTTAATTGCTCGCTATAGCTCTCTAACTAAATGCTATTGAGTTTAATTAGAGGTACATATATCACAATAACAAAATATCAATAATAATTCCCATTTAGAAGAAATCTTGGGGCCCCCATTCTCAACCAAAAAATTGTCTCAAAAGATTTAATACATACTAAAACATTAGCCCTCCTTAACCATTCAATTTTTAAAAAAATTAAATTATCTTCATTAGATTTCGAGAAAACAGCTTGTAACACTTTATCTGGTACACCCTGTATAGTATTAATAAGAAATTAAATAAGATATATTTTAGATTGTCGGTTCTCCATTTTCGTGATTTTCCAAAGAACAAATTATAATTTCGGGGTCTGTAAAGATTATCTATGTTATTGTTTCCAGTACGATGATCGCTTCAATTGGAACGAGTACGAGCAAGGTCTGGCGCTTGGAGCTTATTATTGGTTGCACTGGTTAACGCAACTTCCTGGCGGGCTTCTAGCAAGACGTTACGGAACCAAACTTGTTTTCGGCCTAGGAAATTTCCTAACAGCGGTTATTGGTTTTCTAATTCCGTTTATGACACGCTATCACTTGTACGCGCTCATTTTTCTACGGGTTCTTCAGGGTCTAGCTGCAGTGAGTCAACACAATTAAGAACAAATCAAACACTAATGTAATCAGAATCACCTGCCGTCTGTTACTCGCTACCGGCTCGATAAAGATAACGCCGGCAAACATATCGATGATAGTTAACATTCATTCGTAAATGTTGCTTACAAAAGAACCAGCTTTATCTAATATACAGGGTGCTCCGGGTTTTAATGGATAAAAACTTGGGGAGCATACCCTACAAGTGGAAATAAGAAAAAAATGTTATTTGAACTTTGCTCAGAAACGCTTTTTATTACAAAGTTGTAAACAAATAAAGTTAGAATTGATTATGACAGTGGATTTCACTTTACTGAACATTGAAAGATCGAACGTGTTTATCGGATTATTTCAAAATGTCGTTCTTGGGCGCAAATACACGCTTGACATCAATTTTTTATGGAGCTGTTTCTCCGTCACAAAATCCGTAGATGAAATGAATATCAGAGTATTCCTCATTTGAAAACACTCCAGGCATTTTCACCACGTATTCTTGATCTAACCGGTCGTTAACACTAACAGCAAAATAGTAAACATGACTTGAATAGACAAATAAGATAAACACGTTTGACCTTTCAATATTCAGTAAAGTAAAATCCTTATAAATAAGCAACTAAGTTGTTATTGCAAATAACATTTTTTTCTTATTTTACCGGGTTACCCTTGGTTCGTCGACAACCCATTTCACCGACACTGTTTTTTTAATCGACACGATTTCACCGACAATAACTTTCATCGACACTATGTTTTCATCGACACTCGACACGGTGTGGCCGACACTATGTTTTCATCGACACGGTCAAATCGTAGTTATATGTTTTCATCGACAGTTCGTCTTTAGCGACAAGTTTGAGTTCATTCATTTCCAGTGAAACCAAATTCGCGATTAATTAATTAGTTAATTAAATTAACTATTAGATTAATCGTTATTATCATTGTTATGTTCTCGACGCATTTAGTTGCTTGTATGTATAATAAATAATAAAGAGAATTACAAAGCATTGTTATTTAGATCAAAGTTTTTATTGCTACTTTATTAATCACGAATTTCTTCAAATAAACAAACTTTATTAATAGGTACACACAAATGAATAAAAAATCATAATATGTCATTTAACTTCAAACATAATTGTGTAAATACATATAGTCCAGTCATTTGGTTCTAAAAAGAGAGGTTACCTGGAAAGTTTTCCGGGAGTTTTGAAAATGGGTAATTTTATGGATTTAGATGTGCTCTTTCCGAATTTCAACTTTGACATTTATTATCTCTAAAGTCTATTTATTAAAGACATTTATATACAAATTTAAACTAGAGAAAATTTCCTACAATTTATGTAATAACCATGCTTTTTTTAAATCAATAGTTTTTGCGTACGAGCGACGCAAAGTGTACTTCAACATGCGTTTTGGCTAAAATACTCATTTCCACACTTGAGGTAAAGAAAGATTGTTAAAACTTATTTCTTGCAAATGCAAAAAGGGGGATGTCAGAATCCTGTGGATGTAGAAAAGCTGGGTTGCGATAGCGAGGAAGAGGAAGAAACGGAGACTGTTTTCGGGCAAACGTATGATGGAATCGGAAACGAAGAGGATCGCGATGGATCTGATAATCCCATCGCAGATGATGCGGAAGAAATTTCGGTCTGTGATGTCTCGATCGATAATGAAAACAATGAACTCGCAACACCTGGTCCATCAAGAACAGCAAAGCCAAGAAGATTGGGCTAAATTTCCGAATTGTGCATTGCATGTGGATTAGGCCTACTGGGGACACCACGATAAAAAATACGCGCCGCTTACTCTACCTCAACATGGTGTGGAAATGATTTTTTTTTAGCCAAAACGCATGTTGAAGTACAGTTTGCGGCGCTCGTACGCAAAAGCTATTGATTTTACAAAAAAATTGTTATTACATAAATTGTAGGAAATTTTCTCTAGTTTAATTTTGTATATAAATGTTTTTATCGTAAAATGAGTCAGAAAGGAGATATTGTCAAAAAACTGCTATTAGGCGCCATTTTTCCAATTTGGTGGCGCGAGCGGCAAAAATACGAGGTGGCAAAGTTGAAATTCGGAAAGAGCACATCGAAATCTATAAAATTACCCATTTTCAAAACTCCCGGAAAACTTTTCAGGTAAAACTACCAAATGACTGGACTAATATAAAAAATGTGAATAAACAGAACGAATGCTACGAATCTACATATGTATACATATAGACTACAAAACATAACAAAATTGTACAATAATTACACAAATATCAAGTAATGAAATTAAAGCGACATGAATAATGAAATCAAACCTGTCGTTAAACACGGACTGTCGATGAAAACATATGACTATGATTTGACCGTATCGATGAAAACATAGTGTCGGCGAAAGTTACTGTCGGTGAAATCGTGTCGATGAAAACAGTGTCGGTGAAATGGGTTGTCGACGAACCCATGGTAATCCGGGACACCCTGTATATAAAAAGACCGAATTTATCGAACAGACTATGAAAGGGAGAAACACTTCGGACAATGTTTACAGAAGATTTGTTTATTTAGGGTGTCGTATGGCCTTCGATGCACGATATGACGGCTAAATGGATCCCTCCGAACGAAAGAAGCAAATTCGTCAGCTCTTATTTGGGTAAGACGCGTAAACACTTTGACAATTTTTAATATAGTGCGTATCAGAAGTTTAGACACGCTCTATTATTTTAACAAAAACATAGCCCCTGATGAATTTTCGATTGATCTTTTTACCACGCTTATATTAACTTGCCGCGTTGTTGTTGCATGCGTCAAATCTTGTAATCGAATTTTAAACCTCTTCCCATAGTCCAATCTTGCTGAAATTTTGTATACATACTTGCTTCCGATGACAATAAAAGTAGAAAGTAAAACAAATAAAAACAACTTTTTAAAAACTACGCTTATATTAAAATGCACTAAAAAAGAATAAAAAATTTTTTTTAGACATTAGTGACTATAAATAAAAGCGTGGAGCGTCCACGAAGATTACGTCAATATAGTATAGCGTTCCACGCTTTTATTTATAGTCACTAATGTCTAAAAATATTATTTTCTCCTTTTTAGTGCATCTTAATATAAGCGTGGTTTTTAAAAAGTATTTTTTATAAAATTTTTTATTTTCTACTTTTTAGTCTTTTCTAAATGGAACGCAAGATATAGTAATACTGGTATGAAATAGTAAGATACAGAAACGCAAGATATGGAAATACGCGAGATAGAATGAGAAGATGACTCCAAGAGACGACGCGACGCACAGCGGGGTTGTTACGAGCCAGGGCCGCGAGCAGCACGAGTGGCCGGAGAAGTGTTGTTACTCTAGGAGTATGGTATCAATTTGTTAGTTAAGGTACGCGGACGAACCCAATGCGGAATTGGGGAGCCGCTAGGATTATAGACAGCGAGGACGAACCTGACGCGAAGTCAGGGAGCCTCTAGGAATGGAGTCAAACGCAGACGAACCCGAGGTAAAACCGGGGAGCTGCTAGGAAGTTGTAGAACGACGCGGACGAACCCAATGCGAAATTGGGGAGCCGCTAGGAGGTTGGATAAAGGCACAGACGAACCGGATGCGAAATCAGGGAGCTGTTAGGATAGTTAGTAAGCCTCGTACCTAGTATAATTTAATGATACAATCCGAGCGGTAAGATTGTATCGTGTGGGGACGTTCAATTATTCGATTAGGATATTGGTCAATAATTATGGGTTTAATGAATCTGCTTTAATTATCAAAGAACACAGATATATTCTGATTATAAGATTCTGTGATACAATTGTGTAACTGTCGCGAATGAATTGAATTAGAATAGAAAGAATTGAAAGAAGATGTGTATTACCTAAACTAAGATGCACGGTGTTGACGCACTGGCAATGCGGGGGTCTCGGGGCAACCTTATCACTGCCTAATAGATTTTACACCGAACTCGCGAAATCTATACGGTTAACTTTTGATTCGAAGGGGAACTTAGCCCGATCTCACTAGTAGTTGACTTCCGAGATGCAGCACGACGCGACACGATTCGTGATTACGATAGTATTGGGTTTGTATTGTATTGTGGGAAATGGGTTTATATACCCCTGCAATGACGGGTGGTACTTGTCAGTACTCTTTGGGTATTTTGTCAACGACCGGTAGGTCGTGCGTATGTTTGGGCCCTAAACTAAACTAAACAGATATGTAGATTTATCTAGGGTGGCTCTGTTCGTTTATCTAGGACGGTTCCTGCCAGAGATGATATTGAATACCTGTTCGTCATCCGTAACAGGGTATTTGGCCGGTTTAGCGCGCCAAAACTATTGCGACGTTATTAATAGTGTAAAGGTCATACTATTATATATCGTTGAATTCGTTTTAACATCAGCTACAACACTATCAAATCAAAAATGCAACATAATGTTTAAAAAATCGAAGCGATCTTGTTTTTTTGTTTCAAACAAAATTTTTTCGAAGTTTTACATATTGAAGTTTATTCGTATGTACCTATGTTAATACTGTTAAACTTTTATTTGGAACATTTTTTTGTCAGATTAAGAGCAATTTCATCATTTTCAGTCATATGATATATGGTCGATTCATGCCATACTGATATGTATCGCACAAAAAGCTAAATATCTTTTGTGTTCGTACTAGTTTGCACCTAAACTTTTATGGATTATATAAAACAATGTCTACTGATTAACCTTGCAAAAAATTAAAGAGGAGTTGGAGTAGGAGTGGGAACGCGTAGTGGAATAGGAAGCATTGGCGCGCGGAGTGGGGATCGCTGAACGCAATGACATAGTACCGAGTGTCGCACAGTGGGCTGTATGCCCGATTTCAGCGGCCGCAGCAAGTTCAAAATTCGCTCAATATTGAAACTTCTGTAACTTTGCTAAAATTTATCCAGATTTGATGAAAAAACAACCATTTTAAAGCTTCAGATTTCTACTTTTTGTGCTATATACCGTTTTTACTAAAATGGATGTCTTGAGTGCAAAATCTGTCCATAAAGAGGAGCGTATCAGATTGTAAAGTGTGTAGCTATTTTTCAATCAAGTACTGCGGATTATAATCAATATTTTAACGTTATTCGTCTATTTTATGTACACTACCGAAAAGTGTAATCATTTACATTTAAAATATCTTATTAAAATACGTATTACAAAGATTCCTGTTTTTTAAATATATAGGGTGATTCACCTAACATTTGCACCTCAAATATCTTTGTTGTTTCTAATGATACGTAAAATATGGTAAGGACAAAGTTGGATGGTACAAAAGGCCTGACACGATGCTAAAAGAAATTTTGCTTTCGATAGATTTGTGATACAGAAAGTAGGTGTTTCCAGTAAAAGAAATCAAGGTGACCTTGAAATGTCCTCTATGCCTCCACCCACGGAGAAAATGTTTATTTTTCATCATTGAAATTAAATATCTTTATTGAGTGATATACATACTAATGTCATTTTTTCGACTTTTCAGCGTAAACGGACTGTGTGTGTGATTCAACTAAATACGGTTATAAGTTAAACAGCGCGATGGTCATTTTTTTTGTAGATCAACTATAAAACACGGAGTAGCGCGTAGTAGCAGCCTTTTTTACTTGCATCTAAATCAAAAAATTTGAAAGAACACAATGGCACAGAAATGAAAACCCAATCACATCCGGAGGTATAACAAAGTCATTACCAAAGTTTTAGAATCATAAAGAAAGTGACTGAATCGTTGGTTATCTTTAAATATTAATAACTAAAAAATGTATATAGTACAAAATTGAATTTCTCTTAAAAGTATACCTTATACCAGGCATGGGCAGAAATAGCACGCGAGCTAGGGAATTCTCGGTGGACGCCTACTTCTCCCTCCCGCGTGTCTCGCTCCCCGTGGTGGCCGTAGTCCCGCGGAGCTCCTCAGGCCCGTACCTACTGTACGCCGTATAGTTTAAATGAATCGAAATATCCTCTTTTAAGAAATTTCGCGATCCGAATTTTCTCAATGTTTGGATCGACTTATTTGTGCGAATGTTCGTTTTCGAAAATGCGTAGCATAAAAACAGAACAGCGTACACTGCTGAGCGATTCCTCGCTGACGTCTTTGATGCGGATGTCAACGTCGAACTTCCCCTTCGATATTTCCGATTTGCCGTGCAGTTCTAATGAACATGCGGAATAGTCAAGCTTTCTTTGAATAAGTTTTTTTGAATAGCGAAATAATCAAGCTTTCCTAATTGCCAGTAAAATTTTGACAGTGTAATAAATACAATTTTGACAGTGTAATAAATACAATTTTCCACATTCATTTTTTCGAAATTATCGTGCCGCGCAGTGGAATAGGCCTATAGGGGAAACCACTTAGAAAAAAAAAAACGCATTGACCATAGTATGTACCTCATGGGTGATGTGGAAACCTATGGGTACGCGAGTTGCCCCAACGCGCCACGCGCCGTGCATACGGCGTGCGGTAGGAACGGGCCTGAGGAGCTCCGCGCGACTGTGGCCGCCACGGGGAGCGAGACGCGCGGGCGGGAGAAGTAGGCGTCCACCGAGAATTCCCCAGCTCGCGTGCTATTTCTGCCCATGCCTGCCTTATACCGAGCTAAAGAGACTTCTGCAAAACAAAAATATGTTAGTGTATGTAAATAAGGTAACAATTACTAATAGGTGAATTCGTTGAAAAATGAAAGCGTGTTGACAGAATTTCAAACTTCCGACAAATTTCAGTGCTTTATGGATACATGAATGGGAAAACGAATGATGGGATTCCTCATCATGGGGTTCCTCAGATATTCAACTAACTCAAGCCAAAAAAATTTAACAATTTATGTAAAGTTTTAACGTGTAAGCCTAATTCGCGTCACGGAACTCGCGACACGAAAATGCGTAACGGAAATGGTGGGAATTTTATTGAGTTAGCCGAGCTAGTCTTAAATAAAAAATGGTTGTATCTCGGGAACGGCGCGTCCTACCGCAAAAATAACGAAATTTTCAAAAGGCTCAATCTAAAAGCATATAGGGTATGCCCAACCACATGACGTATGTAGTCTTTTGAATTTAAAAAAAAAAAAAGAAACACGCTTGGAATAACCACGCATGGCAGAAGTGAAACTTCTTGCAGTCTAGTAATGTTTAGAAGTAAATTAAGATTGGAAATGGTAAATAACCCTAATGAAGCGACAGCAAGATCAGGAACAATTCTCAATGTAGTATTTGCAAGACATTTAGACAAAATTGAATCAAGAATATTTATATCATATTTTAGCTATCACAATAGAAAATCATAGGAAAAATAATGAACGATCTAAATTTGCGACGCAAAGAAGGAGAGCGTATTGGAAAGAAAGAGACATAGTTCATAGCATTTCGCATATTATCCGCCCGCCGAGAGTTGGCACAAAATCTCGTCAGTGGGGTGCAGGGGAACGATGAGTACCCACTCTTGACGCAATGCTGCGGATCCCACTCTTACGCTCTTACGCATCGGTATCGGGCGGGAACGCTAGACATTGGAGCTCAGCGTCGCCACATCGCTCTGTTGCTGTTTTCGTCAAGCGATTCGGCCAATCGCGGAAGACGTGTAGCGTGACATCACTCTGTTGCAGTCACACTTAAGACGCTCATTTGCTGCCTTCGTCAAGCGATTCGGCCAATCACGGAAGATGTGTAGCGCGTAGTGGGAGCGTCACGTGGTACCTACGAGTTTCTCTGTGCCAACTCTCGGCGGACGAATAATAGTAGCACCTTTTAGATTTCTATATTTTTTTATATTCTATATTTTTCGTGTTTTTCATTTTTTACAACTAGAGTTTGCAACGGAAAAATCTGGAAATGATACCTAATATGTGACTTAGTATTCGAAATGTGTCAGATTTTTTTCAGAATTTTCAATTGCCAATAAATAGGTGAAATGGGCCAAAAACTGGTTTTTCGATTTTTCTCAATAACTACCCTTACAGATGAGATATGGGGCTGAAACTTGGCAGAGGTAGGTCTTTTTGGGTAGGCTATCGAATGGTGCAAGCTCGATTAAAATCCCGCCGGGGGCGAATTTCACCACCAAATCCGGGTATAGATCGTTCATTATTTTTCCTATGATATTCTATGATTCTATCATTGAAACAATTGGCTTGTGATAGCTAAAATATGATATAAATATTCTCGATTCAAGTTTGTCTAAATGTCTTGCAAATACTGCATCGAGAGTTGTTCCTGATCTTGTTGTCGCTTTCCATTAGGGTTATTTACCATTTCCAATCTTAATTTATTTCTAAACATTACTAGACTGCAAGAAGTTTCACTTCTGCCGCTCGTGGTTTTCCGCGCGTATGTTCTTTCTTAAATTCTGTTTCTTAATATTGCATTGTCATCCAGTTCTGAGCTATGTTTAAAGTTTCAACTCTCTAGCTCATCGGGAAGTGGTTTAAAATTCGATTACAAGATTTGACGCATACAACAACAACACGGCAAGCTAATATAAGTGTGGTAAAATAAAAAGAAGCGACAATGATCTTGAAACATCGAAAAATATGACTTACAAAAAAAAACTTCTCTATACTTGGTCCACTGTGCCAAACATTTTCTGCCTGAAACATTTTTTCGTATTACCTATTCTTAGGTGCCTCATCCTGAATAGTAAGAATAATGACGCGAATAAAAATTGTATGTCAATGAATTTTCGATTGGTTTATTTTAACGTATGCTTAGAACAGTTTGAAAAATTATGATTACTACAAAAACAATTCATATCTGGCACTGCAGGGAAGAATTTTTAGCGAAAATATGAAAAATGACCGTAGAAGTTTAGACGCACTTGCTTTTCTTGTTGTTTGTAACTTCATATCGTACACCAGTTCATTATAGTTTCAGTACATTAAAAAGTTTTTTTTAAAATGCAACGACGTATTTTGATTAGTGTAACAGTATAGCTAATGATAGAACAAGTTCAATCATGTATGACCTCCATGTGACCATAGAAGAAATTATTCTTCAGAAAGCATAACTTAACGTACGAAGACCATATTCTTGTTCACTATATTCTAGTAGGGTTCCGTATTTTGCCCAACTGAGCCAAACATTTTTTCGTATTACTACAAATAACGGAGATATTTTCGGTGGGAGTCTTATGTGCCTCACCCTGTATGTATGATTGCCACCTTCATGTATTAATAACTTTCTAATAAACAACGACAGCCAGCTAAAGCTTTCACTAAACTACTCAGGCTATTGACCTTGACGGCATATACCATTTCATGACGAATATTACATTTTGTTTTATTAAAGTACATTGTGACCTATGATTTTAGTATACATATTTATAGATGTTGCTGTTGATGTACGGATACATTAGATACTATTTAATTACAGTTTCTTCTTATGTTATTATCTACGTAAATACGTAAATCTTGTCTGTTGTAAGCAGAACCTTTCTATAATTTACCATGCTTTTACAATGATAGACCCTTATCAGGGTCTCTCACAAGCATAGAATTGATATTTTCAAGTAACTGGTTATCTCCCTCCATGTTTGTCAATAGAGACAGAGATACAGTCGGTCACTTTTTTGGAAAGCAAGAGTAATTAGTTTACTACAGGATGTGAAAAGAAATTTTTTCAAAAATTGCAATAGATCAGAATTGTACAAAAAATACTAAAAGTTGCATTTTCAACTTTTTTATGTGATCCTACATTGGAAATTTAAAAATGTCAATTATATGCACTGTGAAAGTTTCATCGAAATCGGTTGATGCGGGAAAAAATGACAGACATTGGAAGATGTAAGAATCCTTAGATTTATTGCAGTTACAGGCCGAAAATCGTGAAAAGTTGCAATTTTCACCAACTTTGAGCGGTTGTAGCCCATTGCAACGTCGACCAATTTTGACGAAATTTTCAAAATATGTTTAATTGACCCAGATTTACGAAACATATTTTTTAAATTTTCAATATAGGCCCACATAAAAAAGTTGTGAAATGCAACTTTTAGTATTTTTTCTACAATTCCGATCTATTGCAATTTTGTCCCAATATTTTTGTGACCGACTGTAGATCATAACCACTTTTAGCATGGAACAGAACCTACACCCACTTTCGGCGTGGAACAGAACCTATACCCACTTTTAGCATAGAACAGAACCTATACTATCTTTAGCATGCTAAAAGCACAGACGAGATTCTCATAAAAAATGTGGTGTCAGTTCAGAGATGTGAAGGTTACCTTTGTTTTTTCAATCATCTAGGTCTTTAATCATCAAGAACCCAACGAAGTACAACATTAAGATCTTTGAAGGTCATTAAAGGTGATTTATGACAAAAAAGGCCAGATAAACATGCATTTACAGAAGGTGTTCAAAGTTATTGCTATTGGTATCAATGCAATGCTGCAATCTTCTTATCACGGATTGAGTACTATTTCTTTACACTACGGTAAATATCGAATCACATGCTGTAACATTTTATTGTACAAATGTATTCCATTGTATGTATTCCATTCCGTGTAGGATGAGAACGTTGAAGATATCTTTCAGCGCATATACTAATCCTGGCAATGACAAATAAAATTGAATTGTGAACGGGAGTTGTGAAGTTAAACTGTGAAGTGAACTGTGAACTTCTCTTCTGAGTTTTGCTCTGAACCTTTCTCTTAACCTTTATGAACTCTATGGACTTTTCCTATGAAGTTTACAATAAACTTCTCCTATGAACTTTCTATGAACTCTATGGGCTTTTCCTACGAAGTTTACAATAAACTTCTCCTATGAACCGTCTACGAACTTTCTATGGAATTTTCTTATGCAGTTTACAATAAACTTCTACTATGAAATTTCTATGAATTTTTCTTACGAACTTTCTTATGAACTTTATCATGAACTTTGATACAAAATATCATTATGAACTTATTCATGAACTTTGATACAAAACATCATTATGGACTTTATCGTGGACGTTTACCGTGAAGTTTTACAATAAACTTCTTCTATGAACTTTTCTATGGACTTTCTATGAACTATTTTATGGACTTTCTGTGAACTTTTCTATGGACTTTCTATGAACTTTTCTATGAACCATTCTTCTAAACCAGTGGTGGGCACGGGTGGTTCCCCTCAAACGCCTGCTGCCTCCACCAAGCTTCGTTTCGGCTTTCCTTCATAGTAACGACGGAAGGTGGTGGGGGACAGTAGACGCTACGGTTGGGACGATCTTGCCTCAATTGAGGCAAAAATGCCCATCCCTGTCCTAAACCTTTACTCTGAACTTTGAATCTTGGCCTTTCCAAGAGTTCACGAGAAGTATTCTTGTGTTACGAATGTGAACCAACAAGCTATTGAGCGAATCGGAGCGATAATTGCCCCTGAACCAGCCGCAATCTTGTACTGGACTACGCTCGAAACACAAACCAGCAATAATAAGAATAGTAAGATTAGTATCATCGAATCAAGTGATTGAGAACGATGTATTCTTTCGAAGAACAAACCGATATGATTCTCATTTACGGAGAATGCCAGCAAAATTCAGTGAGAGCTAGAGATTTATACGCTGAAAGATACATTTAAAAATTTGTATGATAAATTGAGAACATCTGGATCCTTGGCCCATCAGAAAAAGGACCGGTAGAAGCAAATAACTAATGAATAAATGGAAATTGATATTCTTGCCACTGTGGTTCGAGGTCCTTGTGTTAGTTCTCGTCACATCGCAAGGGAATCTGGCGTAAGCTAGAGAAGTATTCGCCATAAAAATATCACCCTTACCATATCAGTGTTCATCAAGAATTAAGTGGTACATTAATTTCATATAATATTTATATGTATAATATAATAATATTTCATGAATCGTGTTGAATTCTGTTAATGGGCCCAACTCCAAATTCAGAGAAATAACTCTAAATAAATAATTTATTAATCAGCTTTATTTACTGATGAGGCAACATTCACAAATCACGGTAATATTAATTTGCATAACATGCATTTTTGGTCAACTGAAAATTCACATTGGCTTCGGGAAGTTGCACACCAAAGACTGTGGTCAGTAACTGTATGGCGTGAAATTATTGAGGAGAGAATTGTCGGCCCTATTTCACCGAAGGAATTCTAGATGGTAGGAAGTACACTACATTCCTTCAAGAAACATTAGGTCCGTTATTGGAAGAACTACCTTTAGATATAAAAAACAGAATGTGGTATCAATACGATGGGTGTCCGGCACATTTCTTGCTGATGGCTAGAAATGAGTTACAGAGAAAATTTCCAAATCGTTGAATTGGACGTGGAGGAGATGTATTGTGACCGGCTCGTTCGTCAGACTTGACGCCCAACTACGCCAGAAGATATCCCAACTACGCCAGAAGATATGTGAGAGAGAATTGTTATAGCATGTGATTCGATAAGTGCCGAAGTGATAGGAAATACTACTCAATCCGTGATAAGAAGATTGCAACTTTATTTTTTCCGCGATTGATCGAGTGATCTTTCGGACCTTGTGGTGCTTGCACTGGATGTGCCGACTAAAAAAACTAAACACTCGAAGGACCACCTTCCCACTTGGAAGGAATCAAACATTAGTAGAATATTATATACAATATATTTCCAACTATTTACAAGTCTAGAGAGCGAGGTAGTTCTAGGTGTGACTGGAGTCACTTCTGAGTAAGAAGGATCTAGTCTACGTTGCGGTCCACGGTGCAGTCTAATTGGAGGACCGAGAGTTTGCATATTTATCACCTCGGTCCTCCCCACCTCGACGGGATTTCACCCCTATCTTTTCGGCGACTTGGGGGTGGATGGAGTTAAATCTAGATCCCTAAAGCGGTCCCAAGAATTTGCCAAAACCGAACATATGGCGACCAAACTTTTGGTTTTCCAGCCATCTGGAAAACATGTGCGCCGCAGCTTCAAGCAGTCAGCCGCACTGACCCCGAGAGACGATTATTTTAACCGTTTTACGGTAAGGGGCTGCATCGAGGGTACCCGGGTACGGACGGCAATTTCAATAAGTTAATGGCGCTGACAGGCCCAACGACATAGCTAAACTACAAATCTCACGTACAGGGCCCACTGCACAGCGCAGGCCGCTACAGCAGCATTTCATTGATACCAATGGCTATCACTGTGAACACCTTCTGTAGATGCAAGTTTATTTCGCCTTTTTTGTCATAAATGACCTTTGCTGACCTTCAAGCACCTTAATGTTGCACCTTGTTGGATTCGTCTCAATAGCTGATATCAGAAAACAGGTACCAAACAATAGCATTCTACTTAAAAAACAAAGCTGACCACACTACGGCCCCTGTTGTCCGATGCAACTTTTATTTCGAAAACTTTTCTACTATAATATTATCATACTTTCGGACTTATTATAGATGGCAATAGTTAGTGCCGCACCCTGTATACGGTATTGCCATAAGCATGTGGCGCTCTTAAAACTACTTTCTAAAAACGAGTCCTTTAAGACACATACGAACGTTTTCAGATAAAAAGAATGCCAAGTTAATTTGCACAACAAAATTATCGCAATTATTAAAATTAAAAATTGTACATAACATATTGTAGTTTTTGAACAAACGTATACTAGAGAAAGGTAATCAATAAAAACGTAAGCTTTCATTAACATCTTCATAAGTACGTGGCTTTCTAGGTAGTTCCGTAGGCGCTGCCATAACTTATCCATTGTGTGCAGCCGTCAGTAGCAGTTTCGGTTGGGGTGGAGCCTTTTATGTAACATCTTTACTTGGTGTAGTTTGGTAATAATCTATCCTTAATTATAATAATGCCTTGATATATGTGAAAACTTCAGGATCGCTATCCTTTGATCGTTTTACTAACAGCGTCAAATGCAGAAAATGATAGAGAGTAAACCAGTGTTTCTCAACGTGGGGCCCATGCCTCACAAGGAAGCAGTTTGATCGTTAAGGGAGAAGTAGAGTCACGTGACAAAATTAACAGGGAACTAGAATCTTATTAGATTTTGGGTCGAAACATGGGTTTGCGGGCCTCGCCTTTTTGTCCTAATTTGAGCAGATTATGGGCTAGGTGAGAGCTCATTCTAGAGAGGAAGGTTAATTGCAGGGCGCCCTGCTTGTGATTTAACGAGATTATATTTATATCTAATAATATGAGTGCCCAAAGTAGAGACAAAATCGAGAAAAACACTCGCAGATTTCAATGTATTTTTCCGTCTCTAAAAGACTTTTTTGACTGACATGATCAGCAGAGCGCGCTACAATGAACCTTCCTTTATCAAATGAACCTTTGTACAGCTCAAAATATACTCGTATAAGGATAAAAAGCCGGGGCGCGTGATTTCATTCACATAGCAGAGATTTTCCCATATTACGTTCATGAAGACAGACGTCCTCTTTGATGCAGAGCCAGTCTAGAACCAATTTTAGTTCAGCTAGTTTAGACGAGATGGCGCCTAGTCAGGAGGACTGTCAACCAGTGCTGCGGAATGGTGCTACATTTCACGCGCATGCGCGGCCAAAGCAGTGACGTATCTATATTAGGATAATGAGGTAGCAGAGCCCTGAGGCAGTTATATTTGCGGGAATGTACCGAAACAATCTGTTCCCGACAAAAAGATTCCGGGACGTGTCCTGCGAGTTACAAAATATACAGAAATACACATGTTATACATTCATTTTTTAGAGAATGAAATCATACCCATTTTTTTAAATTCTGCGGGGTGCTCCAGGTGCCCCATTTTATCGAGAATCTTACTTTACTGAGGCTGAAGTCGCCGCGCATGTGCGTGAAATGTTGCACCATATCGCGTCACTGGTGTCAACGTGGAATCATAGCAAAACTGACACAGACGAGGTATTCTCGTCGGTGGCACTAATATTAGTGTGACCTGCCCTGTATTCGCCACGAGCCGAATACCATAGAATATAGAATATGCAAATAGCAAGCAACTCCATATCGTGTTCATTAGGCAGTTGCGTGTTTATCAGTGTTACCAAATTTGTTTCTGCACAGAGGTTCGTAACACTGATAAATACCCAAAATCTGAGGGTACACTCCCCCCTTAACCCTTAGCACTCGAATGGTGACTCTGAGGCGCCACTAAAAATTGCTGTACATTACTCAAAATATTCTTTACATTATAAAATATACCGGTATTTAATCAATTACGAAAGATTTACGTATTGTACCAGGTGTTAAACCAATTTCATATCCATAAAATTTCAAAAATAATAAGGAATGGAAATATTCTAAAGCGGAAGAAATGTGTAATTTTCGAGTTAAAATAGCTTCGAGTTAAAATAGAGTGCAAAGGGGTAAGTTTCTTCAGTGAACAATTCAATTTTTTAATATTAAAAATTAGGTACGTGTTGCGTAGAGGGCATAAGAATTTTAGAAAGGCTTAGGTTTAGAACGGTTTGGATAATCGTGATTCTACCGGATCATAAATTGAACAGACAAATATGTTTCGAATTGTGTCATGTTTGATGTCGTTTTATTTATAAACATATCACAAAGATGCAGGTAAAAGTTTTATCATTGAAGCTATCGGAGTGGGGATGAATTTTTCCCAAACATCGTGTACTATTTCACATATAACGAGACATTACTGTATTAACGTTTCAAGCGTTGTCAGGAACATTGAATTTAGAAATTAAATTGTGTGACACTTCTTCTAAAGGTATGGTCTATGGTTATTCCTTGTACACGACTCTCCCCAACAACATCCTCGAATTACAGAAGAAGAGAAGAAATATATTTTGGATAATCTTGGTACATCTGTTGAGGACGGGGGAGCTGCGATACCATGGAAATCCATCTTGACATCGCGTCCTGTTTGGATTACCACTGCTGCACACTGGAGTATTGGATGGGGTTTCCTTACATTGATGACTCAAGCTCCAAGTTACTTCAACTTTATTCATGGATGGAATATTAACGCGGTGAGTCTAACCATCAATTTGAGCAGGTGCGATTTATTCGGCAAATGTGGGTTATATGAAATATTGTCAAATCCCGATACAAAAGTAATGAAGTGTAAAGGTATCAGGAGGAGTTCATGCATTAATTTGCATTAACACAACAATATTACTTCTTCCAATTCTTTTAGTTATGGTGACATACGGTTACGCCACAGCGAAAACAATTATTATAGAAGAAGTAATAAACCGTTTGGCTGAACTTCACCTGAGGAAACCAGAAATTTTTAACATTTTTTATACAAACCCATAGATTTTGACGAGAAAATGCCGAAAATCCAAGTTTTAATCATAGGAGTTCACTGGTTCAAAAGTTATAGTATGCACGAGTAAAGCGATTCGATTTTAAGCGTTGTTGACAGATAAGGTCGTCGCCATGTAGATATGTAACACAGAATTAGGATAGGTACATACGTTAGGTACGTTACGATAGGTACATACATTTTACGAGGCCGTCACGCGGTACTTGCTGGGTCCGAAGTGGCCCCCATACCACTTCGGTGTCGCGCCCAATGTTACCGATACTAACGTATTAGCAAGTACCGAATATTCTGTATACCCAATTTCTACTACGGATACTTAATATGATGTGAAGATTACAAATGTATATGGCGCGTGCATTTAAGTGGTCAAAATGATGTAGTAGGATAATTATGATAATTATATGAAGTGCTACAGTAAAGTAATAGATCCATGAGCATTAATATCTTAACGTACACATTTATAATATTGTTAAGAGTGTGATCTCGTTTCTGTTAATTACAAAATTACAATAAAATTATTTAGGATAATTTTATATCAATAGTTTTTCATTTTGCATTTATGTTACGCATCAAATCAACTTTATAATCTTAATGTAATAATGTTTTTCTGAACAAAACTAATAAAATCATTTTTTTTGTTGAAATGAATTGATAACCCACTAGTTTGAGGATATATTGTATTCTCATATATTAAACACAATAAAATCGACCACTTTTTGCAGGCGCCATCGTCGATTTTGTTTTAAATGAAATATGTTGTAGTCCATGTGAAATTAGAGGGGGTTTAAGTCATCATTTAACCGGTTCCGATTTTTTTTAGAAATGACAGCCCTTCGAAATTTGCAATTTTTGCCCGCTTTGGCGAAGACGGGCCTCGCTTACAAATTTTTATCTCAGGAACTATTTGTCCGATTGAGCTACATTTTTTTTTGTTTTCTTCAGAAAGGATTGGGCTATTATAAAATAAATTTTGCAATCTCGATAACCAACTTTACAATGTCGAAAAATTTAAACAAACGCTTTTTTTTTACATTTTTTTCGATGAGGGGCCAGAATGATTTAAATTTTGAAAAAATATGGTTATATTCTTTGAAGTTTCCCCTTCAAAATGAGCCCTTGGAAACGGTGGCGACTTGAAAATTGGCGTCACAATGAGCTGGTAAAGTACGCGTATACATATATGTACCCCCGTTTCAGGTAAAAACGAGTCAAACGCGCGCGCACCGCTACCCAGATAGCACAGGACGTCTTACAGACGTCGTTTTCTCGTCTTTTTTACGTCTTCATGTCTTAAGTCCCTAAACGACGCCTTTCACACGTCCATAGAGGCATCTTTTCTCAGACGTCGTTTTGACGGTTGAAGAAAGGTGCCTTTTATGCGTCTTATTTCTGACGTCAAAACGACGTCTGAGAAAGTACGCCGTCATGGACGTGTAAAAGCCACCTCTTTGGAGACGTTGTTTTTACGGCACAAATGAGACGCATAGAAGGCACCTTTCTTCAACCCTCAAAACGACGTCTGAGAAAGTACGCCGTTATGGACGTGTAAAAGCCGCCTCTTTGGAGACGTCGTTTTTACGGCAGAAGTGAGACGTACAAAAGAGGATTTTTCCGGGACTGAGGAACTTGTAAATATAGAACTATAAAATAAATTTTTATTTAATATTGGGAATATATAGAATGTTTACTTTTAATTTACTTTGAATTCGTGTGTGTCACTTAATCGACATACAATTATATCATAAGAACATTAATTAATTAATTAATAATT
This sequence comes from Lasioglossum malachurum, assembly GCA_028455605.1. NCBI lineage: Eukaryota > Metazoa > Arthropoda > Insecta > Hymenoptera > Halictidae > Lasioglossum > Lasioglossum malachurum. The sequence goes on along the minus strand of CM052318.1, from coordinate 13,509,906 downwards.
AATTAATGTTCTTATTATGTGCGACGAAGTTGTTGCACGAAAAATAATTGTAGCTCTTACGTCTTACACAATGTGATTGAACTGTAAGATTAAAAAGTTCGTCATAAGTTGAGTACGCGAAAACTAATGAGCTTCTTCTTCAATAAAGGCAGTGTAAGTTACTCAACTATGGGTCGGTGGACTCACAATAATAGGCGTATATTCCTGATGCTAAACAACTTTATTGCACATTCGTCCATGACGAGCGTTGGTTCGAGAGTGAGCTATTCTGGTCTTCCTTCAATAAACCTGCGGGAACACCCCTCCCCGAGACCGCTGCGGCCCCGGTCAATATGTTATTATGGGCCCGCGCCCCTTCCCGGGGTTTCCTTTGGTATCATGATTTTATTGGCTTGTTTTTATCGCGATACCAACTCCCTCGATTTCGCCGGTAGCCCATCGGCTTTGGAAGACCTTGTGTCTTCCTGCGCATAATTCGACCATTGTTTTCTCAGGTACCTAGCCCTGCTTGGTCTGGCGGCCGCGGCCTAGGATTACCTTGTGTCTTCCATCTCACTTTATGACCTCATAAATTCAGGTACCTAGGCTGCTTGGTCTGGCGGCCACGGCCTAGGAATGACCGTGTGTCTTCCGTTGCACATTTGCTAGGCCGATAGGAGTTGGCACGCATCATTATCCCAAATAATACAATAACATTCCAGCTTCATTCTCGAACCAGCCTCGCCATTCCTTTTACATATTGTTCACACAAGTCCTTGCGACGGAAATTTTACAACACTTTTTTACAACACACGGTACTTCGCCACGATAATCTCGCAGACATCCATTTATTTGCCACCTTCTCGGTACAACTATAACGCTTCTAATTCTATCCGCAACAGGCAGGTTTTGAAAATATCGCGAAAACTATTAATTTTTTTGCTATGATATACCCTAATAATTTTTTACGTAGAATGAACAGAGGAATCATAAAGAAATGATGCAATTGTTAATTGCACATGCACAGTTGCACCTAAAAAAAATCTGAGGGCCTACGAATGTAGCGCTCTTCGAACCATTTATCTCTCTCTTATATTTTTTCGTAAATGTATTAATAACGGAGTTATGGCTTGAAACAATTGCATGAAACACACCCTGTATATTATAACAATACATGTTTTTCACAATAAAATGTTTTCGTTTATTTAGAAAATATATGTATGTGTTTCTATGCTTACGTGCGATTGAAGTACTTAAGAAAATGTTTATATCTCTTAGCCGTTAATATACTAATGCTATCCTTCAGTAAAAAAAAAAGTAGTTTGATTTTTACGTAAAAAATATTTTACAGAAGTTTATCCCTTCTAATAATTATATGTTTTGATATGATTTGAGCCTGTAAGAATAAAAAGTAATGAATGTAACAACATACCCAATAAGCACAGGGATATCCTATGTGCGTTTAGAGAACGTCTGTTCCGGACATTTCACACACAAACAGAATATCCTGCATATCCTAATCAGGTCCTAGCAGGAGCCTGACAAGAGATTGCCAAGGTTCTAGTGACGAAGATGGCCATCTTGAATACGTACTGTGGGGACATTCCTAGAACGTGTTCTCTGAGCATTTTTGGAACGTGTTCTCTGAACACGTGTCCTATTGACATTTTGTGAAGTTTTAAAGAAGTTACAACTTTTATTTAAAAATTCATTTACTATATAATTTTATTTCCTTTCTATTTAACAATTTGACAATTTGTACATATTTAAGAATAACGATTTATATATTTATATATAATTTATTTTTATAATTATTTATAATTGTATTATTTTTTTAAAACGCTAGAACAAGATTTTAAAGATATTCTTATTAGCGACTGCTGCAACTCTTTCGCTCGTCTTCCTGCTGCCTCCTTTCAAACTCTCTGGGTCTGTTTAGAGTCAGCGATTCCTCGCTGGTGGCAGCGACTGAAAATAAAATATATTTTGAAGAAAAAAGATATGCTAATTACAGTAAGAGGGTGAGATGTACTGCTATGAATGTAATATTTAATTTTCCATACGTAGGGCGCTTCTTTCTGCATTTACATATCAATGTTGGTTTTCTTCTCCAAACTTGGGGGAAAATTGTTTTTCTGTCCCACACAATACGGTTTTCCTCGGTTTTGACTTCTTCGCCGCTTGCGTATGGTCACAGCTCGTTATACACGAGTACACTATTTACTCATCTTGGATTTCCAGGATACATCGTTCACTTTGTCGATATTCTGCGCGCCGTGTAGTGTCTAGTGCCGCCATTTTTTCTGCTTCGGCAATGACCACGTTTTCACTTTATACAATAGGTTAGGATTTCGCATGAATTATCCACCGTATATAGATTCCAATTTTTTTTACAACTTTTTCTTAAATTTGAAGATTTTGTACGTCTGAAAAAGACGTCTAAACGACGCCTGAAAGACCTCCAAAAAGACGCCTAAAAGATGCCCCGAAAGACACGTAAAAAGATGCCTGAAAGACATCTAAAAAGACGTGTAAAAGATGCAGAAAAGATGTCTTAAAGATACGTCTTTCAGGCGATTTTTTATACGTCTTTACAAGGCATCTTTAAGATGTCAAAAAGACCTGTGAGAGACGTCTTGAAGACGCGCAGTTATGTAACAAAGACCTCTTAAACACGTAGACAGACGTCTTAAAGACGGTAAAAACGGCGGTCCAAAGACGTAGCAGACGTCTGTCAGACGTACTTACGTCTTGCGGCAGGCAACTTTCAGACGTCTTTGAGATGTCTTTGTGCTATCTAGGTATTATCCCGAAACCCTCATCGGTTTGAATGGAATAAAATCATAAATCTTGTTGGATTCTAGAAAACATTCCACAAGTTCGGACATTACTAAAAACGGATTACCTATTTCTTACATAGCGACAAAATGTGATTAGTAAAAAAACTCCGCCTAAGCAAAGTAGCTAACGCTGGGCATTCATTTTGGTTGCCTTTTAAGTGAACGTCGTACATAATCAAGTTTACGTGAATGCGTTAAACAATCTGCGAATTAAAAGAGTCAAAACATTTTAAAGTTTTATATTTACATAAACAATTAAAAACATTAAAAAGATTCTTTAACAAGTCAATGAATATTCAGATAATCGTTTAATAAAATTATTTACGAATGAAAATTCTATACTTTAAATTAAGAAGCAATATGACTCTGAATTTCGACAGCTCCGGAAAGCAGAAAAGAAACCACTCGAACACTTTCGATGCAGGCATCGACGATTATGAAAATAATGCGGCAACATTGCACTTTTAAATCTGACAACGCTGTAAAATCTAACATCCTCAATTACACACCTTTCGTGTTGTAACGTCATGTAGTTCACTAGCTGACCGGTCCATTTCGATAGAGTCCGCTATCGTACTAGGGCATTTTCTACAGGATCGGTGTTACGAATAGAAATACCTTTATATATTTTCTCCGCGGTAGATTCACGGAGGCGAAATTTACACGAAACATGAAATGTGAAAGATTGTAAGGGATTAGTGGAAAATGGCTACTGTTAACCAATTAATGCCAAATCGTGTATAGTACAAAGGAAGTACGCCCGAATCTCGTTGATATTGGCGACTACGTGGCGATATTGGCGATAA
>CM052318.1:13481892-13496554 GCA_028455605.1 Lasioglossum malachurum | reverse complement strand
AAAGGCAAAAATTTATAGGAGAAAGGCAAAACTTTCTCGTTACACATGGAAAAGATCAGCCAATTAAAATATTGAACCTAATTAAGGTTTGTACAGTCATTTTGAATGAAAGACTTCACGTTTAATGTTACGACACCAACGATTAGCAAATGCATCAAAGTGACAGGAGTGAAAATCTAGATTGTCTAATAAGCAGAAGTAATATTTTGATACTTTCCTCTTAATTGATTGAACATTCTTGAGAAAATGCCAGGCGCATTTTCATCGGTGTCCTTTTTCTCGTCGTCGTTGCTCTCATTATGGGAATGCCGTCGCAAAATTCGGCTCAGGGATCCGGCACGTGGGTGGAACAGTTTTTTCGGTGCGCCATCTTTATCCACAAGTTTTAGCATTCTTCCGAGAGAATTACTTTTCTCTTTCTGCGATGGATCTTCGCCGTAGTTCGCGTTCATTTCCGTGTCGTCCTAACAACAATTTTTCATTATTTTCGTTAAACAATCTTTTATTGTGTCAGAATTTTTATTCAAAAACTTGTACCGTATGACGTTTTATCAATCAATATCTAAAACAAGCCCGGGCAACTTCTTTCAGTTACCCCACTATCAACTATTTCATATCACCCCTACCGTACTTTGTCAGGCATAGCTGTTAGGATGCAGCCTCCTATGTAGTATACACTCCCATTCTCCCCAACCTCCTCCTCCACCTCCTACTACAATTTTATATTTGCATAAACAATTCAAGAAATAAAAAATTTTTGAACAAATCAACGAATATTCAGATTGTTTAATAGCATTATTTGCAATTGAAAATTCTATACTTTAAATTAAGAAGCAATGTGCCTCCGAATTTCGACAGCTCCGAAAAGCAGGAAAGAAACCGCTCGATCGCTTTCGATGTGAGAATCAACGGTTTCTGTATGAATATAATGCGACAACATTGCACCGTTAAAGCCGACAACGCTGTAAAATCTATCGTCCTCAGACACACACCTTTGGTGTTGCAACTTTATGTAGTTCACTAGCTAACCGTTGGATTTCGATAGAGTCCGCTATCGTACTAACACAGACGAGATATAGGAATAGACTGACACCCAATCATCAACGAGGTTCTATTAAGTCTGTGTAGTGTAGCAGATTTCGATAATGTAGAATTCTTATATTTTATCAGGTTGCCGATAATGTGAATTCCTATTTTATAAAATATATTAATTTTCCATTTTACCGACAATATTAATATTGACACAGACTTAAGATCAGTACAGACATTGCATCTTATGGACTTTGTTGTCAATGCCCCAAGGAGCTCTGAGAGCCCCCGTACCATTTCGGAGTCGCGCTCGATGTTACCGATGTGTCGTGTATTAGTAAGAACTGAATATTCGGTATACTTCATTTTTACTACGGTATTTCATACGATTTGGTGGCTACAAATGTATATGGCGCGTGTATTTGAACGTTGGAAATGAAGTATGCAATAAAATACTTACGAAGTTCAATTTTGCAGTAACATAGATTACTAGATTCACGAGATTAAATATCCTTACGTATGTTTATTTTATTTTGATGCGTGTAATTAATTTTATTAATTATAAAATTATAAAAAATGTATTTAGAAAAATTTTGTTTCACACAGTAGCTCTTCATTTTGTATTAATCTGACACTTTAAATTGACATTCTAATTTTTATGTGCTAACATCAGGATGATATTTCTATGCAGTTATTCAATGTGCACGTAATTTTGTTCCTTGCATTGTTGGTTTTTTAACAAATCTTTACAAGTTTATGGTATTTACTTTGATTTGTTTTGTATATGTTTATATAATTTGTATTTGGATTATAATATTTTTAACGATGTGGTTAAATAATCAAGATCCAATAAATATGGACTCAATTTTTATACACTACATCGAATTAAGAAGTACGTACAGGAATTCTGCGATAGAAGTCCCAACACCGTGTTTTGAACGGACTTCAATAGTATAGGGTAGCTATATTTTTATGACTGCGTCTACCGCGCGAGACTTCAAACGACGAGCCGAACATAGAGAAGAACAGAATGAAATAGGATCGCGTGGCCAAAGTGTGTCGCCATCGCCAGCACAGTTTAAAGATCCGTGCGTCATCACAATGTATCCCAAAATTTTATGTTCTTTATCTTTCATTATTTTTTTATGGAACTTTCACAATCATATTCGTGGCATTTTTCTAATGCAAAATGATACCAAACACGATATAATTTCAACTGTATTTAGTGGTTTAATGGACGGTGGAAGTTTCGAACGCAACGAAGAAGAGCGTATTGTAAAGAAAGAGACGCAGGCAGTCGGCGTCACCGGTACAATTGAAAGGCCAACATTGTCGCTGTTGTTCGTTGCCTTCGAAACTTCCACCGTCGATTAAACCACTAAATGCAGTTGAAATTATATCGTGTTTGGTGTCATTTTAATCAGAGAAATGCCAGAAATAAGTTAGTGAAAGTCCCATAAAGAAATAATGAAAATTAAGAAGTTTGAAAATTCGGTTCACTCGAGTCAATGTGTGGTGTTCACATCGATATACCCGAGCCAACATCAATCGTGGCCGACCTGCGGAGCGACTCGGCGTTGACAGGCAGTGGAGTGGGTAGGCACTGTACTTCGATCGTACAGGCGACCCAGGACTTCGATCGCAGAATTACTGTACTATAATTACTTTTTATTTATTAGAATTCTTTTTCAATTGTAACTGAATTGTAAATATGATTGAGTTACTACCCAATCAGCACAAGGCGTTCTACGGGCGTACGTTTCAGGTCCAGTTCATGTCCAAACGTCCGACGTCCATTCTGAACATTCTAAGGATGTCCCTAGGACATGAATTTTTGGACGTTCTAGTAATGTCCATTTCTTAGGATTTATGGATGCCCCTAACACCTGCATTTTGGACGTTCTAGAAATGTCCGTTTCTTAGGTTTTATGAATGTCCCTAGGACCTACATTTTGGACGTTCTGGGAATGTCTGATTCATACGTCTTATGGATGTCCTTTAGGTTTGAATTTTGGACGTTCTAGGAATGTCCGTTTCTTAGGTTCTATGGATGTCCCTAAGACCTGCATTTTTGGCGTTCTAGTAATGTCCGATTCGTAGATTTTGTGGATGTCCTCAGGGTTTGAATTTTGAACGTTCTATATTGTTCCTATATTGGAACAGGGAAAAGTTGTTCAAAATGTCGAAATCTATAACATATTAAAATTTCATCAAAATCGGAGGACGCAGACCTTTTGTCAACAATTACCAATTATTACATTCATAGCTGTACATCTCATCCTCTTGCTGTAATTAGTATATCTTTTTTCTTCAAAATATATTTTATTTTCAGTCGCTGCCACCAGCGAGGCATCGCTGAATCTAGACAGACCCAGAGAGATTGAAAGAAGGCAGCAGGAAGGGAGCTCAGAAGTTCCAGCACGATTGGTATGTAAATACAGAAGGAAGCGTCTTACGATATAGAACGTCAAATGTTACATTTATAACTGTACATCAGGTGACACCTAACAAATCTAAATTTTCAGAAAACCAAGAGACGTCTCAGCTTGACAATAAAAGCACCAGACAAGAAAACTATTGCAAAACCATACTAGAACAGCAACATCTGTTGCGCAGTCTTTTGACGGCGGTTTTAAGCAGAGTAGACAAATGAGAGGAAAAACTCAATCAGCATTCTGCGCCAGGAAGAGGAAGTCCCTCAATTTTCAAGCAGGACATAGTATTTCCGCTGAATTGTGAACAGGAATTGCAGAAATTCCTGCCAGAAAGGAGCGAAGAGGTTGCTTCAAGACTGGTATGTAGATACAAAAAAATATCGCTCTACATATAGAACATTCAATTACACTGTCCAACAGCCAAAAAGTATTTCGATTCCCACTATGTGATTTTTATAGAGTTTTTCGCGCTGATTCTGAATCTGTCCTTAATTTTTCTCCTATACGTACAGTTTTTTCACAAAATGGAGTAAAAAAAAAGACATATTTTTCAACTTTGAACAAATATTGTGATGTTATTATAAAAAATATTGAATTGACCTTTACAGCAAAAGATTCTTTAGACTTTTCCGAATACAGTGATATCCAATATTAATACATTATGATTGTTTAAACATGTTTAAACGATCATTAAAGACGGAGAGACATCACTTTCGCACCAATTTTTGACGATATTTTCGAATTTATCTAAAAAAATAAGGGTCCAGCGGAAAATCGAACTATACCACGCGATAGAGCAGACTTTTATCTTGAGAAACCACCCTATTAAGTTTGGAACGTCAGAAAGCAAAATATCTTCGCCCGACATGAGGTGCGGCCAGTGGCGCTCGGGACTGTATACGACGCAGCGACGGGATACAGACCGGCGAACGACCGTTCTAGTGGTGGACAAAAACAGATACTACAATATCTCTAGACCTTAATAAAACACTGTAATTATTACTGAATAAGACACCCAGTAAAGATAAAAGATTTAGGAGTCAAGTCGATGCACAATTCCATGTAAAAAATGTTAAGTAGAGCTGTAATACAGTCCGTAAATGAATAAAGGCCGAAAGTACTCCAAGAATATTTTTCTAAAAAATGATTTTGAGAAATAGTCTAAACATAGCCAAAAAATATTTTTACAATGGGTTAACAACAATAATATGGTTAGGAACCGAAAAAACATCTGATTAACTTAGAAAAAAAATTGACCTGACCGGGAATTCGTACCTAGTCCAAAAAGTCTTCAGCGGTTCCGAAGTCGGATATCATAGCCGCTGCACCAACCGACGCCGTTGGAGTCACATTCGAAATATTCGAATATGTCTACATAGTATTAATTTCATTTTTTGTACTACGCCAGATTTAATGATTCGAAAATGTTTCTCTGAACGGAGGAACGTTTAATATTACATAATATATTTTTTAGATTCAGAAAAGATGAGTATAACTTAGGAAAAACGCCGAAAAAAGTGGTTTTTATTTTTTTTAACTATGATCCACCACTCTCAGGAATTTGAAAAAAATTGAGCATAATACTTACGGTAATATCTCATTGCTAAATTAAATCTGTAGTAGCACCTTTTAGATTTCTATATGAAAACTGCATTTTTGCGATATTTTTCGTGTTTTTCATTTTTCACAACCAGAGTTTGCAACGGAAAAATCTGGAAATGATAGCTAATATGTGACTTAGTATTCGAAATGTGTCAGATGTTTTTCAGAATTTTCAATTGCCAATAAATAGGGGAAATGGGCCAAAAACTGGTTTTTCGATTTTTCTCAATAACTACCCTTACAGATGAGATATGGGGCTGAAACTTGGCAGAGACGGGTCTTTTTGGGTAGGCTATCGAATGGTGCAAACTCGATTAAAATCCCGCCGGGGGCGAATTTCACTACCAAACCCGGGTATAGCCTTTGTTGGACAGTGTTATTAGGTAATTGTTGACAAAAGGTCTGCGTCCTCCGATTTTGATGAAATTTTAATATGTTATGCAGCAACACATTTTGAACAACTTTTTCCTTTTCTAATATAGATACTTGCAAAAAACTATCGCTAATACTGTATTGAATTTCTCGTATTGTTGGACGCTACGTGACAACGTAAGCCTGTCCCGGCGCAGCGTTTGTTTACATTTTGTTTCTAAACACGCTGTGGAGATGACAGAGAAAACAGGGTCTCACTCTCATAGTATATAATATTTTATATTATTTATAATATTTATAATATATATAATATATTATATATAATATAGATAATATATATAATATAGATAATATACGTAATATAGATAATATATATAATATAGATGATATACATAATATAGATGATATACATAATATAGATGATATACATGATATAGATGATATACATCAGGCATGCACATCTAGTAGTTCTCAGAGCGGCTCATGCAGTGTAGCCAGATTTGAGAGGGGGTAAAGAAATGATGTACCCTCTCTCTGATGACGGGGAATGAGTGGACCGAATGGGAGACACGTGCGCTCCGCGCGCGACCAGTTTATTACGGCATTGAGGCGTTTCAGGGGAAGGCACCGTGGAGTGCGCGCGCGCACGGTGCTGGAATGGAATAGTGGGAGGGGAAAGTAGGGGAGTACGGGAGCTCGGATCCGAGCTCAATCTGGCGACACTGCGCTCATGGGCTCCCAAGCGGCTCCCGTGCGCTCTCGGAGCCGTGACCTAGCTCGGACGTATGGAAGGGGAACCCACTAAGCGTGACTTGTAAAGAGTGCACGAGAGAGCACGACTAGTGAGAGGGGCGACAGGGACGGAGGGAGCGCCTGAGTGGTCAGACTGCAATGACGTAGACGCCCCCACTCTCACACGCATTCGTGGCTCCAACGCGCTATTTGACTATTTTGAGAGCGACAGAGCGATTCCGATGTATACAAAACGGGCGAGACAGAGCGAGCGATGCATACATAGTATGTTTGTAGCAACTCCTCTGTTGTTTGTTCCTATGTACTCCTATGAACCGCGGAGCCACGCGTGAGTCGAAAAGTGTGTGAGTGTCATCCGCGAGTCTAGGGAGCGTAGACTTGTATTCAGTGTAAAGGAGCCCTCGGAAGGGGGCAACTGAATTAAATATATTTGTTCACAGTAAATCACAGTAAAAATATGTTGTTTAAATGTTTTTGAATACATTATTTTAATGTCACAGCTAAAAACATATACATATTTCAAGAGAAAAGTAATCCAAATGTAAAAATTATATATTATACATAAAAAATGAAGAAAAATATTTACACTTGAACATATACATATACATACTTAACAATACTCAAAGAAATGATTGAAAACGGAGAACTAAAAATACGTATACTTAAGAATACATGTAAAATAGAAATATGTATATGCACGCTTAAATTGGAAACATGAATACTTAAAACTATAAGAAATATAAAAATATAGAATAGTTAACAAAAAGCGGAGAAAATGTACATACTAGTATTCACACATTGCATATTGGGATTACAAAAAGCATATCAGTCAGTCGAGTGTGTCATTTGATTTCCTTTTTTTAAGCCTTTTTTCTTGAACTAAACCCGTGATATTAGCCATAATCGTACGAAACGTGCTTAGGGGGGCCGATCCGGCTGGAGCGAGAGTGTGGTGGCACACTCACACACCGCTAGATACTGTATACGTACACGAGGATTGCAAGGGTCCAGGCCTTGACAAATCTCGTCTCGTTAATGCACATTTGGGGCCCCTACGTAGTCAGAATCGATAGATAAAAGATCAATCTACTGCGCGAGCTTGCGAAACTGGTCAACTTTTGCGTTTTCGAGGCGTAATTTGCATTATTCGGTAGCTTGTAGCGGAGCGGCGAGAAGCATTGGCGGCGCTACAGTGCTGCCACTGTCAAGAGACATACATTTTCTTAAATATCGAGAGAAGTGGGATCTTTACGGAAAAGGTTGGAAGCTCGCGCAGTAGCGGGGACACATACATTATCAATGCAACGATTATTATGTTAAACCATACTAATTTAAAACAGCAATTTTTTAGCAAAGTACAGCTTCGGCATCTTTTCCGCTACGAGCGCTTACGTCTGTCTCATTATTTAGTTGCGACAGTCACCCGGATTCAGTCACTGTAAAACACGGTAAAACAGAGAATGAGAAGTGTTGCTGGTAAGTTATATGGTTATACGGTTGATGTGATGCTGCGTCGGTGTGCTCGAGTGAGAGTGTGTGGCACAGACTCACCGCTCGGGCAGTGCGTACGTGTGCCTAGGCGCATTGTGCAAGGCAAGGGTTGGTCCTTGACTAATTCCGTCTCGTTAATGCACATTTCGGGGGTCCTACGTAGTCAGAATCAATAGATAAAAGATCAAACTACTGCGCGAGCTTGCCAAAGTGGTCTACTTTTGCGTTTTCGAGGCGTAATTTTCATTATTCGACAGCAAGATGTCTGTCCGAGAGGTTCTGCAAGCAGGCTTGACGAGCCGTACCGCGCGGCGCTTTCACACACTCACCGCTCTTGCAGCGTGTACGTCTGCCTAGGCGCATTGTGCAAGGGTCGGGTCCTTGACAAATTACGTCTCGCTAATGCACATTTGGGGGCCCTACGTAGTCACAATCGATAGATAAAAGATCAATCTACTGCGCGAGCTTGCCAAAGTGGCCTACTTTTGCGTTTTCGAGGCGTAGTTTACATTATTCGGCAACTTAATATCTGTCCGGGAGGCTCTGCAGGCATGATAACCGTACCGCGCGGTGCACTCACACATTCACGCTCCGGCAGCGCGTACGTGTGCCTTTACTGATGCAGTGACTGCTGTCACCGCCGAGGTGGTATCCCGTTGGCGCTGCTGTACTTCTGGACATTCAACTGTAGAAATTGTACCCAGCTCCCCTACTGGACGGAGCTCAAACTAATTTCGTGGTCAACTCCGGATCGGCCCCCTTAATGTAATGTATATTTCAAATTATGGTCCGAAAATCTTGTTTCGTACCGGTGAGTTAGTCTTTTTCATTAACGAAAACAATTTTTCGCACAGGTACGTTGATCCGAACATGGCGATTATATTCGCAACGTGTTTATGTATATGCGGAAATCTAGAATGCGGAAAGTTTTCATAAAATTGCATAATGTTACTTGTTTCGTTAAATTTTTTAGCCACGAATGCGTGTGAGAGTGGGGGCGTCTACGTTATTGTAGTCTGGCCACTCAGGCGCTGCCTCCGTCCATCTCGCCCCTCCCACTAGTCGTGCTCTCTCGTGCTCTGTTTACAAGTCACGCTTACAGTGGGTTCCCCTTCCATACGTCCGAGCAAGGTCACAGCTCCGACCCGACTCATGAGCCGAGTCGAGGGCTCCGGCTCCCAAACCGTCCAGCTGTGCATGCCTGATATACATGATATAGATGATATACATGATATACATGATATACACGATATACATAATATACATGATATACATGATATACATGATATACATGATATACATGATATACATATACATATATACATGATATATATGATATACATGATATACATAATATATATAATATACATAATATTGTGACGTGGCAGTATGGCCTAAGTCACTCTGAACCCCCGAGCGGAAGACCGGGTCACCCTCTGGTCAAGCAAAATGATTAGGGCAGCTGCGAGCGCTCTCCCGGGACACGTGTGTGATCCAAGAGCCGAATTTTCATTATTTGAATGTCGCGCCAATTCGCGCGACGAAAGATTACAGGACCGTTTCCGGGTCCCAGGAGGGACCCGAGATTCTTCTCACCATCGCAAAAGCAACAAAATCCCGAAACAGGACATCGAGAAAGTGACACGGCCCAGGACAAACAACCTGGAGGCGCCGACGAGGGCATCCGGTACCGAAACAAACAGCGAAGCAGCCCTGTCGCCGTCTCGTCCGGAGGGCAATTGAAACCCGACCGGATTGGCCTACGTCGATCGTCTCATCGGGAAGCGGCCAATGAGAAGACATCGCTGCCGAATACGTGGCCGACGGCCGGAAGTCGAACGCCGTCGCGTAGGATTCGCCCAGGCAAAATTCCGCGTTAGCGATAGGTCGAGACGGTGCGCGAGGGAAGAAGAAAGCGAGAGGCTTACGTTGCCACGTAGCGTCCAACAATACGAAAAATTCAATACAGTATTAGCGATAGTTTTTTGCAAATATGTCGAAAACTAAAAGCGACCCCCCTATATTGGAACAGGGAAAAGTTATTCAAAATGTCGAAATCTATAACATATTAAAATTTCATCAAAATCGGAGGACGCAGACCTTTTGTCAACAATTACCAATTATTACATTCATAGCTGTACATCTCATCCTCTTGCTGTAATTAGTATATCTTTTTTTATAAAAACATATTTAATTTTCAGTCGCTGCTACCAGCGAGAAATCGTTGACTCTAAACAGACCCAGAGAGTTTGGAAGGAGGCAGCAGGAAGACGAGCGAAAGAGTTGCAGCAGTCGCTAATAAGAATATCCTTAAAATCTTGTTCTAGCGTTTTAAAAAAATAATATAATTATAAATAATTATAAAAATGATTATATACATATAAGTATATAAATCGTTATTCTTAAATATGTACAAATTGTCAAATTGTTGAATAGAAAGGAAATAAAATTATATAGTAAATGAATTTTCAAATAAAAGTAACTTCTCTAAACCTTCACAAAATGTCTAGAGGACGTTATTTTCGATATTCGAAAAACATTCTGGAAATGTCCAGAAAACGCGTTCTAGGAATGACCAGAGAACACGTTTTAGGAATGTCCAGAAAACACATTTTAGGAATGTCCCCACAGTACGTTCTGAGGGATATCCAGAGAACACGTTCTAGGAATGTCCCGACAGTACGTTTTGAGGTATGTCCATCATCGTAACACGAACTTTCCCAGGCCGCTTCCCTGGCCCTTCCTGGGACCTTATTTGGATATGCAAGATGTTCTATGGATGTCCGGAATGTCCGAAACGGACGTTCACTGAACGCACATAGGATATGCTTGTGCTATTTGGATAAATTAATATTTGACATGTAATCCAAACTTAATAAGGTATACTGAAACGGTATTTAAAATATAATATTGATAGCAACTATCACACGGTTTCCTTCCGGGCCTCAGAAGGAGGGGCAGAAAGGAAACGTTTTCGGGTCTTTATAGGCCTTGTAGCCGGACTGGGTCCGGCCGTGATGGACACAGTCCGCCCGTGATAATCACTGTTCTCCTCGGCTTCGACAAATACACAAAAGTCCATCCGAAGTCCATCCGAAGATGTCACGCGAACAGAGGAAGCCGAGGAGAGCACGGTCGAAGGGAAAATAGCTCAGCTTGGGCGCAGGATTCTACGCAGGATCGAAAATATGATTTAATACCAATGTGCTTTGATCAATACTACTGTACACGCGGCCGAGTGAATACTCGGCAGCGAAAGATAAGAATAACAGAAGGAATTTAACAAAGTAAAGCAAACCGGATTGTAACAAAATAGGATGTAACGAGTGTAAATTATTGTAATATCGACGTGTTCGGCAGAAGGCTGACACGTGCGCGCATCCGCTGTTTCAAGATGGCCGCGTCGGAATCGGTATATCGTCGGTTGATCGTACGCGTTCACAGCGATAGGTTATTATACGTAATTCGTTATAAGTAATTCGTACTTCCTCTGCCAGAGGGCGGTTCGGTCATTCGATATTGAACATGGGGTTTTCTCTTCTATTTTTCATAAGTGACGTGGATGATTTGCCACGTCACACAACACACGAGTGTGTACCGTTTTTATTTTTCCATAATAAAATTATTTCTTCGTTTTTGGACTTGTTTTTATTGCAAAATTGTGAAATCGTTTCACAAGGAGACCGCACGGTATCGGAAAGTGCTTTTTGGGCGAGATTTCTACATACACTTTGTACCTAATACACACACACCTTTGTTTTCGAGAAAAGTGAGTTTACAGTTCGATTTAACGACGCCTTGTTGCAAGCGTGTTCGCTACTTCGTTTTATTACACGCTTAGGCCTTAGGTGCTCTGGGTTTTCCTCTGCAAGGATAGGTACGGTCGCATTGTCTAGCCGCACTGCCGCACGCTGCCCACTCTCGACGTTCCCTTTTTCGATATTTCCCACAATACGAATATCAGTATATACGCGTTCATGTGTGTACACTACAACAATTACAAAGCTGTGATTGTTTACAACTTTCTAATATTTCCTAACTAATAATTACTATTTAATATTAATAATATATATTCATAGAATTAATAATATTAATATATATACAATTAATAACTAATAATTCTAATATTTCTAATTAATATATTTTCGTACCGGAAAATATATAATAACTTTTCTATTAATATTCAAATTAATTATGTTGATCTGTTAATATTAGTTAATAATACATATACCAAAAAGATTGAGATTTTTTAAAGTTTACGTATGTGATCTTCACATTACTTAATAGAACTTACATACATATTTACATACATATACAGGATGTTTCACGCAATTGTTTCAATTCACAAATCCGTTATTAATGCATTTACGCAAAAATGTCAAAGGAGGAAGACAAATAGTCCGAAGAACGAATTCGTAGGCCCTTGTTAGATTTTGTTGTAGGTGCAACTTTGCATTGCAATACACGATTGCATCATTTTTTAAAATAGAAATGCATATTTTTTGTTGCACTAATGAATTTTTCTGTTCATTCTATGTAAAAAATTATTAGGGTGCCATGGCAAAAAAATTGCTGGTTCTCGAAATATTTTTAAAACCTGTCTTTATTGAAGAAGATGCTCAAGCGCTTCACGATAATGTAGTAAACGTAAACACCGTTTCGACATTGTTGTTATAACAGAAACTGATTTGTAATGAGCATCTTCTTCAATAAAGGCAGAGGTTTTGAAAATATGTATCTCGAGAATTAATAATTTTTTTGCTATGGTACTCTAATAATTTTTTACGTATGATGAACAGAGATATATACATTTATGTGCAAAATATATGCAAAAAAATGTATTTCTATTTAAGGAAATGATGCAATTGTTAATTGCTCATGCACAGTTGCACCTAAAAAAATCTAAGAGCTTACGAATGTAGGGTTCTTCGAACCATTTATCTTTCTCTTTTGATACTTTTTCATAACGGAGTGATGATCTGAAACAATTGCGTGAAACACCCCGTATGTGTACATATGCATGTATTAATAAATTTACAAATTAAAAATTTCAAAATATTTAGCAATTTTATATTTCCATAAACAATTAAAAATATTAATAAGATTGTTGTACAACTCAACGAATATTCGGATGATCGTTTAAGAAAATTATTTACGATTAGGAATTCTAGACTTAAGAAGCAATATTCCTCTGAATTTCAACAGCCTCGGAGAGCGAGAAAGTAAGCGCTAGAACGCTTTTGATGCGAGCATCGACGGTTATTGTATGAATATAATGCGGCAACATGGCACTTTTGAAGCTGACAACACTGTAAAATCTAGCGTCATCAGACACCTTAGACCATATATACCTATAGACCCGGCGCAGATAATTTTGCCCTCGGTATAGATAAAATCAGTCGTGACGCCACATTCTCGAAAGATGTACAAGCTATGCCAGCGCTCGGAATTTTTTCCTCGCGAGGAGCTCGAATCGAAGCCCACGCCTCCTCGACCCGGCCGCGCGTCTCGCTCCCCGTACCGGCCCTAATCTTTAAGACGTGAAAAAGACCTGTGAGAGACGTCTTTAAGACGCGCAGTTTTGTAACAAAGACCTCTTAAAGACGTAGACAGACGTTTTAGAAAGACGGTGAAAACGGCGGTCTAAAGACGTAGCAGACGTCTGTCAGACGTACTTACGTCTTGCGGCAGGCAACTTTCAGACATCTTTGAGATGTCCTTGTGCTATCTGAGTAGTACTTTATATCCAGTGGTTTTTTCTGACAAATAATAAATAAATCTACAATATATGGAAGGTAAATGATTGGCAGTTAAAATAAAGTTGTAATTAATTGACTAGCGAGGGCCATGCATTCGTGTGTAGGTACACGTAACATGGACAAATTTTTAAATAATGTTCATGAATTATAATGTGATTGAAGTTAATCGTTATCTGACTGAATCAATTTCATGTTGCGTTTAGAATTCATAATTTATATTAGTTCAATGAATTCTATTTAAATAATTTATAGAATTAATATAATAATAAAATTTGAGATTTTGGTTGCTGAATAGTAACAATGATAATCAATAATGTACTTCAGTGTTATTTAAACTATTTAATTTTATATTTTAGATTTTTATTTTCATTTCTCATCTAAATTACTCTCTTATTTAAACTTTAGTATTGCGATTATTTAACATAGTAAGTATTTGAAATGTTGCTTTCATGAAAAAACACTAGCAAGTCTAAAACATCACGTGTACCCTTAATTTACGTTATACATATAATGTGCCATGACATCATTTACTCAATAATTTACATATGTCACTTTTATCGAATTACGCAATTCATATTGTTAATTGGATTTACTGCATTTGCGGGCGTTCGCTGTATATAAGGTGTCCCAAAAATGTTGTACTTTCTTCAAAAGGGCGATTCCTGAGGTCATTTGAAGTAACTTTTTCCTTTACGAAAATGTTTTACGTGGTTTTGTTACGGAGTTATTAACGAAAAACACGGACCAATCAGAGCGCAGTACTGCGGACGACTTCCACCTCATCCAATGCCAACGCTAAGCTCAGTAGGACCTGTCGCCAAGGAGGACTCGGTCCGCCGTAGCTTCGCTCCGATTGGTCCGTGTTTTTCGTTAATAACTTGTTAAAAAAGGCGTATAGCAGATTTATTCAAAGGAAAAAGTTACTTCTCAAATATCCTCAGGAATCACCCGCTTCAAGGAAGTACAAGACACATTTGGGACCAGGGCCGGCGTGACCTTTTGCGGGGCCCGGTTCAAAAATTTTGCGGGGCCAGAATATACATTCAAATCCTATACTTAAATTTCACAATAAGGAATTATTTATTATAAGTACAAAGGATGTGTTGCATATTTTTTATAAGATAAATATTACATAATTTTTTTCGCTTTTTCCGTCGAAAAATCTTTGATTACGTCATCAAAATTGATTGAGTTTACTACTTCGCTTTCTATTGAAAGAAT
>CM052318.1:13464392-13476534 GCA_028455605.1 Lasioglossum malachurum | reverse complement strand
GTTTAAAATTTCAAGTCTCCAGCTCATCGGGAAGTTAGTTTAAAATCAATTGCAAGATTTGTACCGAACAGACAGACAAACAGACAGACAGTGTTAGGCAAAAATTTTATTTTTTAAATAATAAATAATTAAATAATACATAAATGTGTGATTTTAATTGCAAATAATAACTAAACTTTTTTTTAAATGAAAGTTATTTAAATAATTCCAAAAATGATCTATTTATTATTTCTTATTTGCAAATAAAAAATTATTTATTCTTTGGATTGAGGTGGAAATCAATTAAATAGTTTTTGTCTCCTCTCATTTTTTGTATTTTGTATATGTATACAATGAACACGGGGCGAAATTAATATCGTGATTACCCGTATGCCCGCATGGGCGAAGTTTCCGTTTACGTTCAATCTCAGAATTCGATGAAATTTTTAATAATAAATAAATTTAATAAAAAATTTTTTTCGAGTCGTAAAAAATCCTTCTGCCAATCGTCATTTTAGACAAAAAGGAACCTATTTCCAAATTTTCGTCAAATTCTGAGAATGGACGTAAACGGAAACACAGCCCACGTATGTATAATATTTACGTAAATACAACTATTTTTTGTACCAATTTGCTTTTCCAATATATAATTTGCAGTTCATGTCTGACTTTAACACTACTCTTTCTCCAAACATACTGTCAGATAGTTTATTCCGATTTTGGGGCGTATTGGCCATAGTTGCCAAAAAAAATACCCGTCGACTGGAGCCGATGATGGTATAGGTGTGTTATATTTTTAAGACATTTTAGGCTTTATTTATTAGTGACAAAATGACTCCAGGACTTGTCCTGCGAGTTACAAAATATACAGAAGTACCAGTGGCGGACCAAGGCAAGTGGGAGCTCTAAGCGGTCAAAATTTCGCTCCCCCCGCCCCCTAACAAAAAGTTTCAAGAAAACTCTCATTAAGTTATAAACAAAAAATAAAAGTAATAAGAAATTCCATACCATAAGACATTAATTAAATTTATTAGAAAACATACATACTTTTTTATTTATTATTTATATTAGATTTTTTCGATTATTTTATGGAGGGTTTTTTGAACCTTTTCGATCATTTCCAAAATCTTTAAGTTAAGATCACTGAGGCCAAAATCGCCGCGCATCCGCGAGAAAAGTTGCACCCGTTGGCATCACTGTGTCGGAGTTGAAGTTGTCGAAGCGCGGTGGTGGTAAATAAAAATCAGCCGTTTCGGAGCTGATCCGTGCGCGTTTTTTCTCTGCTATAGCAACCTTTTCAGCCATACCGCCAGTAGTCGGGTCCGCCCGGAAGGGCGGATTATATAATGTGAATAGAAATACAATTTAATTTATTATTTGTTAACTCAAATAATAATTGCAAATTGTATTAGTAAATAACAATTAACTTTATTATTTTAAATAAATTCATTTAGACTCTCTTGCTCAAATAATAAATAATTATTTTTGCGTTTTATTTGAATATCCAAATAACAAATAACTTCTTATTTAAATTTTTATTTAAATAATTATTTATTTAAATAAATTTATTTATTGCCCAACACTGTTTGGTAGGCGCGCACATGCGACTAAATATTTTCGTTCCAGGAACCTTATATATTGTATAATTTAAAATTTAGTTGTATATTTTTGTTATATATTTTAGTTGTACATGGTTTATGCTTATACAGGGTGTCCCAGCTAACTTGATCACCTTGAATATCTGTGTTGTTTTTAAAGATACGTCAAAAGTCCGAAGGACAAAGTTGAATGGTTCAGTAGGGCTCACATGATACCAAAGAAATTTTTGTTTTTATGTGATTTTTTTTAGAGATATCAAGGTCACCTTCATGTTTTCAAATGGCACTTGGTATTTTGGACTTAACAGTATTATAGCCCGTATCAAGACGAATTCAACGATCTAGTATACCATGACCTTCGGATGACCTTGAAGTACCATTTTGAAAAATGAAGGTGGGCTTTTCAATTACTTGTAATAATCTGACTAAAAATTTTTTAACAAATGTCGATCAGTTTTCGATTGGCTATACATTGCAATAAAAAAAGGTCGAAAATTTGTATTTTTAAACAACAAAGATATTTGAGGTGGTCAAGTTAGCTGGGACACCCTGTATATACATTCCGGAGGGACAATATAAATGGGAACACCTACATATCAAGTGTAAACAGTGTAAACTTTGAGAAAGGTTTTAAACAAACGGCCCAGCTCGGGCAGCATAGAACCTTTTGCATAAGAAACTGTGGACATTTCTGAATATAGTGTATAAAGTTTCAACAGCCCTCGTCTGCCCGCTTTTGTACTAGTTGTACATCGATTTTAATAAATAGTCACCGGAATTTTCAAGCGTTCCGTATATGTATGTATATTTATTGTTTCTATCATTCGTATTCATATTTCATATATTTTTATATAGTTTATGTGTGTACATTTATAAATAATGCATATATGTATAATATACATTAATACACATTAATGATTTTATTTATGCATTTATCTTATTTGGGTTAGTATTGTTACTTATGTTATTCCTGCGGCAGAATAGTACTGTTAACACGATTTATAAGACATTTCCTACGATCTGCCAAAAAAATTTTTCCAACAAAAGTTGATCAATATATACGTATCTATATATAGAAATTCCAATATACAAAAATTTAAAAAAAATTTTTTATTATAAAAATGGGAATCACGTCAATTTTTTAAATGTTACTATCATATATATTTCTGACTTTATAATATTATTGCTGGTGTCGAAACGAATTCAACTTTTAACTTTAAAATAACGCTACAATACTTTTGGTCACAAAAAGCGGGTTTCCAGACCATAGTGCGGCGCGGCGTGGCATCTGTTTACTGTTTTTGTAAACACGTTGTGGAGATCAGAAAGAAAACAGGGTCTCACTCTGGTCATACATATGTATATAAGATAAGCTTTCAATTTTGAGAGACTACTCCTGGATTTCCTGCTGTATGGTCGGGCTCTCCACCCCCACCACCTATTCCTAACTAATTCTGATCGCATAATTTTTGCATTCTACAGGGTGTCCTAAAATTCCTTCAACAGCCGGAAATGGGAGGTTCCGTCGGCCCCGGCGGTAGCCCAGGTTAGTAGGTGCCATAGGGACCCCAAGCAGCCTGGAAACCGTAAGTGGGTGAACGAAAGCCCTGCCGCGGACCAACTCCCCCAAGCCAAGGTGGGAGCTATAGTGCCGAGGGCTGCATGGCACCAGGCGTTACATGGTGTCTTAAGCGATTCCCACCGGGTACCGGGCGACCCCCGGTATAACATTTGTAACGTGCAGTTTAGGAAAGAAACAGTGGTGCCTACTAGTGCAAAATTTCGAAACCTCGAGGTGCTGTATTTTTTCCTGACTGATTTTTCGTGTTTAATAATTAATTAATCAACTAAAAGTACACACCACCGCCTTTGTATATGTCCTAGCTATCTTGCTGCGGTGCGATTTTTTTTATTCAAACGATAAATCTCTCAATATTTACGAAAATCTGTCAGTGGCGGCCATCTTGTGATATCATGCTTGCTTCGGATGCCTCGTGACAGGCGGTATCTGCCGAATGTTGCAAATTATTGCTCGATAACGTAAAAATATGCATTTTGGGCACTTAGGATTGGACGTTTAGGAATCACAATTGATCACTTCTGAACTCCTCATTGCGATAATAGAGCGTCATTTTACTACCAAAGAAACCTTAAAATGTCATATACGTATATGCAAATCTATCGATGTATGTGTGTGCCACCACACTCTTGCACGGCTGCGCCGGCACCCTTAAGGACCCAAATAGAAAAGCTTTAAAAATGCCTTTTTTATTTTTGCATGTAACCCTGTAAGTTGTAATTTTTGGAAAATCTTGTTTGCATATATCATTTCGTAAACCAATGCTTTTAATTGATTATAAAAAAACAGGTCGTTTGGTACAATTATAAAAAAAGTTATTAGTTTTTAAAAGGTGTACGAATACTTTGTACTTTGTACACCCACTGTATGTCATCGAAATAATAATGTAAACCAGGCCTGTCAAACTTCTTCATGGTCGCGAGCCACACGGTCCCCATCATTAATTAGTCCGGTGCCCCATTCCTTAAGGCTTAATCTTAACCTTAAGCTATTACAAATGCCATGCGTTGCTGGCAGTACGACCGACGACCGTCGACCTTGACAAATAGTGGGGGAACGTCATCCCTCCCACAATCTAAGCGAAATAAAGCTCGAAAATTCCAGGTTTTTGATTTTTTTAACTATATGCCCCCACCCGTTTTGAAAAATCTGGAAAAATTATACATATATTAACAACCATAACGAGATACTAAAACTGTAAAAATAGAATGGGCACTTTTCAATTTTTCAGAATTTTTAGCTTCGAAACCGAATTTTAAAAAATGAAAATAATTTTGGAATGCCGATATCTTGTAGAAGTTATGAAATACTAAGTTTATATTTTTACAGTTTTAGTATCTCGTTATGGTTGTTAACATATAATTTTTTCATATTCTTCAAAATGGGGGCATATAGTTTAAGAAATTAAAAAACTATGACTGTTTGTTCTTGTAATCTTCTTTGTCACCCTCTCTGTAATGTTGTCTCTGTAATGTTCTTTGTCACCCCATTACTACTACGTCCCACGTCGACACATAGGGTTGAAAATTTGCACAAAGTACTTTCTTCGGATAAGTTATCGAATGGCCTATAGCAGGCCTGGGCGCAGTTGGCTCGCGGAACAGATGTTGCTACTTCTCCTCTTCGCCTGGTCGGCAAATCAGTCTCCACCACGGCCATCCCGGCTCTTCCCTTAGCCTTAGCAGTCTTAGTAGCTTTCCCTTAGCAGCTAAGGCTATGCCGCCCAGGCGTAGAGGAGAAACAGCAACATCTGTTCTCCGAGCCAACCGCGCCCGGGCCTGGCCTATAGCAAATTCAAAGTGCTACGCCTCCTGGACCTGGCCGCGCGTCTCGCTCCAGCGAGTACGGAACGCGCCTGAGGAGCTCCGAACTATGACCACCACGAGGAGCGAGACGCGCGGCCCGGTCGAGGAGGCATAGCCTTCGATTCTCGGCCGCCGCGATGAAACAAATCCGAGCGCTGCTTTACAACAAAAAATGAAAATTAAACAGGATAGAAATTAATATAATAATATTTTGATATGTAAATAATTAAAGATTTAATAAAGTTCGATGTTATAGATATAGTAATTATATATAAATTCAATTTGTCCCGGTGTAGGCTAGTCCAGGTACTAGCTTAGATTGGATTTAATATGTTCAACTATAGGTTACAATTATTCTTCTTAATACCATTAAAATATTAATCTAAACTATTCTAAACAATTATTTTGGGATTTTAAATTATATTTATAAAATCTGAATTTCATGTTAAAACTTAAAAAAAATTATTTTTGTTTATCTAAACTGATAAAATTGAAGGTAGTAACAAACGCTGTCCAGGATTAGGGCATTTCACCTTATAAGCCACCAGGCCTGTCCAACTCACAACCCGCGAGCTACATTTGGGGGGGTGATGTTCCCCCACTATTGGACACGGTCAACGTTCGTACCATCAGAAGTGCATGGCATTTGTGGCTAAAGCTTAAGGCCTAAATAGTGGGTGAACGGACTGATTAATGGTGGGGACCGTGCAGCTCGCGACGAAGATGGACAGGCCTGACATACGACGAGAATTATCGAAAAAAATACGACTGTTCTAGCTGTTGCAACAAGCTGAACATATAGTTACGAGCCGTGGGCTGGCGGATAGATGTGGCCGAGGTTTGTTCGTGTGAACGGGATTGTCGTGAACTAGCCGGTGCCTGTTTCATCACCGGGTGTCGCAGGATAGGAGAAAGGGGTTGTTGCGGATAGATCCAGAGGGAATTTCCTTCTACCTCTGGAACAGGTGTGAGGAGTGAGAGACGCGTATTGAATGTATTGAATAGATAAGAAGTTGACGTACTAGATATAGTTATCTGCGAATTAGATAGAGTTTATATGCGTATTGTAAAAATATAGGCGACGTTGTGTTGTTTCAAGGAAAGAAAGCGAGGAACAAAAGGCCGATGAGTTTGTTACGAGCCGAGGTTCAGGCAGCGATGCGGGAACCGAGGATAGTTTGGATTTAGAGATTTTGAGTCAAGGTAGGAAGGGTACACGAGGACTAGCCTTTGTCTATTTCACCACCGAGTCGCCTCGAGAGAACAAGGGAGTGGACTAGCCGGTGTCTATTTCACCACCGGGTCGCCACTATGTAGGATAGGGTATCACAAGGACTAGCCGATGACTATTTCACCACCGGGTCGCCTCGTGTGAACAAAGGAGTGGACTAGCCGATGTCTATTTCACCACCGAGTCGCCACTTATAGGGAATAGGGTCGCGGTTTCACGGTCTCGTTACTCATCAATTGGATAGATACACCTTGAGCGGCAAAGATGTATCGTCGTAGGATACTTGCGACTGGGAAATCGAAAAGGAGTGTGACTAATGGAAATTAACTCTGAATGGATTAATACAAATTATATATTCTTGATTATAAATGGGAGATACAATTGTTAATGTAATGTGTCGCTGTTTCGCGGATTAACGCTCTCAGTGTTAACGCACCGAGAAATGAGGGGGCGATCTACTACAGAGTGCTCGACAAGGATTTTAACACCCGATCTTGCTTGAAATGACTTTCGTCGTGGAACGATACGTACTGCGCGTGTTCACTTGAATCAACCCAACTAATTGGAAGGATCCATGCCCTTATATAGTACCCAAAATCGGACCTCAACGATGGTGGGGGCCACGCGCTACTTCCGGTTAGAATTGAATTCTTAGAAATTATATAACTCGCTGCATCGCTTGCAAGAGCCCCACTATAATCCGATTTTGAGTAAGCCCTTTGTTCTTAAATAGGCCCTCTATTTCGACACATATCTCCGGAAGGGTCAAGAGTCACCAACGGTAGCGTTTGCATACATAACAAGTTGTACCAAGCCTTTATGCGATCCTCAAGTATACGACGGTATACGGGTAGCTCCCGCGTGAAAGGGATCAAGGCCCTTGAGGGGTGCCAGCGACCGCGCGCCAAAGGCTGCGTTTTTTTATCCGATCATATAGATAATGGAGAGGTTTCTATTATTAAGAATTCTAGGATAATGGTCAGGCCGATCTATGGTAGAAGCAGTATCGCGTCAGCCATCGAGGAAACGACCAGGAGTATTTGTACAGAAATAGGGGTAGTCGTGGACTAGCCGATGTCTATTTCACCGCCGGGTCGCCACTAGATTAGGAAAGGGTTATCGTGGACTAGCCGGTGCCTGTTCCATCACTGGGTCGCCACTAGGTTAGGAAAGACAGAAGGTGTCGTGGACTAGCCGATGTCTGTTTCACCACCGGGTCGCCACTAGATGGAAGGTTGGGAATTACCCGGTGCCTGTTTCATCACCGGGTGTTACAGGATAAGAAAAAGGGGTAGTGGTGGACTAGCCGATGTCTATTTCATCACCGGGTGTCACAGGATTTCGGAAAGGGTAAGGTATTTGGAAGATCAGCTCTCGTAACTTTATAAAGAATTAATGATAAACCTTGAGCGGTAAAGGTTTATCGATGTGGGTGAATTGCTAGCTACTGAAGTTTAGAGGATGTAGGAATAATATTAAAGACTCAAATATCTAATATCAAGAGTACAATATATTCTACAATAAAGATGTTGGAAATACACTTGTAATGTGTAGTATGATTCGCAGAAGCTAATTCCCGAGCTCTCGGTTTTGACGCACTGAGAAATGCGGGGGTAAATTAATCGACTTGCCTTAAGAACCGCGCGCGTTTCGAAAGTTCTTTTAGAATAATAAGATCAAAAAGCAATATGACCCTTTCTCACTAGATGCGTACAGGTTCGTGTTTAGTCTTTAACTAAGCCCATAATGGCCAAGCTCGAGTCCTTTATACAGGGTGTCCCAAAATTCCTGCACATCCCAGAAATGGGAGGTCGCTGATACTATTTGAAGCAACATTTTCCTTTGCAAAGATATTATCCGCGGCTTTGTTTAGGAGTTATTAACGAAAAACACGGACCAATCAGAGCGCGACGAAGATGCGAGTTGGCACAGTCGGGCCGGCGCGCTAACTGTCTATTGGCCGACTGTGTCAACTCGCGTCTAGGTCGTGCTCTGATTGGTCCGTGTTTTTCGTTAATATACGAACTTAGTATGTACATATATGAAACAATTAGACTGCAAGGTATAGAATTAATCTCTTTAGCCTTTTACTGTTAAATGCGCATGACGTTTGGATGCATACGAGCACCATTTGTATTGTATTATGTGTATTTCACATCCATTTGAGGTGATAGCGATAGTCCTTGACAGAGGATGATGAAATGAAATTGACGCCGCAGAGGGACATTATTAACCCTTGCCCGATGAGTGGTGGATCATTTTAGCCCGCCTAGTGAATCTCTCGACCGAGCGAGAAAGCATAACGAAATATTCCTGTTCGAGTATTATAGGGAAAATTAAAAATCCAATAATGGATTATATTCTGAATTTAGTAAGATTACTAAATATAAAATAAAATATACAGATAGAAGAGAACAAAAGATAAGTACTAAAAAAATGTCAGTAAAGTACAACAAATATTATTTCAACTATTACAGTATGTATGCTTATTTATAACATTATTTATTTATATTCTTGTATAACGCTTATATAGAGTTATTGTACCGATAATATGCAGGCAAATATTGAACTCGAAAATTGTTATAATACAATAAATTTTATATATAGTACATATAGTATTATATTTTAT
Organism: Lasioglossum malachurum; assembly: GCA_028455605.1. NCBI lineage: Eukaryota > Metazoa > Arthropoda > Insecta > Hymenoptera > Halictidae > Lasioglossum > Lasioglossum malachurum. The sequence continues at coordinate 13,467,713 of CM052318.1, read as the reverse complement.
GTATATTCTTTTTTTTTTGCAACTAGCCTGTTTTATTATATAGTAAGAATATAGTAACTGTAAGTTATCACGTTGTGAAACATGTAAAACACACTTATCGTTTGTAATGTTATAATGATCTTTATGCAACTATGGCTTTTCAAAATTTGATAGAATTTAAAACATGACAGAGTTTTGTGTACGTTTGTAATTTATTTCAGATCCAAAAAGGCTACTACCACGGAAAACAAGATTCTATTTTATTCCGCTTTCTTAAAATTCTTCTACAAAAATTGAAAATTGCATAAGCACCCGCAGTGTAGTTCAGTACACGTTCAAAGTTCAAGTTCAAGTTCGAGTTAGCGTTCCAGTTCGAGTTCGAGTTTGAGTTCGAGTTCTCAAGTTCTCAAGTTCTCATTCATGTTCACGTTCAAGTTCACAATCCAAGTTCAAGATCAAAGTTCAAGTTCACAATTCAAGTCCAATTTAACACTGTTCTAAAACGAAGGTTCGTGGCGTTCTATGGTTCAGAATGCTCTTGTAGAAGGTTCGTACTCTATTCTCGTCGAAGGATCTTACAGTTCTGAATCCTACTTCTCCTAGAACTCCCTACCAAAGCCGGGGAGCGACAATTTCTTTGGAAGGTATAAACAGGGGACGAATCACCAGTTCGGGGCGTAATCCAAAATTTGTGGAACGTCTACTAAATCCGTGATTTCATTTTCTTACGAAAGCCTCGTAAGACGCTGCACAAAAATCCCTTGTTCAAGGATCATTCCTAAAAACTGGTGTTACCTTTATGCTGGGTACGACTGATCTATTTTCCTGATACGAAACAAGACACTTAAGGGGGTCCTTTCCAAGAGACGACGCTCGCGCGTGAACACTCACACACCGCTAGGGTACACTCACACACCGTTAGACCACGTATACGTACGCGAAGATGCAAGGGTCCGGGATTTGCGTTCTGATTTCTCGATAATGCAAAGACGGGGTTTTTTAATAGTCTAAACCGCTAGATAAAAGATCAATCTATCACGCTGTTTGCCTCAAAAGTCGTTCTTTTACGTTTCCGAGCAATGGTTTTGCAATATTCAGCTGCATGATGCCCGTCAGAGACGCTAGCGCCGGCGCGACTGCAGCGTCCTCTGAGGGGCAACATGTTTAAACAATCATAATGTATTAATATTATACAGGGTGTTTAGCAACAGGTGGGAGAAAATTTAAGGGGTGGTTCTCGACGATAATATAAGGCGAAAATGAAGAATAAAAACATTGCCACTTCGACTTCGACTTCGTTATTTATTTATTAACAGTTAAAAATCCGCCTAAAATGCTGCAACACTTCTAACAAAAGTGTACGTTGCATACGTCACACAGACTGCTTTCCCAAAATATTTCTGTGAATTGTATGAAAAGTTTTTATGCTCCGAGTCCAGCAATATTATTTGTGATAATCTTCATACTTTCCATATTTTACTGCGCACATTTATCTTACTCTGCCAAAGCAGACTATCTATGTTTTGATTATCGGTTATAAATTATACCCATTTTCATAAAATTGGGATTTGTATAACATTTTTTAGAAGAAATAAATGTCGCATCGAATTTTATACTAGTGTATTTTTTTAAATATATATCGCGACTTTATACAAATTTTTAACATACTATTATTAGACTACAGAGTTTATGCATTTATGATAAAAGTGAGAATAGATGAAATGGGTAGCAGTAAAGACATTTACAGCATTTAAATATACTGTTGTGTTATTTTACCATGATTACAATTATTTTATAAAACAAAATGTCTACGTAGCTCCTGTATTTTGCAATTAATGCAGACAATTCTTTCTTTTGTATAAAATTTCACAGTTCAGTAATTATAAAATATTGTGTCATGTTAAGGTAAAAGAGAATTCTAAACTTTTGTTTATTTCACCAGATTATGACCAGAGTTAAACGAACTCGATTCGAAATTGTCTATTATTGTGAAAACTCCTTATTTTAAAAACCCATGTTACTGTGAAAACTATTTAATTTAAAATACATTTAAAATAAAATTAATTTAACTCCAATTATTATATTAAACTATATTTTAACTTAAAATTTATCTTAATTTTATTTAAACTATCAATTTCTATATTTAATTTACAATACCCCCCTCAATTATTAATAAAATAATAAACAAAATAACATTTATATTTATCTTTTAAAATTGAAATGAAATATCAAATCTTTCCGTTTAAACAATTGTGACCTGTCCTTTATGTTTGCGAATGTTATAATAATGTAATCGTCACATTGAACCTCTCATATCACTTAAGAAAATGATTTTTTTTCACATAGGTAGGTTAACACTTTCTTATAAAGAAGATGAAGATGCAGTAAGTGGTGCAATAAAAAACATGTCACAATTACAAGAAACAGTGATTGACCTTCATATGTCCTCTACGTGTACACCTACAAAAAATCTATTAACGTCAGAATGTGCCCCCTTGATACCATTCAAACCTACGTGAACCATTTTCTGCTACGAATAACAATAGTCATCTAAATCGAAGTGATAATATATGATGACTAGACTCCGGATTTTTATGCAAAATAAAAACTTTGTGCATCAATTGCAAGGCACAGGAGCTACATATGAATTTATATTTTTCATTAATAATTTTAATGTAGCGAAAATAATATATTAATACTCTTAAAGCTTTTTAATATGTTCACTGTTTTAAATTGCATCTACCGTGTTCCCTCGGATGATGTGATTTTCGGGTACGCGGATGATGTGACATTTTTATCCCCACTACTAGGGGCTCCCCCTTGGGCGGTCGATCGTGTTACAAAGAAATACGATCCGAGCTCGGATATCGGTGAGGCAATACTAAGGCAATGATGAAACTTTCTTCGTTTTAGTTATTTCGTTACGAAGCCTTAACCAACGGATTCGTGAAATTTTTCTGCTTAAAATGAGATCAAACTCGATAGAATTGCGATTATATTTACTTGTTTAATAAGCGATGAAAGTTTCGAACACAAAGAAGGACAGTATGTGGAAAGAAAGAGACGCACGACATATATGAAAGGAACTACGTATCGAGCAATGGTAACGCAAATACAACATTTTTACATTTTTTATTATTTATTTCCTGAACTTTTACTAACATGTTTGTAAGATTATTCTGATTAAAATGAGTATAAACTCGACGTAATTTGTATTACAGGATGACCAATTAGTAATCCATCATGTTTCTCCACTGCTCATGTTTAAGGGGGTCCTTTCCAACAGAGACGACGCTCGCGCGTGAACACTCACACACCGCTAGGGTACACTCACACACCGCT
>CM052318.1:13451714-13464292 GCA_028455605.1 Lasioglossum malachurum | reverse complement strand
TTTTATAACGAATGTCCAGCTGCATCGATTGATGTATTCAAAAATACCTCATTCCATTTAAAAAAAAAGTTGTAACCTGTAACGTGCAGGCCTGTTACCATTACTCACTTACCGACGCCGCCGTCCGAAACTAGGAAATAATTACCACGTCGGTAACTAGCCGGGAAACAAACCACAGTCATGTCAACACTGTAACCGCCGTCACCGCGTTACCCCTCACCTACGAAGCATTTTGGCGGGAACCGGATGCGAAATTCACACAATTTCTCCATGAACCGGAAGCGTGACGTCACTAACACACCCTTCCTCACCACTCCCCCTACCACCAACCTTTTCCTATAAAAGGCGCTGCGGACCCAGAGTAGCTCTCTGATCCGGCCTGGGCAATTACCCAGGCAGACCTTCCTAGGAGAGGACCTCGTAAGTATAGTTCCTAGTCACCGATCTTATTCCCGATCCGCCCTAGTTTTCTCCACGCTCTCGACGTCGAGTTGTCCGCAGCACGGTCTTCTCGACTTCGTCGGAAAATCCTAGTTTCCAATGGTGTGGCCGCATCCACGCCAACTCGAGAGGGCTGCCTCCTTCTCAGTTCGTCTAGGCCGCCTCCTAGACAAACCTCTCAGACAGCATCCTGAGACCTCCGACAACCTCCGGAGACGGTAACCGAGGAGACAGCAAACTTCTCGCGCACTGTAGAACCACCACGAGACTCTACTAACTCGTGGTAGGAATATCCTAGTCCATCCTACTCGCAATCCGCCATCCTCGAGGTCCAGGAAGTCGCATCTGCACCGTGTACCATCGTCGCGAGGTTATCACTACGAGTGATCCGGAGTATTAGCGGCCGACGAACGGCTGCCCGCGGTCCGCGAAACGTGCACATACTGAGGCCCGAAAATACACTCTCGTCATCGTTATTTCACGTACCGAGCACCACGTCTATTTTCAGCTGCGACCGATCTTCCCGCCGATTAAAAAATTATTTGTGCCAGTTAATAGTTTAAAGCATGCGTAATAACCCCTATAAATTGCAGAGCTGTAAGTATTAAATTCTAGACGCAATAATTAAATAACTATGGCGCTGAAAACTGGTGAATTCCCAAGAGAGAAAAATAGGTTACTCGCCATGTCTATATCCCCGTAAAAAATTTTTTTTTGAAAAATCGGACTTTGGCACGTTATACATTCACTATTTGGTAATACAAAAACAATTTTTTTTTTTAAATCGAAAATTTATAAAATCGATTTTCGGCCGCCTCGGCACCACTGTGCGGCGTGCGGTAGGTACGGGCCTGAGGAGCTCCGCGCGACTACGGCTGCCACGGGGAGCGAGTAGCACGAAGTAGGGATACCACGTGGTATCTACGAGTTTCTCTGTCCCATCTCTTGTTGGACGCATAGTTCTTCTTATATTGTATGAAAGTGTGTGCCAAAATGAATCTATTCGTATACGACATAATAACCGTCAAGGTCACACAAAGTCAGAAATGGAAGGAATATTTCGTCGTTTGAGACCATTACAGTATATCTTATGTTATTGTGTAAGTCAGCGCTCGGATTTGTTTACTCGCGGCAGCCTTATATGGAAAATTTAGAAAACACGTTTCGTAGATCTGTATCAATTAAACATATTCTGAAATGTTCATCAAAATCGGTCGACGTCGTAATGAGCTACAAACGTTTAAAGATGGTAAAAATTGCAGTTTTTCACGATTTTCGGGCTCCAACTGCAGTAATTCTAAGGATTCTTACATTTTTCAATGCCTGTCGTTTATTCCCGCATCAACCGACTTCTATGAAACTTTCACAGTGCATATCGACCAAATGCAATTTTTGAAAAAATTTCTTTTCACATCCTGTAGTAAACTAATTGCTCTAGCTTTCCAAAGAAGTTCAAATCGCACTAGTCCAATATTTTAAAAGTTATGGTGTTCTTAAGTGTGTCCGAATATTAGTGGGAGTCGCTGTACATGTGTTCAATTAATCGATAAATTGAATATCTGTCGCTGTGCTTTGATTATGTAATACAATATAATATAATAAAAAAAAGATTCGTTCCTCATTTTCAAGAGAATTACTCAATAAGGTAATGTACAGTTAGATTATATCGTGCATCAATCATAATTAATGTTTTGTTAATCGAATAAACATGAACCGTTGATTGTCATTTCTCGTTTAACCCTGTAATAATGAGCAAATATGAATCGGTTATAATTTAATTAATAATCAATAATTGCCCGTTTCAATCAAGATTATTGATCCTCGTTTGAAAATGTAAATATTGTAGTTTGTTCGCGTGTAGGAGTGACTTCATTCTCGACTCAACAACGCGATTTACGCGGATAACATTCGTTAAAAAGTTGCAAGGAACAAATGAAAATATTAAAAACCCAACAGCCTGTCACTGTCATATCATATCGTATAAACTTTTACGACTTTTTACGCAAACTTTTCACGAGTTTTTATATATACACACAGTCGTAAAAACTAGTTTATATGATTCTCAGGCAATGTTTCCTTGTGTAACGACGTTGATAAAGAGTTACCGTAGCATCTGGTTGGCACTTTTTGCGAAGCAATTGACAGATTACAGCGAAGTGTCAAACTTCCGTATAAAGTTCTTAAAATATTCTAAACCTGCGATCAGAGAGTTGCGTTTAATTACAATTGAATTACTTCACGAATTATAATTATAAAGTAATTCGATTACATTGTATATTCAATTATTTCGTACAGGTTTTGCACTCCAAATTCACCCTATTGCAAGCCAAATACAGTAAATCCTCTATAGACGCGCAGCCTCGGGTGGATTTGGTCGCATCTATCGTATAGGGTAGCTATTTTTTATCTCCAAAGGCCGAGCCGAACGTAGAGAAGGACGGTGCGGGTAAATAGAGACCACGCGCGGGTTCCCCCCCCCCTTGGCGGTCGATTGCGTTACAAAGAAATTAAGGTATTAGGGTGTTTAAATTGAGGTTTTATGATACTTGATGTATCATTATCAAGTATGGGATAGCATTAGTACAATACAACAATTTCCTGCTTAGCACCGTTGTTTACCCTGTACTAAGTTGGGGAGGGGGCATATTCTTGGTCGCATCTATCGTATAGAAATTGTTGCGCCTATATACACCCTTCTGCAAATCAATTTCACCCTTTTACAAATAATGTATTCTTAAGTAAGTTTTTCTAAAAAAAATCAAATCACATGCACATTATTGTGTAAGAAATTCTTATTTATTTAAAAGTAATTCCCAATTCATTAACTTTGTAACGTATGAAAACTGTGTGTAAATACAAATTTTAGGAATAGTACTATATCATTAAATCCAGTCGAAAAGAATTCGATCGAAAAACAATAACAACTCAGTTGTCGGACTCGAACGTTCCTAACGGATCCGTGTACACGGATTCGTAGTCGCAGATCTGTATTCACGGATCCTTAAATTCTTACTACATACACGGTTCACGTACCACGTGTATTTATACGTATATTCCTATGTAGTCTGTCTTATCGGCTTTATTTAAGCCTAAGGATTTTGTTCGGTCTCGAGCAGACCGAACGGGACATTTAGATTTCTTTAGACACGGTCGGCAGCAATAACTCGAGACAGTCGACGCAACGATGCGACGGTCCCAGAATGATTTGGGGGTCATCGGACACCACTTCGAGACCTCCTCGTGAACGAACCCATCGACAAGGCGATCTTATACAAGTAAATATTTTAGTTTCCGTATCAATTTCCCATATTTTTCGCACTTAATTGATTTGCATAGCCTAAATATAGTTTTACCAAAGTGCCACTACTCCAATGACCAAAATGCACCACCTACTCACCGATAGAAATCATTTAGTCACTCAATACATTTTAAAGATAGCCAATAGGAAATGATCCGAGCTGACGTATCCGACGCGACACCGAAAATCAGATCTCGAAAATCAATCGAACCGAAGGTACAAAGCTTTTATCTCGGACCTGTACCTTGTTAAGTTTGAATATAGGGTAAAGTGCCCAAATATAATCCACTTTTTGTTCATGTCATTTTTTGAGTATTTTAGAATGCTCTTTTTTGTTCAAAAAATTACTCTAGTTGTAGATGCATTTCTTCTCTATAAGATTCTGGGGTCAATTTGTTAAAAAATGAATACAACTTGGGAAAAATTTATTTTTTATGGTGTGTCATTTGCAGGTTCCAGCGGAAGGGGTTCTTAAGGGGGTCTTTTCCAAAAGACGACGCTCGACAGTTCCACACTCACACACCGCTAGACTACGTATACGTACGCGAGGATGCAAGGGCCCGGGATTCCACTTTTTATTTCTCGATAATGCAAAGACGGGGGTTTTTAGTAGTAAAACCGCTAGATGAAAGATCAATCTACGACGCTGTTTGCTTCAAAAGTCGTTCTTTTAAGTTTCCGAGCAATGGTTTTGCAATATTCAGCTGCATGATGCCCGTCGGAGAGGCTAGTACGCCGGCGCGACTGCAGCATCCTCTGACGGGCAACATGCAGCTGAATATTGCAAAACCATTGCTCGAAAACGTAAAAGAACGACTTTTGAGGCAAACAGCATCGTAGATTGATGTTTCATCTAGCGGTTTTAACTACTAAAAACTGCCGTCTGTGCATTATCGAGAAATAAGAAGTGGAATCCCCGACGCTTGCATCCTCGCGTACGTATACGTGGTCTAGCGGTGTGTGAGTGTACCACGCATTCACGCGTGAGTGACTTCTGCTAGGAGAAGACTCCCTTAATACGATACACCTTGAGTCAACCTAGTGCCATATTCTGCACCCACACCAAGAATGTCAATAGCTATACCCATATTAGGGAACCCTTGGTAGTGCCATATTGGGAACTCCACCTGGACTGATAATACTAGCTACTGACAAAGAGAAAATGAATTTCAGCCCGAATCAACAGTTGGCAAACATTAATATAAATAAACTGAAACTACAGATATGTTCAAGCATTTCAAAATCCTTTCTCGAAAAAGATACAATCGAAAATCTAACAGATTATGATGTATCTAACAGATACAAGAAAATTTCTTTTTTACAATTCCGAGAAATTGCAATTTTTTTCTCAACATTTCTTCTTTTTATATCATCTAAAAATAATTCTTCTAACTTCTCAAAAACATACTAGTTGTTCAGTTAAATTTTTAAAAAGGTATTGTGTTTCAAATGTTAATGCGTGTCACTGTACCTGTTTCGAAAGTACTGTTTCTGTAAAAATGTATACTACAAGAATAGTTTCGAAGTACTTCAATAAACAGCTCTCGTGCTTAAATTAATCAATAAAATTCGTAATCCTCGCTAATTGTTTTTATCATTTATAAAAGCACGTCGACATTCGAATATACAGGTTAATGATACTGCAACATTTTGAATCAGTAATTAATATTTTGTTAATATACTGGAGAAGTAGACTGCGGATTTTATGCATTTATAACAAAAATAGATAGGTTTCGAAATTTAAAATAACAGGAAGATTAAAAGAATTTCAAAATATCAATTTTATTATTCTCAATTTGATAGTAATTAAAGGGAAAAGAAAATGTAGTTTTTATGTTTTCCAATTTATGAAAAACTTTTTGATTTTACACAAAGATCCACAGAGAGGGAGTCTAACATATAAGTAGAAAATTATATTGTATCTGTGAATTTACTTACTCGATGGTAGCCGCGGATTGATCGGTTTTGAATCTTTAATGACTTCCTGCTTCTCTATTAATCGTATCGACCTGTTGATGTCCCCGACTCGAGTTGCTTCTGTCATTATTTTTTCCTGTATTAAATTTTTATGTAAGGGTGTATAAAAAGTAATGGTCATATCAGTTCTAGAGGTGAATCTACACTTCTGGATCGGTGGACATTTGTAAGAGAAACTTGCCGCAAAATTGTTTACACAGTAAAGTCGCGATTCTTGTCAAACAGCCTGTGTTCTGCACGGTCAACTATCGCATACCGACATTATTTTTTTATGACTGCGTTCTACCGCGCCGACCGCGCCGAGAGTTCAAACGAAAGCAGAACGTAGAGAAGGACAGCATCAAATATGGATCGCGTGGCCGAAACGTATTGGTGTGAGTCACTACTAATCGGCTGTACAAAAACTTCTTTATTTTTTTATGAGGCTTTCACCAACTTATTTGTGCAATTTTTCTGTTTAAAATAACACCAAACACGATATAATTTTAACTGTATTTAGTGGTTTAATTAACAACGGACAGCGATCACGCGGGCCTTTGAACTTTAAACTACTATCTATTAAACGCGACTATCCGCGTCACTTTCTTTCCCATACACTGTCCTTCCTTGCGCCCGAAATTTTCATCGTCGATTGAAGTACTAAATAGAGTTGAAATTATATCGTGTGTGGTCTTCTATTAATCAGAAAAATGCCACAAATAAGTTGGTGAAAGTCCCATAAAAAAATAATGAAAAATAAAGAAGTTTTGTAGTTGGATTAGTAGTGGTTTACACCTATGGTATACAGTAAATTTTCTATAGACGCGAGGGCATCGGGGGGATTTCTTCGCATCCATCGCATATGGGTACCTATTTTTTGAGCTTCGAAGGCCAAGCCTTGCGCTCGAAATTCTCATCGTCGATTAAAGGTCATCGCCCACTAGGCCGTACCGTGGCGCACCGCACCGCAGCGACGAGACGCAGCGCTGGTGGTTTGGGACTTATCTTGTGGGACTTCGCGTCTCATGTTCTGAAATACCGACTGTTCAAAAAATCAGAGGTTTTGGTATGCCCTCTACAATTTAGAGTGGCGAGTTTAGGAATTATGTCGAATTTCAGATATCGAAGGCGTAGTTGCCAAATCACATCCGAGAATATTCGTCGCATGGTTGCCAATTTACTGTTACTGCCCAGCGCGTATTTCTGCTATTTTCGAGTCGAGTCGAGTCAGTCAATACATGATTAACTCAACCTGAATATTTAATCTCTGTTTAAATATAATTCTTCCTGTTTCTATAATAATTTTAAAGCTGAATAAATGCTTTTTCGATTTATATAAATAAACATTATATAAATAAAAAAATAATTTATTGACAGTAAACAAAATAATAATTGTTGTTTAAAATTGAATGACCTATTTAACGCTATTTTTATCTTGATATTTATTCATATAAACTGTTGTTGTTTTCTTTGAACCTCTCTCCTGCTATAAAATACAATTTTCAAAAGGACGGAAAAATTTCAGAAGGTAGTCCACTAAAAATTTGAATAACAAGTTGTTATTTGTTATACGAGGTTTCGTTACAAGTTGCGGCATGTCTGTTTTATTACATGTTAATATTAAATATACAATTATTAGTTCTTTTTTCAAATATTTATTCCAAATAATTCAAACAGAGTAACTTGTGCAAAGTTTGAGCTTGATGGGATACCGGGAAAATGTGCCCCAAATAGATTAACATTAAAGTAATAAATTTAAGGTTTTTCTCGAATATCTTCTAAACTACTAACCGCGTTGAAAAGTATGTTGGACGAAACCTGTAGATCTGGAAAGGCTGCGTATTTTATATCGTATTACCTTTTTCGTAAAAATAACGGTTTCCGAAAAATTGAGAAAAACATCGGACCCAAATCCAAACATTTTTTATGAAATTTGAAAATTGAAGTGTGGTTTTATTAGTAAACATTAGCGAAAAATTAAAAATTTTTTAATTCCACTTTCTTAAGACCTTGAGTCTTATAAAGAGAACTGCTGAACAACATGCCGAGGGCCGAGCCTCGGTATCCTGGGCCCAGGCCCAGGAGCTCGGGCTGTCTCGGTGGCTGAATAGTGCAATAAACACGGCCGGGTAACCCGACACTGGGGCAGGTATATCAGTGAGGGATCACTAATAATCCGATGACAACCCCTCTTTATTTTTCATTATTTTTTTATGGAACTTTCACCAACATAATCGTGGCATTTTTCTAATGAAAATGATACCAAACATGATATAATTTTGATGATATTTACTTGTGTAATGGATGATGAAAGTTTCGGGCGCAAGGAAGGAAAATGTATGGCGTATGGCAGGCCTGGGCGATGCTGGCTCAAAAAACACATGCTGCTGCTATTCCTCTGTCGGAGTGGACGTGGTGGGGATTGTCTTACCGAGCAAGAGAAGGAGAGAAGCAGCAACATGTGTTTTTCAAGCCAGGATCGCCCAGGCCTGGCGTATGGGAAAGGATCGAGATACTACAAGTCGCATCGTGTTGTTGAAAATATACAATATTAGATAATATGATCAATGTTTATAAAATATGTCCGGTCCCTATTAATTCACCGTACGACAAAAGATGTAAGAATTAAGCAGAAACTGACCAAAAGTCGTGAAAAACTATGATTTTCACCACATTTAACCACTTGTAGCTCGTGGGTACTTTTGTTAATAGATTTCTGTAATTCTTAGGAATTGCAATTTTTTCAAAATCTTTTTTGCATGTCATTTGGTAAACCAATTCTTCTAATATTTCAAAAAAATTCAGGTCGTTTGGTCCGATTCTAAAAAAGTTATATTTTATATACTTTCGTGAGTCACTGCAAGTTGCGTTCAAAGCTTGGGTTTGTATAGTTTTTACTAAGTTATTAAAACATGTGTTTTGTAATGTTTATGAAAATTTTTATAAAAATCACTTGCTACATAATGTACATATGATTTAATTAACGATACTCTTGTTTATTTATTTCTCTCCTTCTTGTTCAAAGCAACGTAGTTATAAATAACAGGAACAAATTAAATTATGTCATCCTATAACAATAACAATACAGTTCCAAACATTATATTTATGTAACTACATTTGTGTAATCAAAACAATATTCTATGTATTCGCGAGATTTCAGTGACCACAGCTATTTTTAATTTTGATTCCTACCAGCACCGACGAGATGTAAAACTCGTCGGTGGTACCACTAAGAAAGCTGTCAGCAGAAACAAGGTATAGGAATCCTATTCCTATATCTCGTCTGTGCTGTCAGCCTATTTTAGAACCAACACCGCCGACGAGACCCTGTTTGTGGCCCTAAACCGAGTTGGTAATACAGGAAGTGACAAGAAAAACGGGCCAAGTGGCCCTGGCAAAGATGGCCGACAAAATACATTGGATGATAGGTCTATTCTATACCTCGTCGGTGGTACCAGCAACTACCGGCACTAGGATTTCCTCTAGCCAAACAACTCTCTATTGCACCGTTATTTCAAGGTTTAATGTCATATTGTTATAGGTCATTTAGGTCATTGTTAGAATATTCTGAAATAAAAAATATATGTTAATATATAAAAAATTGAGGTGACCCCTCCGGTTTTTTATAAAAAAAATTTACTCTCAATTTTTTATACGGTGATTTGTAGAAAAGTGAATACTGAGCTACTTTTGTTGGAAACATTTTTTTTCAGATCATCGGATGTACAATATCTGGAAACCGCGTTAGCAATGCTCGCTTGTGGCGAAAATTCAAAGTGTCAAAGTGGCAAAGGAAAATTTTAAGAGCATAGCCGGATAAGATGGTCAAAGAAAATGCCCTTGAGTCGAATTACATCGACGATGGGCATTAAGAAAAACACATACTGTGCAAAATTTCAATCGTGTATCTCAATTGGGAAAGTAGTAAAAATCAGCTTTTAGCCTATTTTCCCTAGTTCATGATGTTTAGAAATTCTGAGAAAAATCTGCCACATGTCAAGGACCTAAATACATACTTTGCAATTGGTTTCAGATTTTTAAATTGAAAAGCCAGCTTGTAAAAAATCAAAAACCTCAAAAAAATCGACATGACTACTATTTTTATTGCGTATTTTACCTTAAAATATTTTTTTTCTATCGGGTTTAGACTTTTCTTAATCGGAAGAACGCTACGAACTGGCTAGTGTCACCTCCCGTCACTTCGCCTCGGTGAGAACCGCGTTCCACTGAGAAAACACTCCGGTGCGTCACCGGCTATCTCGCGAGACGCGTCGTCTTCGGGATCCGACGAGTAGGAAGTGGTGCGTCACCTGCATCCCCGTGGAGTGAGTCGCCCACGAGGTCGGTCAAGTAAAACAAGGTGCGTCACTTTGTCGAACTCGCCGAAAGACTGTCCGGAGAAGCTTTAGTGAACGGTGCGTCACCGACACTAAGCACCCGCAAACCCGGGTGCGGAAGGATCTTACGCGTTCTAAGGCAGCGGGCACTGTTGTGTCACAAAACACTTATCTCGTCACTTACTCGCCGTTTAGGACCATCGTCGAGCTACTCAGCAACGAGGCACGCCACGATCAGGAAGCCGTATACGGAAAACCAGACTCGTTACACTATGTTCTGCTACACATAACATATTTTCATTAACCTTCACCTAAATAAATCAACATTGCGTGACAGTGTTGCACTTCATTAATGTTTTTATTATTGAAAAATTCTAGTTTTTAGGAACAACTTGCCCCACAACGGGGCCAAAAGCTCCGCTTTGCCCAAATATTAAAAAACTATTTTTAACTTCTTTAAATTTTCCTTTGCCGCTTTGACACTTTGAATTTTAACCACAAATGAGCATTGCTAACGCGATTTTCCAAATATTGTACATCCGATGATCTGACAAAAAAATGTTTCCAACAAAAGTTGCTCAGTATTCACTTTTCTACAAATCACTATATAAAAAATTGAAAGTAAATTTTTTAAAACAAAAAACTGAAGGGGTCATATCAATTTTTTATATATTAACATATATTTTTTATTTCATAATATTCTAACTGGTATCGAGACGAATTCAACAACCTATAACAATATAACATTAAACGTTGAAATAACGGTGTAACAGAAGTTGCTGGTGCAGTGCCGGTGCGCGAATATCCTCGCCGAGCATATGCACGGGCTAATGGGCAAGGACCTTAATGCACTAAATACAGTTGAAATTATTGAATATCGTGTTTGGTATCATTTTGCATTAGAAAAATGCCAGGAATATGTTGCTGAAAGTTTCATAAAAAAATAATGAAAAATAAAAAAGATTAAATATTGGTGTTACATTGTTATGACGCACGGGCATTTGAACTGTGCCGACGACTGCGACCCTCCGTGTACCGAGCCGAGATCAGTGTATAAGTTGGGGGATATTCTTTTCGCATCTATAGAAAATTTACTGTACCAGGCATGGGCACTTTTGTACTCGATCGAAGGCATTCTCAAGGCATACCCCACTTCTTTCGGCCGCGCGTCTCGTTCTCCGTGACGGGGAGCGAGACGCGCAGCCGAAAGAAGTGGGGATATTCTCCTGATCGAGCACAAATGTGCCCATGCCTGACCTGTCCTTCTCTACAATACGACAATACGTTCGGCTTCCTTTGTACTTTCGGCGCGTTCGGCGCGATAGACGCTGTCATAAAAAAATAGTGTTCCTACATGATTTTTCTCCCTGCTCGGAACTGGCGATGGAGAACATATCGCGACTTTACTGTATCACTGTCCACCTGACCGTGTCGATGAGACAGAACATAATCGTGTGCGTAAGGTGAAATGTCCTAAGACTGGACAGCATTTTATGCTACCTGTAATTTTATCAGTTTAGATAAACAAAAATATTTTTTTAAGTGTTTTAACATAAAATTCAGATTTTGCAAAAAGTAATTTGAAATAAAAAAATCATTGTTTAGATTAATATTTTAATTGTATTATAGCAAGAATAATTCAAACCTATAATTGCATATATTAAATCCAATCTAAACTAGTAGATACCTGGACAGAAGTAGAGCCTACACCGGGACAAATTGAATTTACATATAATCTGCAGCAGACACTATAGTGCTCGAAGCACTAGGCCGCCACGGGGAGCGAGACGCGTAGTCGCGTGAAATGTGGGTATTCCTTGAGAATGCCTCCGATCGAGCAAAGAGCCCATGCCTGATCTATAACACATCGAACTTTATTAAATCTTTAATGATGCACACATGAGAGAGAGAAAATATATTATTATTGTATATTAAATTCTGCCCTGTTTAATGCTCATTTTCTGTTGGAAAGCAAGCATTTCAAGGGACAATACTTCTTTCTCCATATTGTCTAATTGAGTGCATAATTTTGCTTTTTTTTCTATAATTTCATCTTTATTATCATTAGTTGCTTCAGTCCTTATTTTTTTAGATTTATCATTGGTTTTTAACTTTATATCTTTAATTTGTTGTGTAATTATATTTTTTCTTTTGTGAAAAAATTATTATTGATTTCTTGTTCTTGCTCTTTTTTAATTTTGTTTCTCTCTTTTTCCTGCTTTTTTGACAAATGTTCTTCTTCTATCATTTTTTTTTCTTGCTCCTTTTTTCAACATCTTTTTTCTGTCTTCAACAGTACAGTTCGTGGGCCTTTGTTAATAGCATCCACCAAACTTAAATTTTTTTGGAATCTTAAATTGGCCCACTGTATTGATTCAATAGAATGCGATTCTTGACTTCAGTTCAATTTTTTATTTTTATTCAATCTTCTATTTTCCTTCAATCTGTCATTTCTAATAATATCCTGAGATTTTATGTACACTTTTGGCTTGCTCTTATTTTTAATTTGTTTTTTATGATACTTATTAATTACATTTTCGACTGGA
>CM052318.1:13428002-13451614 GCA_028455605.1 Lasioglossum malachurum | reverse complement strand
TTTTTTTTTCTAAAAAAGAACTTTCGATTTCTGAGAACCGAGTGTGAAGTACAGGTCTTCAAACATAAGTGTGATGTTGCAGGGTTAATATTGGGTTCCTTGCTGCCCGCGCGTAGTACAGTAATCGCTCCTTCGTTGTCCTGAATCGTGGACACGATCGTTGTCCAGTGCCTACCCACTCCACTGCCTGTCAACGAGAGGATTAGGCATGCGTGGATCTGGTCACCAGATGTGTCCCAAGACTGTCTAGACCCGCGCAGAACGGAAAACAATAGGAAAGGAATATGGCAAGGAAATAAGGAGTTTTTTAAAGCCAGACAGTTGACTGCTTTTGACTGCGAATGCAGTCATTTTTTTTTCTTTGTCATTTAACTAGCCGTTTCACTAAAGACGCAGTCATAAATGAAAATTAGTGTCCGGGCACGATCGTTGTCCGCTCAAACCCCCGGCCTATGGACAACGAAGGAGCTTTTACTGTATTAGATTTCCACTTTTGGCCAACTGCAGTCCGCAGGTTGCTCATCACTGGGCTAGAGGATGTTTGATAACATTCTATGGTATTGAAGGACCTTAGTATGTTTACCACAAGTCTCCCTTGTAATAAACTTATTCTACTTTCTTATTTTAAATCTTACACGTTTTCTCTCTCCGTGACCTTGAATGACTTTCAATAATTATAGTCACTGGATTCCTAATGAAAGGGACTATCATTGGAAGTGTTTAAAGAAAGAGTGGTTCCATTAAAAAAATTAAGGTGACCTTAATATCTCTAAAAAAATAACATAAAAACAAAAATTTTTTGGTATCGTGTGAACCCCACTTTACCATCCAACTTTGTCCTCAAGACATTTAATGTATTTTTGAAAACAACAATGATATTTGAGGTACATACGTTAGGTGACTTACCCTGTATCAGAGCTGGGGAAAATATATATATAGTATTTTAAATAGTAAATAATAAATAACTCTATTTATTTTAAAGTATTTGTACAACTTTAAAAATAAAATATTTTATTTGATGCAGTACTTTTTGAAAATAAGATAATTTATTTGAGGCAGTAATTTTTTATGGAAATGATATTTTATTTGAAAAATTTTTGAAATATTTGCATTTTGTCTTTATTTTCCATTTCAATTTTAAATATTATTGCCGAAAATAATGGTTCGAATTCAATACATTTATGAGAAGATAGACTGTATGTTTATGCGGTTTCTCAGAGTGTTATAACAAGTTGTGGATCAAATTGTTGCAATAGGAATATTTTATTTTGAGGTTCAGATTGTTCAAATCAAAATATTTTATTTTCGAAATTGTATAATTTTATTTTTAAAGCAAATAAAATAAGCAAAATAAAATCTAAAATATTAAATAGTATTTGAAATATTTATTTCGCCAAATAATGTGACCACCTCTGCTCCTTCACTCGACAGAAGTCCCACGGGGGTTGTCCGTGGCTCGTGAGTCGCAAGGTGCCCAGAGCCAGTGTTGGGCAATAAATACATTTATTTAAATAACAATTTAGATATCAAGTTATTTATTATTTGAGCAAGAGTCTAAATGAATTATTTAAAACAATAAAGTTAATTGTTATTTACAAATACAATATCAATTATTATTTGTGTTGACAAATAATACATTAAATTGTATTTTTTTATAGGCAGCTAGGCCCTCCGGACGGGCCCGACCACTGGCGATATACCTGAAAAGGTTGCTATAGCAGACAAAAAACGCGCACGTGTTCATTGTATACAACAAAATACAAGAAATAAGAGAAGACCAAAAACTATTTATTTGATTTCCACCTCAATCCAAATAATAAATTAATCTTTTATTTGCAAATAAGAAATAATAATTTATTTAAGTAAAAAGTTTAGTTATTATTTGCAATTAAAATCACACGTTTATTTACTATATTTAATTATTTATTATTTAAAATAAAATTTGCCCAACACTGCCCAGGGTTAAGCATGCCCTGCATAACTGACGGTACGACTGTCAATCGTGTCAAATAGTTGGGAAACGTCACCTCCCACCATAGCGGAATGAAGAAGTGGGAGAACGATCCAAATGTGGTTCTAACTTATCTTCTAAAGTTTTACTGAATTAAGATCCAGATTTTCTGATATACGAATAATTACAGTTACTCTATAGTTAGGGACTGATTGTTGAAAAATAAAAATAATATTTATACTTAAGTATCTTTCAGTATAAAATCTTATCGATCAAGTAATCGGGAGCCATACTTATGTGTGTATACTGTAAGTTTATTAATAATATTTTAATTATACAAGTTTTTAGTAACTGTAACAAACTGTAAAGTATAAAATTTACTTTGAGACGCAAAATCACATCCTTTTGAATTGGATATATTCATCAATTTGCTTGTTAGGTTTAATTGTTTACATACTAATATGGTAATCTTTTATGATCTCTGTACAAGTATAAAAATATAGGGTAAATCTTTCGTTTAGGGGAGGCAGCTCCGATGACCTTCACCTTGACATATGTTATTAACAACAACATTCTTAACAATTTTTGTCATTACATATACCCGGTGCTCGGCTTTAGTTTCCGAGATAATTGCAAAAAACTATTGCTACTACTGTATTGCATTTACCGTTTTCGTGCACGCTCCGTGGCAACGTAAACCTGTTCCGGGGCCGCATCTGTTTATTTTCCGTTGTGGAGATAAGAAGCGACCATACCACACCCACCCACCCAATGTTTCTGAAAAGAAGGTTCTTACATTATACAATATAAAATCAACTGACAATGAGACCACTACAGTATACATGTATTATATTATCGCATTTGATTGTAAAACAAGTTGGTATTGGTTTTAGTTGATTTTATATTGTTTAATGTGAGAACCTTCGTCTCAGAACCACTGGGTGCTTTTGAAACACTGGGTGGGTGTGTGTTTTGGATAATACATGTATGCTGTATTGGTCTCAGTTGATTCTATATTGAATGAAGTGAGAACCTTCTTTTTAGAAACACTGGGTGGGTGTGTGTGGTATTGTGTGTTGGTTTACGTTGCCACGGAGCGTGGAAGAATACGGAAAATTCAATACAGTATTAGCAATAGTTTTTCGCGAATATCTCGAAAACTAAGACCGAGCACCGGGTAGTTGTAATGACAAAAGTTGTTCAGAATGTCGTCTTCCACAACATATGTCAAGGTGAAGGTCATCGGAGCTGCCTCCCCTAAATGAAAGGGGTTTACCAAATATAGTTATACATTATACTTGGAATATTCGTATAGATATAAATATACATTATATTATAATAAATAAATATTAATGTATATTATGTGTCTATGTAAATATGTATAAATGTACGTTATATGTGTAGTATACAGGGTGGGGCACAATAAACAGGTCATCTGAATAACTCGCTTGCATTTGAAAACAGAAGAAAATGCATCAGAACAAGCTTACTTGATATCGAGATGCTCGTAATCTGATGTCAATAATTTTTTTATAGGTGGAGACTTCAAGGAGATATGAAGGTCAACTTCATTTTTTTTAAATGGAATGTTGTATTTTTTAATACATCAATCGACGCAGCTGGACATTCGTTATAAAAAAGTACTAACCTATGTATGTCGAAAAGTTAGTAGTTCAGGAGATATTTCAATTTAAATAATTCTAAAACACCATTACTGTCGTACTAAGACGTTACACTAGTAACGCTAACGTCTTACTTTTAGTAAGACAGTAATGGTGTTTTAGAGTTATTTGAATTGGAATATCTCCTGAACTACTAACTTGTCTACATACATAGGTTAGTACTTTTTTTATAACGAATGTCCAGCTGCGTCGATTGGTGTATTAAAAAATACCTCATTCCATTTAAAAAAATGAAGTTGACCTTCATATCTCCTTGACGTCTCCACCTATAAAAAAATTATTGACATCAGATTACGAGCGCCTCGATATGCAGTATGTTTGGTCTGATGCATTTTCTTCTATCTTCAAAAGCAAGCGAGTTATTTAGGTGACCTGTTTGTAGTGCCCCACCGTGTATATAAATAAATCATTTTTACCTCTAATATGTTCCAGAGCTTTCGAATCTGCAAATATTTTTGCAATAAATCAGGAAATATTTCAAAATATGTATTTTAATTTTAAGGTTGGAGCTTGATCTCACTCGATTACCAGATTTACACGAGAAAATAAAATAAACGTTTAATGTATAAATTTCCGTGTTAAATTCCCACGTTTGGACAAATATTACTGAATTACTGTAACACCATGTGCATTCCTGTTTGACGTATCAAGGTCTCTTCCCGATCATCAAACATAAAATTACACGAGCATGAGTTTGTTATTCCGAATTAAATACTACATTACCTTGAATCGCAATTTCCAACGACGTTTTCTTTCACCAATCAATTGAACGTGCAATCATAAAAACTCAGGAATCGAAGGTTTGTTCGTAATCGTTCTCCTCGACGCGACGCCGAGATTGCTCATTCCTTACACAAAGTTCTTTTAGCGTTCGAACATTCGGTGCGAATATCACGTTTTCGCACAATTCTATCAAGCGCACAATTCCTCTGTCACATTCTAATAACAAAAAGATCAAACGCACCTAGTCGGTTTGATATTCTGTTCCCGTTTCTAAATGACGGAATGACTGTTCGCTGTTTTGCGAGTCGAAGTCGTAGAGACTATTGAAATCACAGTCTGAATACATCGTTTTAAAGGCGAATTCACACTTCTTCACTTTGGATGTAATATGTACCGTGGTGTAGGGATGTCGATTTTTAATGGATTATTTAAAAAATCGATTATTTTCATAAAATAAATCGATTTTTAGAATCGATTCTTCAATATCCGTTTTTTACAAATAATCGATTCTAAAATTGTAAAAATAAACGATTTTTATGGCAAATTGTATGACTGTACGTGGAGACCGTGAGAGATCCAACTAGCATGAAAAGTAACTATATAAATGTTCCTAAAACGCGACAATTATACTGCGCATAATGATTCTAACGGAACTCGTTGATTGGCTAATTCCCTACTCGTACTCGGCCGACTACGCGACCATTGGCTGACTGTTATGGAACCCAGTAGAAATAGGTTATCCAGCAAAAAATTAGGAAATATCATGTTCTTAAATTCATTGCCTTTCGAAGATATTCTGCTATTATATTCGGCTATTATAAAATAATTAAAAAATATAATTACATTTGTCATAATATGCATATACAAAATATGTAAAAAGATCATTACTACAATATAGACTGCGGACTTTTATGCAAAATAAATTTTCTATACGCGGATTGCAAGAAATAGAAACTCTAAATTAAATGTTACTTGTTCCTACTTTTGTGTGTGTGTGTGATCTTAATAGAGATCTTAATTATATATTGATATCTTAAATTTTTAAAATTTTTCAGTTTTTTTGATTTTCATACACTCAATTTTGCTGTAAATGCATAAAGATTCGCGCAGAGTCTAATAATTATTATTACTTTAGGTCAGAGTGGGGTCGGCACGCAGGGGACTCTAGAGCCCGATCACGGCTCGCTCCGCCTCAATTCCCGCCTGCACGTCTCGCTCCCCGTGACGATCCTAGTCCTCAGACGCGTACCTATCCCAGACCGTATGAACTGCGCGTGGCGCATTAGGGCGACACCCGTGTCAATAGGTTTCCACATTACCATTACAATACAGTATTAGCAATACTTTTTTACAAATTTCTCGAAAACTAAAATCGAGCGGCGGTAACATGTATAGGAAAAAGTTGTTTAGTATGATGACCTTGACAACATATGTGAAGATCATCAAAATCGGTGAGGAAGCCCGTAAAGTAAATAATTACCTTACTTTATTTCTATAATAAAAGAGTCCAAAAAAATTTTGATCTTCGTTTTTTTATCATTTTTAGACATTCCTAAAAAAAATCGATTATTTTGGAAACGATTTTTTAGTGGATCGATTCTTGAAGCTTCGATTATAATCGATTCAGAAAAATCACAGTGATGTACAGAAATTATATGTCACGACTATCGTAGCGAGATTCTACACTAGGGGTGGCCAACCTTTTACATGCCATGTGTTTAGACTTATGTAAGCGTTTTCCTTCGAATAGGGTGCCCTTTGTTCAGTTACGCTCCTGGTCTGTATCTTTCGTTGAGAGTCGTCTCGTCATCGGCCAGGCGCCGAAAATCTACACCTAGTGTATTTCCTGAGGCACCAATCAAGTCCTGCATAGCTGCGTTGTTTATGTCACGCCTCGAAATTCGAACTCTGTGTATTTTCCAGGGGCCACTCGTGGGCCAGTTCCTCGAAGACGTCTATCTCGCGACTCGCACCTTTTTTCCATGGAATACCCCCACCTTGTGAAAATTGTAAAGGAGAGGGAAAGTATGCCCTCTCTTGATTTTTGAACTGCGTGCGCTGGACCAGATTTTTTCTGACTGTCGACCTAGTAGCATCGATCTTAGACTTACAATTAGACAATTTGTAACGGCAGTCGAAATTCTCACCTTAGTAGAGACAATAAAGTATCACTTTATACATATCGCAACCTAGTTCTTCCCTACGAGGGGAGTGGTCCTTCGAGTTAGTGAAATTAATCGGCACACCACGTGCAAGTTACGAGAAGCTCGAACGATTTACTGATCGACCACGAGCACATCTCATCACCATGCGTCAACTTTTTTCACATTCGAATTCAGATGCGCCATACAACTCGAGCACTGTTTCTACCTTCTTACGTTCATTGTTGGGGTTGGAAAATAGGGGTTAGGGGTAGTATCCGCTTCGCTTAGGGGAAGAAAAGGGATAACTTAATCACTCAACCAAATTAATTTACGCCAGTCCAAAAGATACACGTATATTGGATGACCAATCTACCTATCGCCCAATCTTGGGCGAGAGGGCGATCTCTGTCGTGAACAGGGATGCCATCTGCGAGTCTCGCCAGGCTTACCCTTCCTCCCCTTGTCCAGCCGCACCGCGGAGTCCGCCTTTGCTTCCCCCGCTCTTCCCACTAACGCTGACGCGTACGAATCGTTAGCTTGCTCCACGTGGTACGCGTCAGCGTTAGTGGAAAGAATGGGGGAAACAAAGGCGGGCTCCGCGGCGCGGCTGGACAAGGGGAGGAAGGGGCTTGGCCCGCGCGGAATATGGTAACCCTGGTCGTGAACCCAGTAATTGGCTGTGTTTCCGTTTACGTCCATTCTCAGAACTTGATGAAATTTTGAAAATAGGTTCCTTTTATACTAAAATGACGATTGCCAGAAGGATTTTTGCAGACTCGAAAAAAATTTTTTATCATTTCAAATTCGCGCTCTACCTTACCGACTCTCTACTTTATGTTCGTCACAGCACAGACTTAGGATAGGTACAGACGTCTCATCTTATGGGGCCGTCACGCTGTACTTGCTGGGGCCAAAATGGCCCCAATACCACTTCGGTGTCGCGCCCAATGTTACCGATAGTAACGTATTAGCAAGTACCGAATATTCTGTATACCCAATTTCTACTACAGATACTTGAAGACTACAAATGTATATGGCGCGTGCATTTGCATGGTCAAAATGATGTATATAGTAGAATAATTATGATAATTATATGAAGTGCTACAGTAATGTAAAGTAATAGATTGATGAGCATTAATATCTTAACGTACAATTATAATATTGTGATCTCGTTTCTGTTAATTACAAAATTACAATAAAATTATTTAGGATAATTTTATAACACTAGTTTTTAATTTTGCATTCATCTTACGCATCAAATCAACTTTATAATCTTAATGTTGTAACAGACCTGCACCGTGCAGGCCTGTCACGAACAGCTGTTAGCCGGAAAACACCGAGCGCGACCGAGAAATACCGAAACACGCCGGAACAACAAACCCCGCCATCACTCCGCCGCCGCGCTAGGTCGACGAACACCCCGCGCCGGAATACACCTTTTCAAATCTAACGAATCGCCCAAAAACCAGTACATTTCCAAAATAATAAAACTAAGGGTATATAAACCCCCGCGAACAGGAGTAAGGATCGCAGTCTTGTCTAGAAGATCTAGATCTACAACGTGTACCAGCCCCTGAACACTCGACGAGACGTCGAATCCAGAAACTTCACCAAGTTCCAGCCAGACCTTCTTCGAGTAAGTCTACTCCCCGTGCGACGAGACGTCGACTCCCGTACCAACCACCTGTACACTCGGCGAGACGTCGACTCCTGTACCACCAACGCCTGTACACGCGACGAGACGTCGTCTCCTGCATCGTCACCTAAGACACTCGACGAGACGTCGACGCCTGTATCGTCGTCGCCTGTACCCTCGACGAGACGTCGACTCCTGTACCGCCTCCGCCTGTATCTCCGACGATACGTCGGCCCCTGCACCGCCATCACCGGTACCCTCGACGCGACGTCGACTCCTGTACTGTTTCCGCCTGTACTCCCAACAAGACCACTACTCTTGGACCGTCTACCGCGTTCCTCGGCGCGACGCCGACCCCCATACCACCCGTCTGTACCCTCGGCGAGACGCCGACGACCGTAACCCCGTCTAACGTTCTTCCCTGGCGAACCCGTCGTCATCGAGACCGCTACCGCGCCGCGGGCACCACCGGCGGTGACCAACACGTCGGGCACGGGGACTCTCCGCCCCTCCACGCCGCACACCACCGCCGCGAGCCCCGCGTACCACCGGTCGCTCCGTATCTCCACCAACACGCCATGTATAGGATACACCCGGGGTAGAATCAAGATCACGAGCAATTAACCAGACCACCAGCGTTCTTATTTCATTTTCACCTTCACACCACGTCTTCCCGTACCGCTCGGTCCCCTCACCGCCAACGCGAACCCTGGTCCGGCGAGCTATTCGACACGAGGGGACACCTCCGCGACTCACCGCCTCCTCGAGGAATCGGACCCGTTACAATGTAATAATGTTTTTCTGAACAAAACTAATAAAATCATTATTTTGTTGATAACCCACGTATGAATTGATAATCCACTAGTTTGAAAGTATATTGCATTCTTATATATTAAACACAATAAAATCGACCACTTTTCCTTTTTGTTCTAAAGTCATCATTTAGCCGGTTCCGATTTTTTTTAGAAATGACAACCCTTCGAAATTTTCAGTTTTTGCTCGCTTTGGCGAAGACGGGCCTCGCTTACAAATTTTTATCTCGAGAACTGTTTGTTCGATTGAGCTACATTTTTTTTGTTTTCTTCAGAAAGGATGGGGCTATTATAAAATGAATTTTGCAATCTCGATATTCAACTTTACAATGTCGAAAAATTTAAACAAACGCGTTTTTTACATTTTTTTCGATGAGGGCCAGAATAATTTAAATTTTGTGAAAAAAATATGTTTATATTCCTTGAAGTTTCCCCTTTTCAAAATGAGCCCTTGGAAACGGTGGCGACTTGAAAATTGGCGTCACAATGAGCTGGGAAAGTATTTACGCGTATATGTACCCCCGTTTCAGGTAGAGGCGAGTCAAGCGCGCACCGCTATTATCCCGAAACTCTCATCGATTTGAATGGAATAAAATCATAAATCTTGTTGGGATCTAGAAAACATTCCACAAAGTTTGGACATTACTAAAAACGGATTATCTATTTATTATATAGCGACAAAATGTCATTAGTACAAGAACCCCGCCTAAGCAAAATAGCTGACGCTGGGCATTCATTTTGGTTGCGTTTTAAGTTCTTAAGTTTATTTTATCTCCATTCCATCTACGAAACGTATTTTTAAAATTTTAAATTACTAGGCCAACATAAAAAAGTTGTAAAATGCAACTTTTAGTATTTTTTCTATAATTCCGACCAACTGCAATTTCTGAAAAAACATCTCTTCACATCATGTAGTAAACTAATTGTTCATGAACAAATTTTATTTGTGACTATCGACGACGTATTCTAATCTGTTCTACGTCGTATATAATCAGGTTTACGTGAATGCGTTAAACAATCTACGAATTCAAAATGTCAAAACATTTAAAAGTTTTGGTAATTATGCATAAAAGGTCCCACCTCACCGATTTTGATAAAATTTAAATATGTTATAAAACGCAAAATTCTGAACTTCTTTTTCCTATACATGTAACCACCGCTCAGCCTTAGTTTTGGAGATATTTGCGAAAAACTGCAGCTACTACTACATAGAATTTTGCGTATACGTGCACGCCCGTGCCGTGCGTATGCGTCAGAATGATGCGACTGCTCGTCAACCGTTTCTACAGATATATCACTACGATCGTCGAACGATCTATATACCGCGTGAACTTTTTAAATCATATGATCATGAAGAATGAGTACATATTATATTACGACGACACCACACACACCCACACAGTGTTTCTGAGAAGAAACGGCGGTAATTATATAGAAGTAGGGTTTCCTCTTCGATTTTGATGAAATTTAAATATGTTGTTTTCCCTATAATATATGTTACCGCCGCTCGATTTTAGTTTACGAGATAATCGTAAGAAACTATTACGCTTTGGAGATGAGAGAGAAAACAAGGTCTCACTCTGGTCATAAATATAGGGTGAGCTTTCAATTTTGAAAGACTACTCCTGGATTTTCGTATGCGTGGTCGGGCCGGCCCGAATAGTCTTTCAACATTGGAAGCTCACCTTATACATATATGTATTACCGTATATAAAACCTACAACGTGTTTACAAAAAAAATAAACAGAAAATCGATTTTTCGGGTTATCCGCTCAGAAACACTGTGTGGATGTGTGTGGTGTCGTCGTAATATAATATGTACTCATTCTTCACGATCATATGATTTAAAGTTGACACGGTATATAGATCGTTCGACGATCGTAGTAATATATCTGTAGAAACAGTTGACGAGCAGTCGCATCATTCTGACGCATACGTACAGCACGGGCGTGCACGTATAGACAAAATTTAATGTAGTAGTAGCTGCAGTTTTTCGCAAATATCTCAAAAACTAGGGCTGAGCGGCGGTTACATGTATAGGAAAAAGTTGTTCAGAATCTTCATCCTGACAACATATTAAAAAATCATCGAAATCTGTGAAGTGGGACCTTTTATGCATAATTACCAAAGTTTTATATGTACATAAACAATTAAAAACATTAAAAAGATTCCTTAACAAGTCAATGAATATTCAGATAATCATTTAATACAAATATTTACGAATGAAAATTCTATACTTTAAATTAAGAAGCAATATGACTCTGAATTTCGACAGAGCTCCGGAAAGCAGAAAAGAAACCGCTCGAATGCTTTCGATGCGGGCATCGACGATTACTATATGAATATAATGCGACAACATTGCACTTTTAAATCTGACAACGCTGTAAAATCTAACATCCCCAGACACACACTTTTCGTGTTGTAATGTCATCTAGTTTGTTACGTCGCAGTGTGGTGGAATTTGGGGAATATGGTGGGTTCGGGTGCCCGTGAAGCGCTGAAGCACTCTGCTCGTGGAAGGTTTTCTGAACAAACTCTTGACAAGAAAATGTAACGAAAATAGACTTTATTTAATAGTATACTCGTAGTTAATTTGAAGGTCTCAGAAATGTATCTGCCTCTTATTTGCCTCGTCCTGAGGTTTTATCTTCTTTCAGGTTCCTTTCCTTAGCCAATAGGAAAATTCGGATCTTCAGCTGGACGTTGATTCGTCGGGTGGCTTGTCTTTGGTTGCAGCTCGATGGTGATTGGTGGTGGAGGTGTCTCAATAGCGCGCGCACGAGAGTGGGGTACACGCGAGGGTGAAGGCCCGCCTAAACAAGGGTCGTGGGACCGAGCGAGAGAGAGGTCCGAAATCCGAGGGAGTTCCAAGAGGTCCTTGACTTGACAGAATTTACAACTTCCCGTCCTTGACCGATTCCAGACTTCGACTATCTATTTATGCGAAATTGGAGAAGCTCCTCCAAAAGGTTACGTGACTTTACCCAAATTCCTCGATTAGTCTCGCCCCTCGAGGTTTCGTCAAGGATCTCTGTGGAAATCTCCCGTTGTTTCCCTACTTATTTTAAGCCTAAGATATCGTGCCTGAATAAAATATATGTGTATGAAATATACGGTTTTGAAACATTACGTTTATATTTACTAAACCTATGTTAAATAACTAAGCATTACGCTTTACATTCAAATCTCCCTCCCAGCGCCGTTAAGCGGATACATAGTGCGGTAGCGCTATCGTAGCCATATTCGCGTGATCGACGGGTCACGCTACAAGTTCACTAGCTGACCGTTCCATTTCGATAGAGTCCGCTGTCGTACTATGGCATTTTCTACAGGGTCGGCAATTCAGAACTTAGACCATATATATCTATAGACCCGGCATAAGTATAGTATGTTTATAGGAAAACCGAGACTGGAGCTCTGCAAAGATAAAGTCACTCGTGACGTCAAAAGATGATAATTTCAAAAT
Organism: Lasioglossum malachurum; assembly: GCA_028455605.1. Taxonomy (NCBI): domain Eukaryota; kingdom Metazoa; phylum Arthropoda; class Insecta; order Hymenoptera; family Halictidae; genus Lasioglossum; species Lasioglossum malachurum. The sequence goes on along the minus strand of CM052318.1, from coordinate 13,439,200 downwards.
GGCTGAAACGGCAGACCGACGCTACCGACGCCGACAGTATACCATTATGTATATACTTGGACCATAACCTGAACAAGTTCGTAAAAGTTTTTCAACAATTTTGAATTTCATCTACTCAATTTTTTAGTAAATAAAGATCCGCAGTCTAGTACATAATAAATAATCACAAGCGAGGTAAAACTAGAAGTACTGCCTTAAAATGTTGTAAATGTGATCAATTTATAAGTAAAAAACCATTTTGTAACCTGCATAATATGCGAAAGTTGTTAATCTTCAGAATCAAATATTGCGCGATTCCTAAAATAGTTAATTATATACATAATACTATTATTATTTTATTATACTTCATTGTAATATCTTAGTAAAACATACAGAATAAATGTCTGTATCTCAAATACAGTTTATAATTGATTATTTCATGATACAATGCCAAATTCTTTGAAATTATCCTGTCGATTTTTTCCGCGTACTGGGTACATTGCGCACCCGCTGATCCCCCTCACCCCCCACATAAGCCAAGCGTAGGCACACTGTCGATGAGCATAGCTTGTACATCTTTCGAGAATGTGACGTCACGGCTGATTTTATTTTTACCGAGGGAAAAATTATCTGCGCCGGGTCTATAGGTATATATGGTCTAAGGTCTGTACTAATCTTAAGTCTGTGTGTTCGTGCTGTGCGCATGCGTCAGTATGATGCGACAGTTCGTCAACTGCTTTTAGAGTCGTATAAGTCGTACAATTTTATAATGAGTCATTTAAATTTGTTTTACATTGTAAAAAAAAATGAATGATTTCAATTCAGCACTAGAATGGGTGCGAGAACTTGGGTTAATTTCTACAGAAACATATTGTCGAACACATAAGAGTAAAATGATATATGCTGAAGCAAGAGGAAAACTAGGTATCTTTCGATGTTATAAAACCGGAAAATATGATCATTGTATTACAGCTGCATATAATACATGGTAGTTATTACTTGGTTTCTTTTTTTTTTTTTAATTATTCTATACGGTAGAATTCTAATTGAAAATTTTAATAGGTTTGAACGATGCCATTTAAGCATTGAGAGTTGTATGATTATCACTTATGGTTTTGCGTGGAAATTTTCATTCGAACAAACGCAACATGAGTGCTCTATAGTTGAAAATGAGACGGTTTCCTCGGAATCGATTATTGATAGATTTTCATTCTGCAGAGAAGTATGTATGTACCGTTGTTCTTGATAGACGATACGAGATGCAGAGTTTAATCGGTGGTCCTGGTGTTATAGTAGAGATTGATGAGTGCAAAATTGGACAGAGGAAATTTGAAAGAGGGCGTATACGTGAAGGAGTATGGATATTAGGTGCGATTATTGAGGCTAATAATTTTATTTTTCTGAGCGGATCGAGCTTTAATGACTTTGACTTTAACATATTTGTTATCAATGTAGGTATGATAGAGCGAGGAGGGCAGAAATATCGGTAGGAAATATGTCCTGACAATAAACGGGACGAGATTACATTGACGTCACTTATTAAAAAACATGTAGCAGTGGGTTCGGAAGTTCATACAGATTGTTGGAAGGGATATACTAATTTAAAAGATCATGGCTATATTCATAAAACTGTGAACCATAGTACAAATTTCGTAGATCCGGATAGTGGAGCTTACACACAAAATATTGAATCATCGTGGCGTGTTTTGCGAGCTCGTCTAACTAGAGGTGGAATTAAAAAAGATTCTCTTATAGATCACTAGGGGGCTCCGCCCCCTGATCGCTCCGCTCGCCAACCCCTGCAGTGCCACGCGGTTTCGCCGCTCATGCATATGGGATGATGGAATTATGAATTCAAGAATAAAATTATGGAAAGAAAATAGAAAGGAATAAGCGTAATGAAATAAAAACAACAGGATGAATGTAAACTTGTTTTGGTATTGTCAATTCGGATCTAGTCAAATGATGCCGTGAGAGGCGATGACGTAGTATCAGCTACACCCACCCGACCGGCTAGCGCGAGGCCTGTTCGGACCTGCTCCAGCCGATTCTACGTCATCGACTCTCGGAGTACCAATCGCCCAAGCCTGGTTTAATGGACGGTGTACAGTATATACACGCAGTGTTTACTTGCGGTGCCTTTTTGCTCTCTCTCACTCTCTCTCCTTCCCGCTCTCGCTCTCTCCCGCTCTCTGTCTCTCTCCCGCTCTCTCTCCCGCTCTCTCTCTCCCGCTCTCTCTCTCTCCCGCTCTCTCTCTCTCCAGCTCTCTCTCTGAAAAATACACACTGTCACGGCGCTGAATGTTCAGTTCTCCTTCGGGAAGCAACCCGCTTCTCAATTTTCGGTTCCCCTTCAGAAGGCAATCCGATCGGCGTTTTAGGGTCTCAGAAATCACAAAACTATTTTATATAATAGAAAGATATGTGTGAATTTTTATGGCGCTATGAGGTTAAACAAGCTGGCAATGATGCATTTTTACAAAAAATTATTTGAAGACATTAAATATATATATTCTGAAAATTAATGTAAAATGTATAGAAAATTTCAATTGTTAAACCAATTGAATAAATATCTACAATGGGAAGATTACGCGATGAGAATTAATTTGGATTAGGTTAACCCGGAAAGTTTATTTATTATTTAGTTATATTATTATTATTACGGCCGGCCCGACCACGAATACGAAAATCCAGAAGTAGTCTTTGAAAATTGAAAGTTTACCTTATGTATGTATCACTTTAAGTTAAAGAGGATTCAAGAGAGAGGTAAAGAGGTTAAAGTGAATTTTTATGGCGCTATGAGGTGAACTAGGCTGGTGATGATCCATTTTTACAATCAATTGAAGATATTCTATATAAAATAGAAAGTCGGTAAGTCGGTAAGGTAGAAAGCGACATTGAAATGATACAAAAATTTTTTTCGAGTCGGCAAAAATCCTTCTGGCAATCGGCATTTTAGTCAAAAACTCACCTATTTTCAACATTTCATCGAATTCTGAGAATGGACGTAAACGGAAACATCGCCGAAATGGAATTTTATGTTTCCCTTGTTCTTAGACTTCGAAAATTCCGAAGTTTACTTCACTTTCTAGATCAGGCATATCCAGAAGTTGCTCGATCGGAGGCATTCTCAAGGATTACCCCCATTTCTCCCGCCCGCGCGTCTTACTCCTCGTGGCGGCCATAGTGCTCCGAACAACTATGGCCGCGAAGGGGAATGAGACGCGCGGCCCGAATAAGTGGGGGCATTCCACGGGTATTCCTTGAGAATGCTTCCGATCGAGAAACTTCTGGATATGCCTGTTCTAGGTCAACCGAATTAACGTTTCAGAAGAATTGAAGTTCCAAATTTTCATTTTAGCAACAGTTTTGTTTGTGTGTAGAAGCTTAACGTTTTGAGGCCGTGTTATTTAAATATAAAAGTGTTGATGGAATATTTATTAGTGAACATATTGATGTTTAATCATGTAACTATTTTGATTCGAAATTTGAGAACATAAGCATTTGTTTATTGTAAATATTTATTCCAATCGATTTTACAGAGACAGATAATAATACCCGCAAGAATGTATCGATTCTTGGCCAAGCGCGTTACATATGTACAGGGTGTCTCAAAATTACCTTAGTTTAATGAAATGGGAGGTTCCCGAGATTATTTCAAGCGACATTTTCCTTTACGAAAATATCGTACGCGGCTTTGTGAAGGAGTTATTAACGAAAAACACGGATCAATCAGAGCGCGAGCTAGACGCGTATTGCCCGGCGCGCCGGCAGGCGAGCGTGGTGTAATGTCGCGATGCCGCAACGAACAAAAGTTTCTCGATTATGTGAATCCTCTCCAATCTCGATGAGCTTTGGATATTTCCCTTTACAGTTTCTGTCGATCGGCTTTAGTTTACGATATTATTATAAAAACTTGTAATTGTAAATCGATCGATGTACTATTTTCTATCAAATCTCGATGAGCTTTGGATATGTTGTCAAACCCATGATTCCGAACAACATTTCCCTTTACAGTTTTTGTCGATCGGCTTTAGTTTACGATATTATTATGTACTATTTCCTATTCGATTTCGATAAGCTTTATTTCAGAGGAAAAAGATATTTAAAACATCGAATTTATAACATATTTCAAGGTCGTCGAAATCGGTGAGGACCCACATCATCGGCAACTTTACCCGAACGAGAGAAGAAGCAGAAACTAATTGGATTAAAAACTCACTTATTCAGCCGTAAATCCATTTGCTTGTTAATCCAGTGACACAGGAAACACCACACTTTCACACAATTAATGAACACTACACGTAGCACACTTTTCGATTTCGTGATTATAGCGAACGATAAGAAATTAGATATTCCGACGCGGAAAGAGGGCCATGCTCTTCGCGATTCCGTGCGAAACTGTCCTCTCCCAGCGTACGATGTATTCGATGAACGTGTCGTTTGAAACAAATGAAATCGTTGACATGGAGATATCAATTTCTCGGGAATCATTTGATTCTCAAAAACATCGATTCTTGATGAACGAACGATGCCATGGACCAGATACCTCGTGTATCCTGATTACTGATATGAAGTGTTATCATCTGGGATCATAACTGTTATAATCAAAAAGAAAAATAGTCATGGAATAACAAGCATTTCATCGACTAAAAGATATCGGTTACAAATAAGGATTATAAGTAACCGAAAATTTGTTCTCTTGTTGGTAAATGTTATCGTTGTGTGTGAAAGAAATTAATTTCGATCATTTATAACAGTTATCAATGAGAGAAATTTATTCCGATCGCTCATAACGGATATCGATGGGAGAGGTTTATTTCGGTTGCTCGTAACAGTTGTCGATGTGAGAACTTTATTTCCATCATTCATAGCAGGACGAAACACCACCTTTCTTTTCCTCTACCACAAGACAATTCTATTAGCAAACGTGGTCTCATGACGTAAGGATTCAAATCCGAACCTCAAATGGGGGTTTCTCAAGATAAATGTCTGCTCTATCGCGTAGTATAGTTCGATTTCCCGCTGGAGCCTTATTTTTTGAGATAAATTCAAAAATATCGTCAAAAATTGGTGCGAAAGTGGTATCTCTCCGCCTTTAATGATCGTTTAAACATGTTTAAACAATCATAATGTATTAATATTATATATCACTGTATTCAGGGAAGTCTAAGGAATCTTTTGCTGTAAAGAACAATTCAATATCTTTTATGATAACATCACAATATTTGTTCAAAGTTGAAAAATATGTCTTTTTGTAAAACTCCATTTTCTCAAAAACTGTACGTATAGGAGAAAAATTGAGGACAGATTCGGAATCAGCGCGAAAAACTCTATAAGAATCGCATAGTGGGAATCAGAATTTAAAAAAAAAGTTGAAATTTGTTGGACAGTGTTATTTTATACCTTTTAGTCTCCGTTTTTTAAAATTTATTTTTATTTAAATTATTTTATACTTTTTATCTCTCTCTCTCGTTTTAAAAACGTGGTATTTTTTGAAAATTTATTTTTTTCTTGATATTTCAAGGTCAAGGACCATATTTCACGAACCTCTGGTCAAACCTCCACGAAACCGAACGTGCAGAATCATGCTACGGGGTCTTTATAAATAATATTTATGTACCTTCTACATTCTACGTATATTTAGTGATTTACGCTTCGGTTGGTGAATTATAACAACATAATATATAGCTCTTATCGAAAGCACTGCATCGCGTGCTTCATTGTATAGCTTTCAATAAATCAAATATGGCTTGCTTTCAATTTTCGGCTGGTATCCCAAATCATTTTCACACAGCGTGAGTAGTACCAAAATGTAGTTTATTATAATTATTGATGTTATACCTTTGGGACATACACAAATTTGCAGAATGTACTTTGCTTTAATATGTTTTATAAATTTAATGAAATACCATTGAAATAACGGCGATGAAACTTGTAATTTGATCAATTAACTGTCTCATGTGCTCTAAATAAAGCAGTTTTCGAGGTATTTTATTCTACATTTTATTTCTATATTCTATTTGAAATTATTTATCTGGTTAAATAAACAATTTTCATTGAATCTTGGACTCTGCTTAAAACAGAATAACTTTTTTAATAGTGGATCAACTCTCTTAATTCTTTTTGAGAGAAGTTAGAAGATTAACTTTCTGGACAACAATCGAAAGAAATTATAAAAAACATTACATGGGTTGGCGTTGAAACCATTTTGCCATGTTTACTCATTTGTAGCCTCATCCGAAATACATTGAATATGGTATATCTGAAAGTTTCCAAAATATATTAATTTTCTGCGTTACTATAATTATTGTAAACGTAGAAACTCTCTAGAAACTCCCGATAACAATTTTATACAGTTATCGCATAAACTCGTTTCATGGTCGAATGATTTTGCAGGCGTAAAATCCTTCCTCCACTTTACCTAACCGCAAAGTCTCTCTAAATGTTGATAATTTTGTTGAACATCCTGTTCAACACACACACAGTTGATGATTTTATTAAGGTGATTTTAACATTCACTACAGGACAGAAATTCTACATTTCAAAATATTTGTTTTTATCATTTTTATGAACGTGTTTATAAATATTATAAAAGTTTGGAATTTTTGTGCGAAATAAATATAGGTACACTTAATTATTTTCTAGTTGAACTTAAAAAATATTACAAATGTAAATATGAATTAATTAATTAACTAGAAAACTCAGTATTTAGTTGGTCCTTCATTGTTTTTTATGATGTCAAATATTCTTTGTTCCATTGAGTCTATTAATTTCTCTAATTCTCTGATTCGATCTGAGACCCCCCTAGTAGCACAAAAATATTGGATAAATATATCTTTTTCAAATATTGGAAAAATATTTTTGAAGCCACACTTTTTCATATGAGAAAAATATTGGATCTGAATATTGTATACATATACAAGAAATGTAAATTGAATGTTTAGAAAATATAAGCTAAATATTCAGAGAATATAAATTAGATATTTTAAAAAATATAAAGCAAATATTGAAAAAATGTGTAACTAATTGTTCAAGATTGGCGCGCCCGAGCGCCATATTGTCACACCGACACCGCGTGACCCCGCCAAGAGACTTGCGTGATCCCGCTGAAACCGCGAGCGATAGCCGATAGCGCATGCAATCGAGGCTTACGCGGGCAATAGATCGACTACGTGATTGGCCTAAACCCATTCTCGATCCTTCTGGAATGTTCGTAAACGCTCAACCGGAACCACCGGTGCGTGACGAACTTCCAGAAGGATCGAGACAATAAAAGAGAGAGACACCCGTCGCCTCGCTCTCTTTGCGACAAACGATCAGCTGTTAGACGTCACTCAAGCGAATCTGTTCAAAGCATTTCAATTCTCCTTTGTTTTAATCATTGTACATAAGTTCTGTTACACAGTGTAATTTCTTCTGACAAACTGTTCTCAAAGTGCAAATATAGTTATTTATACGTAGATCCATACATCAGTGCTCACAACATCGTTTATACAGTTCACTTCTGTTCCGTTTCAAATCCATCCGTTACCACACACATCCATTCCATTCAATCTTGCAATCTGTCCCTCACACAAATCACTCATCGATCCTGTCTCGCTCTTCTCAGTCATTCCATTCGTTCAATTACACGTTCCTTCCACTGGTCAAGCAAGACCGGATCCTCCACATTTTTGTCCTTTACACTAATATTTAAATAACATTCAATTAAATCTTAAAATTTAAGAAAAAGTTATAATAAAAATTAGAGACTATCTGTAATACTACTTTCTGTGCACTATTAGAGGGAATATTCAACTTTGTCTTCGAAAGGAGCTTATTAAAATTCCGAAATTTTTATGCAGTTGGGCGGGATTCGAACTCGGGACCTCCGTTTACGTGATGATGTGCTTTCTCGCTGAGCCATGCGAACCTATATTGTGACATTCATTACTTTTTACTCATGAAGGCTTTTGAGCCTTTCTTCCTTTTTTTTGAGCCTTCATATCAAGTCATATATGTAATTATTAGAAGAGATAAACTTCTATTAAACAAATTTTTTAGGTAAAAATCAAGCTACTTTTTTTTTAATGAAGCATCCCATTAGTATATTGACGACAATGATATATATATCTTCTTAAGTACTTCAATCATACGTAAGCATAGAAACACATAAAATATATTTGCTAAATAAACGACAACATTTTAATGTGAGAGAGAAAAACATATATATTGTTATAATATATATATAATGTTTTAAATAATTATTTACAAGAGTAAAGTTTTTATTCTAAATCGCTATCGAATGAATAATGTTCTCCGCTGCAACAGGGCCAGGGCTTCTCCCAAATACTTTGACTGCAGTCAAATTCGTATACAGGGTATTTCACGCAGTTGTTTCAGGCCATAACTCTGTTATTAATTATTAATGCATTTACGAAAAAATATCAAAGGTGAAAGATAAGTGGTTCGAAGAACGCTACATTCGTAGACTCTTAGATTCTTTTTAGGTGCAACTATGCATGTGCAATTAACAATTGCATAATTTCTTTAAATAGAAATGCATATTTTTTATCGCACTAATCGATTCCTCTGATTCTAAGTATCACTGATTCCTCACTAAAAATTTTTTTGCTTTGGTACCCTAATAATTTTTTACGTAGAATAAACAGAGGAGTCGATTAGTGTAACAAAAAATATGCATTTCTATTTAAAGAAATGATGCAATTGTTAGTTGCACATGCATAGTTGCACTCAAAAAATCTAAGGGCCTACGCTCTTCGAACCATTTATCTTCCTCTTTTGATATTTTTTCGTAAATGCATTAATAACGAAGTTATGGCCTGAAACAATTGCGTGAAACACTGAAAGTAAACATTTTACTTCCAATATTAAATAAAGATATATATTATATTTGAAACCAATATTTCTATCGTAATTTGTGAAAGGTGTGTATGTCTTCCAGCATATTTTGGAACAAATATTTTACCGTGTTAAACGTTAAATATAAAATTTCCTGCATATTAGAAAAAAAAATGCTATTTCTAATATTTCATAAAGATTCATTTTATAACGAGAAAAAATATTTTTTTCATAATATGAAATAAATATTTTCTGTATATTAGGAAAAAATATCCTATTTCTAATATTAAATAAAGATTCATTTTATAATGAGAAAAAAATATTTTTTTCATAATATGGAATAAATATTATCTGTATATTTCGAAAAAATATTCTATTTCTAATATGAAATAAAGCTTCATTTTATATTTAGAAAAAATATTTTTCTCGTACTTAATGTAAAATAAATATTGTATGTATATTTGAATATTAAAAACAGATTGAATCTCTTTTTAATATCATGTGAATATGTATAGAATATTTTGTGCTACTAGGGTAGTTTCCATTCATTTCACATTTTATCTTTTTATTGGAAACATTGCAGTAAATACTTAATGCTGGCCGGTCCAACTCGCGGTCCGCGAGCCACATTTGGCCCGTTCTTCCACTGGGTCACGTTCCCCAACTATTTGACAAGGTCATCGGTCTTGCTGCCAGAAGTGTATGGCACTTGTAGTGGTTAAAGATTAAATCTTATGTCTTAAGGCATAGAAGAACGGACAGGTTGATGGGGTTCTCGCGGCGAAGCAGAAGTTGAACAGGCCTGTCTTAATGGATCGGTTTCTTCAATAAATAGCCGGATAAAGGATCAAAAGTGTCCCTAAACCAAATTGAATCTGCAATAGGGTAACATATTTAAAGAAAGTACTTTGAGCCTATTTTCAATCCTATATGTCGATATGCGGGGTAGTAATGGAGTGGCAAAGAAAATAAGGTTTTTGCGTAATTTCTTTTATCCTCTTCAATTGAAAATTCTAAAAAAATCAATCATATTTTAGCTATTAAAATGGACATCTATGAATTTTTTCAGAATTTTTAGCTTCGAAACCGAATTTCAAAAAATAAAAAAATTCTTGGATGTCGATATCTTATAGAAGGTATGAAATACTAAGTTTATATTTTTACAGTTTTAGCAATTCGTTATGGTTCTTAACATATAATTTTTTCAGTTTTTCGAAGTAGGGTCATATAGTTAAAAAAATCAGAAACCAGTAATTTTCGAGCTCCCCTGGCAGCTCGTTAATAATAACGGAGCTCTTTTAAGGCTCTCCGCTGTTTTTGGGACACCCCGTGAAAATTAACATCAGCCAAAATGACCGTAAATTTTCATCCAACTCTCACACTATCTTTTTTCTATGAAAATATGGATTTGCATATAAATCTGCTGTCTAATAATGAAAAATAATTGTGTTTTTAGCTCGATCCCAATTAGAATAGTTCCACAAAGCTGCAGATGTTATTTATCTATCGGAGAGAAAATTATTAATTTCAAAGGATCGGTGGATGATCAATGAACCAGGGATCACGTTTCCCCGTTAAAGCTAACGTATGTCAAAGTGTTCGGTGTGCAGATGTTTTATCGATTTCAATTTCGGAACACGCGTTTGGTTTAACAGGATCAGACAACCACGAGAGACACATGCCAATTTCTTAAAATCCAATAGCTTGAATTGTGCTACGCTCGTGTCATGGAAGCAATTGTCCAAAATCTGCGTTTGATACCATTCAATACTTCCCTTCCGGTCAATTATATTTGCATTAAAATAGCATGTACGTGCCAGATATTGCATTGACCACATTAGAGGAGACAAATTTTGCATAGCAAAATGGCATTTGCGACGAGTTTGCGATTATGTGGCCGATGGATCATACGATAGGGAATCAAGTAGAAACGTACTGTGTAAAATCAACAAATCAGTTTTTGGCCTATTTTTCCTAGTTTATGATGTTTACAAATTCTAAGGAGAATCTGACACATGTCAAGCATCCGAATACATACTCTGCAATTCGTTCCATATTCTTAAATTACAAAATCTCGCTTGTAAAAAATCAGGAACCTCAAAAAAATAAAAAACATAAATATTTCGCATAGAGAAGTTCCAGCGTGACAACATTTGTTAGAGCTATGGGTTTTATTATAATTGTATTTGAACAATGTGCTTCAACGCTTCAACCATTTTAACGACCGACGATCGACAGACAGCGACAAACACGCCACAACGGATTCGAACGCGGAGAGACAGATACATGCGCCGCCAGCGACCGAAGAACGCAACCGCTTCTCGTTCACGCGCGCGAATTGCAAATACATTGTGACGTCCCTTCTTCGACATTAC
>CM052318.1:13415989-13427902 GCA_028455605.1 Lasioglossum malachurum | reverse complement strand
ACTCGATCCGATTCGATTTCCCAATACTTGCCGCCATTATGCCACGTTTCTGCCTAACCTCAAATTTGCACTTCTCAATTTCTTTTTACTTTTTGCCCTTCCTTTTCTTTTTTAATCACTTTTCATACTTCGCACATACTTTCTTTCTATTCTTGAACTAATTACTTCCGCTCTAGGCCCATAACCTGTTAGAGCTACGGGTTTTATTATAATTGTATTTGAACAATGTGCTTCAACGCTGCAACCATTTTAACGACCGGTGGTCGACAGACAGCGACAAACATGCCACAACGGATTCGAACGCGGAGAGACAGATATATGAGCCGCCAGCGACCGAAGAACGCAACCGCTTCTCGTTCACGCGCGCGAATTGCAAATACATATCTCTAACATTTATATTTTTACAGTGCCGATATATTGTTCATGAATTTTTTCAGATTCTATGGTTTGGTGCGCCGCACATTGGTCCACGCGCTCGATGAAGCTGTTCATTTGGTAAATGCTTCCTAAATGTCCATGACATTCGAAAACGATGAAATGAATGAGATTTATTGAAAATTGTAATTAGAACAAGCATTTAAAAATCAACATCTCTCTCTTATGAATCCTATTTGCCACCGAAAAAATTACCTCTTTTCTTATTGATACCCTGGAGAATTTGTCTGTACTTAGAGTATATCTCTTGTACTAAGATTTAATATTTATAATTTATTGAAATAACAATGCTCAATAAATTAAAGAGAATCTTCAAAGTTTTCAATCTTTGGTGAAGGATATCTTTCGAGTCCCCCATGGGCCCTTATTGTATCAAAGTGCATTATTATCAGCGTTCATTTCTCTATTAAATCGTGCAGGAATTACATCCTGTTCGGGCCTGGTACACAAGTTATTATCGTTTAAAGGGTATGTGTCGCCTGGTTCCGGCCGAACCCGAACCTCTGGCGCGGCGCGTCACGCGTTAAGATTTTATTCAATTCTTTTAAAATATGAGTATCGAATGTGTTATAAATGGTATAACATGCCATAGAGTATGCATAAAATATTAATTTACGCAGCGGACATAATAAAATCTGCTACACTACCAACCGGAATATTTTCCGAGGGGGCCATGGAATAACGACTTTCAAAGTATTAGAGAATATCATACAAGAAAATTTACAAGGCGGGAAACCATAACAGATCTCTTCCACACTTTGTTATATACGTCTGACATTACAATTTCTTCGATATCTTTAAATAATAGACAAGTTTTTAAGACGCAAACGCATTTTGACGATGCTGTCGAACAATTAATATTGAAAGATGTTGAAGAAGAAAGTGATGACAATAATGATTTGTAAATATGATGTAATGTGAATTGTTATTGTTGTCTATAAAAATTATATTTTTGTTTTTTATAATTAATATTATGTTTTTCGCACAGTTTTAAATAAAATATTTTTAATTATGTTTATAAAATCCATTACTTCAAAAATGATTGATTATTGTGTTTATTTAAAACCTGAACCTGATTTATCAGACACTTCCGATAATCTGAGAAAAAAATGTTTTAAACAAAACTTAATCAACATTTAGCAGTCTACAAATTTCAATCTAAAAAATTACAAAAGAAATTTTTAATGCATAAATAATTAAAGTCACCTTGAATTTTTAAAAGTCAATATGTATTTTTAACTTCATAATATTGTAGCTGATATCAAAACGTATCCAACGACGTAAATTATTATACCTTTAAACTGTCAAATAGTGTTAAAATATTAATGAACAGCTAGATCGAGCGCGTGGACCAGTGTGCGCCGCGCCGCACAGTGGGCCAGATCGCCGCGCTAGCTGTTCACGCCTATTTCACCATTATTTCAAAACATAAAGACCACATTAAATAGGTCATTGGATTCGTCTTGGCGTCAGTTATAACTTTATTGAATAAAAAATATATAGTTATCAATAAATAATGAAGGTGGCCACAATTTTTTATTAAAAAAAAATTTTTTTTCAAATATTTTGTATTGAGATTTCTAAAAGACTGTGTACTGATTACTTTTTGTAGGAAACATTTTTTTGTCACACCACCGAAATGTTTGAAAAATCGTGTGAATAGTTAATATTCGGCATTCAAACAAAGAGTAATCCATAATTTTTGAATGAATGAAGTTTATTACATTTAATGAAATAACAAAAATGTGTTATTACTGTCTTATTTAAAGAATTACAAATATTCACAAACAAGATTAAGTATTATATTTTACAAAGAGTTACTCTGACTATAATCAATTGATCATACGGAGATCTTCTGCTTATGGCTGCATTTATCTATTAATAAACAAAAATTTATACTAAATTCCTCTTAACAAAGGTAAAAAAAAGCAGGTTTTAAATATTGAAAAACTGCTGTGATGCTATACTACGATGCTATTACTATGATCTCTCAAATACAAATAATTCAACTAAGAGAGAGTTAGCAAGAAGTTCGAATGTTTATCAATGGTCGTATAATCTAAACAATTCATAAGATTGGTCTGGGTTAGGTCTTTACACTCTCAAGAGCCGCTGAGTGGTCGTCAAAGCATCTCGAGCAACGCGACTCGCCGCGGAATTGCGTGTCACGCGACTCTTTAAACCATCATAATTTTCACCGTGGGCTGAGGGTGGACGCGAAATATGCAAGATCTATTAGAGGAGACATTGCTGAAAATGTTCCACTTTGTTAGAGCTTTAACTTTTTTTAACTTTTTAACTTATTCCTTGTCAAAGGTGAAAAACTTTGACGATTTTCCTTACTTCACTCAGTACTTTCTTTTTATAACAAATTATGGACAATAATGTTTAGTTCCTGGTGCGTTCTCAGCATAGATATACATTCTTCGTATAAAAAAAAATTGGGCACTTAATCTTCAGTAGGTTTTCCAGGACATCGTTACGAAGAAACGGAATTTTTTCGGTGATAAATCGTATTTGAAAAAGTTTGATCTTTGAACGCTTATTGTGACGAGAGTTTTTAATAACTATAATTATTATTATCGTTTTCGAATGTAATGGACATTTAAGAAACATTGTACATTCGTTAAAAATCGATATGAGGACTTTGATTTTTTAGCTCATGAACAGCTAGCGCGGCGATTTGGGACGTTGGATGAGAGCACAGACGAACGTGATGTGTAATCAGGGAGCCGCTGGGATGGTATAGTTTTCGTGGACGAACCCAATGCGAAATTGGGGAGCCACTAGGTTGGATAAATTGGACAATTGAAATGTCGCGAACGAACCTGATGCAGAATCAGGGAGTCGCTATGATAGTTAGTAGGCCTCGTAACTAGTATAATTGAATTGATACAATACGAGCGGTAAGATTGCATCATGTGGGGACGTTCAATTACTGGATTAGGATTTTGGAACAATAATAATGAAAAAACAATAATAATTTACCAATAAACACAAATATATTGTTTATAAGAGAATATGGTACAATTGTGGAATTGTCGCGACTGAATAAAATGGAATGGAAAGAAAGTATTATTGCCTATGTTTACGCACTGACAATGCGTGGTCTCAGAGCAACTTTATAAATACCTAATTGATTTTAAACCGAACTCGCGGAATCTATATGGTTGACTTCAATACGAAGGGGAGCTTTAGCCCGATTTCACTAACAAGTTGACTCAACGAGATGCAGCACGACGTGACACGATTCGTGATTACGAAAGTACTATCCCGCGAGAGTAAAAATGTAAGGGTTTATATACTATATACCCCTACAACGAGTGGAATGTTTTGTTCATAATCTGATTTCACTTAGGGCCAGACTCTCGTTTTTGTCACTTCCACTTAAATCGGGCCAGAGCTCGGTCTTCGTTAAAAGGTTATCTAGGACGCTTCCTGCCAGAAACGATCTTGAAGAGATTCCTGTGAAAAAGTCGAACAGAATCTGTTCTCTATCCTTAACAATTGCATAAGTTCGTGCCCGATTTGAAAATAAAATTTAATGGTTCAATTTTACAGAATACAGCTTTATTATCAATTATTATTAATATATTATTTATCAATTATACATATAGTCATCATTCATATCTACAATTAGAAACGAGTAGTCCCTCTATAATTTTTTTATCATGCCGGCTCGCCGCGCTGTACAGTATAGTTTGTGACATCTCTGAAAATCGGAGGCACGAACTTATGCAATCATAAATAAATAAATACTTATTAAAGATTATATCCACACTCATTACAATTCTCGTCATAATGCAATTTGTCAAATAGGTTTCCTCCACAAATAAACAGTACAATAGATACTAAAAAAATAAAAGATAAAATAACGCACATCTAAAATTTAATAATTTTTCTTAAAAATTGGGGAAACTGTGTGTAAGAGTATCTCAGTTACTGAGTTTATTTCAAATATAAACAGTCAAGCATCAGTCGAATGTTTCGGTAACAACTAATAAAATTTAAAAATGTAAAAGGTGGAGTTAATCATTTTGGCTTGTGAATGGTCGAATTAACGAAAAAATACAAAATTCAAGATTAATCGTAATTGATATTACTTACTTGCAAATACTGAAATAATAATTTCACAAAATCATTTTTACACTCTGTATGAAAAGTAGTATAACACGAAACTGTACTCAAGATACATTCGTAATTTCATGCATTTCATTTTGTTTAAACAAGAACTTATTTTATGTTCGTGTATTTGAGGGAGCTAATATACTTATTTGCTTACAGTCGCTTCAATATTTACCCATTAAATCCGCCGGCGGCGATTGAAGAATATTCATATTTGTATTTACATGAGACATACATACAGTGAAACGAATTAAAATTCTGATGTTCTAAAAAAAGTGATAACTTCTTTAATATTGTACCATTCCATTTGAACTTTTTTGGGAAGCCAAAGCAATTAAGGTGAAATGCCCTAAGCCTGGACAGCATTTTTTGCTACCTTTAATTTTATCAGTTTAGATAAACAAAAATAATTTTTTAATTGTTTTACCATAAAATTCAGATTTTGTAAAAAGTAATTTCGAATAAAAAAATTATTGTTTAGATTAATATTTTAATTGTATTATAGCAAGAATAATTCAAACCTATAATTGGACATATTAAATCCAATCTAAACTAGTACCCGGACAGAAGTAAAGCCTACACCGGGACAAATTTAATTTACATATAATCTGCAACAGACACTACAGTGCTCCAAGCACTATGGCCGCCACGGGGAGCGAGACGCGCGGCCGGGAAGAGTGGGGGTATTCGTTGAGAATGCCTCCGATCGAGCAAAAAGCCCATGCCTGATTTATAACATCGAACTTTATTAAATCTTTAATGATGCACACATGAGAGAGAGAAAATATATTATTATTGTATATTAAATTCTGCCCTGTTTAATGCTCATTTTCCGTTGCAAAGCAAGCATTTCAAGGGACAATACTTCTTTCTCCATATTCTATGCATGTATATATATTTGGAGGGCACACTTTATTTAAAATAAAGTAACAAACTATTGTTGCAAATAATGAATTATTTTACATGCTTTACAATTTTTATTTCACAAGCAATTAATTTACTCATTAACTTATCCTGTATTTGACACGACAAAATCCTTGATCAGATGAATATTAATACATGTTCCTGCACAGATATACTGAACAATTATTAACAACGATAATATCTCAGTAATTTATGACTGCTAATGCTGAATTACACATACACTTGTTGCTGTTAATTCTTACTTAATTGTTAATTCTTGTTAATTGGTAATTCTTACTTAATTACACATTGCATTGTAAGTAAATATGCGAACAACATTATAAATTCAACAGTGACTTGATGGATTCTACCATCGCATCGCTGAGGGAATACGGATAAATATTTTATTTTGACAATCCGACAATGAACATGGTCGTGCATGTGTGATAATTTAATAAACATGATCCTGTATATGTATAGCTTTCAAAACGTCAAATTAATTTTATCGATACTGTTGGTTACAGTTACAAAGCACTGAAAATGAAAAATGTTACTGAAAATTAAAAACAAACGGAGAGAGAAAATGTTACTGAAAATTAAAAATAAATGAAAAATGCATGCAAACAATGTTGCGTCTGTCAAAAGAGTCCATCAGTCATTTACAGTTAAATTTCTACACATGAAAGTAATGAAAGTGTCTAAACGATTATTATTATTATTATAAACTTACAAGTCAAGAAATTCATTATTATATTATTCCATTTTTTTACCAGATATACACTCTATAGCAGGGATGAGTAACCTTTTTTACAACGGGCCAGCTACAAATTTAAAAATGTTGTGCGGGCCGCATGTAAGAAACTTATGATAACACAAACACTGAATGATGAAATCAAATTATCTCTTTATTAACACAATAAACCTAGTATAAAAAATTACAGAAATAAGACACTCATTATTAAAAATACTATTAAAAAAACGGCGAAAAATATATGTGTTTTGTAGAACAGCGGGACACTGTAGGAATTTTTAAAAGTCAACATGTAAAATCTTTGAAGGTCCGCACGAGAAATTGTGGCGGGCCGCGGGTTGCTCATCCCTGCTCTATAGGATGATGATTTTAAATACTTGATTTATCAGTAATGAAATGGCAAAAATCATGTTTAAGGAAAATATGAATTTACTAGATGAATAAATGATAAGGTAGGATAAAAAATGAAATTACAAGATTTATTACAAACAACATGATTGTTATCGTGTAACATTTGCATCGTGTCCACAGAGAGAATGCTATTAGTTTCTTCGGAAAATAATTTCGTTGCTCTTATAGAGATGGCATTGCTTCCATTTGTTATTACTAGACTGCAGATCTGTATGCATTTATAGCAAAAAATGTAGATGAAATACAAAATTGTTAAAATAGGAAGAAGTTTCTTCGTATTTTAATGCAGAAATGAATCAAGCTTTTTCCATATTTTAAATGAAGTTGTAGCCATATTTGTACAAATGAATGGATTGGATCAGGGAATGCTGAACAGACAAGATTTATTTTCGAATTAGGATTTTGGGTACAGGAGATGCGGAGGAATGAATTCGTTCTAACGTTCAAAATACAATGCGCAAAATCGAAATACAATTTTCTAGGAATTCACACGTGTAAATACTCTAGCTAGGTTCCGTGGTAACGGGCGTCCAGAAGGTGCTCTGCCCTCTCTCATTCGACAGGCGCACAGTGTGTCGTCCAATGGAAAAAGTCCGAAAATCAAAGTGTAAGATCGGCAAATTTATGTATCCTAAAATGTTCGTAACAGAACGTAGTTTCTGAAACTGCTTTAAATTTTAATTGAATAAATCAATTTGTTATTAAAATTGAGGCTGAAACTTTACTGTCAAATTCCGTGCATTATTTTAAACTTTTCATCCCTCGCAAGCTATTTGGTTTTTTAATTTGATTTTTACAGGGTGTGTTTAGCATTATAAGACCTTCAATCTCCCTAAATTGTTTTTTTTAAATAATCGCAATTTGTCCTAATTTTTCATATTTAACATTTATTAACTTTGATTAGAATTTTAAAAAAAGTATAGCAAAGTACATCCATGAATTTTTTTACAGTAATTGGTGGCATATTAAACTTTAATTTCGCGTTGGTTTAAATCTGCTCACATTTGCTCAAGTGGAGAAAATAATAAAAAACCATATTAACTTTCGAAGAAATTTGTTGCAATTATTTTTAAACACATGCCATTTGATAAGTATCGTTGAGAGCTGACAAGAAGCTCCCTGGCAGGAATGCGGTGACGTAGGCAAGAATGCGCGCCCGATTGTTTGGCTTGGAGGGAGAATCGAGCGATTCTAGGAACTTCAACTGCGCGGCGTAGGCACAAAATTCAGAATACTGCTGATATTGTCACGATGTAAAAGAGAGAGCGGGAGACAGAAAGAGAGCGAGAAACAGAGCGGGAGCGAGAGAGAGAGAGAGAGAGAGAGAGAGAGAGAGAGAGAGAGACAGAGAGAGAGCGGGAGGGAGAGCGAGAGAGAGAGTGAGAGAGAGCAGGAGAGAGAGCGATATCTCCCGCTCTCTCTCGCTCTCTCTCTCCCACTCTTTGTCTCTCCCTCTCTCTCCCACTCTCTCTCTCCCGTTCTCTCTCTCTCCCTCGTATTCACGGCATTGAATATTGGCTGTAATTCGTGAAACACCGTAGCCCCCCGTAAATACGGGTATCCTACTATTTACTATGCGTCGTGTGACGTAAGCAGCCGAAAAGGCGTGATCACGCGGCGACGACGGGAGCGTCAGAGGTGGGGATGGGCGGAGCTAGCTGGAGACCCTCTTGCCTCTATGCCCCCCCGGGGAGCTTCTTGTCAGCTCTCAACGATACTTATGTATTATTCGTCCTCTGAGAGTTGGCACAGAGAAACTCGTAGGTACCACGTGACGCTCCCACTACGCGCTACGCTACACGTCTTCCGCGATTGGCCGAATCGCTTGGTGAAAACAGCAACAGAACGATGTGGCGACGCTGAGCTGCAATGTCTAGCGTTCCCGCCCGATACCCATGCGGAAGAGCGTAAGAGTGGGATCCGCAGCATTGCGTCAAGAGTGGGGACTCACCGTTCCCCTGCACCCCTCTGACGAGATTTTGTGCCAACTCTCGGCGGATGGATAATATGTGTTCAATTTTATTCTTATAAATTATATATTGAGTTTTAAAATTGTTTATGTATTTACAATCTTCCAATTGAGTATTAAAGAAAGTACCAAAAGGTTCCTTTGAGATTTTGTATTATATTGTATTAATTTAAAGCACATTAGACTCGATATGACGGTCGATCTTAAGTGCATAATAAATATACACAAATGTTAAAAATAGTAGAAATTTATGTTGACGTTCAGACGTGTGCGTTCGCCGTTCACGCCTATCGAGTTCCCACTTTCCCACATGAGTCCGCGCGAAACGATAAGACACTATGTTTACTCATTATGTTATTATAAATATACAGTCCCTTATTTTCAATTGTTTATACGATATCCGTCGTGGTCTGAAGTGTCAGACATGAAACTAAAGCCGGACATAATCTCAAAGGCGTCCAAGTTATTAATAATCTGTAAATTCATTTCCTACAGTATTTATGTTTATTCTACATATTATATTTATAATATTCTGTAATAGTATTTTTGTTAGTATGTGTTGTATTATATGTATATCATTTAGTTTGTGCGTATTATTTATATAATATGTTCCGTCGCGGAATAATGACGACTTCAACAAGTCCATCGAAAATAACTCAATTAAAAAAAACATAAAAACAAAGTCATCGCAATCGAAAAAAAAAATTTTTATTAAATAATTAGAATAAAATTTTTTCTTATATACCAATCTGTTCGTATTTGCATCTTATTTCAAAAAGTATTAAGGTACTTTACTCGAAAATTGCATAGTTCAAGAGTTATGACTTTTTTCCCGAACGCCCATATACCCGCATCACCGTACCCTGCACCAGTAAAGCCAGATTGGGGTGGGGGTAAAGAAATTATGTAAATACCCTCACTCTGATGACGGGGAATGACTGGAGCGAATGGGAGAAACATTGCGCGTGCGCGACGGGGATTGAGTGGGGCGAATGGGAGACACGTGCGCTCCGCGCGCGACCAGCAGTGATGCCAGAACCGTGGTACCGTGGTACTAAACGATACCCCCACTATGACGAACTATTGCCTCAACTTTCCTTTTCCAACGCGCGAGCGCTCGTCAATAGTTCGGCATAGTGGGGGTATCGTTTAGTACCACGGTACCACGACTCTGGCATCACTGGCGACCAGTTTACTACAGCTTTGAGGCGTTTCAAGGGAAGGCACCGTGGAGTGCGCGCGGGCACGGTGCTGGAATGGAATAGTGGAAGGGGAAAGTAGGGGAGTACGGGAACTCGGATCCGAGCTCAATCTGGCGACACTGCCCTGCACGTCGAAATGAGCGGCCAGGAATAGTCTCCTGTACTCTCCCGTCTTCCCGACAGGCGACCGGGTGTTATCGCCGTTCTCTCTTGTCGGGTCCTGGGCGTCCGGATATTATCGCCGTACTACCCATGTCGAAACGAGCGGCCGGGAACAGTCTCCTTTAGGGTCTGCGCAGACCTGTACTCTCCCGTCATCCAGACAGGCGACAGGGTATTATCGCCGTTCCCTCTTGCCGGGGGTGCTACTGCTAACCAAGAGCGGCCATGGTCTTTATCTCGTCCTCTCTCTCTCGGAATAGTAAATAGGCCGAGTCCATCTGCGAACCCGTTATTTATACGCAATCGTTGCTATCCGCGAACTCGAAATCAACACCCGGATTGTTAATCGCGATTCGGCTTTTCGCGCGCTCCCCTCGCGTCACTTCCCCACGTGGCCGCCGACAAACTATCTTCAAGATGCTTCTTATAGAAATTCTTCTCAAATCTTCTATACATGCTACAAAGTTTATTAAATCAAGTATGTGCCGTTTCGATCGGTCACCTTTTGCCATCTTTACGATCTACAGAACCTATTTTCTGAATTATCAATATCGGCCCACATAAAAAAGTTGTAAAATGCAACTTTTACTATTTTTTCTACAATTTCTATCAATTGTAATTTTCGAAAAAATTTCTTTTCACATCCTGTAATAAACTAATTGCTCCAGCTTCCAAGTTATCGTCTTTTTTAGACCGTCGGAATATTAATTCGGGTCACTGTATCTTGACAGCTGACTAACCTTCCTAATATTTTTCTCATCGCATCAAATATTCAAAATCGAAGTACGCACTTTCGTCACGTTTTGCTCTTTTATTATCGCAATCGTAAAAATGTAGTCCACGAAAGAAGAAGTTGTGTGCTGTTTAAGGAAAGGATATGCCATCAGATTATCATTTTTTTCGTTTTTTTTCAACATTTTTTATGCGGTACAATTTCAAATAAAGTCGTAAAAAGTCATATAACTCAATTTTTTGCTAATAAAAAACAGAAATTCTACGAGCAAGGAATCTTCAAGTTGTTAATAGAACAAAATGCCATATTCTAAATGGTAAAAAATTCGCTTTCATTTTCCCTTTCTGGAAAACGAAATGACTTTCGGAACGTTCTAATAAAATCAAAATGTATATTACTGATTTCCAAAAGTTTAGAAATATAGATTTAGAACGAAGAGATGATATTACACAAAGCAAGAATTTTATAGAAACTCTATAGAAAAAAGTAAACAACAAAAAGTATTGAAGTTAACAAAAAAATACATTTTTGTATAGTAATAAAATCGCAAATATAGAACATAAGTCATGAACATAATTTTGAGATGTGTATACAGAACATTTGGGTAGATCTAATCTAAAAGAATAATGTGACTATATATAAACATTGTTACAGAAATAAATGAATCTGGTTAATGTATTAAAAATGTATAAGACTACAGTTTCAATTTCCACAACGTAGAAACCAGATACTATATGAATGATTTTCAAATTTTCAAATTTTTGTATTCGACTTTCTTTTTTTAAATAATATTTTCTTACACAACATACAAAGATTGGTGATATAATAAACGTAAAATAGTATATTCGATGTACGAATTTTAGAATTAACAAATAATTCAGTTATACATCACCAATCATCGAAAATTGTGTTGGGCAGTTCTTGCATTATTATTTGTGTACTGTCACGTCGCTTTCTCGATCCTTCGAAAGATGTTAGCACGACAGACAACGACTTCGGGAATTAATAGGCTTAAGGCCGGGCCACGCTCGGCCGCACGAGACGTGGTCCTCCCGAGACAAAAGAAATTCGCTTGCTCGCGCGTTCACACCACGGACCTAAGGACTGTGCGTAACTCTGGGGGGGGGGTGTACCGAAAGACGGAAGGGGTATCAACTTATGGGCCATCTTGTGACCCCCACAATGTGGTGCGCTCTATAGGCGACTTTAAATACTAGTGTAG
>CM052318.1:13285450-13406840 GCA_028455605.1 Lasioglossum malachurum | reverse complement strand
TTTTCGAGATATTGAGCTGTTCAGAGTTATGTGGGCCACCCTGTATAAAACTCTCTGAAAAGACATTGGAAGAATTCGAACAGGTTCCCCCTCCTCTCTTTTATATATATATCTAAAGTAGAAAATATGTATTGAATTATACAAAGTATTTACTAAAATTTTTGACTTTATAAGTTAATTTAATAATTTTTAGAATAATAAATCTAATGTCAATATAGACTATCAATAATAGTCTAATAATAAATCATTTGTCGTAACAAATAAAAGTTGTTTGTACTGTCATAGAAGCTCAATGACATCAAAGCGTTTTAATGCAGATGGAAAGATCTTTTTTTCGCGTATGATCTTTTTTGCAGTTCTAAACTTTTTATTATTGTTACCTTGGAAAAGCAGCTTATTCCTTAATAAGAAATGTTCAAACTCTGTTTGAGCCGCTTTGATAGGTACCGCTTATAAGACGATGGAGCAGTCGAAACATTCGTTAGTGGAATTATAAAAGATATTTGTCGTTAGAAGAGAATTATACGTTTTGCCAAGGCAAAATGTCGACTTTCAAGATATGGTCCTGCTCCCAGGAAGTTTTCTTCATCTTTTAGTTGGATGTAATAATTCCAAATGGTGGACTTTGCAAGCCGTTCTCCCCAATAAGTTGTTAAAATACGAATTACATTAGTGATCAAATTATTTTTATATTTCATGTAGAAGCTTCAGTTTTTATTTTCAAAATAATAATTCGCCAAGTAAATTATTTCTATTTTCGTTATAATAATCTTTTTAGCAGGGACTAAAAATAACAATTAATCTAAAATTTTCTACGATAAAAATGATTAATGAAAAGTTGATTATTATTGAAATTTAAGATAATGTGCACAAAATATAAAGAAAAAACTTCGAAGAGCAAAATTATTAAAAAATATCGATTTTTATACTTTTTGATTAAAAATAACAGTTATTAGTGTCCAAAACATTGGATCCTCCTCGGTAACTGTTATCGACGAAGAAAAACTGTTTCGATTGCTCAAAGTAGTTATCGATGAGAGAAGTTTATTTCGATCACTCATAACAGTTATCGATCAGAGAAATTTATTTCGAACGCTCATAACAGTTATCGATGATCGAATTTCTTTTCACTTGTTCATAATAATAATTGATGAGAAAATTCATTTTGGTTGCTTATTTAATTATTGCAGCAATTATGAGCAAGCCTGTAAAATTCAATGAGATGGTTTCGTACAGCAAGACGAATCATGAGACCATAAGAATAACACAAAATGTGTTTATTTGTCACATTAAATTTTGATCGTAGCAATAAATTTTATGAATAAAGAATTTATGAAATAATTGATTGCCTACCATTTGAAAGTTGTACTACTTAATAATAACTAGAAAAAATTTCCTTCATCAATAACTGTTATAAGCGATCAAAATAAATTTCTCTCATCGACAACTATTATGAGCAACCGAAATATACTTCTCTCATTAATAACTGTTATGAGCGATCTAAATAAATTGATCTCATCGAATAACTGTTATGAACGATCGAAATAAATTTCTCTCATCGACAACTGTTATGAGCTACCGAAATTAACTTCTCTGATTATTAACTGTTATGAGAGAACGAAATAAATTTATCTCCTCGAATAACTGTTATGAACGATCGAAATAAATTTCTCTCATCGACAACTGTTATGAGCTACCGAAATTAACTTCTCTGATTATTAACTGTTATGAGCGAACGAAATAAATTTATCTCATCGAATAACTGTTATGGGCAATCGAAATAAATTTCTCTCATAGAATAACTGTTATGAGCGATCGAAATAAATTTATCTCATAGAATAACTGTTATGCACGATCGAAATAAATTTCTCGCATCGACAACTGTTATGTGCTACGGAAATAAAGTTCTCTCATCGATAACTGTTATGAGCGATGGAAACAAATTTTTGTCATTGATAACTGTTATGAGTGATCGATATGAATTTCTCTCAACGATAAGAAAAAAATTTCGGTTACTTATAATCCTTATTTGTAACCAATACGATTTTAGTCGATGAAATACTTGCTATTCTATTTCCTTCTTTTGTTTGGTTATAACAGTTATGGTCCGCTTTTTAGTAATATGTCCATCTGATTCCAAGAGATAAATTAAGGATGACGAAAAAACGTGAAGTGTGAAAGTTAATCGTAACACTAAATTCATGAGTTATACATATATTTTGGTGTTTCAAAACTCGTATATTTAATAAATAAAACAACTGTCATTTTTCCAACAATAAAAATTTTGCGAATCGACTGTGACAGGTACTCATATCATTTATTTTGACGAGAATAATTCATGTGTTCAGATAGATACACATTGAAAAAATCGTATATTTTATAAATTAAATAACTGTCATTTGTCCAAAAATGTACTCTCAAGCATAATTTATGTGTTTATCCAGAATATTTGTTAACGATATTATCTGAAATTGCTGAGACTATAACATTTACAAATAACCTTTAAATGTAACTTTTTAGTGAATAAATGTTATTTCAAATAACATTTCTTATTTCACTTATTTCAAATAACATTTAGAGTCACTAAAAAGTTTCAGCAATTTCGAAAAATATGGTTGAAAAACGTTTATCTGGATAAACACATAAATTATGATTGAGAATAAATTAAATTAGTAGTTGCCGCAGTCGATTTGGAAAGCTTTTATTGTTGGAAAAATTACAGTTTTTCTATTTATGAAATATACGCGATTTTAAAAATGTTTATCTAGATAAACACACATAAATTATTCTCGCGAAAATAAACATGAAATTAGTATTATATTTGTCACAGTCGATTCGGAAAATTTTTATTGTAGGAAAAATAACAATTATTTAATTTAGGATATGTACGATTTTTAAATGTTTATCTATACATATAAACACATAAACTATGTTTGAAAATAAATTAAATTAGTATGTGTCACAGTCGATTTGGAAAATTTTAATTGTTGGAGAAAAGACAGTTATTTAATTTATTAAATACACGATTTTTAAAATACATAAATATATAACTCATGAAATTTTGATTGTTTTTATATTTGAAAAGTGGTTTATCCAAATACTCAAAAATACGTGTGTAAGATCCTCCTGCAAAGAATATAATAGTTCTTCTGAAAAAATTGCTAAAAGTTGGTAAAAAGAGAGCATTCCAAACCACGCATACGTACCTTTAAGAATTATAAGGTATTGTAATAATTTCAGGACCCTACTAATTTATATAGCTTTATTAACAAATTGGAGTCTTGTTCTGAACCAGAAGCGGATATTAATCAATTGAAGACGGTTTAAAAGCATAAACGGGACGTTGCGGTCTCTATTGTCATTACATGACTACACGCTCGCCGGTGCGGAAAAGTGAGGGTAATTTGTGGTTACTTTGTTCTGTATCGGGGGAGGATTCGAGGATACAATTATGGTGTCGGTGGAAAGCTCGACATTAGGTAAACACGAGGACGCTACAAGAAGGGAAGATAGATAGCTTGCTGACGATTGGTCAGGCCAGAAAGGTGAACCCCCACGAACTGGTCCTGGTCCAGGACTCCTGGAATCAGTTGGCGACCAGAAGCCGTCGCGTGCGCTTCGATGTTTTCTGGCTGCTGTTCTCGTCGGATTTACTTAACTTCCGCGCGTGTAACAATCGTAACACCCAATTAAAACAAAACCACACCGAAACTGTGCAATTACACAGACCAAATAAAATGAAACAATAGATATATTCTAACAAGTGACAATGTGTGTAACATTAAAATTGTTTCGAATGACAAGGTTTCTTCAATCTCACTGTATTTTATTTATGTTATAAGAAATTATATGTTTTTTTAAATTTCAATGGTGTCTGGTAATTAAATTCTAAAAACGAAAACAGCATACTTTCTTCTGCTTGACGAAACGTGTACTTGTTAAACTGGTTTTTCATTGTATATAAATTTGCTAAGAATTCTTTTACGTTCTACATACTTTGCGCGAGACTTTATTTTGAATAATTCTGCACGTTCCGAATAATTGCGAAGAGAAGAAACAATAAATTTTCTCATTTCCGACATTGTGCGTAATATAATACTAATTGATAAGAGATTCGGAATCTGTTCGTTTGTTATGCATCGCCGAAGCAACTAAATTGATTTTGTTTCGAAGCAAGAAGATAATTTACGAAACTGCTTGTTTAACTGTTCTCCAAAACTATTCCGTATTGTGCCACCGTAATCATTCAGTGATACTACTGTGAATCGATTCAGGAATATAGTACAAGTTTCGGGATAATGTGTGTCGAGAACTTGGAGTTTCAAATTTACAATGAAAAGTGTGTTGCACATAATACAACGAACAACGGTACAAGTGATTCAACAATTGTTTCAATAAATTTGATAATCTTAAAAATCAGAATTGTTTTCCAACGTTCAAACGGGGAGAGGGTGTCCAAGTTTTCTTTAGTTTAAAAATGTATCGTGCAATTTTATTTCGCGAAATTGAAACGTGCTTTGAAATGGTATTGTCATTTCACTGTGTAGCGCACAGAAAAATTTAATTAAAATTCTCAAACGACGAATAATTGTTTTATTGGCCGACGTCGTGTATTGAATATTCAACAGTCTTCTATATGTAGGTATGTGTACTCGGAAGCCTCGCGACTTTTACTTTCTACGAATTCCGTAAGAAACAGTTCTTAAATACTGTAATGCAAAATCGGCATCCGTCAATGGAAAATAATGTTTGAATAATTACTAAGTCCTTCGAAATAGTTTATCTCAAACAAAATAAGTTAAAGCCTGAATAAGAGTTTGATCAAAATTCGTATGAAAAATTGTTCTCGTTTGTTGCTGGAACGTATTGTTGCATACCAAATAATTTTGCATGACTAAATCAAGTAAAAAATAAAATTATGAATTATACACGTACAAAATTTGTGCATATTCTATATACTATTAATAATTATTTAAAATTAATTTTTTAGCGATAATTTAATTTTCAATTTTTAATAACATATTTCAATAATTATTAAATTATGTTAAATTTTATATAAAATTAAATCTCTCTCTCTCTCACTAATTTACTGCTATTTCAAAATAATATTGAATATTGTGTATGAAATTTTTATACCTAATATTATTACCTTCTAATGTGTGTGATATTGAATTATATAAAATTTTATAATAATGGACCAAATATCTGGCAAGAATATTTTTTCCGAAGGTCATTTTTATCGGAGTTATCAATGTCATCGATGTTTTTTGATACATAACTACATTTTTTATATTACATCGTGTAACTGACCGAAAAATACATTCAGATATGTATAATAACATCACGTAACAAATATTTTTTGCATCACAATAACCTGAAGAGATGGACCACGCAAAGGAACGCCTATTTTCGAAGTTCAAGGTCATTTGAAGGTCACGTTTTTATAAATATTTGAATGTATTTTTCGATCAGTTACATGATGCAATACAAAAAAATGTAGTTATGTATCAAAAAATATCGATGATCTTGATAACCCCGAAGAAAATGACCTCCGGAAAAAAATAATCCTGCCAGATATTTGGTACCTTGGCACCATGTATATTACATAACAAATATTTTTTGCTTCACAATAACCTGAAGAGATATTTAGGTGTCCTTATTTAAACGGGCCTCCCTATGTGTGTGTGTATACTGTAATATAAAATTTAAAAAAAATGCTGGTGTATTAAATTCAACAGCATTTAGTACGATTTTTATTTATTATGGATCTACAAATGTTATTACCAATGAAAATAGAATTTTATTTGGTGCCACTTTCTTGAAATTTGTCTACAAAAATTGAAAATTGCATAAACATACGATGTATATAGTATTATACTATAACGCAGGGTTTTGATAAAAATCGAAGGTGTCACTTCAATATTTTGCTGAAACGAACATGTTGCGAAATGTAGGAAGTCGTCCATAAATACTGCAGTAATAAAATGACTCCCGATTTCCTTGGAGCTGATAAGCACTGCAAATCTTGACGCAGATCCGCACTTTATGTGAGAATATTTCCGGATCATTTGTTAAGTAGAATCCGAATTTTTGCACGAGACGCTTTTCTCAAAACTTCTACCAAATGTGAACGAAGAATCGCGTTAATTTCAAAGAAATAAAAAATTAATCACTTTGCCGTTATCTTACGTTTTTATAAACCATAAATCTTTACAAAATGCTTTACTGATTACGTATACACTGCCGATCCTTTTGCAACATAGGAATTTTCTATCTGAATTAACTGTAGTGAAATAGAAATTTATTTTCTTTCTTACAATTAGTATGTTTGTTACGTTGGAAATAAAAAATGTAGGTTTAAATTCTTCTAACGTTGTTACTATCTTAAATTACACCTACTATTTAATTGTTTCAATCACTGCTTACAATCCACTGTTTACTCATTAGCACAGCTTATTAGAATAAACGAATATGAATTAATTTTTCACAAGTATTACACATTTGAATAAACGAAGCGTTATGAAGCAATTGCGTAACATCATTTTCACAACATATTCGTTCATGTGTAAAACGAATCACGTCTGATTTTATTAGATTCCCGTCGGAACGCAATCAATTTTTTAAGACCCCGTTGTTTTCAGATACAAGTCCATGTACGCGAAATTTAATTCTAGAACGTGCTCGCTACAAAATCAGATTACGAAAATTTTTTGCATAATCTGTCCGGACTGCGTACATGTTTCATACTTAACCCTCGTGTGTCCGTAATAAATGAAATTTAAACCCTGCGACAACTTAATTGAGATTCAAATTCAAGCTTTAATTTCTACTCTTTTTATTTTCAAATCGTCACCAAACATTTCCATTCTGAAAGATTTAAACATTTCCATTTTGAAAACTTTAAACATGTGAACATTACAATTCTGAAAGATTTAAACATTACCATCCTGAAACGTTTCGACATTTAAACATTTTCATTCTGAAAGATTTAAACATTTCCATTCTGAAAGATTTAAACATTTACATTCCGAAAATTTTAAACATTTCCATTCTGAAAGATTTAAACATTTACATTCCGAAAATTTTAAACATTTCCATTCTGAAAGATTTAGACATTCATACATTTTCATTCTGAAAACTTTGAGCGTTAAAACATTTTCATTCTGAAAGATTTAAACATTTCCATTCTGAAAACTTTAAACATGTGAACATTTCAATTCTAAAAGATTTAAACATTTCCATCCTGAAACGTTTAGACATTTAAACATTTTCATTCTGAAAGATTTAAACATTTCCATTCTGAAAGATTTAGACATTTAAACATTTTCATTCTGAAAACTTTGAGCGTTAAAACAGTTCCATTCTGAAATATTTAAACATTTCCATTCTGAAAACTTTAAACATTTAAACATTTCCATTCTGAGAGATTTAGGCATTTAAACATTTTCATTCTGAAAGATTAAAACATCTAAACATTTCCATTCTGAAAGATTTAAACGTTTAGACATTTACATTCTGAAAAATTTAAATATGTTTAACATTAACCGAACCACATCCGGTAAAATGACTAGTTTCATTTGTTATTTCATAATTATCGAAACCACAAAGGTGCTTCCTTTAGAAATTATGAAATACAGTAAATGTTTGTATATAAAAATTGCGAGAAATGAAAACAAATTCAGTCTCGTAATTTTTATAACACGACGTATACACATCTTGTGCTCGACACGGTCTGTGTTAAAATTGCTTTGCTAAATAATATGCTCGATGAGTAATAAAATGAAGGTTAGACTGTTTTCATTGGTAAAAGTATTGGGTTGTGTAATAAATTCCAGCGTTTTCTGTATTTTATTTTTTTCCCGCAATTTTGTGTTTTGTTAGGCGAAGTATACACGCGGACGAAATTTCTATAAGAACACTACTATTTTGATATTATGATTGAAAGGAGGCTAGAAAATAATTGGGGAATATAAGAATGCAGAAAACAATATTCTGAATTAAAAGAAACTGCTTTATTTTTGTTATAAATAAAATATTACAACTTAATGTACATAAGTGTAACGAAATTTCTATAAGAACAATCTAATAAAAATTCGAACAAAAAACTAAGTTTATAATATTAGTATTTACTATACTTCCACCGTTATATTTAAATTTGTTTAAATTAAAATTGAAGTGATTAATCACTTCAAATATTCTATTTCCCATACTACAAACTAATTTTTGCAACGTTGTTTTATGGATTTGATTCCACTCATATCTCACTACGTTTTATAACTCTTTAATATTGTTATACTGCTTCCCATTTTTATACATATATTGCTCGTGATAGGATTCCCCATAAATTTTCTATTGGGTTTAGATCGGTGGAACGTGACACGGCCAGTTCATTAGTTGCAAATTCTTTTTTAACCGACTTCGAAAAAGGAGGAGGTTACTCAATTCGATCAGTATCTGCCTTTTTTCTCGGTTTTTTTTCTATGTATGTTGACCGATTACGCCGAGATGGATGGACAAATCGGACCAAAACCTTCTGCATCTTGTAGAGTATGTCCCCGATTGGTCCCTCGAAAACAAATTTGCATTTTTCCATTCTTTGCGGTTTTTATTGCAAATAACCAATAAGACCAGAAAAATATCCTACGGTGTTCTACAAATACTGCTCGTTCCACTAAAAAGTGTGAAATAAAAAAATTTTATAAAAAAAAGTTAATCGACTTCGGTAAGACGCACTAAAAAATATGAAATAATTTCCATTTAATTTATGTGAGAGAATACACACGAACTTAAATACAATACAATCTTTTCGGAGGCGGTGCAAAATTGAAAATTTTCGACACTGGAAATTACGAAAATCCTTAAATTCTTCTACATGCTTTCACATATTAATGTATCTTCTCTTCCCACCTACTGGGAATCCTACCTACTGATTTCCAAGTCCATCATATTCCAATAAAATCATAATCAGCAACATCTGTCATTTGAAAAATATTAAATTTTTCGCCGCCTCCGAAAAGATTGTATTGTATTTAATTTCGTGTGTATTCTCTCACATAAATTAAATAGAAATTATTTCATACTGTTTAGTGCATTTTTTTAGTCCGTTTTTTCGAAGTCGGTTTAATTTTTTTGGTCTAAACCACCCCGGGGTGTTCTTAGCATTGTGTATTGCTGCGTTATCCTGATGAAAAATAGCGTTGTCGTAATGATTTTCTGCGGTGAAGCAAATTAAAGTGTCTTCTAATAGGGCGATGTATTTTTCTGCGTTCATTCTTGTACAAATTTTGCATATGGGTGTTTTTGAATTATAGCTGGACGCAGCCCACACCATTAAACTTCCACCGCCGAAATTCCTACTCATTGCTAAGGCTATATCCTTACGTAAATCATGCCAATAGTATTTAAAACCGTTGGGACCGTCTAGATTGAATTTTTTTCATCGGAAAATATAACATTTTTGCACTCTTGACGCCAGGTCATGGCATGACCTAGGTAAGAAGTGGCTTCATTACTTTTTTACTCCATTTGAAACGTGGCGATGGTCTATCACTTACCATCGCTAACCATCTTCACTCCATATGGGCTTTACTCAAAAACTTGGAGCTTGGGTGGCATACAACTTGAGTGAGATGTCGAGCAGACGTCCGGAATGAACTTCTCTGCCTCCTGGAACATCCATTGAAAAAGCTTGAAAAATTATTAAAATTAATTACTTTGGAAAGTACTAACCTATGTATGTCGAAACGTTAGTAGTTCAGTAAACTAAGACGTTACACAAGTAAGTAAACGCTAACGTCTTAGTACGACAGTAATGGTGTTATATGTATATATGTATATAATTACGTTTGTGTTTCTCTTCGGTGGAAAATTTTCGCGTCCTCTCGTATAACTTGCATTGTTGAATCAGCTTATTTCGAAAAAACTAAAAAACTACTGGACCAAATTGGACCAAAATCTAATCAGCTCTAAGTTACAGCGGGGCACATCGATTGCATCATTCATCATTCTGATCGCGTTGTTACTTTTTCAGAAAACGTTAACGAAAAATTTGATAACATACGTACGGACATACATACGCACACACATACAAACATTTTGCTGAAAATAGTCTAAAATGACTCCAAGGGCCTTGAAACGTGAATAAAAAATCGATTTTCGATTTTCGGGGCCATTACAATAACTTCCCTATAAATCGGGAAATAAAAAAACGCGGGAATTTATTACACAACCCAATATAATGAAATTGTTCATTTATAAGTTGAAATCGGATACCTACTTTCTCTGCAACAATCTAATGCTTTCCTCCGTTTACGCAGAAAAAAAAGATGGCCGCAATCATCATGGATCACAAAGTTTACAACGGTACCATTCCCTCAGCCACGATTCCCTTGAAAACCTAATTTCGACTTCCTGAATGCACTTCCTGAACGAATGGACGGTAAAACAATTCCTTTTATGGCCAGTTCCGAATTCAAAGTGCAGTATCATTAATAGGCCCGATTTCAAGCCACTTGTTCTCCCATTGAACCGTGAAAATATTACGAGAACGCGTTCTTAACGCGACTAAATCCCGCGAGTAGATACGATTTCAAGGTTTAAACGAGTAAAGTATCAAAACGCGCGAGGGGCCACGGAAATCGTACTCGTGCCATAACTTCAATTAATATTGAAGTATAATTAATATTTTCGCGAGTTTTATTTTAATTATTCATTCTTTTTAATTATACAGATTTATTTGTGTATCATTTAAAGTTTTATTTAAAAGTAAGCTACAGACATCATAATTTTAACTTTGAATAAATCAATTCTAAATAATTAATTTTGTTTTAATTATTCATTCAGTAACTATAGAAGTGAATTAATACGATACCAGATTGTAGAACATGATATAGTAATCGCATTCGGTAGCGTGCATGATAAACGAATACTTAATCATTATAAAAGTAGACAATTACGATAAAATTGATCATGAAAGTACAAAATTAACTGATAAATAGAATGCATACAATATTATGAATACGTACTAGTGTAAGGTGGAGGTTCTACAATTAACTGATTTTAGAAAGCTGTGTATAAAGTTTTTGTTTAACGTGTAACAACATTGAGATAAATATTGTATTATTGTATGCATTGATATTACCGTCAAAATTAATGTTTATCGGCATGTTATTCACAGCTTGCATTATACTGTTTTGTTAAAAAGATTATGAAAAATATTATCGGAGCGTTGCAGTATTACTTTACTTGAATCTAGAATTATAATTTATCCATTTGTGACAAAGGAAATTGCACGTTTATTAGCTGTTACAAAACATCTTCAAACATGTTGAATAATTCTATCGATAACGAACGCAGTAGTATAGTGAACAAACAAATTTCCCTGATAAAAGCAGCTTCTTCGTAGATACATATGTGTCGTGTGATTCACTTGAAGACCAAAATGGCGGACACGGTGACTCTGTTAGCGACGTTAACCTTTATTGGTAAGTCAGAATTTAATATTTATGGATACTATATGAGGAAATAGAATTTTTCTGTTTCCATAAACGGGCTCATGTGCATACCAGTTATGTAATCACTCGCCTGCTGATCTTTATGCATTTATGGCTTCGAAAAATTTCATAAAAATGCTGGAATATAAAATTCCACAGAATTTAGTACGATTTTGATTTACTTCAGATCTACAAAGACTACTACCACTGAAAATAAGTAGTGTTCCTTCTCGACAATTCTTTCTCGAGAATTTCTCGAAAAATTGTATAATTGGTTATTTCTCATTTCTCGAGAAATGAAAAATGTTGAGAATTCAGGAACACTAAAAATAAGATTGTACGTGATTCGAATTTCTTAAAATTTGCATACAAAAATTGAAAATTCCGTGAACATCCGCAGTCTACTTATAATGATTGTGAAATTACCGAACAGATTTCGTAAAGATAGAATATCATCAGCCAAAATGAGTTCAAAAAGGAACTGATCTCCCAACTGAATTTTCGTCTTTGTTACGTCCTAAGGTAAACGATTCAAAAGAGGAAATTTTAATTTAAAGATTTGGATAGAGAATCAACACGCAGTTTTGAACCTACCTGCATTCACCGGCTTCGGATTGGGTAATTGAGGACTTCTTAAGAAATGTTGGGCTTGTTTGTGGATTTGGATAGTTTAAATCAAAGTTGTGCGTGTGTGCGTGCGAGCGTGTGTGTGTGGGTATACTCTTTTAAAAATGATTTGAAGTATCGATTTAAGTAAAAATAAACAAGAATATATTCTCAACAACAAATTTCAGATACATTGATTTATTAGAATCTTATGGTAAATTGTTACTGCATTTACCGTAAGATTAGTTTCGCTCGTCTGGAGGTTGATGAACGGACAATCGCTTCGACAACCAAATGATGATGATGCTGATAATTACAATTACACCAGCGCACAGAGGGAAATTTGGCACGAAAACGTGGAAAAAACTATTCTAGCGTTATATATAGGCTCGAGATTATAATATTATGTATCGTTGGATTCGTCTTAAGATCAGCTATAGCATTATGAAATCCAAAACACATTTTACCATTTAAAAAATCAAATTCACCTCACACAATTTTTTGTAAAAAAAAATTCTTTTTTTAACTTTCATATATTGAAATTTGTAGATATCTGAATACTGTTCCACTTTTGTTCGAAACATTTTTTCCTTAGATTTTATCGAGAACCCATGAAAAATCGTGGCAATAGTGGAATATTTGCACTATTATAACTTGAAAAATATTTAAGAAAAAAATATTTTATTATAGTGTTCTGGAAATCTCTAAAAACAAGCTACAAGAAAATGCAATAAAAAATAGGGAGTTCTATTAAAGAAATTGAAGATAACCTTCACGTGACTTTCAAACGATTATCCAAGGTCAAATCAATGACACCATTTTATGTCCTCCTTGAAACCATGCAACTTTTGTCTGAAACATTTTTCTCCAAAATGCTTCATTTCCGAGATGTACGTCTGTTTCACTTTAAATGACTCACCCGGTATATTATAAGAACATTTTAAGATTATTTGTACAGTAATTCTGCGATCGAAGTCCCAACACCGTGTTTTGAACGGACTTCAATAGTATAGGGTAGCTATATTTTTATGACTGCGTCTACCACGCGAGACTTCAAACAACGAGCCGAACATAGAGATGGACAGAATGAAATAGCTGAAATGTATATCAACAGAATGTATACCAAAATTTTATCTTCTTTATCTTTCATTATTTTTTTATGGAACTTTCACCATCATATTCGTGGCGTTTTTCTAATGCAAAATGATATTCTAATTTCAACTGTATTTAGTGGTTTAATCAACGGTGGAAGTTTCAAACGCAACGAAGAAGAGCGTATTGGAAAGAAAGAGACGTGGACAGTCGGCGTCACCGGTACAATTCAAAGGCCAACATTGTCGCTGTTGTTCGTTGCCTTCGAAACTTCCACCGTCGATTAAACCACTAAATGCAGTTGAAATTATATCGTGTTTGGTGTCATTTTAATCAGAGAAATGCCAGAAATAAGTTAGTGAAAGTCCCATAAAGAAATAATGAAAATTAAGAAGTTCGAAAATTCGGTTCACTCGAGTCAATGTGTGGTATTCACACCGATATACCCGAGCCGACATCAATCGTCGCCGCCCTACGGAGCAGTGATGCCATATGGGGTACCGATCGGTACCCAAATTCTCGTAAATGCTCTCCTCCTGTTCCCCTTCCACTATCCTATTCTATCGCCCCACCGTCATTCCCCTCACGCGCCACATTATGACCGTAGATACGTTGCGCGTGCGCGACGAGGATTGAGTGGGGCGAATGCGAGACACGTTGCGCGTGCGCGATGAGGACGCAACAATAATGACAGGTGACATGACATTTCGCAGGTTTTAGGTCATTGCCGCGTATCGTATCGTACCTATTGTAAACATTCTTTATTATAAATAAAATGAATTTTAACACGTGAGAGTTGCAGTCGCGAAGCGAAGTATGAATTTTCACGCTGAGGGTTAAGGAATGGACTTAGCAAGTTTTGAAACTACCTTTTTCAATGCATTTATTCAAAAGTTTGTATTGGGAAGTAGAAACGAATTGTAGAATTGAATACTATCATTGTACATGATAGGTACGATACGATACGCGGCAATAATCTAAAACCTGCGAAATGTCATGTCATCTGTCATTATTGTTGCGTCCCTATCGCGTACGAGCAACGTGTCTCCCATTCGCCCCACTCAATCCTCGTCGTGCACGCGCAACGTGTCTATGGTCATAATGTGGCCAGTGAGGGGAATGACGGTAGGGCGATGGAATAGAGGTCTCTGGTCATCAGAGAGGGGGTACAACATATATCGTTGCTTTCCCCCCGTCAGGCAACACTGCTGCGGAGCAACTCGGCGTTGACAGGCAGTGGAGTGGGTAGGCACTGTACTTCGATCGTACAGGCGACCCAGGACTTTGTTGGCTTACAATCACAAATCTTTACCGAATTTAATGAATCCAAAGAGAGCACACAGACTCACACAGAACTATAACAAAATCGTCGATAAAGTTTTCTAATCGTAAAAAAACTTACAGAATTATTGGTAATGTTCAAATAATAATAACAATACTAATTTAGATGATAACAAAATGAAATCTGTGCGAAAGTGCTCTGCACATCCACCTGAAAAACTTTTGTAATACAAGAATTTACAAAATTTTCCTTAAATCACTTGAAAATCGCCAATGAACGGACGCTGTTTTAGAGATTGTTTAAGAACGCAAAGCGCGCCGTAAAATCTCTCGACTTTCGATGAAGTTTACTACTTCTCGGCGTTACAAATAGAAAAAACAACATTGAAGCCTTATCTTCAGATCTTTAAATACGACGGACAATAAAAATTTTATGACATACGCAAAATTTAGAAATCGATTTTTTTCCACGTTTTCGGGCCAAATTTCCCACTGTGCAGCGAGTATACACGCTTTTGACTGTCCCTTTAAACACACACACAATTAAAACTGACAATATGAACGAGAAGTATATATCTGAAGAATTTTTAATGTAGAGAGACTGACTTTAAAGTCTGACTTTAAACTTTGACTTTGACGAACGATGACAACGACAACTGAAGAAATTTTGATATTGACTCAACTAACTTTGATGAACAATGACGACTAGACTGAACATTGATATTTACTGAACTCGTCCTCTTGAAGAGCCATCCCTTTTACGTAGAGTATTTCACCTAACTCGACCACATTAAATATTTTTGTTGTTTTTAAAGATACGTCAGAAGTCTGAAGGACAAAGTTGAATGGTAAAATGGGGCATACGATTCCAACAAGAATTTTTTGGAGATATGAAGGTCACCTACATTTTTTTAAATGGAACCAGTTATTTTTAAATATATCAATCGATGCAGCTGGACATTCGTTATAAAAAAGTACTAACCTATTTATGTCGAAAAGTTAGTAGTTCAGGAGATATATCAATTTAAAAAATAACTCTCATACGCTAACGTCTTATTATTAGTACGACCGTAATGGTATTTTAGAGTTATTTAAATTGATATATCTCCTGAACTACTAACTTTTCGACTTACATAGGTTAGTACTTTTTTATAACCAATGTCCAGCTGCATCGATTGATGTATTATAAAATACCTGGTTCCATTAAAAAAAAAATGAAGGTGACCTTCATATCTCTAAAAAAAATTACATAAAAACACAAAAATTTTTTTGGTATCGTATGAGCCCCATTTTACCATTCCACTTTGTCCTTCAGACATTTGACGTATCTTTAAAAACAACAAAGCTATTCAAGGTGGTCAAGTTAGGTGAAATACCCGGTAGATTGGTCGATCCATTGTTTTAAGCTCTATGTCTCTGGCTTAATCATCATGGGGTGAACGCATCCTCATCATCATCATTTCTTAGTAATCACATTTCTTCTTAATATGTCGTTTGCATTTTGACCGGATGTTTAATCTTTGATTCATTTTTATCATCCTCTTGACTAGATCATATTGCTCTGCACATTGCACATCCTCCCAGGTCAGGGGTCACCAACCTATTGCTCATCGATTCTTTTGACCATTACGTAGTGTCTTTCTTAGTTTCCTCTGGACTATCTCTACATTCATCAGTGATGAACAGGTATCAACGGATGTTACGTCTAATTATTCGCTCGCATGTTCTATTTCGGATTATCTCACATGTTTAATGAGACAGATTTCGCTGTATTCTTAATTTGTTCAATGAAGATTTAAATTCAATATGACTTTTAAGTTTGCTTTCGATTTCGCAACTGCGAAATACATCTTATGCGTTTTTCTTAATTCTATCACACGTAATGTGCTATAGTATACTATAGTTTAATATATTAATTATTAATTATGGTATTTTATATTTTATTTCCCGTACAACATTGTTAGAACAAGTACAAAAGAAAATTCAGAAAATGTATGTTACACATGATTGATTTTATCAATTATTATCAATGGCTGAACCACCGGACGTGACATCTTTAATTGAATCTACAAAATTGATTCTTATGTGATTTTGTGTAATTTTTTATGGGTCTACATTATCTCAAACAATCGGATCTCCAGCAACGCGGATTCTTTTGACAAATTTCATTTTTGAAGTGAAACTTCTTTTGGCAGGTTGTAAGCCTAATTCGCGTCACGGAATTCGCGACACGAAAAAGAGTAACGGTCAATAATAATGTAGCTGAGGAAATATATTTTATACGTGTAATACTCTTCCTATTCTTACCGACTATACAGAGTAAGTATAAAACGTTACGCGTTCTCGTGTCGCAGCTGGTTGTGCCCTACCCCCTCTTCTCTCCGTTGAGTGCGGTGAGCAACGCCAGCGCGTTACTCACTTTCGAGTCGCTGGCAGCTGTCCTATACAGGCTGACCCAAAATTCCTTCAACAGCCGGAAATGGGAGGTTCCTGAGATCATTTGAAGTAACATTTTCATTTGCAAAAATGTTATTCGCGGCTTTGTTTAGGAGTTATTAACGAAAAATGCGGACCAATCGGAGCGCGACTTAGACGCGAGTTGGCACAGTCGGTCCGGCGCGCTAGCTGTCTATTGGCCAACTGTGTCAACTCGCGTCTAGGTCGCGCTCTGACTGGTTCGTATTTTTCGTTAATAACTCCTAAATAAAGCCGCGGGTAACATTTTTTCCAAGGAAAATGTTGCTTCAAATGACGTCAGGATCCTCTCATTTCCGGCTGTTGAAGGAATTTTGGGACACCGTGTATAATATATAATGTATAATATATGATATATATATATATATATATATATATATATAATATATATTATGAGAGTGAAACCCTGTTTTCTCTCATCTCCACAGCGCGTATAGAAGCAAAATGTAAACAAATGCCGCGCCGGGACAGCCTTACGTTGCCGCAGAGCGTGCAGAAATACATACGAAAAATTCAATACAGTATTAGCGATAGTTTTTTGCGAATATCTCGAAAACTAAAATCGAGCGGCGGTAACATGTATAGGAAAAAGTTGTTCAGAATGATGACCTTGACAACATATTTCAACGTCATCAAAATCGGTGAGGAAGCCCCTAAAGTAAATAATTACCAAATGTTTTTATCGTAAAATGAATCAGAAAGGAGATATTGTCAAAAAACTGCTATTAGGCGCCATTTTTCCAATATGGCGGCGCGAGAGGCAAAGATACGAGGTGGCAAAGTTGAAATTCGGAAAGAGCACATCGAAATATATAAAATTACCCATTTTCAAAACTCCCGGAAAACTTTCCAGGTAACCTCTTTTTTCAAACCAAATGATAGGCCGCGTCGGAATCGGTACTACGCCGGTTGACCGGGCGAGAGAACAGCAATTACATAAGTGGTACCAATTTCCGGTGGAATACGCGATTTTCGGAACAAAGAAATCAGCCCGCGTCGGCAGCAATCCGAGATTCTTGGCCGGCGCGGGGGTAACGATGGATTTGACAAAATGATTGTAAAATGACTGTGTGCGGGGTGGTAATTCGGCGGAACTCGCGCTAGTCGCTCTCACTGGGAAACTCGCCTAAGAAAATCACAAAGGGGCAGCCGTTAAAATGGCTTCATGAAAACACGCGGTCGTCTTTAAGACGAACCGCGAGCAACTGAGAAATATTACACAAAAATGTCGCCTGAGCCACTTGGAAAATCGTTCAAGAAACAAAATCGTAAGACTGCAGTCTGATTGGCACTTACACTACTCGTGAAAAAGATAGCCCAGGTGTGCTATTTTTAATTTCTCAATGACGCATGTAAAGTTTTACGCGCGCGCGCGTGTGTGTGTGTGTAACGTATGTATAATATCAAATCATTATGAGCTCAGAGTATATACATATATGCGGTTCGTTGAAAATAATGAAAAATATTATAAGGTTTAGTGTGTGTAACAAAAAAAATGGTTTTATTTTAAGAAAATAATAATGAACAAATTGTAGCTGATAATAATTACTTATCGAACATATATACACTAATCGCGCAAAACCTGTCGATCGAAACTTGTCGAGCGCCTACCCACTCCACTGCCTATCAACGCCGAGTCGCTCCGCACGGCGACGAATGATGTCGGCTCGGGTATATCGTTGTGAACACCACAGATTAACTCGAGTGAATCGAATTTTCAAACTTCTTAATTTTCATTATTTTTTTATGGGACTTTCACTAACTTATTTCTGGCATTTCTCTGATTAAAATGACACCAAACACAATATAATTTCAACTGTATTTAGTGGTTTAATCGACGATCGAAGTTTCGAAGGCAACTAATAACAGCAACAATGTGGGCCTTTAAACTGTGCCGGCGACGGCGACACGCTTCGGTCACCCGATCCGTATCTCATTCAGTTCTTCTCTACGTTCGGCTCTCTATTGAAGTCTCGCTCGGCGCGATCGACGTAGAAACGCAGTCAAAAAATATACCACCACTCAAAACCTGTCGCTCCAGCCCCCGGCTGTTCACCTGAAACAGGATTTGCTGGGCCCGTACTGAGGAGTATCCGGGACGAAATACTTTGATGTCACCTCTTTTCGTAATTTACATAATATTCATAATAAATTCTTTTTCCGATACTAAAACTGTTTTTCTATTGTAGATTGGAGCGTATTATGTAATGAATTTATTTGAGGGAGTAGACTTCCAGGATTGCAAGGGTGCAGGATGCGTCTTCTCATTTCTCGATAAAATACAAACATGGGGTTTTTCACTAGTCAAAAACGCTAGATAAAAGATCGATCTAGGACGCTATCTGCCTCAAAAGTCCTATTTTTACGTTTACGAGGCGTAATTTGCATTAC
Organism: Lasioglossum malachurum; assembly: GCA_028455605.1. NCBI lineage: Eukaryota > Metazoa > Arthropoda > Insecta > Hymenoptera > Halictidae > Lasioglossum > Lasioglossum malachurum. The sequence goes on along the minus strand of CM052318.1, from coordinate 13,387,503 downwards.
TCGGCAGCTTGAAGCTATGAAAATAGCTATATGCGCAGTCGTATTCTTCCGAATAATGCAAATTACGCCCCTTAATACCTCTGTCAGTTATGTATATATGAAAAAACTCTTCAAACAAAAGTTGTAGTATATAAGGAGGTGAATATAGCATCAAAGAAAAAAAATTTTTTCAAGGTCATTTTTTCAAGTTTTCAAGGTCACGGATGTTTTTTCTATTAACAACTGATTATGCTACATATGGATTCTTACAGAGAAAAAAATACAAATTCAACGATATATTCCAATGTATATTTATGTCAAGGTTTAAAAAAAGAATTTCAAATTCGTTGAGCGTCGGCTTCCCATGATCCAATCGGCCCCAAATTTTTTCCAGATCACTTTCTCAACAGTTGTCACAATTCTGGGGGCGCCCGGGGAAAAATTTAGCAAAATAATTTTCATCAATTATAGCTAAGGTCCACCCCCTACACACTACACTCTACAGCAGTGATGAGCAACCCCATGGCCCGCTAGCAAACTGCCTGCGGCCCGCCGGAATCCGGCGGCGCGGCGCACAGTGGTCTAAAACGCGAAATTTATATTTTGTATAACTATTAAACTATTAAAGATATCAACGTGAAATTTGGAGTGTAGGATATTAACATATGTGTAATCTTTTTTAATAATGTATAATGTGGTATACTTTTCGTTTATTTAATAGCTTTTTTTACTATTTTTTAAACATATTTACAAATTTAACAACTTTTAGCAAATTTTTTTGAAACGGAATACATTCAGCTTAGTCAATATATTATTCTTATAAATTTTTGAAAAAAAAAATAAATTATCCTTAATTCTCCTTGTAAGTATATTAATATAAACTGTACTAAACGATGGTAATACTGAACTAATGCATAAAAAGTATACTCATGTAGGCACTAAATATAAACTGCACAAAACAAAATTTAAGTAAAAAGGAAAAAACATTGTATATAACGCTCAAAAAATTGTAGCATTGCATAAAGATTTGAAGTGTTTATATAGAGTCTAAAGTGTGTGTTTCTTAGTTGTGGATGCCAACGATGGATGCGAGAACCAATACGCACAGCCGCCCGGACGGCTTTAAACAATAATAACTTTTAATATAGGACGATCTAGGAAGTGATTCTTGCATGATTACATAGAGAAAAGTATGCTGAACATATTCCATTTTGTCAAATTCTATGGTCTCTTATGACTCAAAAGATATTCTTTGCGAAGTCTTGATAATGTTGCAACTTTTCTTCATTACATTTAGCGTAACATTTTTAATGCATTACAAATACTAATTTTCAATTAACAAATGGTAATTTACAGCTTAAAGATAGACCTTTCATTTAGAAAAAAATTGGAAGCAAAATATTAAATAGGATCGTCAGGGCATCTTAAAGAAGAAGAGCATTTTTTTCCATGAGAAAGGCTATCTTCAAAACTTCCAACTTTAACTGTTCGTTACAGTAATGGTTTTTATTAAATTTTATTAATATTTTCATTTTCGAGGTTGATGGATATTTAGAAAGCAATAAACACTCAACAGATATCTATATGATACAGTTGGTTTTTGGGCAAAATGTCACTAAATTTTGCGTTTTAGACTACTGTGCGGCGGCGCGGCACGAAGCGGTGCGACGCGACAAAGTATTTAATATTGCGTTCGTTGCCGGTTGTGGCCCGCGCGTAGTCTTAAGGTGTTTTTATACCGACGTCCTCGGCGGACTTTAGTCCGCGGACTCGGCCGTAAATTTCGAGCGGATTGACGGAGCCCGCTGTGCCCCGCTGTGCGTGGCACAAAAAGAAGGTCTCTATGGATTCCGCGGCTTCACGGTACGTTTAGTTTAGGGAAACGATAGCTTCCCTCTAAGGCGGTAGGATAGCTTCAGATTGTAAGTAGCAAATAATTAAGGTGTTACTAGAAAACTTGGGTTTGCGAATTTTCGCTTTTTGTCCTTATACGAACAAACACAACATGTAAAAATTTCATACATTTTAATTTAATTTAATTTCATCAATTTTTTAAACAAATCTCGACCGATCCAGACATGGAGAATCACGCTAGAGTAGTCACGACATATAATTTTGAAACACCCTGTACAGTCGGTCACAAAAATATTGGGACAAAATTGCAATAAATCGGAATTGTAGAAAAAATACTGAAAGTTGCATTTCAGAATCTTTTTATGTGGGCGTATATTGAAAATTTTGAAAAATACGTTTTGTAGATCTGTGTCAATTAAACACATTCTGAAAATTTCATAAAAATCGGTCGACGGTGCAATGAGTTACAAACGTTTAAAGATGGTGCAAATTGCAATTTTTCACGATTTCGGCCTGTAACTGCAATAAATCTAAGGATTCTTACTTTTCTCAATGCCTGTCGTTTTTTCCCGCATCAACCGATTTCGATAAAACTTTCACAGTGCATATAATTGACACAGATCTACAAAATGTACTTTTCAAATTTTCAAAATAGGCCCACCCACATAAAAAAGTTGAAAATGCAACTTTTAGTATTTTTTGTACAATTCCGATCAATTGCAATTTTTGAAGAAATTTCTTTTCACATCCTGTAGTAAACTAATTGCTCTTGCTTTCCAAATAAGTTCAAATCGCATGATCCAATATTAAAAAAGTTATCGTCTGTTAAAAGTTTCCTAAAAAAATTAGAAACACATTCGTGATCGTGAGTTTGCGATCACTGTGATACATCACCGAGAGTGATTTTGAACGCCATCTCTAGTGTTAATAGGAAACACCCAAAAAAGGAACATTCTTCATGTGGCACTAATCACTTATGCGGTGTCTTATTCACTGATGGCAATTGTCAGCAATTTTTAAATGAATTTTAATGAACACTCTTTGTTTAGACATCTTGTCACAAAGGTTGTTACATTTTTGAAGTTTGGTCATCGTCGCATAAGAAATCATCCTCATAAACATAAAATTGAGTTGTCTGTGAATGCGAAACGGAAGAAACACGGAGAAAAAATGCAAGATATTTTTTACATTAAGCAAGTAATGTACACATTGTGTAATTTACGTTAGACTGTATTTTAATTACATTTTATTTCAATTACATTCATAATTCGCGTAATTAGCTGCTACATTAAGGAAAAGGTTCGAATTATATAATGCAATTGCAGTGTACAGTAAATTCTAGATATTTTTCCAACGGCCTGTGTGTTCTGCACGGAGCCATATCGTGTAGACATTTTTTATGACCGCGACTATCGCGGCGCACAGACCGGCCGAACGTAAGAAAGGACAGCATGTAAACACGGATCGCACGGCCGAAGTGTATCAGTGTGAACCACTACTAATCGAATTTCAAAACTTCTCTATTTTGCATTATTTTTTATGGGACTTTCACCAACTTATGTCTGGCATTTTTCTGATTAAAATGACACCAAACACGATATAATTTTAACTGTATTTAGTGGTTTAATCGATGTTGAAAGTTTCAGGCGCAAGGAAGGACAGCGAACACGCGGGTATTGTCATTTTAATCAGAAAATGCCACAAATAACTTCGCGACAGTTCCACAAAAAAATAATGAAAAATAGAGAAGTTTTGTAATTCGGTTAGTAGTGATTCACACCAATATACCCGAGCCGAGATCAATCCACGACGCCCTATGGAATGGCTAGGAACTGAATAAATTTTGGGTAGAAGGTCGCAGGAAAATATCGAGAATTTATTGAATAATTGAATTACGTAATTCAATTACAATGTACAGTAGAACTACGATTATCCGTGCTAATTAGTGGAACATGAATATTGGGATAATACAACAATTACATAGTTTGAGTGAAGAACTTAATCCTTATTGAAGTGTGCAGTAAATTGTGTAGCGTATGGGTTGGTTTAACGCAAACTAATTCGTTGTAGAAAGTATTCAGACAATAAACTCAACTCTGGCTATCACATTGGAGCTGGCAACGCAACAGGGATAGTATTTATAACTGAATAAAATAACTCGACAGTCACCCCACTATTTTATTGCTAACGACTGGAATAAATGTTTACGAGTCTCAGCACTGATGTGGAGTTCTCGATTTTGTGGAACTTGGGTGGACCGTGGATTTTATGCATTTATGACAAAAATGGTGCAATTTGAAAGAAACCGATCAAAGACTTTAAAAAATCAAAGAAGAAGAAAGACCAAGGTAGATCAAAGAATTTAAAAATGAGGATGCATTGTTTCTAGGTTATATCGAAACCATTAGAGTGTTGCGAATTGCCTACGTGTATTTCACTCCGATCGAAATCTGATTGAGATACACGCGGATTCCCGGAGGCAATGCCAGAAATAATTCTATTCATTAAATTGGGTTCGGAGAGACTCTACTCCCTTATGGGTAGCTTCACCTAATCGTTAAGAGGAAAGGAGAAGATGGTAAATGACAATGACACAATGAGTCTACCCGTTAAAAAAAAAACTGGTATAAATATATATGCCAATAGACAGCTGGCACGCCGGACCAACTGTGCCAACTCGCGTCTAGGTCACGCTCTGAGTGGTCCGTGTTTTTCGTTAATAACTCCTAAACAAACCCGCGGATAACATTTTTGCAAAGGAAAATGTTGCTTCAAATGACGTCAGGAACCTCTCATTTCCGGCTGTTGAAGGAATTTTGGGACACCCTGTATGTGTAAATATATTGTCCAATTATAAATGTAAGATTACTCGCGTTGCTAAGAGAAATTAATATTTAACACATCAAAGACCGTGCTGTGATTGATTAGGGAATTCCCACAATGCTGACGCATTATCAAACAACAGTACAGCCGATAGAAAGAGAAGGCAAATCAAATAATCTTGTTCGGAACGTAACAAGAGAAAGAATACTTGGTTCTCGTTTCTTGTAATCGATGCAGATATTTTATGTTGCACAGGATCCAAATTCACCCTTTCGCGAATCAATTTCACCTTTTTGTAAATCAAATTCAACCTTTTGCATATCAATCTCACCCATTAAGAATATTTAAAATTAATTACACTCTTGAAAGCACCTCCCTTGAGTTCAGAAGAAGTAGCGAGTGACGTTAGTTAGACATACGCATGAACGGTGTCATTACCGCGAGGGAAACATAAGACTCGATACTGAATACGCTTCAATAGAAACATGTGTACGTTCATTTATAAAATTTGTTTAACCCCTTGCCGTATTTTGACGAGCCAGACTCTTGATGAAGGTTTTTAACATAAAAAATATGAATGTTATGCGTTTTAGTTTAGATCAGATGAAATTTAATTCGTTTGTAATCAATATTTATTATTTAAGCATTAGAATAAATATAGCCACACATAAAATATAAATTTTCTTTTCCCTTTCTTTTTTCTACGACATTTTTGTGCATAAAGACGTTTTAATCACTGTAACTGTAAGAAAATGGTACGGCAACGGGTTCATCAGAAAAAGGCTACAACGAATATACATATCTATAGACACTGTTTTCATACATTACAAAGTTAATGAATTCGTAATTACTTCGAAATAAGTATTCCTCCTATCTTTGCAATGTATAAAATTTTGAATTTCTTACCAATTAATTCATATTTGATTCGAGTTCTTTAACAAAAACTTACTTAAAAATACTTTATTTGCAGAAGGTTGAATTTAATTTGCAAAAAGGTGAAATTGGTTTGCAAATGGGTGTAATTGACTCGCAAAAGGGTGAATTTGGTGTGCAAAATCTGTACGGAAGATCATGCTTGAAAATGGTAGGATGAATGAGATCAGATACCATCATCAATGCTCATTACAAGTGGAAATAGCAGGCAATAAACAGGCATGTTAGCTCTACCTAATTGTGTGTTCTGGGGGATTTGGCATCTCTCGGCGCAGTTGAGGGCAACCACTAAAACCGCTGCCCGACTACAATAGCACTCCCTATTCTCAATAGTCTCTCTCTTCCTCCAGCTACATCCGCTTTCTCACGTATATGTCACTCATACATGAGGTGGGTTGGTGAAATAAAGTCCGCGTAATCCGGAACACCTTAAAAATACGCGGTGCTTTACGAGACGTAGATCGATATTGCGATAAGTTTCCCTCCAATTTGCAACTAGATGATCCATTTCGAAGCCATTAACAACTGCAAATTGAAAACTCGGCCTCAGCTTACTGATGAGTACCCCCTAATAGCACAAAATATAGTATACACATTCATATGATAATAAAAAGAGATTAAATCTCTTTTTAATATTCAAATATACATACAATATTTATTCTACATTAACTAGCGAATAGTTTTTTTAAATATGCAAGAAATATCTATTTCATGTTACGAGAAAAATATTCTTTTCTAAATATAAAATGAATCTTTATTTTTCATATTAAAAATAGAATATTTTTTCCTAATATACAGATAATATTTATTTCACATTATGGAAAAAATATTTTTTCTCGTTATAAAATGAATCTTTATGTAATATTAGAAATAGAATTTTTTTCTAATATGCAGGAAATATTTTATATTTAACATTTAATATGGTAAAATATTTGTTCCAGAATATACTGGAAGACATACACACCTTTCATATTACGAATGAAATATTGGTTTCAAATATAATAAATATCTTTATTTAAAATTGGAAGTAAAATGTTTAAGTACTTTCAATTTACTTTGAATTCGTGTGTGTCACTTAATCGACATATATTTAAATATAATAATAAGAATATTACCTTATAATAATAAAAACATTAATTAAGTATAATGTTCTTATTATGTGCGACAAAATTGTTGCACGAAAAATAGTCGTAGCTCTTACGCCGTACGCAATGTAACTGAACTGCAACATTAAAAAGTTCGTAGCAACCATGGATATAGAAATTAGCAACAGACTCCCTATAGCATTCCTGGAACCTATTCGAGATCTTTCTCGGCTTTGTCAAAACATGCAGATGCAGAGTATGGTGATTAGGGTCGCAGCGCTAGAAAATACAGGGTGTTTCACAATTGTTTCAGGCCATAACTCCGTTATTAATGCATTTACGAAAAAATATCAAAAGAGGAAGATAAATGGTTCAAAGAGCGTAGGCCCTTAGATTTTTTGCGTGCAACTGTGCATGTACAACTAACAATTGCATCATTTCTTTAAATAGAAATGCATATTTTTGTTGCACTAATCGATTCCTATGTTTATTCTACGTAAAAAATTATTAGGGTACCGCAGCAAAAAAATTTTTAGTGAGGAATAAGTGAAACTTATATACATAGAATCAGAGGAATCGATTAGTGCAACAAAAGATATGCATTTCTATTGAAAGAAATGATGCAATTATTAATTGCACATGCACCTAAAAAATATCTAAGAGTCTACGAATGTAGCGTTCTTCGAACCATTTATCTTACTCCTTTGATATTTTTTCGTAAATGCATTAATAATTAATAACGGAGTTATGGCCTGAAACAATTGCGTGAAATACCCTGTATACGAATTTGACTGCAGTCAAAGTATTTGGGAGAGGTCCTGGCCCTGTTGCAGCGGATAACATTATTCAGTCGATAGCTATTTAGAATAAAAACTTTACTTGTAAATAATTATTTAGAACATTATATATTATAACAATACATATGTTTTTCACATTAAAAAGGTGTTGTTTATTTAGCAAATATATTGTATGTGTTTCTATGATTACGTACGATTGAAGTACTTCAGAAAATATATATATATCTCTTTGTCGTCAATATACTAATAGGATGCTTCATTTAAAAAAAAAGTAGTTTGATTTTTACCGAAAAAATTTGTTTAATAGATTTTTTATTAGGTTTATCTCTTCTAATAATTATATGATTTGATATGAAGGCTCAAAAAAGAAAGAAAGGCTCAAAAGCCTTTATAAGCAAAAAGTAATGAATGTCACAATGTAGGTTCGCACATCATCATGTAAACGGAGGTCCCGAGTTCGAATCCCGCCAAACTGCATAAAAATTTCGGAATTTTAATAAGCTCCTTTCGAAGACAAAGTTGAATATTCCCTCCAGCAGTGCGCACAGATAGTAGTATTACATATTGTTTCTAATTTTTGTTATAACTTTTTCTTGAAGATTTAATTCAATGTCTTTTAAATATTAGTTTCACATTTTTTAAATATTTACTTTATATTTTTTAAATATCTAATTTATATTCTCTGAATATTTAGCTTATATTTTCTAAACATTCAATTTACATTTCTTGTATATGTATACAATATTCAGATCCAATATTTTTCTCATATGAAAAAGTGTGGCTTAAAAAATATTTTTCCAATATTTGAAAAAGATATTTATCCAATGTTTTTGTGCTACCAGGGTCTGGTTATACAGCTTTCTTTCGATATAAGACGATGGCTCGGAACGGCTTTCGATGTATCGCGGATGAGAGTAAATACTTATTCGGCTTGACATTGGTCACGAGTGGGCCGAATGTTTATGGGTAGGGGAAATCGGGGTATTGTGAGCCACTTTTTTTTATTGCCAAAAAACTGCTATTAAATTAAGTTTTTCATAAAATTTCAACGCTAAATGTTGTAGTATGAAGATTTACCTTTCTTTTAGACACAATAGTTTAATCGAATATCTGCAAATTAGATGGTTTTAAGACTATTACAACAAAATGTGCATTTTCTTGAATTTGAAAAATGTCGGGGAATCGTGAGCCACTTTCAAAATCAAATAAAAATTACAATTTCTGTTATGAAATGTTTATTAATGTATCTGAATGACAAAATAATTGTTTAATAATAAGAAAAAAAGTTAAAAATAACCACAATTAATCTGAAATGCAAAGTTCACATAAGTTCAATTTCTTGCGGTCATTCCGGCACATTCCAAGTGGATGGCACGATCGCAGACGTTGCAATGAATGGTGTTTTGGCGGTTCATCTTCTTCGGCATATTTTCCATGCAAATTATGCAGAAATTAAAAAAAAAATTTTTTTTAAAAGTATCTATTAGATATTGCCAAAAAATGTATATCGTGCTCGAATATTGCATAAACAATCATTGAGAAACATCAAACACGTGAGGTTAGCCCGTTAAATGTCAAAAATCGAGTGGCTCACAATTCTCCGAGAAAAGTACCTCATAATTCCCCGAACCCTTATTTTTACAACTTTGCCACAAACATAACACAAACCTAACCTATTTCAAATTTCTTTATTTATTTCGAAAGCTTGAAGTCACACGAGTATTATAAACACACTTACCTGTTTAGATCCACAGAAAAATGTAACAATAATAGACCAAACACGAGATGAAAATAATACTTCGAGCGCAGCGAATTTATATCTGCTAACAGAGCAAAGTAATGATGCGGGTGCGAACTTCAACTGATCGTGGAAATATTACCGTATTATGAGACAACTCAAAAACAGTTGTTCGCCGCTGTCATTATTTACGAGGAACACAGAGATGGCGCTGGCTCACGATTCTCCGTCTCTCACGATACCCCGATTTCCCCTACCATAATATTGTCCGGTAGACCATAAAAGTGAAAGAATAGAATACGGCATGCCTGTCCAACTCGCGACTCGCGAGTCACATTTGGCCTGTTCTCCAAATTTGTCATTCCGCTAATGTGGAAGGTGACGTTTCCCCACTATTTGACATGGTCGACAGTCGTACTGTCGGAAGTGCTTGACATACCTTAGGCCTTTTTTTCGTTAAGGGAGGAGGAATTCATTTACGCACACCCGGCCTAACGATGCACAGTGGTGTACCTATTTGACCGAAATCGTGGCCAAGAGTCAAAAATTTTTTTCCGTTGTTTAAAAATCTGTGTAATAGTACTATCTTTATAAAGTTCCAGAGCACATTTTCTTGTTACAACGAATATTTAATACGTACTTCTGTCGGCGATACGTAAGCCCAAAGTTAGTAGTTTTAAAAGACGGGCATTCTCAACCATAATTGAAATTACCTTTATGATTTATTATCGCGCTGTAACGCTAGTTTATCATTCTTGCTATTGTTGGGCATGTCTTAATTTAATATGATATTCTGATCTTATTGCTTTTTTCACTTTTTAAAGCTCTCGGAGATGAGAAAGTGAAATCAACTCATCTGGTACATTTCATTAACAAAAAAGTTGCCTATCAATCGCGATCAACCAGTCATCTTTGTTGGAAAAGAAGCTCTAAAGGCTACTTAACAAGTGTACGTTTCATTTACTTGCGACCTATTGCGACCTTATGAATTTTCGCCATTTCCTTAGCAACCGGTAACGTTCCAAAATGGCGAATTTGTCCTAAATCGTAGACAAAACTAATATTCGCAAATGTAGGGTACATTATTATTATATATCACAATAAAATGCTTCAGATAGTGAACAGTGTAAGATTTGAATGGTAAATATTGCATTTGAAACACCAATTACATACATACACAATTATGATTGACCGCACCTCGCAGGTAAAAACTCAACGCAGTACTCTGGACTCCCTCAACTCCGACCGCACCTCGCAGGCCGAAGTTCACTCGCGTGCGCTTTTCTCTCGACTGCGTCGTCTTCGTTAAAATAAAACGCACCAAGCTCGCACTCTACGCACACACGCACATACACACAAACACACACATACAGTTCCTTAAAGCTAAACAGTACAATTCTGTAACTTAAGTTAAACAGCCGAAGAGTGTCGGTCCTCGACGGCGCCGAAATCACTCGACGGGGTGTCGTTTTCGTCTCGACGTTTCGACACGGTCCCTATGCCCGACATCCGACACCACACAATTATGAAAAATACAAAATAATTTGTATACAAGTAACTTTACAATACTTCGTCACATAAAGTATCTTCATTTACATATATCAGGTTTTTCGAAAAATTGTGTGACTGCGGGGGATATTGTTTCATCTTTCTCCTCCCCCAGGAGGGGGTTCTCCTGGTACTGCTCGGCCTCAGGCTCTCTCCACGTCCTCTCTTCTTGTCTTATCGACATAGCTCAGGCTTGGACAACTTGCGGCTCCCGAGCAGTGTTGTTAGATTGGGACGGGCTTCGCGCGCATACGCGCCAAATGCAGGAACGTATATGTGTCTTACAGTCCTAAGCAATGGCCAGAATGCTTCAAAACATCATTAAACCATGCAACACTATGTACCTTGACCTTCGTGGGTAATACCGAACAACTGTAATTGCACTTCCCCAAAAATCTTAGACATCTAGGACCTTTCCATAAAAAAACATTTTGCGAAATTATGCGGGGTGACCGAGGCACCCCAACTTTACTTCACTGACGCTAGAATCGTCGCGTATGCGCGCGCAGCCCGTCCCAATCTAACAACACTGCTCCCGAGCCACAGACGACTTCTCTGTCTATTCCTAACCCCCCGCCACCAAACTCCTGTCGAGTGTAGGAGGTCGTGGAGATTAGCAGTGTATACAGGGTGAGTCAGAAGAAACAGAACACTTGAATATCTTGGTTATTTCAGACAATACGAGAAAATGTAACTTTGTAGAAGTTGCAGAGTAACTACATAATATGGTGTAAATAGTATTCTTGTATTCGAGGATATGCTCCCTGCGTCAAACGTGAATCGAATACGTTCCATAATGAAAGTAATAGAATGGAAACATTCAAGTATCTCAGAAACGGTAAGTTTTAGGACAAATGCACTTTAGCATTTTAATACCCAAAATACCGAATATCAATCAAAATAACAGAATATCGAAATCGAGCTTAAAAACTTGGACATTCCATTAAAAAAAAACAATGGTGACCTCTATATCTTCTTTACGCCACCACTTGCAAGAATAGTAGAGGTCTGCGAGAACCCGGGAATTCCCGAATCCCGATGCCGGGAACGGGATGAGAAGCCTCGTATCTTGTCGGGACGGGATTCCGAACCCTCGTGTTTTTCCCGAGAATATTCGAGATTCCTGGGGGTGTTCGGGTTTCCGAGAATATTTCCCGTCAATTTTTTCGGGATTTCTGATATTGTACGAAATCTTTTGATATATTGTTTGTTAGTCTTTATCTATATGCTACAGGAGTCTTCTATATAATTTCGTTTTACGAAATATCGTGTAAAGAGAAGTCACGCGTACAGTTGCCATCGCAAAAACAGTAAACATAATGTTAATGGTTATTCATAACAAACGCCATTGTACTTTACACAAAATACTTTTACTATACAATGAATAAGCATATGTGTATTTTTTCCAACATCTTGCATTAATTTCGTTTGGTCCTTCTTGCGAAAAATGAATTATTTCATGTATGTTCATCGATTACTCCGAGATGGATGGACCAATCAGGACGAAACCTTCTGCATTTTGTAGGGTATGACTTCCAAATGGTCCCTTGAATACAAATTTTGCATTTTTCATTATTTGCGGATTTTATTGCAAATAACCAATACGATCGAAAAACCACCCTACGGTGTTCTACAAATTCTGCTCGTTCCACTGAAAAGTGTGAAATAAAAAAATTTTATAAAAAAATATTAAACCGACTTCGAAAAAACGCACTAAAAAAATGCACTAGAAAGTATTAAATAATTTCTACTTAATTTATGTGAGAATACACACGAACTTAAATATACAATACAATCTATTCGGAGGCGGCGCAAAATTGGAAATTTTCGACACTGGAAATTACGAAAATCGTTAAATTCTTCTACATGCTTTCACATATTAATGTATGTTCTCTTCCCACCTACTGATTTCCGAGTCCATCATATTCCAATAAAATCATAATCAGCAACATCTGTCATTTGAAAAATTTTCAATTTTGCGCCGTCTCCGAAAAGGTTGTATTGTATTTAAGTTCGTGTGTGTATTCACATCAATTAAATGGAAATTATTCCATACTTTTTAGTGCATTTTTTCGAAGTGGGTTTAATTTTTTCCATTGGTATGTGCGCATTTTACATTAAGCCTTTGCACTCGCTACTATTTTCACTCGAAAATTAGACAATTCTTCTGACCTAGAACATTTCAATTCCTTATGACTTTTTAAATTGTATGGATATGTGAAATTGGTATAATAGCTCATACAATACCTAAATATGTAGTAATTGATTAGACACCAACATATCTGATATAACGTAAACAATATTTTGAATAATGGTACAGCAATTTTTAATGGCATCTCTCTCAGATTCACCATTCGACAGCTAAAGGTGAAATGACCATGAATTGTGTTGTAATACTGAAGAATTATCTAGGGAGAGTGAAAAGTTAGTGAACACCGGCACGCGCAGTTTTATAAAAAGAAAGTGAAATACACTCAGGCGCTGTGTGAAATAATTGCAGTAGAGCCCTCAGAAGGGAATCCAGTGGCGAAAGTAACGAGCACTCAGCTAGGTGAAGTTGGAAGTTCGTGCTCGGAAAGTCGAATTTTCTCACCTGTTAATATCTCGGGAAAACGAAGCCCCGTCTTGCAAAATGGCAAGAGACTTCGCGGTTTATATTATTTTTCTTTATTAAGTACTCCCTTGAGATCGCAGAATGAACCGTTTCATTTTCACACTGCGGTTACGTAATGTTCATTGAAAAATTACCTTCTCCAACACGCATTTCATAACCTTATCCACGGTGTAATTGATACCTTAACTGTTAACTTGAATCCTTAATATATAGTATATTAAGTAATTATTAAGTAATTAAGTATATATAGTAATATATATAGGGTGGTTCAACTAGGGTAACAACCTAAATTACTCCTTCAGTCCTGATGATATAAAAACGATTTTGTACGCATTCGTTGGAAATGTGAATTTCATATTCAATTTTGATTTTCGAAGCAGAAAAACACTTCAAGGTTATTCAATTAACGTTACAAGATACAAGAGACAGACTATACTTGATTAATTAAATTACTAGAGCAACAGTGAAGTGAAAAACACATTTATTGTTCATGTAACAGATAATATTGACTGCTGTCTTGTCGCGTATATCTACAATTTGCACAAACATCGATACTTCACAAAATAGGGTAAACTGTACAATGATTAACACCCTAATCCAAAATCGTAGTAAAAACATTTTTATCTTTTTTTGAGATGTTTAAACGAGCTGAACTTCCTATTATTATAAGCCAATAGAGATTTTTGAGCAAAATCAAACAGTTTTACAAGTCACAAATCTTTTATTATAAAATATATTCAATCAATAACAATCGTAAGACAAATAGTACAGTTATTGGCACATTTGGTACAGTTATTGATACAAGATGTATCAGTGATTTTGTGTGTGTGTGTGTGTGTGTGTGTGTGTGTGTGTGTGGCACTGAAGAACTCTACATAGGAAGTATTAACTTAATAAAGAAAAATAATATGAAAATAGTTTGTACTACATGTTGGCTTAAATTCTGCATAATGTATAATTTACGTCTGAACTAATATCATCAGTTTAATATGTAGAAGTAACTTAAGAGACGAAGATAATGCTCGAAGAAGAACAAGAAAAATATTTGAAGGTTTACATGAGTCATTCGATTCAACTCTTCCTTTTGTGACTGCTCCTCTAGTGTAAATTCCGAATAATTCTTTTTTTCTTTATCTAAGAGAGAAGATATTAATATGATGTACATGGTGGAATAATCATTTCGACTGATACGATCTCTGGCTTCTTTTTTCTGCTGCAACCTTCTCTCCGAATTTTCTTCTTTTTTCTCCGTCTTGAGACTAACAACAGTATTTTCAGTATTGTTGTTGGCATCTATCCTTTCTATATTTTTATTGCCTCTTTTAAACTTTGCCGCGTCCAGTATCTTTAATGTACTCAAGTGTATCCGCTCGTTTAAGGCAGAGGTCCCCAAACTGTTTTGCCTCGTAGACCACGTGCCAATTTTTTCTGTTTTGGGTAGAGCCCCGCCTTTCTAATAATGAATTGTTACAAATTCATCAACTTCAAATGTGTTTTTGATAGCTGACACAGGCTACTTACTTTGAGAGGTTTTGATATCAGTTACAATATTATGAAGTCGAAAATACATATTGACTTTTAATAATTCAATGTGACTTTAATTATTTATACATTACAAATTTCTTTTGTAATTTTTTAGATTGAAATTTGTAGACTGCTGAATGTTCATTAAATTTTGTTTAAAACTTTTTTGTCTCAGATTATCGGAAGTGTCTGATAAATCAGGTTCAGGTTTTAAATAAACACAATAATCAATCATTTTTGAAGTAATGGATTTTATAAACATTGTAACGGTCCGTCTTCCCGTGGATAGCTCTGGGCTCGGGCAGGGTGATTCGGAAGACAAGGACGGGACGGTAATAATAAATGATACCGGTTTATCTAGAACACGTCTTTATTGAACTCCTCCTGGGTATGGGCTTCCTCTGCTATCGGTGGAGATGCGGCCACCTGAATGACAGAGGGAGTCGTTACACACGCACACATAAATCGGCAGGTGACGGAAACGTCGGGTATCGCGTGTGTGACAGAGACGGCGGTTCGCACCAGGTGTGCGACGGAGACGGTGCCCCGCGAAGAGAGAGTGTGTGACGGAGACGATGATGCGTACCGTGTGTGTGATGGAGACGGCGGTTCGCACTGGACGTGCGACGGAGACGGCGACCCGCGAGGAGGGTGTGTGACGGAGACGGCGACTCGTGAGGAGTGTGTGTGAGGCAGACGACGATGCGTGTCGGGAGTGCGACGGAGACGGCGACTCGTGAGGAGTGTGTGTGACGGAGACGACGATGCGTGCTGTGTATGTGACGGAGACGGCGGTTCGCACCGGGCGTGCGACGGAGACGGCGACTCGCGAGGAATGTGTGACGGAGACGACGGTTCGCGCGACGACACGACGGAGGCGCGCCGACGGTCGTTCGGTGACTGTTCGTCCTCGGGCCACCCGATGCTCCGCGCTCGCTTCGAGAATGGGAACGTGTCGGGGGAACGACCTGGATCGGCGACGGAAGCGAGGCCACCGTCGCTCGTCGACGGTTCGTCCTCTAGCCACCCGATGCTCCGGGCTCGCTTCGGGGATGGGAACGCGCCGAATGAACGACCGGGATCGGCGACGGAGGCGAGTCCACTGTCGCTCGTCGACGGTTCGTCCTCTAGCCACCCGATGCTCCGGGCTCGCTTTGAGGATGAGAACGCGTCGAGGAACGCTCGGATTCGGCGACGGAGATGAGTCCTGCGTTGGCCGCTGGCGATTCGTCTTCTAGCCATCCGATGCTCCGGGCTCGCTTCGAAGGTGGTGAATCGTCGAACAGACGACCGGACTCGGGGACGGCCGTGACGGTTTCGGGAACGGCTAGCGCTCACTGGTGCTTCGGTGGGGAACCCTGGGCGTCGAGGTTCGGCGTGCTGCGTGTCACGACCGGCTCGTGTTGAAGTCCTAAGAAGGACTGCTCAGGAACAACTCCGCCGAACAGTTTTTTTTTTAAATCTGTTTCCCTTGGGTTGGTTTTACACAGTACCTGAGGATTGGATCCTTTTTACCTGTATAACACATGAAAGATAAAGGTTGATTAGTGGCGGCTTGTACAGTAGTGTTAGGTCTAATGACCTTCATGAGTGGGTAATAGGGAAAAGTTTCAAAAACCCATATGCATGTTAAATTAGGGGGGAGGGGTGGGGGGATTAGAGGATGGTTGACTTTGGGTTCGTTGGGTGTTGAGGAGCATCTTGGGTGTGTAACTGTTCCTTCTGTGGCGTGAAGGTATTAAATTTGGGTTATAGTTTCCTGCATTTGCTATGAGGGGGTTGTGGTGTTGGTATGCAAAAATTCTGGGGAGGGAGGTGATTATTTATTTGTTTATGGTCGGGATTTTTAGTGTATCGTGGAGAATGTCTGTTGGTGTGTCAATGTCTGCTGCTAGAATGATTCTTAGGAATTTGTTTTGTACTCTTTGGATGTTTCTGAGGTAGGTTTCAGCTGTGGTTGCCCAGATTTGGTGTCCGTACAGGAGCGCGGATCTGGCACAGACTAGGTAAAGTGTTCTTTTGATCTGGTCTGTTAATGGGCTTTTTTGGTTAATGAGGGGATAGAGGAGTCTGATTAGAGGATTGGTTTTTTTGATTCGATCTTCTGTTGCTTTTGCCCAGTTTAGTCTGTTGTCGAGGGTGAGGCCCAGGTAAAACGACGTGTTTGGACCAAGCGATTTGGGTGGAATTTATTTCGAGGGGAGGGGGGATAGGTTTTTTGGGGGAGGTGTGGAAAAATATGGTTTGAGTTTTGGTTTCATTTAGTTGAAGTTTCCAGTCTTGGAAGTATTGTGATAGGATGTTTAGGTGGTTTTGTATATTGCGGTGTCATCTGCATAGATGGCTAGATTTGTCTTGGGGTGTTTTGGAATGTCATTGATGTAGATGTTGAAGAGGGTGGGCCCTAGGAGAGATCCTTGGGGGACTCCGACTTGGACTTCTTTAGGTTGAGAGGAGGTGCCGTTTACAGATACTTGGAGCGATCTGTTTCCGAAATTATCATGCAACATAGTGGAATAGGCCTACAGGGGAAACCACATTAAAAAAACGCATTGAAGATAGTACCTCCATGGTAATGTGCAAATCTATTGATACGGGTGTGGCCCTAGTGCGCCACGCGCAGTTCATACGGTCTGGGATAGGTACACGCCTGAGCTGCCTCAAGAACTAGGGCCGTCACGGGGGAGCGCGACGTGCGGACGGGAATTGAGGCGGAGCGAGCCGAGATCGGGCTCTAGAGTCCCCTGCGTGCCGACCACTGCTTTAAACAATAATAACTTGTGTACCAGGACCGAACAGGATGTGATTCTTGCACGATTTCATAGAGAAATGAACGCTGATAATAATGCACTTTGATACAATGATGGTCCATGGGGGACTCGAAAGATATCCTTCACCAAAGATTGAATACTTTGAAGATTCACTTTAGTTTATTGAGCATTGTTATTTCAATAAATTAGAAATATTAAATCTTAGTACAAGAGATATATTCTAAATACAGACAAATACTATTCATTTGCAACAAAAATGGACACATAATATTAAATAGATTCTCCAGGGTATCAATAAGAAAAGAGGTAATTTTTTCGTTGGCAAATAGGATTCATAAGAGATGTTGATTTTTAAATGCTTGTTCTAATCACAATTTTCGATAAATCTCATTAATTTCATCGTTTTCGAATGTCATGGACATTTAGGAAGCAATATACATTCAATAAACATCGATTTGGGCAAGTTGCTTTTTTACCAAATGAACAGCTAGATCGAGCGCGTGGACCAGTGTGCGACAGTGCTGCCACGCAGTGTTGGGATATTGCACGGTTTTTCTGCGCATGCGCGACGATTATAGCGTCAGTAAAGTACAAAGTTGGACTAAAATGTGGTACCTTGGTCACCCCGCATAATTTCGCAAAATTTTTTTCCGATTTCGAATATGAATGTATAATATGCGTATATTATATTAACATTTAATGTGTATGTACATACAATATATAAACTTCTGAACCCTTCCGGTACTTTTCTACCAGTAACAGTTCCCCACTATATTCCCCACAAACTTAGGACGTAATTCACACGTTCCTGTATTTGGTCGCGCATGCGTGAAAAAACCGTGCAATATCCCAACACTGCTGCCACGCCGCGCCAATGTCGCGTCGCCCAATGCTTCTTGCCGCACAGTGCTTTTGGCTTTTCAACGATTTAGCTGGCCAAAAGTCGATTTCAAAATTTTACCTAAAGTGTGAAATTTTTGTTGCTTGCTATAGTTTAATATATGGTGGACAATGTACTAATATTTTTTTTATCATTCAGGCACCCATTGAGTGCTGTACTTCATCGAAAGTTAGTGATTTTCGTAGTACATACGTGTCTTGCTGCTAAAATTCGATGAGACAGTTTTTTATGTTTCAAGTAATTTTTACACATTTCTTTCCAGTATGAAAGTTTTGCAAGTATGGACTATACCTTCAACAATTTTGTACCTTTTGATTGCATTTCGTTTAATAATTTCGTTAAATAATATTTGTTACTATCGTAACACTTCATTAGTGATTATGTTGTACTTGCGCGTGCGTCCAAGTAGTTTTTTAAACGCGGTTGTAATTGTCAATGGTTTGGGCTTACAGTAAAACAAAAATTAGTTGCTCGAATTTGCTCGCCCTCTTTTCACAGCATTTTCTTTACCGTTCGAAGCGGCCCTAGCGTTTCGGACGCGCACGCTTTCCAGACGTAAACACTTGAGATGAAACGATTACGGTCTTCTTAAGTTTTATAAACACTAGGCTAGATTTGGTTTCTTTCCGAATGCACTATTGCCTCATTGTATCAGTCTCTTAGGAAACATCCGAAGGGAATGATCTCGAGCGAAACGTGCAGTGTTTGCTATAGTAAAGCGAAATTGTATTGAAAGTTGGCCTTGATCCACAATATTTTATGTATAAGTATTTGCGTTGTACGCTGTTTATAGCTATTATATTTTAATCTAGTATATAGGATAATATAAACTAGCATAGTGAATAGTGTGATATACGCAATAAGCATCTTCGTTTATATTGTGAAAATTATGCCCGAAAGTTCTCCAGAGAAACATGCAATTTGGACGTACTCAATAGACTATTATTAACATCCGACCCCCTTTTGAGTGGAATAAAAAAAATATCCAGGAAAAAAAGAAAACCGTTTTCAAGTGAAGCGATGGACATGTTTTTACTACCAGAAAATCGCAGTACGACTCCAGATTCCGAGCAAAGGTTCTGGTTCAAAACAATCTTCAAATGAAAATTGTTAATTCAACAATATATTGCTTCTTACTTAAAAACGTACCAAAAAATATTGAAAAAGTATTAAAAAATGATTTTAAAATACTTAAACAAATAAAAAGTGATGTTATATGTGATTTGAAAACGTTACAGCATCATTAAACATGATAAATAATTTTGGCCAGCTAAATCAATGAAAAGTACCACTGTGCGCCGCTCCGCAAAAGTGGACCACTTTCGCAAGCTCGCGCGCTAGATTGGTCTTTTATCTATCGATTCTGACTACGTAGGGGCCCCAAATGTGTATTAGCCAGACGTGATTAGTCAAGGCCCGGACCTTTGTAATCCTCGTGTACGTATATGTTTCTAGCGGTGGCTGAGTTTGCCACCACACTCTCACTCGAGAGCGGATCGGTACCCTTAATAGCAAATCTTCAATATTTGGCTTCAACTTAGTTAGGTTTAACCTTAAATCTCCTCTATCGGTGATTTCTAATCTGTTTCTTTTTTTGTAAGAAGATTGGTAATCGCGCTGAAACCCCTTTCCACGAGGTATGAAGATGGAGAAGCTATAAAAAACTTGCTCGCGATAGTCCACAATGCAGGATAAGTAATAGGTATGTCTCTCTGAAGTCAAAATTGCTGATACCCCTTTCTGAACTGTACCTTAAGTTCTTCGTTAGTGCTTATTCTGATCGTTTCTTCAATGTCACTGTATGGATCGATAAACCACTGTGGTATTTCCATAGTCAAAACATCCTCAAACCTAGTTTCAAAGTCTGTGTGAAGCATTTTTAAATGTTGAACGTAAGTTTAAACATCATCATTCTGGCTGTCTGTCTGTGACAAATTGGGAAATTGGGATAATTCGCGCAGTTCAATATTTTGCTTCATTAGTTTAATTCTGACAAGCAAAGCTGAAATGAGGGACTTTGTTTTTATCTTTAGACTGTCACCTTGTAACTGCAAATTAACTTCATTAAATTTAGTGAACAAATTCAGTTAAATAAGCAATGTCTGGTTTCCACTTAATTAAATTTTCTTTTAAAATTGGATCTTTATCATCCAAAAACTCTAAAACTGTCTCAAAAAGTGAAAGAAATTTTGTTAAACATAAGCCATTTGACAGTCAGCGTACTTTAGTGTGAAGGAGCAATCGATGAAACTTCTCGCCATTTTCCTCACCCAGCTGTGCAAATAACCTAGTATTCAACGCGTTATTTCGAATTTTGTTTGCTTTAACTTTTTACTGCTAAATGGTCGTCAAATGTAGAATATACCTTCATCTCAAAAATAGCCTTCCCGTCATGTCTGTGTCATAATCCTTGTCAACTGTGGCACGACTGACGAAGAATGTTTGGTTAGAAATGAGTGTAAGTTGGTATGACTGATTGCGTGGAGTAAGCGCAGAGAAGAGAAGCGATATTAGACTGAGCGTGCCCATGTACGAACGAGCATCAAAAAGGCAAATATAAATAAACGCAATTAAGGGGCTCAAGAAAACTAGTTGTTGCAATTATTATAACCGAGTCCTGGTCCGCCACACAACAAAGACCTCAGGTGTTTACATTTCATGCACCCCTAATTTTTGTTTTCGCTGACATGGACCCCTTGCAGTTCGGAGTCCTTGCAGCATGGACCCCTAGGGGTCGATATAGGCCACTTTGGGAATCATTGGTTTAAGGGTAACTCATTGTATTCATCATCAGTATTTTTAAGTTCGATATCTCTATCAGTCTTTAAGCCTGAAATTTCCATTTTCTTCTATGAGGACAAACTTTCTTTAGATTTTTTAGCTTCTTCTCTTGTCCCTTTTCGTTTTTCCCTTTCCATTTCTTTCTTCCGCCGTTTTTCTGGCCATGCCATTTTGAACTGCCTCTATAGCCTCAAGTAAATCTGCCTCAATGTGTTATTTAGTACACGCTAGTATATGAGTGATTTGCAGAAGTAAGTAAATAAATAGTACAACGATTCACTCTCCAATTTCCATTGCAATGATTGGCACCTTATTATCCTATAGTGATTGGCCCCTTTAATGATTGGTATCTACTAACCACCATTGATAAGAAGATTCCTTTCAACGAATCAAAATCATATTTCTAATTTGTTTCAAAGATCCAAAGCATTAATTTTTTCGAATATTAAAAAGAAATACAAAAGTAAACTTCCATACAAATAAATGAACCAATCGTTGGCACCTGAAAATCTGAGGTCGTGTCCCTAGTAGCACAAAAATATTGGATAAATATCTTTTTCAAATATTGGAAAAATATTTTTTAAGCCACACTTTTTCATATGAGAAAAATATTGGATCTGAATATTGTATACATATACAAGAAATGTAAATTGAATGTTTAGAAAATATAAGCTAAATATTCAGAGAATATAAATTAGATATTTAAAAAATATAAAGTAAATATTTAAAAAATGTGAAACTAATATTTAAAAAACATTGAATTAAATCTTCAAGAAAAAGTTATAACAAAAATTAGAAACAATATGTAATACTACTATCTGTGCGCACTGCTGGAGGGAATATTCAACTTTGTCTTCGAAAGGAGCTTATTAAAATTCCGAAATTTTTATGCAGTTTGGCGGGATTCGAACTCGGAACCTCCGTTTACATGATGATGTGCGAACCTATATAGTGACATTCATTACTTTTTGCTTATAAAGGCTTTTGAGCCTTTCTTTCTGTTTTGAGCCTTCATGTCAAATCATATAATTATTAGAAGAGATAAACTACTATTAAACAAATTTTTTAGGTAAAAATCAAGCTACTTTTTTTTTAATGAAGCATCCTATTAGTATATTGACGACTAAGAGATATATATATATATTTTCTTAAGTACTTCAATCGTACGTAAGCATAGAAACACATACAATATATTTGCTAAATAAACAACAACATTTTAATGTGAAAATTATACTTAATTAATGTTCTTATTATTATATTTAAATGTATGTCGATTAAGTGACACACACAAATTCAAAGTAAACATTTTACTTCTAACATTAAATAAAGATATTTATTATATTTTGAAACCAATATTTCATTCGTAATATGAAAGGTGTGTATGTCTTCCAGCATATTCTATTTCTAATATTACATAAAGATTCATTTTATAACGAGAAAAAATATTTTTCCATAATGTGAAATAAATATTATCTGTATATTAGGAAAAAATATTCTATTTCTCATATTACATAAAGATTCATTTTATAATGAGAAAAAATATTTTTTCATAATATGAAATAAATATTATCTGTATATTAGGAAAAAATATTCTATTTCTAATATGAAAAATAAAGATTCACTTTGTATTTAGAAAAAAATATTTTTCTCGTAACATGAAATAGATATTTCTAATATAAAATATTTGCTACTTAATGTAGAATAAATATTGTAAGGAAATTTGAATATTAAAAACAGATTGAATCTCTTTTTAATATCATATGAATATGTATACAATATTTTGTGCTACTAGGGGTCTAATAAACAGGAAGAAGTAAACGTTAAACAGGCTATTTGATTTACAATTAATCTTCTACGCACTTATTACATCTGCAGTACAGTCCGTAATTAAATTATACAGGGTGAGTCACCTAATATTATCATGTCAAATATCTTTGTTGTTTTCAAAGATACATTAAATATCTTGAGGACAAAGTTGAATTGTACACTGGGGTTCTACATCATATCATATCGTATCATAGAGATGTAGAATTCTTTACACCCTGTATTTCTGATGATTTGTTCATCCACCATATATTCAGGAAACATTGACGACCTTGGAAACTTCGAGAAAAAAT
Source organism: Lasioglossum malachurum (assembly GCA_028455605.1). Classification (NCBI taxonomy): domain Eukaryota; kingdom Metazoa; phylum Arthropoda; class Insecta; order Hymenoptera; family Halictidae; genus Lasioglossum; species Lasioglossum malachurum. Next base: position 13,364,038 of record CM052318.1, on the reverse strand, counting down.
TATCTTAGTAAAAAAATATTCTTTGCAGCGCATTCGTCCGTTGATATTGTGTATATCATTGTATGTGTAGGAAATATTTAGGTTGTTACAATTAAATGAATTCCTCTTATAATTTTTACTATGTATAGTTACATTTCAATCTTTTATAGTAGTGATATATTGATTATCGTTTACTTTTTCACCTGTTGCATTCTCCACCCTTTGCCGCCTTTTAAACTTGTTTTCTTTTACTTTTCTCTTTCTCATCGTTGTTATTAATTCTTTCTACTTCCCCTTCCGCGTTGCTTTCATCATTCCCTTTTTTATTTTCTTCTGAACCACTTAATACAATCACCCTGCTTCTTTCCTTTCTCAACTATTTATTCATATTTTCTTCTTAACTCCGTTTCTATTGTAAACCTCTCCCTTACCTGTCCTGTACACGGCCTTAAAGGATTGAACCACCTTGATTAAAAAATCGGTTTTCATTTATTCTTACTTTTGGTAGTTTCTAGATATAATTGTACGTTTTGTATTCTTAAATTAAAATTCTCACTATGCCTTTGCTATGTACAATGAGAGTGATGTACTATGTAAAATGAGAGTCAAAAGTAAGTATACACATCGAGGACACGGCATTTATTTAACAATTATTAGATATATGTTACATTAATGGAAAAGTTATTTGAAAAACATCAAGTGTATATTGATGGTAATTAAATGCAGAGAACGTAATTCGATCTAATAAATAATATTTGAGATATAACATAAAATAGTTAAGGATATGTAAAAATATGAATCAAAAGTGAGTATACAGAACTAATTAAGAATGATTTATCTTCATTTATTTATAAAATTAAGTACATTTAATACTTTGTTAGTCCACCTTTAGCTTAAATTACGGCAGCTTATCGTTTTGGCATAGATTCACCAACTTACGTGTTGTTGAAACAGAAATATCATTCCATACTTTTAGTAGTTCGATTGTAAAGTTTACCTTGTTCGTAATATTTATTTTGCGCAAGTTCAAATCTAATATTTCCCACAAATTCTCTATTACATTAAGATCTGGGGATTACGGTGGAAAAATCAGTTGATTTGGAGCATTTTGTTGCAACCAATTCTTAACAATCTTCGCTGTATGTTCAGGATCTAGATCTTGCTAAAAGATCCACGAATCTGGCAACTGAACTCTTCTAACACCAGCAGCTAAATTTGTTCTTAAAATATTTAGATACTGAAATCTATCCATCGCACAGTGTGGCATTTTGACCAAAAAGCTGGCCAAAATTCAATTTTGTACAATTCACCATCAGTCGATAATATCAGTTGCCTTCTGTACCTAAATGGTTTGCGAATCAAAATACAACCGTATTTTTTCCACTGACCTTCGCGTCAACGTGCAGTCTCAATCAAAAGGTATCGTTTACTTACAGTGGTCGTGTTTTCTGTCGTTGCGATTGTAAATTGCTCTCAGAAATACTGTCGTAGCTTTTGTTTGAGTGAAAATATACGAAGATTGTGCTATGGATTCTTCAGAACCAGGTATGTTGATGACTCCTACACGTTTAGTTACAATAATTATGTTTTATTTAGGTAGCTATAGCTTATAAAAGTGGTAGAGATATATGTATGTTCGTAGTTTGAGTATCGAATATGCATATAGTAAGCATTTTGTTATACTTCTAAGCTTTTCTAAGTACTCAAATACAATTCAAACGGAAATATATTTATCGTAGAAGATAATCCTTAGAAAAGTAGCTGTGGAATACCACAGCTGTATTTTTGATAATTTTTTTCTGTAGCGAGTGGTATTTTTCGAAATATATAAAAATGCAATTATAGTTGGGTGTCTCTCCCAGGACCTTCAGGTGTCACGGTTATAACTCGGAAGCATATATACAATAGATATGCGAGCTGCAGAAGCCCGGAATAAGCATTCCTGGACATATCGCTTAAAGTATGCTGGGAAATGTTCTCGTAAAAGCCTGTAATTTAGACGTTCTAAATATGTTACTCCTCACATCTTATCTCTTCATTACTGGCATGAGATGAAAGCCGAAGAAAAAGATGGAACCTTTCTCAAAGGAAACTATACAATCACTATCGCCTCCTGAACCGAGAGGAGCTACTGACCCCGAACCTGCCGAAGAAAGTAGTGACGAGGAGTTTTAAATAAAGTCAATTTATTATATGTAAACACTGTTTTAATTTAGCAATACACATGAAATGTTCAAACAAAAGGAAAAATGCAATTTTGTAACAAAACAACACCAGTGGACTTGTTTTCTATTATAACGTTACGAGCCAGGGCCGTGAGCAGCACGAGTGGCCGGCGAAGTGTTGTTACTCTAGGAATATGATATCAATTTGTTAGTAAAAGGTACGTGGACGAACCCAATGCGGAATTGGGGAGCCGCTAGGATTATAGACAGTGAGGACGAACCTGACGCGAAGTCAGGGAGCCTCTAGGAATGGAGTCAAACGCAGACGAACCCGATGCGAAACCGGGGAGCTGCTAGGAAGTTGTAGAACGACGCGGACGAACCCAATGTGGAATTGGGGAGCCGCTAGGAGGTTGTATAAAAGTACAGACGAACCTGATGAGAAATCAGGGAGCTGTTAGGATAGTTAGTAAGCCTCGTAACTAGTATAATTTAATGATACAATCCGAGCGGTAAGATTGTATCGTGTGGGGACATTCAATTACTCGATAAGGATATTGGTCAATAATTATGGGTTTAATGAATTTGCGTTAATTATCAAAGAACACAGATATATTCTGATTATAAGATTCTGTGATACAATTGTGTAACTATCGCGAATGAATTGATTTAGAATAGAAAGAATTGAAAGAAGATGTGTATTACCTAAACTGAGATGCACGGTGTTGACGCACTGGCAATGCGGGGGTCTCGGAGCAACCTTACCACTGCCTAATAGATTTTAGACCGAACTCGCGGAATCTATACGGTTAACTTTGATTTGGAGGGGAACTTAGCCCGATCCCACTGGTAGTTGACTTCCGAGATGCAGCACGACGCGACACGATACGTGATTACGATAGTACTAGCCCACGAGAGTAGAAATGCAAGGGCTTATATACTCCTGCAATGACGGGTGGTACTTGTCAGTACCCTTTGGATGAACATTCGTATTTTGTCAACTATCAGTTGGTCGTGCGTATGTTAGGTCCCTAAACTAAACTAAACAGATATGTAGATTTGTCTAGGGTGGCTCTGTTCGTTTACCTAGGACGGTTCCTGCCAGAGATGATATTGAACACCTGTTCGTCATCCGTAACAATAAAATAATTTTGGTCAGCTTTTTGGTAAAAATGCCCCACTGTGCATCGTATTGTTAATGAAAGCTAATTTCCCGATTCCAGAGACTGCCATGCTACTCCCTGTACATACAGTAAAGTCGCGATAGTCTTCAACATGTCATACAGAATTTGAACTGATAATGGAAAAATCATGCCATCAGAATTAGTGCGGAAAAAGTGTACAGAAAAAAACGTACTCTTTTGTTGTTTATAAAATTCCAAGAACCATATTGCAAAAAAGAGCTTTGTATGGGAATAATGCAGTAATGCAGAGAATATTTCAACACGAAGAGCATAAAAAAATATTGCTTCTTCTACTAGGAAAATATGGGCTTGGGTCAAAAATGACTCCAGCATAGGCGTAGAACACGCAGGAGTCCGAGGGACCAGTTTTTACATGAAAACTGTTTATAGTCGCACCTGCGGTATACATACCGAATGGAAGATGGTCCAGGAGTGTTTCCTCATTACAATAAGCCAACTTTCATTTAGTTTTGTTAGGATAAAATACAGTTGTTGATATTATCGGCTTTGCATTTCCGGAAAAAAGTGTAAAAGAATAAATACACTATTTGGAGGAGAGCATTATGCGCCGTCGTTACTCTTTTGTTTGAGAAAATGACCAATTACCTAACGAGCAAAAACATAAGCGTTTTAAAGCACCCGTAAGAAGAAAATGAAAAGTTTTAAAACTCGTTAGGGAACTAGCCAGGATGCAAATGCTGCACATTCTGTGCAACGATTTCGAAAAAAGTGAATTTCATCTCATTTCATTTCATCCAAAAAGTGAAAATATCAAAGGTAGATTTCCGCCAACGTTTCGTTGGAACATGCAATAGGTTGTGGTAGCGTATCACTTAAAAATCTCTTTGACTCGAAATTCTATTCATCATGGAAACTTTTAATTAATTTCACCCGCTATCATTGCTGTAAATCATAACTTTCCAGTTTCTGTTCCATTGAACAAATTATTTCGAGTCTCTATAGTTTTTATGCAATTTTCAGAGAGCAGAATGAACTTGATGGTTTGCTTAAAAAACGTTCTATTAAATAGACTGAATTCTGTATTTGCACAAGACAACTAATTGCAATTAATATGTTTATCTGATACGTCTGTGTTCCCCGTTAGCCACTAGAATCAATACTGTAGTATCACAAAACAGAGTCCACAGATCGATTACGGGAGTATCCGCATATAAACAGTGCGCGGTTTCCGTGATGATCGATTCACATAATCCTCGTAATAACTATATTAATAGTGTAGGGATTTGTGTCAGGCTAATCGAAATCAATTTGAGTACGAACACGATACGTTTATTAACGTAGATAAGGTTTCTTGCAATACACTCTTTTACACGACCGGCTTCCCTAACCGATCCACACGCACTCTCTCTTTCTCTCTAACTCTCTTTCTCTATGCTCTTACACACAACTCTTCTGTTCTGCCTCTGCCGCGCCCGCGACCTACCTTGCCTGTACATATAGGCCAATCACACCTCACACTCATACATCATTCGACTCACATAAACGGCCCGCGGTCGTCGCACCTTCGCCGCTTTCTTTCTCGCACACTCTCTCTCTCTCTCTCTCTCTCTCTCTCTCTCTCTCTCTCTCTCTATCGCGCTCGCTTGCTCGGGCATTCACCTGTCTCGTGTTTATTATTTCGGCAATTCGCGGGCGACCTATTCGGCAAAACGTTTGCCGTTTTTCTGCTCGCTTAACCGTTGATTCCTTTAACGGTTCTGACCCCTACAATAGAGGGTTGTAAATAATCATGTGACAGAAATTTTACCAGTAGGTGTTACATTATTAAAGCAACATACATAACTAAAAGAATTACTATTGGGTTGGGGAAAAAGTTCCTTCGTATTCTCCCGATAGATGGTCTTACCATGTCATAACTCTGTTAATATTAATCGGATCTGGAACTACTTGAGTGCGTCTGGAAAGTGATAGATCATAGAGTAATTATAAGCAAGAAATTGTGATATTTGCTTATTTAGTCAAAAGTTATCACGTCTTGAAAATAAGTGAAAACAAAGAAGAATTTCGATAAATTTTGAAATTTTATGACGAAAAAGGAAAGAATGCGACTCAAGCTGCTAAAAAAATTAGTAATGTTTATGGACGTGATACAGTATCAGTTCGTGTGGCACAAAGTTGGTTGTAGCGTTTTGAATCTGGAAAGTTTGATGTCAAAGGTACACCTCGTTCTGGTCGGCCAGTTACTGAAAAAGTCGATGATATCGTGCAAACAGTTGAGCAAGACTAAGGAACTAAACATCGACCACAAAACAGTTCTAAACCGTTAAAAGAAGGCTGGATACAAAAAACATCTTGATGTTTGGGTGCCTCATGAGTTAACATTGAAAAATTTAATGGATCGAATTTCAATTTGCGAGTTGTTGCCAACACGAAACAAAATAGAACCTTTATTGAAACGGCTCATTATAGGCGATGAAAAATGTTTCACGTACGACAATAATGTACGAAACAGATCGTTGTCGAAGCGAGGCAAAGCTCCGAAAACCGTGACAAAGCCAGGATTGTCGCCAAGATAGGTGATACCGTGTGATTGGTAGGATCATAAAGGAAGCCATCCGGTCAAACGGTTCATCCTAAACTCTACAGTCAACAACTGGAAAGATTATGTCAAACAATCGAGAGAAAGCGACCAGAATTGATAAACAGGAAAAGCGTCGTCTTCTATACCGATAATGCCAGACCCCACACATCTTTGCCGACCCGTCAAAAAGAGCTTGGCTGGGAAGTTTTTATACACCCACCGTATATGTAGTCCTGATATTGTACCATCAGGGTACCATTTGTTTCGGTCTCTACGGAACTCTCTTAATGGTGTGAAGTTGACTTCAAAAGAGGTCTGTGAAAATCACGTGTCGCAGTTTTTCGCCCAGAAATCACAGAAGTTCTACAGCGAGGGGCATGGTGCATAATACAGGTGTGCCGATTTCCTTCAGAAAACAGTGATAGATGGGTAGTAATTCTCGGATGGCCGCTAGAGTTCGCTAGTGTCCCAGGTGCAGCAATATGTAGTGGGGAGACGAGCCAAAAATGGAACATATGTGAATATATACCATATATTGTGCGTATGCCCGAATACACACTATCTCATTCGCATACGTACGGTACCTACGACGTATAAACGTTCGTACCATAATCTCCTTATTTTTCCCATATTCTGCAAAGTTTCAGCTATAATTTAAAAAACATTTCATCGCTCTACCTCATTTCTATCGAACGTTCGTTGATTTTGAATCGAATTTGGTCCAATGTTCCCACTGTGCACCGTCTGGCGGCGGCCAGAAAATTACAACCCATCTATCACAAAACAGAGATGCTAAGTCGGGACACCTGTATAATGCACCGTGGTGAGGGGATTATGGATTTACCTCAAAAATGGCAAAAGGTGGTCGATCAAAACTGCACATACTTGACTTAACTTCATTTAAAATATGGAAAAAGCTTGATTCATTTCTGCATTAAAATTCGAAGAAACTTCTTCCCCAATCCAGTATTTTAAATTTACCGATCATTGACATGTTGAAAAATGACTTTATCGTGTATGGAACCCATTTTCCTTCCTTCTGGATCTTTCCCACTCCGTGTAGACGTTCGTAAATGATGGATTGTGCAACATTTAATGTTTCTGCCAATTGTTTCAACGTTTGAGTTGAGTCTTCATCCAATAATGCCTGCAAATCTGCATGTTCAAACTTTTTCGGCTGTCCTGGACACTCGTTGTTTTTTATATCAAAATTACCACTTTTGAAGCGTTTAAGAGGGTCTTTTCCAACAGACGACGCTCGCGCGTGAACACTCACATACCGCTAGGGTACACTCACACACCGCTAGACCACGTATAAGTACTAGGGTGGACTTTATTTTTTGACCAAAGAATTTTTTCTCGGGTACCCCCAGAATTATGACAATGGTTGGACAAATGATGTGGAAAAATTTTGGGGTCGATTAGATCATGGGAAACCGGCGCTCAACGAATTTGAAAATTTTTTTTTTAAATCTTGACATAAATATACGTTGTAACATATCGTTGAATTTGTCTTTTTTTTTCTCTGTAAGAATCCATATACAGCATAATCAGTTGTTAATAGAAAAAATATCCGTGACCTTGAAAACTTAAAAAAATGACCTTGAAAACATTTTTTTTCTCTGATGCTACATTCACCTCCTTATATACTACAACTTTTGTTTGAAGAGTTTTTTCATATTTACATAACTGACAGAGGTATAATAGATTTTATTTTAAACGTTCGTAAATAATCTTGTAGAAAAAATATGAATCAAAGTGCCCAGGTCTTTAAGGTAAATACATTTTAAATTTTATCTGAAATATATAATAGTTGTATTAACATTTTCAAGCTGTTTGGCCCCAAATCAATAAATCAAATTTTGTAGCAGGAATTGAGGACGAGTACGTCCATCAATCTATTAACAATGTTACAGAAGTGCTGGAGTTTGCAATGCAAACTTTAAAAAACGAAAAGCAACCACGGCAAGATTATCGAGAATTTATAGAACTCGTAATTATTTTCTAAGGCGGAAATTGTGCCAAAAATGATGTTTTTCGAGCTCCGGGAGGTTTTCATCACGCTCGATGGATGGCCAACGCAATATACTGTTTAAAAATATATTTATTTAGAAAGGAATTTACCTTGACCAGCGAAGACGTCACTGGAATTCGTAACATTTGCATTTTCCTTGCAAATTTATACTTACAAGCGTAGATACGAGCTCCATTTGCAATAGAGGCTCCGCGGCAAGATTTGGAGTTCCTACAAAATTTGTACGCTTACCATCAAGATGAAATAATAAGCCGTATTGCGCTGAAAAAATTAATTAATCATTTATGGTAAATACTTGGCACCAGAAACGGCTGCATTGTGATTTTTTGATAGTGCTGTACCACATGAAACAAAAGTACAAATGGTAGAAGCAATGAATGCCAGTGCAGAGAGCGATGGCAAAGAAAGTATGAAGAAATTTACAATATGTCCAGATGAGACGTACAAAAAAATAAACCATTTCATTTCTCCACATTCCAAACGATTGTTTGAAAAACTTTTAATACCAACATCATTTTTGGGAAAAGATCCTTGTCCATGGAATAATGACCCTGATTTCAAAATTGGGATGAACATAGTTCAAGGACTGAAGGTGGTCAATGATACCGCTGAACGGGGCGTTAAACTGATGGCAGATTATAACGAAATTTTATCAAGAAACGAAGAGGAAAAACAATATATACTACAAACTGTGATGGAATATCGACAGCAGTATCCTGACGCCACAAAACAGAATTTGTCAAAGGATTTTTAAAGACTTTTTAATATAGAGAGAAACACCTGATCAATCCCTTCATGATTAATTACATTTTTAAAACGCATTGAAGACTGTTTGTTAACTGAGAGTGTTTTTGGAATTACTTCGAAAGGGTTAACACAGTCGCGTCTAGGGCAGGATCTGCTTGGTCTTACCGAATGTCCACAAGCAGATCTAGGACGAAACACTTAGTGATATATAATTTAAAAACTTACATGATTGTATCAAGAATTGAGACAGGAATTGCTGGGCCCTACTGACGAGTGCGCCAGCAAATCCGGGACGAAATACTTTAATGTCAACTCTTTTCGTAATTTACGTAATAACTGTTTTTTTATTGTAGATTGGAGCGTATTAATGAATTTATTTACTATCTCTGTCATATATGAAAAAACTCTTCAAGCAAAAGTTGTAGTATATAAGCAGGTGAATATAGCATCAGAGAAAAAAAATTTTTTCAAGTTTTCAAGGTCACGGATGTTTTTTCTATTAACAACTGATTATGCTATATATGGATTCTTACAGAGAAAAAAAAATACAAATTCAACGATATGTTACAACGTATATTTATGTCAAGATTTAAAAAAAAAATGTTCAAATTCGTTGAGCTCCGGTTTCCCATGATCCAATCGGCCCCAAATTTTTTCCAGATCATTTTCTCAACCATTGTCACAATTCTGGGGGGTACCCGGGAAAAAATTTTGCAAAATAATTTTCATCAAGTATAGCTAAGGTCCACCCTAAGGGTACGCGCACAGTGCATCCTACAACCGACAGACCTGGTGACGTCAGAGGCTTGGGTTAGACATTTCAAATTTGTGGGTAGGCCCGTCTGTGAGACCCTTCTAGCTTCGTCCGACGTCGACCTACAGGAGTGCCGCGTCGCACGATATATTTCGGTGCAGCGTTCACTTAAAATAATTTTCATGTCGCCAATTTTGAAGTATCCGTATTTTTAAAAACGGGTCCGTAAAGGGCTTAGGACTATATTGTCATTATTTTTATTTTTTCAATTTTCTATGAAACTTAAACTATGAAAACAAATATTTTCTCAACTGAAATAATTTTTACTAAATACTCTTATGGTTTCACTATGTGTGTGTGAGCATCTAAAACTAATTTTCATCGTTTTGTTAGTTTGGCCGTTATAATTTAATGAAAAACTTTTGACACCTCATATTGCATGTCCATAAAACCAACATTATACATATAGCGTGCAACGTCGGAGTCAAAACATTAGGACTATGGGCGCGGCTGAGGTGGGGCTAGGCAGACCTAGCGATGATACGCTCGATTTGTTTATGTGCCGTTCCCGGGACTGTTCTCTATGGAGAGGTTTATGACAGGTCATTATTATTGAGATGGAGTCGGCACTTTCTCGAACAATACGTGTTGACTGTAAAGTAATTTTTAAATTATTTTACAGTAAAAAATCATGAATTGGACGCGCTAAAAACAGCTTTCTAAAAAATAGCTTCGCTGTCGATCGCCCAATAATAACCTGACCATTTGCATGCCCAACATTTTATTGCAAATGCCGATCGCCGCTATGCTATCGTACGTCGCACAGTGGTGCAAAATCCCCAAGTCGTTTATTATGATAATATCATTTTAAAAAATCTATGTGTATTGAAATACATTACAGTATTAATGCATCGATCGTAGATTATAATAGAAACACTGATATTGGAGATAACTGCGACATACATTCGAAAGAAAAAAATTTTTCTCATTTCTTTGTTGTTTTTGTGTATATGCACTCATAGATTTTCGAAAGTTTCATAGTGCAGATATTATTCAGTGCGGTAAGTACATTACTTTAAATTGTAAAAAATACGACGCTAATTATTAAGTTTTTTTGTATACTTATTATTGAGACACTTTATAATCCAAAAGTTTGCGACTTTTTGTGACTTTCCGACAAATAAGGTCACAATGGTTTTGGAAAGAGCGAGATAAACGATTTTTTCGAACCCATATTTATTAAGATTTTTAAAACTAAGAAAATGTGAAAACACTATCCAAGAGTGGTCTTTCAGTTTTTTCCAAGAATCAGATGATCAATGAAATAATAATTAAAATAAACGACAATTAAAAATAATGTTGTCTTGTTTATCCCTTCGCCAACAATTAATATTTTCATGTATATATTCTATGTAACGTAATAAATCAGAAAATATCATAATTTATACTATAGAAATTTCGTCCTACGCGTAGGATGGATCCCCATGCAGCTGAATATTGCAAAACCATTGCTCGGAAACGTAAAAGAACGAGTTTTTAGACAAACAGCGTTATAGATTGATCTTTCATCTAGCGGTTTAGACTACTAATCAGAAGTCAATTCCCGGACCCTTGCATCCTCGCGTACGTATACGTGGTCTAGCGGTGTGTGAGTGTACCCTAGCGGTGTGTGAGTGTTCACGGGCGAGCGTCGTCTGTTGGAAAAGACCCCCTTAAACCAGGCATGCACAGCTTCTAGCTCTCAGAGCGGCTCATGAGCTCCTAAGCGGCTCCCGTGCGCTCTCGGAACCGTCACCTAGCTCAGACGTATGGAAGGGGAACCCACTAAGCATGAGTGTGTAGCACAAGTTCACACGCACACTGTTGCAGTTCTTCCCACTCTACGTGTGCCAGCCGGCTCCGACCCAGCTCACGAGCCGAGTCGAGATCTCCCGCTCCCAAATCGTCCAGTTGTGCATGCCTGCGTTTAAACCATCGTTCACAAGTTTTTTGGATTAGAGGATATTCACCGTAAGCTTCAACCAATAATCGATAACTTTCAACAGCCGCTTTCTTCAAATGAAAGAAGGTTATTAAACTTTCCCGCAAAAATCTAATTCTGGTACAAAATTCGACAAAAGCTATGGAAAACTATGTTTTCTTGCACAATGGCAATTAATAACGAACTGGCTTTTGATGGCGTAAGTTTACCCTCCGAAACGCCGTCATTAGTCTATACCAGGCCTGGCCAACCAAAATGGTTTCACGAGCCACTTTGATAACGCGTAACGTTACAGCGGGCCGCACTTTAGGTAAACATGCTTTTAAAAAATGTAATACAAATACAAAATGAATAAAACTTTATTGTTATACGTCGTATTTGTGCAATATAACAATGACACATGAAAATTTTCATTTATTCATAGACATATAGAGATAGACTGCGCCGTCTTATGGGCGAGTTGAAGCCCACAATGGCGGCGCGCGGTACAAAGAGTGAGAGAGAAAGCATTAGCCGGAATCCATAGCGCTCTCTTCTTAATTGACGTGTTTTTTTTTGTTTTTATTTTTTTGCGCTGCCATTGTGGGCTTCAGCGCTTCGTACAGGCCGCGCTCTATATGTCTGCGACCGCGGCATATCGAAAACAAACGATCAGGTTAATTATTTACTTTAAGGGCTTCCTTACGGATTTTGATGATCTTCACATATGTTGTCAAGGTCATCATTCTGAACAACTTTTTCCTATACATGTTACCGCCGCTCGATTTTAGTTTTCGACATATTTGCAAAAAACTATTGCTAATACTGTATTGAATTTTAAGGGGTGGTTCTCGACGATAATATAAGACGAAAATGAAGAATAAAAAAATTGCGATTTCGACTTCGTTATTTAGTTATCAACAGCTAAAAATCCGCCTAAAATGCAGCAACATTTCTAACAAAAGTGTACGTTGCGTACGTCACAGGCGCGCGACTATTTTTATATATATTTTTATATATATTTATATATATTATATATTATATATATTTTTATATATATATTATATAATATATATAATATACAATATACATATAATACATAATATATAATATATCTATAATATACAATATATAATGTATAATGTATAATGTATAATGTATAATGTATAATGTATAATGTATAATATATGATATATAATATATATTATGAGAGTAAGACCCTGTTTTCTCTCATCTCTATAGCGTGTGTAGAAGCAAAATGTAAACAAACGCCGCGCCGGGCAGCGTTATGTTGCCGCATATATAGGAAAAAGTTGTTCAGAATGATGACCTGGACAATATATTTCAACTTCATCAAAATCGGTGAGGAAGCGCCTAAAGTAAATAATTACCACGATCAGACGCGAGAATGTAAACACGCGGTCCTTCGCGACACAAACACCCGCGTAGAAATGCTTATTAATACTTGTATCACTCTTTTTTATCTTAATACTTTGTACACTCACTCCGCTGACTGTAAATTACCAGTTTCAAACCACAATTAGTCAATGTAATTCACACGCGTGATTATCGAAGACAAACGCGAGCGGTTGAAATTGTGTATTGTTTACCTCCACAATACGAAAATACACTGAGCTCATGCGGCGCGGCGAAGTGGGTCCGTGGAGTGGGGATGAGTCGGAGTGGGAACGCGTAGTGGAATGGGGAACGCCCTGTTGTGCGGATTGGCTTTCGCTGTATCGATGACGTATTACCTTTACCGAGCGTATTTACTGAGGCTCGGGTTCGAATCCCGGTCTAGTTACTACCATTTTCTAATTACTATCTCGTAAACGCACAGTTTTTAAAAAAATATTTTTGGAATATTGCATTGTTATCCAGTTCTGAGCTATGTGGAAAATTTCAAGTCTCCAGCTCATCGGGAAGTTAGTTTAAAATCAATTGCAAGATTTGTACCGAACAAACAAGAAAGCAAGCTAATAAAAACGTGGTAAAAAGATCCTAGCTTATAATTCATTTTTATTTGTCAACTGGACGACTGTGCCAAAACGCGTCTAGGTCACGCTCCGATTGATCCGTGTTTTTCGTTAATAACTCCTTAACAAAGCCGCGGACGCCATTTGTGCAAAGTAAAATGTTGCTTCAAGTGATCTGAGGAACCGTCTGTAGGAATTCATTTCCAGATGTTGAAGGAATTTTGAGACACGCTGTATATCATTTTTCATACTGTTACAAGTAACGGAAAATATTAAAGGTAAACAAAGTTGTTGCCCCACCCTGTATTTGGCTAACAATACAACAGAGGTTCTATAGCATAATCAGCATACACATGTAGCATTTTATATTCAAATTTAAATAGTTTATTTGCAAGTTATTTCGTATTCATATTGTAGATCTGAGAATAGCGTGCTTTTCATGCTATTCATAAACAGGTACGAACAATCCAGGGTGATTCTAAATCATTGTTGCGGTTTCCGTAGTTCATAACTTTCAACACGGAAACGACAAGATAAAACTGCTTACGGAATACATATAAACGGAATACGTATAATTCCAAGTCTGCTATCTCCGAAATCGATACCGTAGAATTTTAAACAGCTGCAACACGCCCGCATTTTCTCGTGTACAGTGCCATCAAAAAGTATTTGAACACTGAATTTTTCATTTTCGAAAAATTAGAGACGTTTAACCTTATGTTATAATCTTTTTTGTAATTGATTTCTACTCTTTCGTCATACAGAACAGTAGTTTATACAGTTTTGATTATGTGTTTCTTGATTCTACCGCAATAGATACATACGTGTTTAAAAATCGCATCTTCCTAGCGTATATACGATATTTTTATCTTTCTTCTTCTTTTAACCCTTTTAAGCATTCTCGAGTATTTCCATTTCCTGTGATTTTTCAAATTTTATGGATATGAAATTGTATAAAACCGCATGCAATACCTAAATGTTTAGTAATTGATTATACATGGTATTTCACCTAACTTGACCACCTTAAATATCTTTGTTGTTTTTAAAGATACGTCAAATGTCTGAAGGACGAAGTTGAATGGTAAAATGGGGATCATACGATACCAAAAAAATTGTTGTTTTTATGTCATTTTTTTAGAGATATGAAGGTCACCTCCATTTTTTTAAATGGAATGTCCTAGTAATATAATAATATATTATAATAATTTATTATATATAATATTATAATAATATATTATAATAATTTATTATATATAATATTATAATAATATATATATATAATATATACATATAGGACAGCTGCCAATGATATTCCCCCACTTATATTATTTTGACCGTTTGCTTTTTCCTGTCGCGAATTGGGCTTACACCCTACCAAAAGAAGTTTCACTCGAAAAATATTGAACAGGTTACATACTACAGGAAACATACTATTTTTAAAATGTCCAACTTTAAGTGATCGTCTGATTACAATTTTTATTATATCTTATTAATTTTCGAGGTAGATGGGTACGTAGGAAGCAATACAAACCTTGTACATGTTAATACGAGAAAGCTCATTTTTCGACAAAATGTCAGTCGATTATCCAATCTGGACCACTGTGGCGCAGTTCCCCGAGTCTGCTTTAAAAGGCGGCATAGAACAGTATAAAGTGTTACTGTATGGTGTATATACACATTGACATTAGGAATAAAAGAGGAAGAAAGTTCTCATGAGAATACATTTTTTATTTGTTCCCTTCTATGTCTTATACAGTAAATCTTCTATAGTCGTAAGTGACTCGGGGAGGTTCGTTTGCACAGTTCGTAGACAGACATTATCTTTTTGATCTTCAAAGACCGAGCCGAACGTAGAAAAGGACAGCGCGTGTAAAGAGAGAACGCGCGCGGCCGAAGCGACTGCGACTCTCCGTGTCTCTTTCTTTCCCATACGCTGTCCTTCCTTGCGCCCGAAACTTTCAACGTCAATTAAACCACTAAATACAGTTGAAATTATATCGTGTTTAGTGTCATTGTAATAAGAAAAATGCCAAAAATATTTTGGTGAATGTTTCACAAACAAAATAAGTAATAATAAAAAAATCTTTCTTGCTTATTAGGTGAAGATAGTTCTTTCGTGATGAATGTGAAATTGTCATAAATAAATAAATTATTATTAGGATGCATATTATTTGTGCAACGGTTCTTTCGTGGTGAATGCGAAATTGTCATAAATAAAACTATTAGTATGCATATTATTAGTGCAACGGTTCTTTCGTGATGAATGCGAAATTGTCATAAAAACAATAACGTCTTAAACGAAAAATTCTGTCGCTGCAGCGCATTTTATTCTTTGCGATATATACCAAAATTTTTGCCATCGTATGATCGTCGGTTGTCCATTCGAAACAAGGGTGCCGGCGCGGCGGGGCCGTGCAAGAGTGTGGTGGCACAAACATACATCGATAGATTTGCATATACGTATATGAAATTACAAGGTTTTTGTGGACGAAAAGTGACGCTTTATTATCGCAATGAGGAGTTCAGAAGCGGTCAATTGTGATTCCTAAAAGTCCAATCTATATTTGTTCGGTGCCCAAAATGCATATTTTTACGTTATCGAGGAATAATTTATAATATTCGGCAGATACTGCCTGTCCAACACCACTGGTGTTGACCTGTCACGAGGCATCCGTCAGACATGAACGATGGACACTAGGGTGGACCTTCGTTATACTTGGCGAAAATTATTTTTTAGATTTTTTTATGGGACACTTGAAATTGATCGAATAACGGAAAATGGTGCCAAGTCGACTTTGAAAATTTGTTAATTTTGTAACTCGCTTTTCTCCACTGCAGTATATGATTAGCATATATGTTTATATATCGTTGAATTAATCTTTTTACGCACTATAACAATTAAAAAAAAAAATGTAATATTAATTAAAAAAAAAATTCGTGACCTTGAAATCTCAAAAATTGACATTTAAAAAATTTCTTTTTCTTTTGCATTATATTTAATTTATTAAACAGTACAACTTTTATCTAAAAAATTTTGTACATATGTACATAAATATACATATACTTATACATAATGCATATACAATAATATATATGTCGGGACGCGACGACGGTGACGCAACCCCTTAGCAACGACGCGTAACGTTTATCCGTCGTACAAGACAGTCATATTGTCCTTTGGAATTTTACACGCCTGTGTAAAGATTAAGTCTATTTTTAAAGTAAGGATATAGACATCTGGTTTGCACGTTTGCCGTCAAGCAGCTGAGAGCCAAATGCTTGGGCATACCCTTGTAACTGTTAGCGAAAGAGCAATAAAATGTTTCTCATTTACCTGCATCCCTCTCCGTGCCGGCGCGGCGCAAGGAGAGACGCGAGATAGGGTCCCAAAAAAAAAAGGGAAAAGGGGCTGGGACCTTGTTGAACGTGACCACGGGCGGCAGAACGTTTTTGGCTACGCTGCAGTGCAGAGCGTTTTTTTGGTGATTGGAAAAGCTGTCGTAGTAGAACTATCGCAGTAGAGCGAGATTGCAAAGGGACGGACGTGAGTGAGACGTGCGAAGGTTCTGCAGGCTCGTGGGCTCATTGACGCGTCTCGCCGTTGCGCTACGCGATCGTGGATTTGTTTAGTTGTTAGTATTCGGTGTCTCGTCGTTCTTCTGCCTTTCGCGCGCGCAAGAAAGATGAGCGAATCGATGGATGACGTTTCTGGTCACCTTCCGGCGGGTTCGATGGACGACTCAGCTAATCTTACCGGTCAGCCTCCGACATATATTATACATATAATACAGTACAAAATACACACTACTAATACAAAATACTAATACAAAAAACTATTAAACGTATTTTTATAGCAATAAAAAAAGATCCCTTTAGAAAATTTCGTTGAAATATTTTATGTGTCTCTTAATGATTTTTTTAATACATCTGGAAATTCTTTCCTATTTTCAGAAATAATTTGTAAAATATACTGTTTCTCCACTTCATTTTTTGATAATAAACGATTATAGTCCTGAATAAGTTTAACACCACGCTCAGCAGTGTCGTTAACAACTTTTAATTTTTGTACAATGTTTAATCCAGATTTGAAATCCTCGTCATCTTCCCATGAATCGGGATCTTTTTTTAAAAATTCTGCAGGAATTAAGAATCTTTCAAAAAATTTTAGCGTTTCATGGGAAATAAAATGTTCAATTCCTCTATCAGCATAGTTTTCTAAATCTTGAGGAGTTATTTTATATTTTTTACAGTAATTTTGTATTCTTTTCCACGGTTTTGTCAAAAAATGCTAACGCTACTCCTTCTGGTGATAAATACCATAAATTGTTGCAAAATTTTTTTAATCCTATATTACTTATTTCTTCGTCAGTAGAACGGTATGCATACAGTTTCTGTAGAAATGCCAAATCTTGACGTGGAGCTTCCGCTGCCATCGGAGCTCGAATCCACGCTTTTATGTAAATATTGGCGAGAAAGACCGAAATGTCGCGAATTCCATTTCCTTCGTCGACATTTAACATAAACTGATTCTTAAATAAATATATCTTTAAGCAATATAAAGCTTTCGCCATCCAACGAGCGTGGTGGAAAGCTCCGGGGGCCCGAAATCTTATATTTCTTGGTGGAGTCCCACCCAGGAAAATAATTATTAGTTCCAAAAATTCTTTATAATGCATCTTGAAATTTTTTAAATAGTGGAACATTTGGACTTGAAGATTTCAAAATTTTTTCATTAAATACGCTATGTAAAATTATTTCATATATATGGTGCCTGCAAGGCAAATATAAAATATCTCTTTCTAATTTCTGTTCGAGTAGAACGCAGGCTCCTTGATATCGTCCAGTATTTGAGGACGTGGTATCGCAGCAAAGTGCTTGTACTTTATCGGATAATCCCCATTCTTCTAATAAATAATAAACAGCAGAAGCTTGATCGTCTCCACGGCTGGATGAAATTATTGGAATTCCCAGTAACTTTTCAATATCTCTGCAAGTGATTAATACTGGTAATCTCTCTACTTTTCCTGCCCCTTTTAAAGATGGTAATAGTTTTCCGTCCCAGTGCACTGTAACTGCATCAAGCTCGCAGTCATTAAATGACTCACGTAAGTTCTTTACAACTTCTTCGCGAATTTTAGTTCGCTGGCGACGAATTGATGTACGATTTATTATTAAATCGTCTATATTATGACCTATTTGTAACGTGCAGTTTAGAAAAGAAACCTCGAGGTGCTATATTTTTTCCTGACTCATTTTTCGTGTTTAATAATTAATTAATCAACTAAAAATACACATCACCGCCTTTGTATATGTCCTGGCTATCTTGCTGCGGTGCGATTTTTTTTATTCGAACGATAAATCTCTCAATATTTACGAAAATCTGTCAGTGGCGGCCATCTTGTGATATCATGCTTGCTTCGGATGCCTCGTGACAGGCGGTATCTGCCAAATGTTGCAAATTATTGCTCGATAACGTAAAAATATGGATTTTGGGCACCGAACAAATATAGATTGGACTTTTAGGAATCACAATTGACCGCTTCTGAACTCCACATTGTGATGATAAAGCGTCACTTTTCGTCCACAGAAACCTTGTAATTTCATATACGTATATACAAATCTATCGATGTATGTGTGTGCCACCACACTCTTGCACGGCCGCGCCAGCACTCTGAAAGGAACCATGGGTCAAAAACGAACTATTCGCTTGAAAATTATAGTGATTATCACGGACATGGTACACGCCGCGACATTACACAGCTATTTGAGTTCCATTTAACTACAATAGAAACTATCGTAGAAATAGAACAACTTCACAACTTATTCCAGCTTTTTCACGTTCGCGATGGCGCATCTACTACCTCCGTGGTAATGACCACAAGGTGGTAAACGCGCCGCGACGTCACGAACGTGTTAAAGTCAATTTTTAAGCGAACGGTTCGTTTTCGACCCATGATTCCTTTCAGACTTTTGTTGCCCCTGATGAGTACTATACGCCGCAGTGATAAAAAAATTTGACCTTGAAATTTAAAGGGACATTCATCGCTGGTTTCGTTTGCCTGGAGGCACGCACACGATCATGTTCTGCCTCATCGACACGGACGTGTGGACTGTAGTAGTAGGCTTTTGTCTATACGTATAGTTCCACACAATCATATTTTGTAAAACTTTCACCCTGTACATACCCGAGCGGTGGGTAAGGCCAGAGCGTTACGCGTTTTCCTGTCGCTAGTATATCCCCCCTCACTCTTCCCGAACCCAGTGAGTAAGGAAAGTGGGTGATGCCGTTTTGGGTCGCAGCAGTTGAATTTAAGGTTAGCCACGAGTAGGATAGTGTTTGAAGTTATTAATAATTTAAAAACTTCTTTTGTCAGGGTGTAAGCCTAATTCGCGTCACGGAATTCGCGACATGAAAATGCGTAACGGGAGTGGTGGGGATGGTTAGCCGAGCTAGTCTTAAATAAAAACGGATTGTATCTCGGGAACGGTGCGTCCTGCCGCAAAAATAACGAAATTTTCAAAAGGCTCAACCCAAAAGCATATAGAGTATGCCCAACCACATGACGTATGTAACCTTCTGAATTTCTAAAAAAAACATACTTCTTGCAGTCTAGTAATGTTTAGAATTAAATTAAGATTGGAAATGGTAAATAATCCTAATGAAGCGACAACAAGATCAGGAACAACTCTCGATGCAGTATTTGCAAGACATTTAGACAAAATTGAATCAAGAAAATTTATATCATAATTTAGGTATCACAAGCCAATTGTTTCAATGAGAGAATCATAGGGTGCGTTCCGTTGCACGCATTGAGCGCATGGATCGCATTCAGTGTGATGCGCGCATTGATATCGTTCCGTTGCGTTAATGCGCATGATACGTGTGATGAGCGCTTTTTCAACGGAACACTTTTTCCATGCATTTGATGCGAATCAAACATGGCTGCCTACATGGGTGCCTACATGCGCTACGAATGAGAAAAGGTAATTTAAAAAGAACCGTGTTAAAATTAATACTTTGTCCATTTCCTAAAGTCAAAATCATGTATATCAATTGTAAAATCACTGTATTTATTTGAATTGCAATTATAACTGAATTGTGAATTGTAATTATTTGAATTTTGATAAAGAATGTTATTAAATAAAAAATCACATTTTAAAAACCTATTTATTCATATTTACCAGCCACTAATATATAATAGATAATATGTAAAAATAGATAAAACGATAAAAAGTAGGGGACGGAAAAAAGAAGAAAAATAAGGTGAAGTAATATATACACAATAGAGAATAAGTTGTACGCTATATTTTATTTCTTATTTGCTATTGTCTGTAGGACAGAGAGCAGAGATTTTTGGATTTCTATATTTTCCTTACGCATTCTTTCAAGCTCTATCTTTCTTCGTTGTATTGGGCTTCTCCTTTTTCTTCTTTTATTCTTTTTTTCTTCGTCTCTCTGGAGTTTTATAATCACCCTTTCCTGCTTAAGGTCAGCAATGTGCTTCTCTAAAATTACCTCAACTCGTCTTTTTTTAGGTGCTCCTGTAATACATATTAATATAAATAATATAAATTTATTATATATGCATAACAATGAAAGCAACTTTTACTCTAATCATACTTTATAATATTAGTTATATTTTTTTTTATTACTTTGTAAATCCTCCGATCCAACCATTGGAGACGAAGCGCTGCTTGTGCTGCTTGTTGACTCAATTGATGGTGCTGGACCTTCACTTGAGGCTTCAGCTGGAAGTTGCATGTATATGCCTTTTCACCCATTAATGAATTCATCGCCTACAACCACAAAATAAATTTTATAAATCTATACATATAATATATAGTATTGTATATAAGCATATACTTATTTCTTATTCTGATCATGTATGTTTTTGTATGTTCGCCTTAATCCAGCTAATTTCATGGAGCATTGCTGCCCACTTACTGAATAATTAGCCTCTTGTAATTCACTTGAAATTTCCTTCCTTTGATTATGTCTTTCCATTCCCTTTTTGAATTCATTTTCCTTTTCCCTATAAATATCGTTTAACAGTAGTACTGCCATATCATGCCATGTAAACCCCTTTGGATTTGGTCTTTCATTTACAGTGTCGGGAACGTTATCTGCAAAAAGTAATTTGTTGTCATTACCGTTATAGACAAAAAAGTACTAATGACCGTTACAGAAAAATATGAGTAATGAGAACAGTAACGGCGTTACATGTAACGCATTACTTCACAATTTACCTTGTCCAGCAGCATTTTCTTTATATTCCGCCAGCAACCTTTGTGAAAACTGTTGATCTGTAAAATTATCATTCGGTACTTTTGACGACGTTATAATTTGTGTAAAAAATATATTAATTGTATATATTTGTACCTTCAGCAGCCCTCAAAGCACTTTGCTCATCAAGCAACAAAGTTACAACTTCGTTCGTATCTTCCAAAATAACCGGAACCTCGATTTTATTCATTTTCACGAAGTTCTTTGCTTTACACTTGCTTTGCTTTTTCAAAAGTATCGCCGAGTCCCACCACTACTGCATCAACTCTGCATCAAACACTTCAATTCTGAGCTATGTAGCTGATGCACGGCTGATGCGCGAGAAGTGGGGGGGATCTAGGGAATTCTGTTCGCTCTGGTGTGGCTCTGATGCGTGCATTGAATGCAACGGAACGGTTCTCTATGCAGTCTATGCGCATAATGCATGCAACAGAACGCACCCATTGAAAATCATAGAAACAATAATGAACGATCAAAATTTGCGACGCGAAGAAGGAGAGCGTATGGGAAATGCTATGTACTATGTCTCTGTCCTTCCTTGCGCACGGAACTTTCAGCGTCAATTAAACCATCAAATACAGTTGAAATTATATCGTGTTTAGTGTCATTTTAATCAGAAAAATTCCATAATTAAGTTGGGAAAAGTCCCATAAAAAAATAATTAAAAATACAGAAGTTTTGTAATTGGATTAGTAGTGGTTCACACCGAAATACTCGAGCCGAGATCAGATACTACAGCGGAGGGGATATTTTTCTCTATTCAACGTGTACAATGTACAACCTTTTTGCGACTATTGAAGAATTACTGTATGTAGTTCGGTCGCGGGTTGAATGTGTCCAACTCAGGTTCAATTTTCTCCCAAGCGGTCGATAGCGTTTGCGGCGTAACTGTTTCAATCGCGGTAGCAATTCAGAGCTTCAGTTTATCGCGGGAAGTCGCAGGGGACCTGTAAACAATCTCTTTAACGTATTCCCGTGGGAAGAAATCAAACCCGTCGGTTGATTTCTATGGGCTTTGAGAGGTACGTGTCCGGGATTCGATCAACATCTTCCTGCGAAGTGCTCTGTATTTCTTGTTCCAGTTTCATTGTCAGTGAAGAACGGCACCACACCGATCTCTTGAAGTTAATTTAACGAGTTCACCGCCGTCTTAGTCTTAAATAGAATGATTTGTCTGGATTTAAAATTTCATTTCTACATTGATCTAGAAACTCACTCACTTGAAACATTACAAACTGTTCTCTGCTAGTAATTCTCTCTCTCTCTCTCTCTCTCTCTCTCTCTCTCTCTCTCTCTCTCTGTCTGTCTGTCTCTCTGAAGTACTATTAATTTTGCATAAAACTAATCTAACCAACAATACATGCACCTTTTTGTTTCAAGAGGTTCTGTCGTATGTTGTGGAAATTTAAGTATCACTTAATTCTGTAAAGTGCTTGTTTCTTTTACTAGATGACATTCAACCGATTTCATGCTTTTGAATAATATTCCAAGAGACAGAATTACGCACTCCGATATATAAATAAAACGCTCGGCTCGGCTCGAGCAATCGAATCGAGTTTAGCTCAGCTCGTAAATTACGGGTACTCGCACACCCCTAGTAGGCACTTAACTAACAGTACTTATGTGGTTGCTGAGAAATAACGCGACTTTACTGCATATCAAAGACAATCAAATTGCACGTGGTTATTTATAATTCTAACGCATAGCACGATATTCCGGAAACTCGTATCTTTTTATGACAAGATACGTTGCATTTAACAGACTACTGTAGCTATGAAGGTTAATGCTGAAATGAATGCCGGTCGAGAGCGTGTCAAAAATGCATAAAGGGGTGAATACGAAATATGTCTAGACTGAAGTTAGCTCGCTGTTATAATCTGCTAAGTGAATAGTGTACTTTTGTAATTTGGAATTTTCTGACATTTCCACCCGTTTGATAAATGGCACACGTCAATGTAAAATAATTGAGCCATTTATTTTGAACGTGACCTAAGTCTATTTATATTTAAATTGAGATATTTAAGAGTTTGGGTTTCAATAAAAGTAATTAATGTGTGATACTGTTTAAGTTTATCTAATTGTAAGAGAGATAAATTTACAAATACTATTAAGATAATAGCAATTATTAAGTGAGTAATATGTGTTTTCTTACCACAAATGGAGTTAAGTCACTTTCAAAATTAACAGCTAGATATGTTATTGTAATGTATTCGGTTGGTAAATTAGCTATCTGCGTTACCGACTGATCAGACCTCTCGTATACCGATTACTACGCATCGTCAGTCTCGATCTTACGCCCGAAATAGTCACACCCACCTATTGTATTATTTCCTCATATTAAATAAACTATCTTGTCAATATACAACACTGGCGACGAGGATAATTCGTGATACCACAGTGAACAGGAGTATTCGTTTAATCAGCACGTGTGCGAACTGTATTTGGAGGTTATAAACATATTCGATGGTGAAAAAATGGCTAGTGTAATAATTTTCTTCCATACGTACTCGAAGGATAGAGAAAATTATTATAAAGTAGACGTAAACAGTCGGTAATACAAAAAACATGGAATGACCGATCAAACAGAAAAACCACGAGTAGGCTGGATTTATTATTTAAAGAAAGAAGAAGTAATATCTCATCTGAAATCACGAAAAATAAATTTCAACGAGAACGAAAGTCTAGACAAATTACGTAGATTATTGGCAAACGTAGTGAAATCGGGTATTGAAGTAGACGATAATAAGCAAGCAGATAAACACATCAGGGACACTGACAGTCACAGCGATACAGAGAAGGACAGTATGAGTTCCGATATTCCGAAATTGGAATTTTGTTTAGAAAAGCACGACTGGGAAATATTCACAGATCGCCCAAAAGCTTATTTCGCAACAAAGGATACGAAAGACGAAAAAAAAGCTGCGACTATGCTAACGAAATTTTATGAAAGTGCCTTGAAGCTCATTCGCAATTTGTGCGCACCAGCAAAACCATTAACTAAAACGTACAACGAATTAAAAAAGTTGATGGATAATCATTTAAATCCTGTTCCATCTGTGAAGTAATGGAAGTTCAATCAAGCGAAACAGGAGCAGACGGAAACGATAGCAGATTTTGCGGCAAGGCTTAAAAAGCTAGCACTATACTGCAAATTTACTGATCTTAAGACAGCTTTAAGGGACCAGTTCGTGTGCGGAATTAAAGATCACGACACGAGAGTCGAACTATTTAAAAAAACAAACTTAACCTTCGACGACGCTTACACGGAAGCTGTGGCGCGAGAGAGTGCAGTTAAAAATGCAACAAGTTCGAAAAAAATTTTGAAAACGGAGTCAACCAACCAAGAAATTTACGCGTTAAAATCAACGTACAAGGAAAAGCCAAAGTCAGGAGGGCTTAAGAATCGACAACAATTGATCCGCACGCGTAACAACCTACAAGTACGGCAACAAACAGCGGCCTACAAGGACAGCACAGACGCCTTCAATTGTTATTGCTGCTGTAAGCCGAATCACCGAGCTTCGGTGTGCCGACATCGTTTTCGATACTGTAGTATTTGCAACACGCGAGAATTAAATGGCCCGGCGGAATTTAAAAAAAAAATAGAGGATTGTATTCGAGGTATATCGGGAGCAATCGCTTATCTAGACAATATTTACGTTACGGGCGAAGCCGATGAAAAACATATAGAAAACTTAATGCAAGTTTGCAAACGTTTAGAAAACGACGGGTTGCGTTTAAACAAAGATAAATGCAAAATAATGAAAGAAAGAATAGAGGTACTAGGATTTGTAATCGATGCAAGCGGTTTGCATAAATCGATGGTAGCATTCATGGACCACATGTTCCTCGTTGTAATTGATGCGCATTCCAAATGGCCTGAAATAATTGATTTCAAAAATAATACAAAATCTGAAAGGCTAGTAGCCAAATTCAAGGATCTTTTTGCCAAATATGGATTAGCCAAACACGTAGTTACGGATAATGGACACCAATTCAGCAGCTCATTATTCAAAGAATTCTGGCGTAAATTAGGAGTAAAACAAACATTCTCGCCTCCATACCATCCGGCGACAAATGGAGCGGCTGAAAATTTTTGTCGGTATTTTTAAAGATAAAATAACTAAAATTGTGAAGGGAGGAAGAGCGTTAGAGGAAGCTATGAATATATTTCTGTTCGATTATCGAAGTATTCCTCATTGCACGACTGGTAAAAGTCCAGCATTTCTAATGTTTAAGCGAGAATTCCGTACGCGTTTCGACGTATTGCGACCGAGTACAGAAGACGACGTGTATCACAAGCAGCATTTACAAATTGTAAACAGAAGCGGTTCGCGTAGGGTATCGTTCGAAGAAGGAGATACTATATTGACAGATGATCACGCCGTAGGGAATAATAAAAGAATTAAAGGCCAAATAACACTGTCCAACAGCCAAAAAGTATTTCGATTCCCAGTATGCGATTCTTATAGAGTTTTTCGCGCTAATTCCGAATCTGTACTTAATTTTTGTCCTATACGTACAGTTTTTGAGAAAATGGAGTTAAAAAAAAAGACATATTTTTCAACTTTGAACAAATATTGTGATGTTATTAAAAAAGATATTCAATTGTTCTTTACAGCAAAAGATTCCTTAGACTTTCCCGAAGACAGTGATATATAATATTAATACATTATGATTGTTTAAACATGTTTGAACGATCATTAAACGCGGAGAGACACCACTTTCGCACCAATTTTTGACGATATTATTGAATTTGTCTCAAAAAATAAGGCTCCAGCAGAAAATCAAACTATACCACTCGATAGAGCCGATTTTTATCTTGAGAAACCCCCATTTGAGAACTCACGTCGGGTGAAGATATTTTGCTTTCTGGTTCGAAAAAAACGTTGACATTTCAAACCTCAAATGAGGGTTTCTCAAGATAAAAATCGGCTCTATCGCGTGGTATAGTTTGATTTTCCCCTGGACCCTTATTTTTTGAGATAAATTCAAAAATATCGTCAAAAATTGGTGCGAAAATGGTGTCTCTCCGCCTTTAATGATCGTTCAAACATGTTTAAACAATCATAATGTATTAATATTATATATCACTGTCTTCGGGAAAGTCTAAGGAATCTTTTGCTGTAAAGAACAATTGAATATCTTTTTTAATAACATCACAATATTTGTTCAAAGTTTAAAAATATGTCTTTTTTTTAACTCCATTTTCTCAAAAACTGTACGTATAGGACAAAAATTAAGTACAGATTCGGAATCAGCGCGAAAAACTCTATAAGAATCGCATAGTGGGGGTCAAAATACAAAAAAAAAGTTGAAATTTGTTGGACAGTGTAATCAAGAAGTATCCCCTTCTACGTATGAAGTGCAAGTTTCAACAAACCAAGTTTGGAAGCGTCATGTAGATAAGATGATTAATTGTCAATCGGAAATGCCTGTGTTACGGCGTTCAGAGCGTCTTAAGAATCTAAGGTAATAATTAAAAAAGCGGAGAAGTTGTAATGTATACGGTTCGTAAATTAGCTATCTGCGTTACCGACTGATCAGACCTCCGTCGTATACCGATTACTACGCATCGTCAGTCTCGATCTTACGCCCGAATTAGTCACGCTCATCTATTGTATAAATTCCTCATATTAAATAAACTGTCTTGTCAATATAAAACAGTTATAAAACTTGAAAGAGCCCAAGTCCATTTGACGTAATTTAAAATGCTTCAAATTGAAAAAACAATTCCCAATTTATTTTATATTTATTTACAACACTTCTCAAAAACACAATTTATGCAATTCTGGAAATCTTCTAACTATAAAAATTACATAACAATTTACTGCTTATCTACATTTTGTGTATGGGAGAAGGATGCGAAGAAGTCATGGTGCTCCGGTGGTGTACATATATCGTAGTAAGTCCATCATGTCCTTGCATTTCGCTGTTGTAATTCTTGGAATTCTTAGAATTGAATTTTCTTGGTCTACCTCGACGTAGTAATTAATCCAGGATTTGAAACTCTCCATTCTCATCCATTGATATCTTATAGAAAATTTTATGTGGTTTGTTGCGCGTGGATTTTCAGTAAGTGAGATAAGACATTGCTTAACCTAATGTTTATTCACAACTATATACACTTATATACTACTTGATATATTTATACACTCAGTAACTTAGTAATAACCGCCTATCTTTATATCACATGTGCGAGAGTCTCTCACATATATCTGCACTAACTGTTGGCGCATGCGCCGTTCAGTAAGATGCGTTTCGAGCCCTTCAGGAGCGTACATAGCTCCTATCATGGTTCATTCCTCAAAAAACGCATCCAGCATATTTTTAACCAATTTATTGTTTCGTGAGAGGATTGCGAAAAATAAACAAGTTTAGCATTCACTTATTAGCGCGGTTCCATGCCGTGATAAATACCTGGCTGGCCGGGGGATTGCCCGGTCGTGTTTATTGAACTACTATTGTGTTCTAGGCTCAGGCCTCGAGGCTCGACCCTCGGGCCTCGGTACGTATTAATTGGGCCCTCGAGCCGGCCGAAAGTAAAATATTAAATACAAATTGTATTCGTAGCTTCGAGAATACATTCTCGGCGAATACAAAAGTTTTGAAATATTTTTCGAATATAAGATACTTTTGTATTCGAACCTTCGAATAACTTATTCAAATATTGTATCTTATATTCGAATCGGTATTTAAATAGTTTTGTATTTAAATACTGCCCAACTCTGGTATTTATAGGGACACTATTTTTTTATGACTGCGTCTACCGCGTTGACCACGCCGACCGCGCCGACCCGACCGCGCCGAGACTTCATTAGAGAGCCGAACATAGAGAAGGATAGAATGAAATACGGACCGCGTGGCCGAAGCGTGTCGTCGTCGCCGGCACAGTTTAAAGGCTCGCGTGTTCTCACAATGTATAATGCCAGTTAAAAATACTTTATTTTTCATTACATTTTTTTTATGGGACTTTCACTAACTTATTTCTGGTATTTCTCTGATTAAAATTACACCAAACACGATATAATTTCAACTGTATTTAGTGGTTTAATCGACGATGAAAGTTTCGAACGCAACGAAGAATAGCGTATGGGAAAGAAACAGACGCGGACAGTCGCTGTCGCCGGCACAGTTCAAAGGCCCGCGTTGTCGCTGTCCTTCCTAGGGTTGCCATCTGCGAGTCCCGCCAGGCCCCTTACCCAGCTGTGGTACGGAGTCCGCGTTTGCTTCCCACACGTGGGAAGAGTGGAAGAAGCAAAGGCGGGCTCCGTAGCCTACGGAAATATCTTGTGACGCACTGAAGTTACGAAAAAAATTTGTTTACAAAAATTGTGTGGTATGAAGGGTACAATCATATAGTCTAATTTTTTGGGTGGAAGGGGGATTTCAAAGTCAAATTAAGTTTTTTAAATGGAATGTCCTATTTTTTATACCACAGATCGATAGAGTATCAAATTCTGAATATAATAGTGTTGACCTTCATATATCCTTAACCAAATAGTTAACGAGATATTATCCAAAGAAGAAAGAAGATTGTTTCGGTAATATCTCGTTAACGCCACTTTTTAGGGCCCCTACGTAGTCACAGTCGCTAGATAAAAGATGAATCTTTGGCCTACTTTAGCTGTCGCAGTCTCATGAAAATGTACCACTCGACAGCCACGATAGGCGGCAACACTTGCAATCCTCAAAAGCCAAGAACAGGAGTGGTTAACTCTGTGGTAGGTGGGGCGCTGAAATGCGAAAAGCTGGTCGCGTACCCTGCGTTATAGCCACAGACGATTTTTGAGACGACGGGCTCAAGAGGCCTTGGGCGATGGGGGTTTAGTGAGTATGGGTAGGGATATAGTCCCTATAGTCCCATTTCCCCCAAATTCCACCTAGGGGGTGCTGAGTCCCACACTACTCCCTCCAGACATCATCTGAAGAGGGGGTGTGCGAAGTGACATTCCCTCACCGCCCGCAAACAAAAAAAAGGAGTCTTGCAATCCTCGTGTACGTATACAGTGTCTAGCGGTGTGAGTGAACCACCACACTCTCGCTCGAGCCAGATCTACATCCATAATCTCCCCAACCTCATTCTACGCTCCACAGGAGTTCTGTGGAGAGGACCCTGGAGTAAGGAGAGGAGCCATCCGAGGCTTGCGAGCCGTAAGTTGCCCAGGCCTGAGCTAGTTCATTATTGTGAATCTTATAGTAATCACATCTATAAAATTGTCTTTGAGAATTTAATATAATACGCTAGTGTACACGTTGAGGTTCTCACAAAATAATATACGCATTAATTGGTAAAAATATTCATATATTCATGCATGGTAATACAACATTTTAATATTCCTTCATTAGCGCCATCATTATTGAAATTTTATTTATTACTCCCTATTATGATTCTCCTTTTACAATTTTAATAATAATTGTGCGACGCAAACGAGTTATTATTCAAATTTGTATAGTCATATACAGGAAATGGGAAACAACATTTCACTGAAATGTAAAAATGAATAAATTAATTATACTGCGGATCTTTATGCAAAATAAAAATTGTCTGCGTCGATTACAAGAAATAGAAACTGAATTGAATGTTATTTCTTCCCTTAATGATTTTAATACAGCAGAGATCATATATTAATATCTTCAATTTTGAAAATTGTCCAAGGATTTCGAATTTCATGTACTCAATTTTACTATAAATGCATAAAGATCCGCAGTCTAGTAATCATTTATTGAGAAAATTTGGAACATAATTCGGGTAAGTATGATTTAATCAACTTTTCTTATACACTATACACTACTCTGCAAAAGAAAGAAGCGCACCCGGCCATATTTAATAGAAAAGCATAAAAAATCAAATGAGAACACAGTAAGTTTCGAAAACGGATTCCGCTGTTTAATTGAATAGTCCTGAGAATATGTATATTTAATATATGTGAATATTGTATTTAAATACAATAAATCAATCTTTGTACAATACAATTTCTATATAAAGATATTATTTGTCATTATATCTTGTAACTAGCTGCTCGTGGCGTGCCTGCAGCACGCCCTCGCAACTAGGCCCTCCGGGCGGGCGGCGTACTGTGGTGCCGAGGCGGCCAAAAATCGATTTTATAAATTTTCGATTTAAAAAAAAAATATTATTTTTGTATTACCAAATAGTGAATGTATAATGTGCCAAAGTCCAATTTTAAAAAAAAAAATTTTTTACGGAGATATAGACACGGCAAGTAACCTATTTTTCTCTCTTGGGAATTCACCAGTTTTCAGCGCCATAGTTATTTAATTATTGCGTCTAGAATTGAATACTTACAGCTCTGCAGTTTATACAGGTTATTACGCATGCTTTAAACTATTAACTGGCACAACTAATTTTTCAATAAAGTTGTTTAATATTAACTAATATGGATTAATCGAAAACCTCTTTGCGTTACGCTCATTATTTATTTATGGAAGCAAATCTTAAAAGTATTAAGGAGCTTCGGTATGGCATTACTTGTATTGGTAAGGTGTTACGTTGAAATAACTTTGTGTAAAAAATCTCGGCCAACTTCGGCCAACCTTCTATTACCTAGAATCGCTCGATTCTAGGAACTAGTGACTGCTTCGGCCAATAGAACGCTCTAGTCAAAATTGCGTGTTAGCCTAGGCACGCCCCCTCCAAACCAACCAATCGGGCGTGCATTCTTGACTACGTCACCGCATTCCTGCCAGGGAGCTTCTTGTCAGCTCCCAACGATACTTGAACATTGTGTACGTTGTTGAGCAGTATCGCTGAGAAATTCGGGAAGCTCAGACGTATATTTCAAAATCTGTGTGAATTTAATGAAGATTAAAAATCTTTTAAAAAAATGTTGAGTGATAATGGGAGTGAAGTTGTAGTAGCAGAAAGTAGTACCAAAAATATCGTGCAAAGGAAGAAAGTAAAGAGAAGCTTTGTTTGGGAACATTTAAAAGAAAAAGACGATACAAAAGCGGAATGTACACATTTTCACCATGAATTTAAAACTAAGTATGCAAATACTACTGGTTTATTACGCCATTTGAAGCATATGCATCCAAACATAAGTATATGTACTAGAAAAGAAACTAAATTGCTACAAAATTTGTTGCATATACAAAATGATACGCAAAAGATTGTTAAACCAAAAGATATAACAGAAGGAATTGCTTGAATGATAGTTCTAGATCTGCGACCTTTCATGAATTATTTAAGCTTGTTGCACCACGTTTTTGTTGTCGAACCACGTTTTCAAGGGAAAAAATACCACTTATGTATGATAGTTTGAAAAAGCAAATTTTAGATAAAATTAATGAAGATATTGAAAAAGGTAATAGATATTATTGTTATTGAATTGCTATTATTATAAGAATTATTATTTTTTGTTACATCTATTACTGTTAAGTTCTTCATTTTTGTGATCTCTATTTTATGAAATTGATAGACACAGTATTGGCATTTACAACCGACGGGTGGACATCACGAAGCGTTATCTATCATTAACAGTTCACTATGCAACAAAAGACTATAAAATGTGCAATTATATGTTACATTTATGCCATTTGCAGCAATCACATACTGCTCACAATATTAAAAATCAGATATTATTGTGTTTAAGTACATGTAAATTAGACAGAGTTAACAAACCTCTAATATTTGTAACAGATAACGGTAAAAATATTGTAAAGGCCATTAATACATGTAACGATTGGTCAAGAATACCTTGCTTTGCACATTGTTTGCAACTGGCAATAAAAAATGCATTGACAAACTTTCCCATGTATATGGACGTCAATAAAAAATGCAGAAGAGGTTCAGATATACTTGAACTAATGAAAGATTCAACAGACTTTATACAACAGACATACATATATTCAGTCACATACATTCATATAAACAGACATATTTTATATAACAGACATATATTCAACATATGAAACGCGAGACGAAATGTTAAAAAAAATATGCCACTGTTTGTATAACAAATTAAAAGTAATTCTATTATCTATATTGAGCTTGAAAAAGATTTTCAACCAAATTAATTTTAAGTTATACAAAACATTATATACTTGCAGGAACGTTTTGAGCCTACCGTAAAGAGTAATATTTTAATAGAAGCAATGTTACTAGATCCGCGTTTTAAAGACCGGCTTCTATCAAATGAACAAAGACACCAAGCAATTAATAGTTTGAAAAAGAGCATCACATCTGAAGAAGATACTGATTACAATAACAATGTCGATGAATTAATTAAAAAATATGAAGATGATGGTAAGGTCAATAAAATTGTTTATAAATTAATAACTTTAGAATTTTTAAACTTATATACTTTTATGAATATATTACAATTGACTTTATATATATAAAGGAGAACCAAAGTCAAAGCTTTTCAAATTTTTGGATGATAAGCTCGACAACAAAACATACGCTACAAATCGGTTAAAGAGTTATAATGAACTTAAAGATAAAGATATAAGAATATATTTTGAAGAAAACAATATACCTCGAAATAATGACATTTCAGACTGGTAGCAGGAAAATTGCAAAAGATTGCCAATATTAGCAAAGGCAGCACGACGATACATAGATATACCCGCAACTCAAGCAACTAGTGAACGGCTATTTTCCACGGTTGGAAATATTATAACATCGCGACGAACAAGATTGCTGACAGAGAATGTCGAAAAAGTGGCTTTTTTACACGAAAATTTACAATAAATAATTATACTTATTACTTATTTGTGCACTATTTCTATAGTATATATTCCGGAATGTATACTTTTATAATAATAAATTAAATAAGTAAAAACTAAATTAACATAATTTGCCGAAAACGTCTAGAATAAAAAATCCGAAACCATGAATGTATTCATTAAAACGAATATAAATGATGACAGTAATTCTGCGATCGAAGTCTCAACACCGTGTTTTGAACGGACGTCAATAGTATAGGGTGGCTATTTTTTTATGACTGCGTCTACCTCGCCGAGACATCAAACGACGAACCGAACATAGAGAAGGACAGAATGAAATTGGATCGCGTGGCCGAAGCGTGTCGCAGTCGCCGGCAAAGTTTAAAGACCCGTGCGTCATCACAATGTATACCCAAATTTTATCTTTTTTATCTTTCATTATTTTTTTATGGAACTTTCACCATCATATTCGTGGCATTTTTCTAATGCAAAATGATACCAAACACGATATAATTTCAACTGTATTTAGTGGTTTAATCGACGGTGGAAGTTTCGAACGCAACGAAGAAGAGCGTATTGGAAAGAAAGAGACGCGAACAGTAGTCGGCCGCGGCGGATTTTTGTAACACAAAAATCGTTCCAGCCATATGACAGCCTCTATTCACGGTTCAACTTTCCTTTGATAAAATGCCTCGGCTAATAATATACTGCAAGAAATAATCTGCAAGAAAAAAGCTCCATTTGCAGACAAATATAGATGCTGTTTGAATGAGAGATTTGGAGCGTTGATGAAGATAAATCAACCGAGAAACTCGATTTCGATCACTCAGGTACAGGGTGAGCCACAGAAAATGGATTATTTTAAGAACTCCGTTCGATTGATATTGTTACGAGGAACATTTTTTATAGATAACCTTTTAAATATCTATCTATGATTCTTTTAATATTAAAATATTTCTTAATGAAATATATTAAAGCATTTTTCTTAATGAAATATTAAAGTTCTTGTGTTTGACTACTGATTGTTTAACTTAACAATTTTTTTTCATAAGTTAATATTAATTAAAGATCTTTAACTAGAATTTTAAACAAAGATCAAAACCTAATAAATAGCCACAATTCTAACCATATCTAATGCATACCATATCTATATTAATGCAATTTTAATAAAATATGCAAAACAAATGCTTTCAATTTCTCTTCTCTCTAAGGTCTCTTTTTTTAATTCGGTTCATCGGTTCTTTTGAAATTTTTGTTACCTTTTTCGTGAGCTGTGTTTTTAAAAAGACACGTGTGAAACTCTTTTCTGTGCTCTCATATATTTCTAGCATATATTAAAAAATAACCCCTTGAGAATTTATTTTATGAAATCAAGCAAGAACGAAATAGATTTTCTAAATTGTTACAGTTTGTGTATTCTAACTTTTTTCCATACAAAGATAGAATACGTGGATATGACCACTACCTGCAAACTAATTATATTTTTAGTACAGTTTTTATTTTCAGTACATATTCAAGTCGTATCGATTATTTCGTCTACTGACAATAAAATTTTTTATTCTGATGGAATATTCGGAGAGTGTGAAATGTATTACGATGCGTAAAAAAACCTTTTTGATCACTGAAAATTTACTTGCAACCAGTCTGAACGTATTCTAAATTTTATTATCTAAAGTATCCACACAGATATCGGTTTTCTTAAATTCTACTTTGTAAGTGTTAACGGCAGAGCGCGAACTTTCGTGCACAGAAAGTATTAAGCCCATTATGGTTTGTCACGCAATAACGATGAAAATTCGATAGTTGCAAAGTTATACTTAAATCAGCCTACCCTATAATCCCATGAAGTTTTAGAATTAGAGTTATCTTTTTAGGAATCTTTTGTTACAGGTAGACTGTCAAAGTTTATACATTTACAACGTATACAATTTTGTAAAAATAGTACACAGTTCAATACAAACTCTGAAATTATTGAAATAAATTATTTGAAAAGTACAAGGTTACATGCGCAAGATGTATTATCTTATTTGGCTACATGTTATTTAAAATAATTAAGTGTTATTTTATTTGTACAGAAAAATGATTTTTCTTTAGATTATCTATTGGGAATATATATATATATATATATATATATATGTATCCGTTAAGTTATGTCACCACTTTTTAGGCATTTCCGGTAGTGCAATTAAAAAATGTTTTAGACAAAAGTTTCTCAGTACTTAATGAGCTACATGTTCGCATATTCTTAAATCTGAAAAAATGTTTTTTACGTAAAAAAGTAAAGGTCACCTTGACTTTTTCATTTGATTTGATTTGACAATCATCACTTGATTGTTTCTGACGTCGAGACGAATTTAACAGTGTACTATACCATGACCTTGAAATGACCTCAAACTTGAAAATTTAGTGGAGACGTAATTTTAATGAAGAATTATTTCTTACAATATAAATCAAGTTACGTTAGATGTTCGAACTGTGATCCACCTTCTTTGATATAGAACTCCGCTCTTTGTATTAGATTTTTCGTTGTTGCCATAATTATAATAATAATGGAACGGTTAATTTATTAAAACTTTTGTTCTTTAATTTGAAATAAATGTGCAATCTCTTATAAACAAGTCAATGTCTCGTACGTTGCCGTACTTTTTCTACAATTGTATATTTAAGCACTAATAGAGACTTTGTTTATAAATATCTCAACAATTATTGAGTGTTAGCCCCTATAATGGTATATATTCGTAAAAGGGAGATCGAGATCTATAAGTATGTTACATCGGAATGCTTTCCTTGCGGAGAGTCTGTAACATTGGCACGGGAACAGAGACGAGCGGTAACCTGTTCCTTTAGTGGGATTCGTGATATCGCAGTGGAGGACCAAAAAGGTGGTGTTCATCGAGCTTAGACGCACGTTTCAAGATAAACAACTTTATTAAACAAACATAAGATTATATATATATATATATATAAGATAGAAGAGAATCACAAATTAGAGAAAGATACGAATAATTAAATAAAGAAAAATAATAAGAGTATTAGAATGAAAGGGGATGACTAGATGTTAACTATTTGTAGGTTAGACTCTAAATATTATTTTAACTACGGAAAAAGGGGATTCACACACAGATAAAGTTTTCAAGGGAGGGCAGTGGCAGTGGCGAAATTCCTCGTCAGTGATGACCCAATCGTGGGACGTGGAATTTTTCCCCACCGCTCGCTTAGCCGGCTCGGCCCCCTACTCTGTCGCACCATCGGCTCCTTACGGCTAACGGTACTTTTACTACGCACGCGCTACACACAACCATACAACGTACCTCTAGTCTGTCCGTGTGAACTGTTCTATTCGACTCGATTCGTTCCTTCGAAATTCACGTTTTACCGAAGTTTCGAATGCATGAGCCGCAATCTGCAGGTAGCGCGCTCAATTCAAATCGATTCTCGGCCCGGAGCGGTGCACATTTTGCTATAACTTTTGATCTAAAAAAGATATCGAAGCGACATTTGGACTAAAATGTTTTTTAAAAACCGGGTTCAATGGTCCATCCTAAAATATGTTTTGTACTTTTTAAATAATATTTTTCGTCGATTTTTAAGGTTAAGATGGTAAAGAGAACCCCCAACACAAACTGATTTTTAGTCAAACCATGCTCAATAAACAATTACGAAAAAATTCACGAATATTCTACTTTATAGCACACATGGCTGAGATTTTTGTCTCTCTCAGATTCTTTGGATTATACACAAACATATGTTTAAAGAAATTGATAATCTCCAAACATTCGAATAAAATGCATATTTCGTATTGAAGTTTTCGAGATATCAGTTTTATAAAAATTCAGTAGTCGTATATTATTCAAACAATTGTACTTAATTTTTTTCAGAATTTTTTATAAATTGTGTCATTGTTGAAAAAGTTAAGAATTAATTTCTTTAATACATCTTTTCTCTTTGTAGGTGTATTATGTAATATTGAATATTTTTACATACAGAAAAATCATGTACTAACTTAAAAATGCAATATAAAATACTTTATTACAGAGTAGAGGTACGTTCGTGTGTAGGGAGCCGATGGTACGACAGAGTAGGGGGCCGAGCCGGCTAAGCGAGCGGAGGGGAAAAATCCCACGTCCCACGATTTCTGGCATCACTGTTCCTCGTAGTCTTTCAGCAATCTTCTTCATGATCGATGAAGTTGAAGACAGGGGTACGTTAGGTCACCTTCATCTGTGCGCGGATCTGTTTTGTACCAGCACACAGAATAACTCATGTTGTGCGCGGATCTGTTTTGTACCAGCTGTCTGAAGGATGATCATAACGGGGAGGAATCTCAGTTAGATCTTGTCCAATTTCTCTAGTTTCCGCGGGTGGCCTCCATACACTACCCGGCACATTTTCACTTGCGAAAAAGCGACTTTGGCAGGGGATAGTTCCGGTACCTGGCATATTTAGCTGTGAGAAGGAATTATGGAAAAAAGCCACCTAGACGCAGGTAGCGTACTACTTTTTAGTACTGTGGGTGTACTATGAAGGTGGGAGAGAGAAGGAATGCTCGATCGTTGGAGGGAGGGGGAGGGCACGAGGCCCGCCGCACACTGGTCCACGCGTTCGATCTAGCTGTTCATTAATATTTTAGCACTATTTGAAAGTTTAAAGGTATAGTAATTTAGGTCGTTGGATTCGTTTTGATATCAGTTACAGTATTATGAAGTTCTAGTGGTGAGCGCCACTGGCGTCAATGCATGTCGGGCGAACTTCCAAGGGGGGTTTTTCAAGATAAAAGTCTGCTCTATCGCGTGGTATAGTTCGGTTTTCCGCTGGACCCTTATTTTTTGAGATAAATTGAAAAATATCCTCAAAAATTGGTGCAAAAGTGGTGTCTCTCCGTCTTTTTATCACTGGATTCGGGAAAGTATACAGAATCTTTTGCTGTAAAGAACAATTCAATATCTTTTATAATAACATCACAATATTTGTTTAAAGTTGAAAAATATGTTTTTTTTTCAAAGCCGTGTTTTTCAAAAATTGTGCGTATAGGAAAATAATGAAATACAGATTCGGAATCAGCGCAAAAAACTCTATAAGAAGGACCCAACAGTATATTGAAATCAAATTTGGTGTTGGACAGTGTTATCGGAAGTGTCTGATAAATCAGGTTCAGGTTTTAAATAAACACAATAATCAATCATTTTTGAAGTAATGGGTTTTATAAACATAATTAAAAATATTTTATTTGAAACTGAGCGAAAAACATAATATTAATTATAAAAAACAAAAATATAATTTTTATAAACAACAATAACAATTCACATTACATCATATTGACAAAAATCATTATTGTCATCACTTTCTTCTTCAACATCTTTCAATATTAATTGTTTGACTGCATCATCAAAATGCGTTTGCTTCTTAAAAACTTATCTATTATTTACACAATTTAATGATATCGAAGGAATTGTAATGTCAGACGTATATTTCAAAGTGTGGAAGAGATCTGTTATGGTTTCCCGCTTTGTAAATTTTCTTGTATGATATTCTCCAATACTTCGAAAGTCGTTATTCCATGGTCCCCTCGGAAAACATTCCGATTGGTAGTGTAGCAGATTTTATTATGTCCGCTGCGTGAATTAATATTTTATGCATACTCGATGGCATGTTATACCATTTATAACATTCGACACTCATATTTTAAAAGAATTGAATAAAATCTTAACACGTGACGCGCCGCGCCAGAGGTTCGGGTTCGGCCGGAATTCAGAAGACACATACCCTTTAAACAATAATAACTTGTGTACCAGGACCGACCAGGATGTGATTCTTGCACGATTTCATAGAGAAATGAACGCTGATAATAATGCACTTTGATACAATGAGGGCCCATGGGGGACTCGAAAGATATCCTTCACCAAAGAGTGAAAACTTTGAAGATTCTCTTTAGTTTATTGAGCGTTGTTATTTCAATAAATTAGAAATATTAAATCTTAGTACAAGAGATATACTCTAAATACAGACAAATACTATTCATTTGCAACAAAAATGGACACATAATATTAAATAGATTCTCCAGGGTAGGGAAAAAAGGTAATTTTTTCGGTGGCGAATAGGATTCATAAAATGTTGATTTTGAAATGCTTGTTCTAATCACAATTTTCAATAAATTTCATTAATCTCATCGTTTTCGTATGTCATGGACATTTAGGAAGCAATATACATTCAATAAACGTCGATTTGAGCAAGTTGCTTTTTTACCAAATGAACAGCTAGATCGAGCGCGTGAACTAGTGTGCGCCGGTGCAATAAAGAGGAGTGCGCTCGGCTAGTGGAGCGAGAGAGACAACGCTTTGGTGTTGTCTCTCAGAACGTTCACCACGCTAGTTGCATGTGAACGTGATAAGTATACAAAATTTCAACTAAATCGGTGACCCGAAGGCCTTGCACACTCCTTGTAAGATGGATCGGTAGAAGAGGTGTTATTGAGTGGCCACCAAGATCACCAGATCTAACTCCAGTCGATTTCTTTTTATGGGGACACTTAAAGTCTGTTATTTATAAAACAACCAGAAAGTGGCAACGATTTGCGTCGCATAATTGTACAGGAATGTAGAGCTATTCCAACAGATACCTTCAAAAATGTTTGTTCAGCATTTGAGAATCGTTTGTATTATTCTTTAGGAAACAACGGAGAACATTTTGAAAATTTGTTATAGTTATAAAGAAATTACAAACTTTCTCGTAATATAAGTATGACCCGCTCTACTTCTCTTTGAATATCCCCGAAACTAGTACGCGGATTAAAAAAGGTATCCTATGAAAATTGCTGGTCTTTTTACGTATAATAAGATACCATAATAAAAAATATAGGTTTCCATTTAATAAAATAAAGTTGACCTACAAATGACCTTGAAAACGACACCCAAACAAAAAACTGATACTGCCACCTCTTTCCCTCTCGAAATCCTTGGACACGTGTTTTACACTTTTTGAATATCTTTCATACTTTTCGAGATATTCGGCTGGAAAGTTTTCCCCCCTGTATGATATAACTATAACTTATACGTATTAAAACAATCTATAGGGTGAAGTGCCCAAATATCGTATAGCCGCCTATTATGGTTGTAATGTATGTTTGAGAAGTCGCATTCTAGTGAGAAAATCCTCAAACAATAGGTTACCATGTTTACTCAACAGTGTGCAGTGCAATCGCACCATTCTATAGATTTTAGTATCGATCCTCCGCCAGCTGTTTCTTCATGTGTTGAATATTTTTGTGGTTAGATTTTCGATTGTATCTTTTCTGAGCAAGGTAAGTGATTTTGAAATGTCCGAACATATCTGTAGTTTCAATTTATTTATATTAATTTTTGCCAACTGTGTTGGTTTCTAGTATTGGTAGCTACTATTATCAGTCCACGTGGAATTCCCAATATGGCACTACCAAGGGTTCCCTAATATGGCTATAGCTATGAACATTCATGGTGTGGGTGCCGAATAAGAACCCCTTTCGCTGGAACCTGCCAATGACACACCAAAAAAAAGATATTTTTCACAAGCTGTATTAATTTTTGAAGAAATTAGACCCCAGAATCGTATAGGGAGGAAATGCATCTACAACTGGTAATTTTATTGGTCGAAAAAGAGCATTCTAAAATAATAAAAAAATAACATCAACAAAAAGTGGTGGCTGAACTTTTTACATTAAACAATATAAAATCATCTGAGGCCAATACCAATTTATTTTACTATCAAATGCGACAATATCATTTTCGATAATATAACTCGATCAAGCGTTCTATAAACATTTCACTTGGCACATTTCTTGATCTGAAGTAATTTTTCGCCAGATGCCATTTTACAAAGTTCACGCGGTATATAGATCGATCGACGATCCTAGTGATATATCTGTAGAAAAAGTTACCGAGTTACAAAATTCAATGTGTAGTAGCTGCAGTTTTTCACGAATATCTCGAAAACTATTCATTTGCGCCAAAAATGGCAAGTACATTTTATGTTCAGCATGTCAAAACGAATAGAATGACGTATGTCGCGTGTCGATCGGAAGGGGGGGGGGGGATTTCCCGAAGTCTTACCAAAGTGGTTCATATTTGGGCACTTTACCCTAACAGACGTCGCTATTTGTCTAAGGCGTGCTTATTGTCGCGAGTCTATGAACGGCTCAACGTTATCTCTAGAGATCACGGTTTTGGACGTGTATTGAGGATACACGTATTCATGTGTTCACGTGTACTAATATATATCCGTATTTTAATCCGTGTACTTCTTTATACACGGATACACGGGTACTGAAGTAAATGTGTACACGCGAATCAAAGTGCACAGATAATACACGGGTATACGTGTATCGAGCTACACGGATAATACACGGGTATCCGTTATTTTCAATAAACGTGTATTATCTGTGTATTGAAGTTCAAGAGTACACGTGTGTCGACATAAGGTTTGATGATATTTTGGTAGGTAAGGTTTGGAAGGTAATGATATTTTGGCTACAATGAAGGAAACATTAATTTTCGAAATTACAAAACATTTCAAATTCGAATGGAATGACGGTAATACTATTTCATTGTTCCCTTTTAAACTTTTAATATTAAAAATGTAACTCGTCAAAAAGTGAAATGTTTGCTCGAAGACTCTCCTGTTCGAGAAGCGAGGACAGAAAACTCAAAAAATAAAAGTGCCCCTCAATTTCTTTAAGATGAAATAAGTGATGTTAATCATTTAGATGCCGAATTTGAAATGTACATCTCTGAACCACAACTACGGTTTGATTTGGATCCATATATATGGTGGAAGGCAAGGGCACACAAGTATACAAGAATATCCGAAATCGCTAAAAAATATTTAGCTATACCAGCAATGTCAGCCATGTGTGAACTCTTCTCGTCTGCTGGAAATATTGTTAGAGCAAAAAGGAACTGTCTTTTGCCGGAAAATGTAAACATTTTGGTTTTTCTTCATCAAAATAGACAGTTAGTTGATTAAGGTTTATTAACAGAAATTATGATGTTTGTTAATTTTCGAAACCTCTCATGTTAACTCTTGTATATTTCAATGTACTATCCGTGTATCTGTGTACTTGAATACACGGGCATACGTGTGTCAAAATACACGGATAATACACGTGTACCCGTATATTCAAGTTAACAGTTATACGTGTATTATCCGTATATTTTGATACACGTGAACACGTGTACTTCAGTATACGTGTATCCGTGTATTAGATAGTATCCGGACTTCTGCACGGATATATTAATTACACGTGAATACGTGTATTTTCAATACACGTGAAATGGATATCTCTAGTTATCTCGTTATATATTGTATTTGGAATTTACTTGAAATTGACAGAATTGACGCAGTTTAATAAGACGAACGTACATACATATAACAAACAACAAAACCAAGGTTTCAAGAAGAACAAGCGAGGGAACAAAATAAACTACAATAACGATATTTTAACCATACATACATTACCACATTCATTACACATACACGATATTCAGGTAACAGAAATGATTTGTCATTTCATTTTTTTACCACGCTTATATTAGTTTGCCGTGTCGATGTTGTCGTTGTTGTATGCGTCAAATCTTGTAATCGAATTTTAAACCACTTCCCGATGAGCTACGGAAAATGCAATATTAACTAGAGGGTTATTGTTGCTCGCTCGCTTCGCTCGCTCGCGAGTAGGGTTGTTGTTGCTTGCTTGCCTCGCTCGCTCGCTCGACTCTCCAAGAGTCACACAAAGAACTTCCCGATTCGTTAGTTGCAGTATATTATTATCATTATGAAATGTACGTTTCAAGAAGATTATACGTTTTCAGGGAAATTTAATAGTTTTTTACTTATCAAAATGTTTGCTATATGGCGTCGCATTTAACCAACATCGTATGCTCGTTGCTCACTTGGTTCCTTGTTATAGCAGAGTAATGTTGCGAAATAAATTGCAAATGCTCCACAATCAAACGCATTGTTTTGATATTGTACTTTGTGAAATATATATTTCTTATTATATATATTTATCAAGTTTCACCAATTTCACCAGTGTATATTATAATCTGAATATTCGTGTCATGTTCTGGGATATCTTGCAAATTACTCAAAAAACCTCGGACATAAAACAGTATCTTGAGCAAAGTTGTATATTCCACGCTCGTTTAGATTTCTGTTCATAATTTCGTGAAATAAATTAATATGTTTATCTTGTAAATAACAATATTACTTCTTTACATTCGGCTGTTAGTAAAGCATAGTTTAATACATCAATCGATGCAGCTGGACAGTCATTATA
The DNA here is from genome assembly GCA_028455605.1 of Lasioglossum malachurum. NCBI lineage: Eukaryota > Metazoa > Arthropoda > Insecta > Hymenoptera > Halictidae > Lasioglossum > Lasioglossum malachurum. The sequence goes on along the minus strand of CM052318.1, from coordinate 13,320,418 downwards.
AAAAAGTACAAACCTATGTATGTCGAAAAGTTAATAGTTCAGGAGATATTTCAATTTAAATAATGCTAAAACAACATTCCTATCGTACTAAGACGTTACACTAATGTCTGTGAACGGTGCGTCCTAACCGAGGAAATAACGAAATTTTCAAAAGGCCCAACCCAAAGCATACAGGGTATGCCTAACCACATAACGTATGTAGTCTTTTGAATTAAAACAAAAAAATTTTTTTATTGAATTTTTTTTTTATTAATTTTTTATTAAAAATATAAATTGCATTGTTGAATCAACTTCTTTCGAAAAAATTAAAGAACTACTTGACCAAATTGAACCAAAATCGAATCAGTTCTAAGTTTCAGCGGTGCACATCGATTGCATCATTCATCATTCTGATCGCGTTGTTACTTTTTCAGAAAACGTTAACGAAAAATTTGATACCATACGCACACACATTCCCTATAAAATCGGGAAGTTAAAAAAATATATATACATATATATAAAATCGGGAAGTTAAAAACAAATTAAAAAAAAAAAACTTTGCGTCTAGGAGAAAAGAATTTTAATATTAATCGTGACACCTCACCGCGCGAAGCTCGATATTACGTCATCGCGTTCAGCGAACCCCACTCCATGCGCCAGCGTTCCCTACTCCACTATGCGTTCCCACTCCACTGACTCACTTCGCACCGAAGGAGCTTAGTGTGGCAGTGATGCCATATGAGGGGAATCACGGTGAGATGATGTATCCCCTCTGTGATGACACGGGCACCGTGATCTACGGTCTTAGTGGGGGACAGTTAACTTACAACAACTTACAACTTGTTAGAAGGGAAAATGGAGGAGAGTACATGGCATCCGTTACGATGCCATATGACAGGCATGTCAAGAAGTTGCTCGATCGGAGACATTCTCAAGGAATACCTCCACTTCTCCCGCCCGCGCGTCTCGCAGAAGTGGGGGTATTCCATGGGTATTCCTTGAGAATGCCTCCGATTGAGCAACTTTTGGACATGCCTGCCATATGGCATCACTGCAGTGTGGTGTTTCGTTCATTCAGTTCCATTTTGTACAATTTCGGACTTCATAAAGAGACATCGTCTCTCTCTATCTGGTTAGGATTAGGTCGAGGGGGGGCGGCAAGGTAAGCGGCTCGCGGTCGTCACTACAATCCAATATGGCGACGCCCTTACCTGGCTCCATAGCGACCATAGCTCCTCAACTATTGATCCTAGAGGATCGAAACTTCGATCTGCATCCGCGCCGGGTACAAATCTACTGGATTACATACCAAATACATCATAATTCGTAGGAGAAAGGTATTAATTTTGAGTCCGGTAAAGTAAAGTTTACACATTTGATCTACTACTTTCTCAAATACTCTCTATCATGTCAGCATCGTCAACTGCTCACACAGTCGCCAAATTAACACTGTAACTACTACAATAGTCAGAACGACTGGTTTTACAATTTAATTTTAAAATTCTTACTTCATGTTACATTTTTGTCCGCAATGATGTGATAAATTAGTGATTTTTGCATGCCATAACTAGTCACAATGTCACGTGACTAATCCGGTACTTGCAGAGACAGGGTAACTCTTCTTCCCCTCAATTCGAGTCAGTTCCCTTCATCTGGCGACTCTGCTCTGTATGGCTACATAGCGTCTCACACATACAGTGAACCACGAAAGTATTTGAACGCACTTTAAAACAGTATAACTTTTTTATGATCGGAGCAATTAGACGAATTGATTTACCAAATTACATCCAAAAAAGATTTTGAAAAAATTGCAATTGTTAAGAATTACATGAGGAAGTCAAAGAGGTAGTTAACTTATAACTTTTTTATTAGAGTCCGTAGTGAAAATTTAAAATATACGTTTTGTAGATGTATGTTAGTTATACACATGCTGAAAATTTCATAGAAATCGGGTCACGCAGAAAAAGACGACACGCATCGAAAGATGTAAGAATCTGTGGATTTTAAGTAGAAATTGACCGGAAGTCGCGAAAAACTATGATTTTCAGCACATTTAACCACTTGTTCTCTTGGGTATGTTAACCGATTTTAATGAAATTTTCAGCATGTGTGTAACTAACATAGACCTAGAAAACATATACAGGGTGTCCCACATAACACTTTTCACGATTTTTCAAGTACTTGCGATAATCTGACAAAAAAATTTTAAACAAAAGTTGATCAATTTTCGATTGGCTATACATTGCAATAAAAAAAGTTCGAAAAATTTCTTTTTATTTATTGCCTTCATTTTTTAAAATGGTATTTCAAGGTCATCGGAAGGTCATGGTATACTAGGTCGTTGAATTCGTTTTGATACGAGCTATAATACTGTCAAGTCAAAAATACAAAGTGCCATTTAAAAAAATAAAGATGGCCTTGAGAATACTAAAGAAAAGAAAAATTTCGAACTTTTTTTTATTGTAATGTATAGCCAATCGAAGACTGATCAACTTTTGTTGAAAATATTTTTTGTCAGATTATCGCAAGTACTTGAAAAATCGTGAAAAGTGTTATGTGGGACTAGTACTATTATATATGTATAACCCTAAATTTATTTTATCTAACGTTACTTAATCAATTTAGTTCAACATTTTATGTAAAATTATTTCTTATTTTATTTGAGTCAAGTAGTTTGGATACACAATTCTTTGAAACAATTCATTTGAATTGAATACAAAATAAAAGTACTTTCTCCAGGTTATTTATCAAATAAAAATAATAAAATACTTCAAATAATTGTAATATTAAAAATACTCTTTCAAATTATTTGTTATCTTATTTTAGATAAAATGTGCCCAAATCTGGTTGAATCACATTTAATCTACGTTTAGGTTATTTCTCATCTACTAAAATTGTTATTACAGGAAATAAAAGTTCACTTAATTCTACGTTCATGAAACTTATCTATAAAAATTTGCATAAAGAACCGCTATCTGGTTATACTGATCTACCTTGATAGTTTCGAAGATATTAGCCTGTAACAGCTTCTGCGTATCATCCTACATGTATATTGTTCTTGTAGTGTAATAGGATTTACTCCTACGGATATAGTTCCGTCAACTTAGAACGTTTGCCCAAATTACACCGTAACATCTGCTTACTAAACATTGGAAGCTTGCAAACATAATTACCGCTTATTACTAGACAGCGCATTTTATGCATATGTGACAAAATGAGTTGGTGTCATTTGAAACAGTGAAGACGTTAGAACAATTTAAAAATACTGTTATATTATTTTCAGTCTACTAAACGCACTAAAAAAGATAATAAATTTCCATTTCACTCCAGTTTGTTGCAATTCAGGTAGAAAATTCTGATTTTGCATAAATATCTGCTGTTTACTTATTACATTTAATTATATGTATACTTATTATATCAAACTGCGGATTCTACACGTTAATGACCAAAATGGGTGGCTGCACAATTGGAACCAATAGAAAAGTTAAAAGAGTCTTAATTATTAAAGAATTATTACAGAAAGAAACGTTTAAATGTTATTAAAGAGCCTCAATTATTAAAGAATCATTAAAGAAAGAAATGCTTAAGTGTAATTAAAGAGTTATTAAAAAGTTATTGAAGAAAGAATTAAGTGGCTCCTGCTTCTTCCAACAAATGAAAGCATGAACAGATTAAAACTTTTGCATATACCTAATAAAATAAGTTTGGCTTTTTATAACAATAAATCATGTTTCAGAGTAGTGAGGTGAATTTGTCCCAATATAAGTATATTTGAATGTATTGTAGGATCTGGTCGTCAACGAGGATAGGATTGCGTTGACTTCGGACGAGACAAATTAACTCGACAACACGAACGCACTTTGTAAACTTGCATTACGGTAGCTCGTGGTCCAGCGATTAAGACATCCGACAAAACGGGATCGCATCAGTCGAGATCCCTCGCGTACGGAATCTATCATTCATCAGATCCGCGAGCTTTATACTTCAGTGTCTCGATCAATTCACGAACACGGATTAACATGTATTCAAATCTGCGCGCGTACAAGGCAGGACCTGCTAGATCAGCCTTACTGATGAGTCCATTACCAGGTCCGGGACGAAACGCTTCTTTTAACGTATTTCATTGTCATGCGAATCAATTATTGTCTTTTGCGTCTTTATAGCATCCTATAATTTGAACTACTTGCCCCAGATTAATTTGGCGGGCAACGATCCGAAACATTCGCGAACCGACAGTCTCGGGACTAAACACAAGACATAAGCGGAAAACCGAAAAAATGGGACCTCCTAGGAGTTGGGACTTTTAGTATGTTTAACTCCTAACTAGTCCAAACAAAGTCCCAAAGTTAAAAATTGTGTTCCTTCCATTTCCCTCTACACCCCCCTTATGAGCATTCATTGACTGGACTAATATATAAGATAAACTTACAATTTTGAAAGACTACTCCTGGAATTTCGTATGCGTGGTCGGGCCGGCCCTCTCCGCCCCCATGACCTAATCTTAACTAATTCTGATCGTATAATCTTTGCATTCCTTACAACCGTCATACAGAATTTGAACTAGTAATGGAAAAACCATGTGATCAGAATTAGTTAGTATTAGGAGGTGGGACGGAGCGACCACGCATACGAAAATCCAGAAGTAGTCGTTCAAAATTGAAAGCTCACCCTATATAGAGTGACACTCTGTTCTGTTTTCTCTCATCCCCACAACGTGTTTACAAACAAAAAATAAACAGATGCCGCACAGTGGGTTGAAACGCGAAAAACGCGGACAAAAATCGTTTCTGATGCTACTTATAAGTTTAAATTAATAAAAATGGTACAGTTTTATAGATTTTGAGGTGCTGAATACAAATTAATAATCTGATTTTGTTTAATTCCAAACCCATGAAAGTTATATAAGGTTTTTTAGAAACCGTTTTATTATTAATAATGGTATATTTTTAAGTTATTATATACTAAATTCGGTATAATTTACTTAATGTTAATCACCGGACCATATCCCATTGTCATCCCAAAAGGTTGCTATAGCAGACAAAAAACGCGCACGTGTTCATTGTATACAGAATACAAGAAATAAGAGAAGACCAAAAACTATTTATTTGATTTCCACATCAATCCAAATAATAAATAATCTTTTATTTGCAAACAAGAAATAATAACACTGACCAACACCAAATTTGTTCCCAATATACTGTTGGGTCCTTCTTATAGAGATTTTTGCGCTGATTCCGAATCTGTCCTTCATTTTTTTCCTCTACAGCAAAAGATTCTGTAGACTTTCCCGAATCCAGTGATATATAATATTAATACATTACGATTGTTTAAACATGTTTAAACAATCATTAAAGACGGAGAGACACCACTTTTGCACCAATTTTTGAGGATATTTTTCAATTTATCTCAAAAAATAAGGGTCCAGCAGAAAATCGAACTATACCACGCGATAGAGCAGACTTTTATCTTGAAAAACCCCCCTTGGAAGTTTGCAGCATCGACGTTTTTACCGAAGCAGAAAGCAAAATATCTTCGCCCGACATGAGTTGCGGCCAGTGGCGCTCGGGACGGTATACGGCGCAACGACGGGATACGGAGCGGCGAACGACCGTTCTAGTGGTGAGCGCCACTGGCGTCAATCCATGTCGGGCGAAGATATTTTGCTTTCTGGTTCGAAAAAAACGTCGACATTTCAGATGGGGGTTTCTCAAGATAAAAATCACACAACGCAACGTATGAAATAAGAATGAGAAACATTCATATGGTTGGACCATCACAATCGAAAATCAAAAAACAAACCATCAATCTCTTTTCCTTTGCGCTATTCCCGTCTCTAAACAAATGCCAATCGGCGCTCTAACAACAATACCACATGTTTCGTCGCGACGCTGTCGGTTCGCGAATGTTTTCAGATCCGTTGCCCGCCAAACTAATTTTGGACAAGTAGTTCAAATGATTGAATTGTACAAAGACGCAAAGGATAATTTCGAAGTTAGCAGGAATATAAAATATGTCAAAAGAAGCGTTTCGTCCCGGAGCTGCTAGTGGACTCATCAGTAAGGCTGATCTAGCAGGTCCTGCCTTATACGCGCGCAGATTTGAAGAACAATAATCCGTAATTGTGATTAGATCGAGACTAAATTATGACGCTCGCCGATCTGATGAATGATGCGATTCCGTACGCGAAGGATCTCGACTGCTGCGATCCCGTTTGTCGGGTGTCCCGACCGCTGGACAACGAAATATCGTAATGCACGTTTGCAAAGATTACGAACGATTGACCCAACGACTGAAGCGTGTAAAACTCAACTGACGAACGCAGTCTTAACGCGATGTCCGCTGGGTTTTCGGTTAGGAACAAAAATGCACTGATTGGTCCTTGCAGAAGGTTGCATTTTCCAATCAGAACACTTTTGACGATTTGGATCTCCTTCCTGTAGCTCTGACTGAGGCCCTGGGAAGGAGGAGTGGGGCGATATCTAAAACTCGGGCGACGACGGGTCCCGGTAATTCGACACCGTACTTTACGACCGCGGGCGGTCACTCGAAGGGACGAGATTTATGATTCTTTCATTGTCGAAAGTATATAAAAAACGAAACACTACGCAGATGCCTTGATTGGTCGGCCAAATGCTAATAGTTTACAAAATCCTCGAAGAGGATTTTTAGTCACGAATGCACCATAAATATTATTCGAACGAAAACCGTTATTATGGTTCCTACGCGACGGAACACCACAATACCAGGCATTCTTTGCCCATTATTGCCTTATTATCAGACTGCGGATCATTATACATTTATAGCAACATTGAGAATATGAAATTCAACATTGTTGGAAAAGTTTTAAAATTGAAGAGGTCAATTTAAAAATTTTTACAAAATTTGGCTGGTTTTCTTTTGGAAATGGCTTTCCTCTTTGAATGCCAAAAAACACCATACTGACTACCTGAACGGCGCAACCGTGCATTCTCTCGCGTTATCGTTTTTGTGGCACAGTACACACATCTGCAGCTATCTGTGCCTAAAACCTTTTTAGTTACATTGTACACATGTCTATCAATAACGTGTATAAATTTTTAATGCAACAATCGATACCGATCGGTTTATAACTCAATTTAAGTGGACAAAAGGCTTGAAAATTACTCTTTGTTTCATCAATATTTATAGGTGCTATATACAACAAAAGCAAATAAAATCCATGCTTATTATTTTCGTGGTGAAGCACGCTTTCAGTTAAGTACATGCAAAAAATCCTTACTCAAAAAATTCAGGAGAAGTTAAGCTTATGAATTTTTATGGAACTTCAGCATTTAATTGTGGGATATAGATATGGAATTTTGGAAAATGAAATGTTTTTAGTTGTAGTTTATATTTTGTTTAGTCAGAAAAATGATTTTTGTCCGCGTTTTTCGCGTTTCAACCCACTGTGTACCGCCCCGGAACAGGCTTACGTTGCCAAGGAGCGTGCAAGAATACGGAAAATTCAATACAGCAATAGTTTTTCGCAAATATCTCGAAAACTTAGACCGAGCACCGGGTAGATGTAATGACAAAAGTTGTTCAGAATGTTGTCCTTGACAACGTATGTCAAGGTCAAGGTCATTGGAGCTGCCTTCCCTAAACGTAATAATAACATCTTTATTTTTCAAATTTTGTTTAAAAAATAGTTACAAAATAAATTGTGAAAAAATTTTTTTTTCAAATGACAACATTTTTAGTAGATATTCTTATGTTTTCTGTATAAGTTCCTAAAAACTCATTCTCATCGGTTTGTTAGTTCTAGTATTATAATTTAATGAAAAAAAGGTGACACATTTTTCCACGTCTGTAAAATCAACAATTTTTAAGATATCGATATATCTTTTGAGATTCGCTTATAGGTCACTAAAGACTACAACATATTCAAATTTGAACAAAATTCGAAACGATACTCTAAAAAGTGGCCGATTTCGCGTGGAATGACCCTAGTGATAGCGGTGTTACGAGCCAAGGCCGCGAGCAGCACGAGTGGCTGGCGAAGGGTTGTTACACTAGGAACATGATTGCTATTTGTTAGTTAACACGTTCCGTGACGAGCTGTTTTTATTGGGATTATAACAGGGTTAGAAGCAATTTTGAATTAACGTGCAACTTTATATAATGGTTTTATTACAATATAACCTCAGTCTCTCCGATCTCTGTACAATGGCTTTTAGACGACTGACCATCGCTGCATCGGTTCTCGTCACAGTGACGATGTTGTTTCTATGTATCTCTCGCGAGATGGCGCGTCTGGCATACGATCTCGCCAATACTCCTCCTCAACATTGTCATCTTCACGCAGTGGTACCAATCCACAATCCTCAACCAACTTTTTTAATCTGGTGTCGTATCGTGTCGTAATCGTGTGTTAGTATCGCAGTACTTTATTGTTATAACTTTACCTCCTGCTAAATCTTTCACATGATGAAAACGGATATCTATATGTTTTGTTCATTTGCTGAATTTGTTATTTCCCGTTAATTTAATGCAGCTCTAATTGTCTTGTTACGGATAGAGAATATATTCCGTTCGTCTTCTCACAGGAATCTCTTCTAGATCGTCTCTGGCAGGAAGCGTCCTAGATAACCTTCCATATCGCAGTTGAACCTTTTAACGAAGACCAGGCTCTGGTCCGATTTAATTGAAAGTGACAAAAAACTAGAGTTATTAGTCTGGCCCTAAGACCTAAGCATAATTAGATTATGAACAGAGCATGTCATTCATTGTTGGGGTATATAAACCCTTAGATTCTCACTCTCGTGGGCTAGTACTTCGGTAGACACGTATCGCGTCACGTCGTGCTGTAACTTGGAAATTCAACTTTTAGTGAGATCGGGCTAAAGTACCTTTCAGATCAAAGTCAACTATATAGATTCCGCAAGTTCGGTTTAAAGTCTATTAGGCAGTGTTAAAGTTGTTTTCGAGTCCCCCGCATTGCCAGTGCGTGAAAACCGTGCATCATTGTTTAGGTAATACTTCTTTCCATCTTCTATATCATTAGTTAACTTCATTCGCGACAATTACAATTGTACCACAGATATTTATAATTAGAATATATTTGTCTGTTCTTTGATAATTAGAGCAAAGTTATTAAACCCATTATTATTGTCCAATATCCTAATCTGGTAATTGAACGTTCCCACACGATAAAACTTAACCGCTCGGGTTGTATCAATTAAATTATATTAGTTACGAGGCCTAAGTACTAATTATCCCAGCGGCTCCCCAATTTCGCATTGGGTTCTTCCGCGCTATTCTACAACCTCCTAGCAGCTCCCCGGTTTCGCACCGGGTTCGTCTGCGCGTCTTTCCTAGTGACTCCCCAATTTCGCATTGGGTTCGTTCACGAAGTCTCACCTTCCTAGCGGCTCCCCACTTTCGCATTGGGTTCGTCCGCGTACCTGACTAACAAATTGATGCCATATTCCTAGGGTGACAACCCTTCGCCGGCCACTCGTTGCTACTCGCGGCCCTGGCTCGTAACAGTCTTCATACATTAGTGGTGGTAGTTTCATTTGTTACTGAAAATCTTTTAATAGTTTAATGAGCCACAGTCCTCCCTGGCATGCTTCGCTTAGGCTTATATATTCGGCTTCGGCCGAAGATAGTGCTATGCAGCTTTGTTTTCGGGATGCCCAGCTGATGCTGTTTCCGCAGTAACGAAATACGTATCCACTGTTCGATTTTCGATCCGTTCTATTCCCCCCCCCCCCCAATCTGCGTCCGCATATCCGATTAAACCATCCTTGTATTTATTATCTCCTAATTTTAGCGCATAATTGATTGTTCTCTTTAAGTATCGAGCTATTCTTTTTGCTTCTTTCCAGTCTGATTCTGTCGGGTTTTCCATTTTCCGGTGTAAAATCGTTACACTTGCTGTGATATCCGGTGGAGTAGATACAGCTATGTACATTAAACTGCCGATTAGACTTTGAAACCTTTTACTATCCGGCAATAGTTCTTCATATTGTGTATCTTTATAACCCCCACATCTAAGGGTATATTTGATGTTTTAGCTTCTATTAAATTGTAAGCCTGTAGAATTCCATTGATTTGCCTTTTTTGATGTATGTAATAATTTCCATCCTTATATGCTTTCTGCTTGCACACCTGCGTATTCCTTTATGTTGCCTAGGTGCGATATCTGGAAATTTTCTGAAAGTCTTTTTTCTATTTTGACAATTTCTTCAATGTCTTTTGAAGCAATTAAAATGTCGTCCACGTATATTATTATATAACTGTTTGGCTTGTTAGTGTTTTGTTTTGTATATAAGCATGGATCGGTATTACCTTGTGCGTGTCCTAAATTTTTTAGTTCTGTCGTAATACATTTGTTCCAATTGTTCGCTGATTGTTTCAGTCCATATATGCTTTTCCTTAACCTTACTACACAGTTTTCCTTTCCTTTGATCTCATACACTGTTGGTTGTCGCATGTAGATCTCCTCATCTAGGTGTCCATTTAGAAAATCATTCTTGACATCATAATGTCTCACTGTAAGCTTATCTCTACTTGCAATCGTTAGTAACAGTCTTAATGTTGTTATTTTAACAACTGGTGCAAATATTTCATGATAATTAATGGCATACCTTTGATCATAACCCAATGCCACTAACCTTGTTTTGAAACGAATCACGTTTCCTTTTTCGTCTCGTTTCAACTTGAAGATCCATTTGCAACCGACCACTTTCTGTCCTTTTGTTAGTTTAGTTAGTTTGTCATTAGTGACAAATATTCGTCATCCGTTTCTTGTTTCCATTCGCGTTGTTTGGGACCTGACAACGCCTCCTCAATTGTATTTGTTTCGTTTATTGCGTCAATTGCAATTCCCACATATTCGCCCAATTTGTCGGGAGGTACTCCTTTATTGGAACGTTCTGATCTCCTGGGCGCTTGAATTTCTTTGTTTTGAATTATTTCTTTCTCCATTTCTTGTTCAGTATGTATTTCTTCTTTGGTTGATAGCTCTATCTCGTTTTGGCTTGACAATTCTTGCTGCTCCCCCTGTTTATCTATATTATCCAGAAATATCACATCCCTGCTAATTGTGATTTTGTTGGTTTCTTTATTCAGTAAGCGAAATGCCTTCGATTCTTCACTATATCCGACAAAACACAATTTTTGAGCCTTTTTATCAAGTTTTCGTCTACGTTCATCGGGAACATGCACATAAGCATTACACCCAAATACGTGGGCGTTCTTTAAATTTGGTTTCCTTAAATTCCAATATTCATATGGTGTCTTCTCGCGTGTCCGTGTTGGTAACCTATTCTGAATATAATTAGCTGTTGTCACGGCCTCCCCCCAATATTTCTTTGCTAATTTGCTTTCACTTAGCATGCATCTGGCCATTTCTATTAAATATCTGTTCTTTCTTTCAGCCTTGCCATTTTGCTGTGGCGAGTATGGTGCTGAAAGTTCTATCTCGATCTCGATTCCTTCAGCTCTTAAAAATGTCGTTAATTCTTTATTAACATATTCTTTTCCTCGGTCAGATCTGATTATTTTATGCCTCTTATTGAACTTATTTTTCATTAATGCTATATAATCTTTGAATTTTTGAAGCACTTCAGACTTATTTGACAATAAGTAAATATACGTGTTTCGTCGCGTAGGAACAATCCAAGTAAATTTCTTTCGGTTAATATTTATGTTCCGTTCGTGCCTAATGACCGTCGTCACGGATTAAACAAACTAGGGTCATTCGGCGACCAGTCGAAGCATCTGGCTTATGTTTAGTTTTTTATACACCCTTGAAAATACAAGATGTCATAAATCTAGTCCCTCCAAGGGACCGCCCGCGACCGTTAAGTGCGGTGTCTCATTACCTGGACCCGTCGTCGACCGAGTCTAGGTATCGCCCTACTCCTCCTTCCCAGGGCCTCATTCAGAACTACGGGAAGGAGGTCCTAACTGTCAAAAGTGCACTGATTGGGAAATGCAGCTTTCTACAACAACCAATCAGTGCATCTTATTTCCTGCTCGCGAAGCCTGACGAACATCATGTAAAGACCGCGTTCGTCAGTTGAGTTTTACGCTCTAACGCCGCGCTGCGACACTCTTCAGTCTTCGGGCAGTGCGTTGTCTTGTCAATCATTCGCAATATTTGTAAACTTGCATAGCGATAGTTCGTTGTCCAGCGATTAGGACATCCGACAAAACGGGATCGCAGCAGTCGAGATCCCTCGCGTACGGAATCTATCTCTCGTCAGATCCGCGAGCGTTATACTTCAGTGTCTCGATCAATTCACGAATTATCATGTATTCAAATCTGCGCGCGTATAAGGCAGGACCTGCTAGATCAGCCTTACTGATGAGTCCACTAGCAGGTCCGGGACGAAACGCTTCTTTTAACGTATTTCATTGTCATGCGAATCTATTATTGTCTTTTGCGTCTTTGATATCATTCTATTACTTGAACTACTTGCCCAAGATTAACTTGGCGGGCAACGGATCCGAAACATTCGCGAACCGACACATCGCGACTTCAATCATCAATCATTGTAAGCACATACCTTTTGCCTCCGGGGGTTATCGATTGCATGGGCCCGCAGATGTCTGTGTGTATAATATCCAGTATGTCTTTAGTTTGTCTGCTTGATTTCCTTGGGAATGGCTTACGTGCAATCTTTCCTTCGATGCATGCCTCACATGTTTCTTTAATGCTGCAACTTTCAATCTTCATATTGTCTGCCAAACCCTTTTCACACATCATTTTTATCGCATCTGGGTCTCTGTGACCCAGTTTACGGTGCCAAGCATGTATACAATTATCTTTATGTTCATTTACAGCTGAAAGACCTTTGTGATTAATTCTTAATTTATACAGATTACCAACACAGTCCGCTATTGTAACTATTTCCTTATTCTTCATAATATAACATGTATTATTTTTAAAATTCACTTCAAATCCATTATCCTGAATTCTATTTACTGTCAGCGAACTTCCATATAATTTGGGCACGTATAAGACATCTGTTACCGTGATGACTGTTCCTTTATTTTCTTCTGTCAAGCATCTTAATGTTCCTGGTCCTCTACCCTCAGCTTTTAATTCTTCACCGCTTGCTGTTGTTACTTTGTCTTCTATATTTATGTGTAATTTTTTGAAAAATTCCTTATCATTGGTCATATGACTCGTTGCTCCTGAGTCTATATACCAGGATCCTTTGTCATTTACACTTGATTTTATGCTGAAACAGAATGCTTTAGAGTCTGTTACCTTATTAGCTTCTCACTTTTTTCCTTCCAGGCTTTATATTTGTAGCAGTTCTCCTTTATGTGATCTTTCTTTTTACAGAAGAAACATTCAGACACGATCACGTTACTTCCTCTTTTTGTACCGTCGCCATCTTTAATTTTCAAAATTTTCTCGCACGTGGCGAGATTATTCGTTCGTCTTCTGAATTAATCTATTAACTTGTTTTTAACCAAATTGAAGGTTAAATCTATTTCGGGTCTGCTTTCGATTCCGCTTATTAAATTATTATATGATTCGGGAAGACTGCTTAATATTAATTCTATAAATAAATGCTCACGGATTTCTTGACAAATGGCTAATAATTTAGTGTTTATCTCGACCATTTAATAGGAATAAGAATTAATTTAACATTATATAAATATAGGAATAACATTAATAAGAATACCTTATTTGATAATGATGACTTCTGATGGTATTCTCGTAGTGCAAGCCACGCTGCCTTTGCGGTTGTAGGTTTGCGGTTGCCTTTGTGTTATACGAATATGTATAAGTTGGTCATCCTCAACCAATAGTCCAATTGCATGTTGTCCTTGCTTTTCCGTCTTTTACCAACCGGTTTGCATCCGGAGCCGCTGGTCAAGCTTGACTTACTACATCCCAAATGTTTTCTCGGATCAGCAGCAATTCCAACTTATATTTCCACGATTGATAATTTTCGTTATTCAATTTCGTTACTACCACACGTGGTGTTCCGCCATCTTTTATTTTATCCTTATCTTATTTCTTTACTTCCAAACTTTCTGTGAATTAACTTTAACCTTTATGCTTCTATAATCTTTATCCCTGGGCCCATAACCTATTGGGATTATAACAGGGTTGGAAGCAATTTTGAATTCACATGTAACTTTATATAATGGTTTTGTTACAATATAACCTCAGTCTCTCCGATCTCTCTACAATGGCTTTTAGACGACTGACTATCGCTGCATCGGTTCTCGTCACAGTGACGATGTTGTTTCTATGTATCTCTCGCGAGGTGGCGCGTCTGGCATACGATCTCGCCAATAGTTTTTGCTCGACAATTAAGCAAACTTATGTGCTTTGTTCTATACTGTATTTGTTATAATGCCACCTTCTTTTGATGAAAATATATTCTACAGTTTTAAACTTGTTATAAAATATATGTTTTTGGCGCACATTAAATAAATACATCAGTGTGTGCCATCGGTGGTACGCGTGGTACGGAACGTGTTAACACTAAAGCTACCACTACCGGTAAAAATGACCGGTTCCGGGTTTATTATTTTACAATTATTGAAATAATAAAAATGATTTTATAAGAATTGATTGTATAAATATCTTTAGTACAGCACGTATTATATATATATATATATATATATAATAGGAGCCGCACAAATTCTAAATAAAATCAATTTTGTTATTTGTATAAAGGAACATGTACCAGTTACTTTTTAGGCTCCGTAGGTTTAGTGTTAAGATACGCGAGCGAACCTGATGTGAAATCAGGGAGTGGCTAGGATTGATAGTGAGCCTCGTAACTAGTGCCTATAATTTAAGTAATGCAATCCGAGCGGTAAGATTGTATCGTGTGGGAACGTTCAATTACTTGATTAGGATTTTGAACGATAAATATGGGTTTATTGAATTCGACGAATTTACGAAATGATACAAATATTGTATTCTAGTTATGTATAAAGGTGTATTTAAGGTGAATTAAGAATGTAAGTAGATGAAAGTACTATTACCTAAGATGCACTATATTGACGCACTGGCAATGCGGGGCCTCAGAGTTTATAAATGCCAAATAGATTAATACCGGAATCTCGGAATCTATGAGGTTAACCTTGATAGGAAGTGGAACTGAAGCCCGATCTCACTAGAAGTTGACTCTGACAAATGTGACACGATGTGACTCTACTCGTAACTGCACAAGCACCAACCAGATAGACTAAAAATGAAAGGGTTTATATATGTACACATGGAGTGAACGGGTGGTATCTATCAGTAATCTTGGAATGAATAGGTGGTATTTATCAGTAAACTTGGAATAAATGGGTAGTACTTGTCAATACCTCTTGGAATGAACGAGTGGTATCTATCAGTAGTATTAGAATGAACGGGTGGTACTTGTCAATACCCCTTGGAACGAACGAGTGGCATCTATCAGTAATTGTGGCGCCCAAGGTGGTTTAGAACCCACTTTATAAAAACTGTAGGTCCCGTCGCGAAATAACCACAGCAGTTAAAAAAGAGACGTAAAATAAGTTTAAAAAAATGCTGTTTATATCAACTAAACCTATCGACCATCAAAAGTGACTGATGTGTATAGTAATATAAAAATAACAAAATTAAATTTATTTATATTTTGTGCGCGCGATTTTTATTATATAATATACTGGAGTTAAAAAATATATTCAATAAATTCCCAAGAAAACACCTTTACAAATTCAATAATCGTCAAATAAAAAATCTAAACTGGGTGATTTAACCCCTCGTAGTAGGTTTAGTGTTAACGAAAAAGTAAATGATTATTTCAAAATAATCAATGTAATACAATTCAGGAAATACTTTTTGAAAACATTTCTATTTTTCATTTAAAATACTAAAGTGTGTCCCAAAAACAGTGCTTTGAGAGTCAAACTATTATCACAGTTCGATGGCAAACAGTCTGTCATTATTAAAAATGGTTCGCTATTCAACACAACAAAAATGGTGAAAATCTAGCCCTTTTGACCACTGAAAAACCTTGCAATCCTGGAAACAAGTCTACCCTCTTAAAGCCTTTGGATTTCTTTCTCTGAGGTTTTCTGAAGTTAAAAGTTTATGTGAACAAGCCCACGACCACCAAAGCCTTGAAGCAGGAAGATTAGGCGCTGTATCCCTGAAATCCAGCCACAATTATGCCAAAATGTGATTGAAAATTTCGTCAAAAGAACGCAAATGTGTCAGCAAAGCCAAGGAGGACATTTACCAGATGTGTTATTCCATACATAATTACCACATGTCTAATACAAGAGACTGGGCTGTTGATATGCACTATCTAAGAGACTCAACAGTTTGGTAGATCATTCCAGTAGAAATGCTTCGTTACGTTTCAAGGCGTGGCAAATGTACCCGAGGTAAACACGATGCACGCTACACATGTTCCTTCCTATTTTCTTTTTTATGAAAGGAAACCAGGCGACGCGCCGTTTAGCACAAACACGAAAATGTAGTAGAGGTAAACACACGGAACCCCAAGGAAAATTTTACTTGTGCCTCTAGACTTTAGATGGACAACATACGTTCCCGATAATTACATTCTGTTGTGGATTTAATCCATTTAATCTTTAATCTTAATGCTCTTTAAGCATTTAATCAATGTAAAATAATGTTTATTATACTTTTTATAAGTAATATTGAATATAACAAAACTCTTTATAATATATGTGACATTTTTACATAACGAGAGAACATTGACCAACGCTTCACTTTTCTTATTTCAACAACGATCGTTACATGTTATTCGTCGAAATGAATCTTGCCGCGTTACCTGATCTGCGCGCGCATCCTAGTCTCTAACCTACTCATATTCAAATCTCTATATTGTACATAGTGCCAACCCAATGCAATAATCTGTCTACGCGACATACTATCACATTCTCAAGTAAGAACCACAGGAGCCGAGGTGCCACAGGATCAATTGACCTGTGCTCGCAGTAAAAAATGTGTTGGAAACATTTGTTTGTCATTGATATTTAATTAGATGCGAGAACAATATGTGTTTCAGTTTCATTTTTATGAAAGTCTATCGCGCTCTTCCCATGTAAAACTTATTGGACTAAGCCGGATTATATTTTTTCGCGCCTCTAGCAACTAATTAATCGATACCTTGTTTTTAATTGAATTCGTTGAACGTAGAAGAAAATGAATCATTTCTAAACTGGTATCGGTGATACCAGATTGCGGATTTTATGTGCTTACGGCAAAAATTAGCAAATCAGATGTGAAACAATAAAACCATTATCGAAAATTAAAAATACTGTAAGATATTTCTGACATTGTACATATGACCTTAATGATCAGTGAGTGTGTCATATACGAATGAATTCGTTTTGACACACGCTTTCATACGATATAAAAAATACATAGCATTCCTTCATGTATAGTCACCTTCATTTTTAAAAAAGTATTGCAGATAATTAAACTACAGACACCACATTACATTGCTTGCAAAAAGGTATAACTTTTTTCTGTTTTATTTTTTCCGAATCACAATAGTTTAAAAAAAACGGTGGCTAGTAATGACGCGATCACCTTGTATAATTGACACAGATCTACGAAACGCATTAATTAAAATGTCATCAACGGCCTGAGTCAAAAAGTTGAACATATTTTTTCATCAAAATAGGAGAGGAGTACCTCTTTGTAAATAATGACCTAGTTTTCGAAACAAACGCTGGCTAGTAACGACGCGAACACCCTGTATAAGAAAGTGATAAAAATAAACAATTATCATCAGTTTAAAGAGATCTCTTCGAACTTATACGTTTCACTTGAATTTCTGAAGATCGCATAGTGTCTGCCATTGTCACAAACGTAGTGAAGTATCAAGAAGATGTCCATCCCGGTGGAACTCTTATGGCAAGAAACGTTACCCTAGAGTCAGTGATGAGCAACCCGCGGACTGCAGTGGGCCAAAAGTGGAAACCTAATACAGTAAATTCTCCATATTTTTCCAACGTTCTGCACGGAGCCATATCGTGTAGAGACATTTTTCTTATGTCTGCGTCTACTGCGCCGACGGGCCGAGGGTACAGTTGAAGGGCTTGTGGGTGAACACAATAAATTATCGCGTGATTTGAGAAGAAAATATGGCTGCTCTTTACTTTAACGGACTCAAAATTTGTGCTTTTCTCCTATAAATTATGATGTATTTGGTATTTAATCCAGTGGATTTGAACGAGGAGAGCCTAGGAATCGAGGTTTCGATCCTGTAGGATGTAGGATCAATGCTTCAAAACTTATGGTTGCTTCAAGTTGATCAATTGGCAATGTATTTGATAGGTAAGCGCCCCGCCATATTCGTTTGTAGTGACGGTCGCGCGCCGCTTACCGAGCAGAGCCGCTAGATGGCACGATTACCACAAGTGTTGGGATCTTAGACCATATATACCTATAGGCATAGGTATAGTATGTGTATAGGAAAACCGAGACTGGAGCTCTGCAAAGATATAGTCATTCGTGACGTCAAAAGATAATTTCAAAATGGCTGAAACGGCAGACCGACGCTACCGACGCCGACAGTACAACATTATGTATACACTTGGACCATAACCTCAAAAGTTCGTAAAAATTTTTCAACAATTTTGAATTTCATCTACTCAATTTTTTAGTAAATAAAGATTCGCAGTCTAGTACATAATAAATAATCACAAGCGAGGTAAATGTAAATTGTATAAAACTAGAAGTACTACCTTAAAATGTAAATGTGATCAGTTTGTAAGTAAAAAACCATTTTGTAACCTGCATAATATGCGAAAGTTGTTAATCTTCAGAATCAAATATCGCGCGATTCCTAAAATAGTTAATTATATACATAATACTATTATTATTTTATTATACTTCATTGTAATACCTTAGTCAAACATACAGAATAAATGTCTGTATCCCAAATACAGTTTATATTTGATTATTTCATGATACAATGCCAAATTCTTTGAAATTATCCTGTCCATTCTTTCCGCGTACTGGGTACATGGCGCACCCGCTGATCCCCCTCAGCATAGCTTGTACATCTTTCGAGAATGTGGCGTCACGACTGATTTTATCTTTGCCGAAAATTATCTGCGCCGGGTCTATAGGTAGATATGGTCTAAGGTTGGGATATTGCACGGTTTTTCCGCGCATGCGCGACGATTTTAGCGTCAGTAAAGTACAAAGTTGGACTAAAATGTGGTATTTACCTTGATCACCCCGCATTATTTCGCAATATTTTTTTCCGATTTCGAATATGAATGTTTAACATGCGTATGTTATATTAACATTTAACGTCTATGTACACATAATATACAGGGTGTCCCAAAATTCCTTCAACAGCCGGAAATGGGAGGTTCCTAGGATCATTTGAAGCAACATTTTCCTTTGAAAAAAATGTTATCCGCGGCTTTGTTTAGGAGTTATTAACGAAAATCACGGACCAATTAGAGCGCGAGCTAGACGCGGATAACATTTTTACTAAGGAAAATGTCGCTTCAAATGACGTCAGGAACTTCCCATTTCCGGCTGTTGAAGGAATTTTGGAACACTCTGTATAATATATAAACTTCTGAATCCTTCCGGTACTTTCCTACCAGTAACAGTTCCCCACTACATTCCCCACAAACTTAGGACGTTATTCATACGTTCCTGTATTTGGTCGCGCATGCGGGAAAAAACCGTGCAATATCCCAACACTGATTACTACGTGCTTGTGCTATCACCTAGCAGCTCTGCTCGGCGACGCGCTTACCTCTCAAAAACACTGCAGATTGCTCAACTTTAAGCAAGCATTGCTCCTGAATCATACCCAACATCGAATCTAACTCACTTTCAGTTGTTGACAGAGCAACTGCCCCTTGTTTGTGCTACATCTCCAGTGAATAAGATCACCGTTTCCGTGCAGAAGTAATCCACTAAACGCTTTTGCATCTCTCGTACTGTCCCGATGCATCCGTTTCGCATCTAATTCCCTTCATGGAATTTTCTGTTCTATATTACATCTTGTAATCAATCGTTCTCTTCATTCAAATGCATTATTTTTGGACCCTTGCTAAATTGCGATAGACAACTCAGACTATAGGCTATATCAGGCCTCAAGATCACACTCAGATACATTCATCTTCCCAGCAGTTCTTGATAACTTTTCTGATCACATAGTGCGCTTTCCTCACCTTCGTCAAACTGATTCGTATTAATTTGGAGCGCTCACATAATTGCAGTCAGTCATCCTGTACATCACCAGTAAATTTTTAATGTAACTGTATCGTCGAAATTTCTCCAACATAGAGAAATTCCGAATTTCAAATTAATATTAGAATATGATTGTGGAGGAGGATTAATTAATAAATAAATGAAACAGAATTGAGCCGAAATGAAACATGATTAATTTATTGGCTCGTTGGGGAAAAAGCCTTGCGGCATGAAAAAATCCAGGAAAGATAGATTTAGAATTCCTTCTACAATAAACGTTGAAGGTGTGAGCATTAATACAATAATTGAGTTTTAAAGAATATGATTATTTATTATAATATTTATTATTTTTATAAGAATATGATTGTGCGGCTTGCATCATTCGGCCGGTATATGATTTCGCTGGATCCCATATGTGTATATGTGTGCTATGCACGACCTGGCAGAAGTATAGTTCCGCGGAATCCGTCGAGTGTATGTGAGTGTGTGCTAGGCACGACCTGGCGGAGATTGTGACTCCGCGGAATCCCTCATGTATAAAATTGTGTGCTAGGCACGACCTGGTGGATATTGACTCCGAGGGATTCCTTATATTTACGTATATGCGTATTCAGAATGTTATTTAGAACTATATGTTAATTGCCGCACAGTCCAATGTCACTCGCACGAGAACTAAAAGTCTGCTAACTTCGTCCTTCCCTTCCTTCGCTAGAGACCTCGGGAAAATTCGGCGCCGAGCAATCGCCCGACTGGTTACGTTATCGCCTACACGTGTTTATCCTGGGACCGACCCGCACTAGGACTCTAGACAAAGGGGTTCTGTCTTGACCGTGTTCCGAGACTCAGTCCATTCGCCGCACTTCCACTTCGATCACTTGACATTAACCAGGAACCATTTTCGTCGCGACAAAGTTTACGTTCGCGGCCGAACAGTAACTCTACTGACTAAACGATATTTTTCCTTCCCCCTGGTTAATCTCCATCCCTAAAATATGATTAGCCTCGCCAAGAACCTTCAATTCCATATGTTTCTTCAACTCTCTCATGTATTTTTCCTCGAATGAATCCGAACTACTCACCACAGTCATATCATCCACGTGTATTCCGCAATATAGTAAATTCTTTCTTTTCTTTTGGTCGATTGACTATATTCCAAACTTCATGTGGTTTTAATGATGCTATTTCATCATTCATCGCATTTTTCCAATGTACCCATTCGGATGATTGTCGCGCTTTCTTCACCGTACTTGGTATTTTCTCATCAAAACAGTTCATTGCTCTTTTCGCTTCTATTCTTGCTGATTTCGTTATGTTTCTTGGTCTTCCTACTCTTGGCGTTGTTGTCGATGGTTCTTGTTCTACGACTCTCTCTTGGTTCATTTCTCCGGTGTGGTTTTCATCGCTCAATACTTCCATTCTCGCGTCATCATAGTCGCTGTCCTCTGCTTCACTATTCGTTTCCTCCTCTCTCTCTCTCATTCGTCTCATTCTCGTCTCTATCTCGTACTTCCGGAGCATCATATTCCTGCTCACTTTCGTCTTCTGAATCCAATCCGATGACCGCCAAATTATTCTCATAGTTTCTTTCACAACTTTTCTCTCTCGAGTGTAGTTTAATAAATCCGATCAATGAATGAATGAATCAATGAATTTCACATCACAGTCACATATTATACTGTTCGTTTCAAGTATGTATATACGGTGAGTTTTATTCTCGTTGTATCCAACAAATATACCCTTTTTAATATCGGATTCGAACTTTTTCTTCATCAGCATCCATACTAGTGTCCGTTTCCTCATCGCTTGATTGTTTGTGTGGCGATTCCTCGGGTTGTCGAATCAAACTTATTGTTTTCCTTATTAGGTCCCTGTTTTTATTCTGGAACTGAAAACAACACGACGTAGTATTCCCATTCAAATACTCGAATCTCACCTTATTTTCATCGAACTTCACGTGCTTTGTGTGTATTATGTAACTTGTCTTGGGATCCCATAGTCGATATCCCAGCATCCTGTTCGAATATCCGACGAATATACAAGTCCGTGCACGTGGATCTAATTTTCTTCTGCCTTGACTAGGAAGATAAGCATACGCCAGACATCCAAACACCTTTAAGTGCTTAACACTTGGTCGTTTTTCCAATCAAATTCAGCTGTACATATGCAGCTGTGGCTACAGCTTCGGCCCAAAAGGTGAGGTAACCTTGCTGAGAGCAACATTGATCTAACCATATCTAATAGAGTGCGGTTGGCCCTTTCCGCTACCCCGTTCATCTGAGGAGTCTCGACACAAGTCCTTTCGTGTGTAATCCCTCGTTCTGAAAAAAATTCTCGAAGCGCTTTGTTGCAATATTCTAAACCATTATCCGATCGGAAACGTTTTACTTTCCGTCCTTTTTGATTTTCGATTTTTATTATATGCTCCTTTACTTTGTTCACTACTTCATCTTTTGATTTTAAACATATTACCTCTATTTTACGTGAACAATCATCTATTATGGTTAAGAAATATGTCGAACCTCCATTCGACGTCACCTGCATCGGTCCGCAAACATCTGAATGAAGTAAATCCAACGTTCTTGAAGACGACTTTTCAGGAAGCCTTTTACATGGTGTTTATAACATTGATCAGGATTCATCATCGTGTCATCCAATCCATAAACGCTAATTCTGATATACTTCTATTGTTTATGTGACAGAATCTGTGATGCCACATTCCTGGTTCGTTTACCGTTATGGCATGAAGTTCCTTTTTATCCGAAACATGATCTTTTACATTTCCCTGTAAAACGTACAGATTATCCTGTCGACAAGCTGTGGCAATGGTATTATTTGTCCTTCTATTGGTGAGTTTTGCAATCCCTTCATTAAATATAATCGTTTTTCCTTTTCTTTCTATCTGTGCAACTGATAAAAGATTTCTGCGGCACCTAGGAACATAATAAACATTTTGAAGTGGTACCTCATAATCAATGCAATTTTCTCTCGTGTTCAATATTACATCCCCAATTCCTTCAGCTATTAATGTTGCTTCATCCTTTTTAACTGTTGTTTCCGCTGTACCAATTGGTTCCGGATTGATTTGTCTGAAATTCTGAAACCAATCTTTATTCTTGCACACATGATGAGATGCTGCGCTGTCAATTAACCATGCATCTTCTAATGCAACATGGTTCACATTTATTGACAATATAAACGACTCCTTCTGCTGAGAATGTACTCGCTGTCTAGTGTCTACCTTTTTCTTTCGACACTGACTTGCAAAATGACCATTCTTACCACAATTAAAACATTTCTTATCTGGCTTTTTGAAATCTGTGTGGCGGTTGCCCTTATTTACTTGATAGGCTGATACTTCACCTCTTTAATGATCCTGGTCCTGATCTTTTGACATGCGTTTTTCATACTCCATTAGCAACGCCTTTTTGATTTCATTCGAAGTGAACTTGATATCTTCTAAATTAGCCAGCGACATTGTTAACGCATCATACGATTCTGGTAACCCTGATAGCATCGCATATGCATAGCATCCTCATCCTTCATTTCTGATCCAGCATCTTGTAAATAATCAGCAATCATTTTTACCCTGGATAGGTATGAGGCCATTGTCTCATTTTCCTTTAAACGAAGTCTAACAAACTCTCGCTTAAGCTGCATTATTCTTTGTCTAGACTTTGGCTCATACACTTGTTGAAGGACGTTCCATGCCTCTGCTGCAGTTTTACAATCCACTATGTGTACTTGCTGATCTGGTTCAACAGCCAGTGCTATGGTTGTAAGTGCCTTTTCCATTTTACACTCAAATTGCCTTTTTTCTTCTTGCGTGGCACCTGCTTTGAGCACTTCGTCACCAGTCGCATAAGATCATAGATCTTTTTGTATGGGGTACATTTTTGCTGAGAACTTCCATGTTCTATAATTATCCCCATTTAGACGGTCTATTTTTCCGGCCTTCGAAACGCTCGCCATTTTTACACGTGTCTATTAATTTTCTCGAACTCTAACCTCAACACGATACCTGGGCCCATAATCTTGATGGCGCAATAGAGTTAGAGTGAATTATATTTGACTATTCATAGTTTATTCACACACAATGTAAAAGATATAGGTACATAAAAGTAGGATTAATAATAGTATTAATGATACTATCAACTTGAAAACGCGGTTACATATTTCGAACGTTACAGCAAGAACATGTGCTAAGCAGTGAGCGTTGCACGCGATGTAGAGAGCGAAGCGACGCGCCACGGCGGGCCCCAACATTACTCGCGGCGGGAAATATAACCCAATTACAACAATTAGCTTTATTATTTTAAATAATTTATTTAGACTTGCTCAGATAATAAATAATTATTTTTGCTTTTTATTTGAATATCCAAATACCAAATATATAACTTGTTAATCAAATTTTTATTTAAATAATTATTTATTTAAATAAATTTATTTATTTCCTAACACTCTGATTATATATAGACCACATGAAAATACACCTACATTCAGTTTACATTTTTCCAGTATTCATACAATTTTGATTGCGTATTTCATTTCGAAATTTCAGCAGTTAATCATTAATCAATTATCCGATTGACGATTAATAATCGTTAATCGCAATTAACGACTAAAATAGAAATTTAATCGTTAACCGCAATTAACGACTAAACTAGGAGATTAATTGTTAAATGCGATTATAACGACTAAACTAGGAGATTAATTGTTAATTGCGATTATATAACGATTGAAGTAGAAATTTAGTCGTCAATCGAATTGATTAAATTTTTGCCTAACTTTGGCTTGCAAGAATACGGAAATTCGTAACGATATTCATAAAAATTTCGAAACTTTCGAAACTGTTCGACCAACATTCGAGTATACTTGCAAGTATTATTTACGTTTACCACAGTACTCGTGAAGGGTTCAAAGCTGTCTGACAAAGGTTCGAGTATACTTGGGAATACTATTTTTTTTTTCGAAGTACTTAATAGAGAGTTCGAATTCCATCAATCAAGGTTCGAACCTGTTTGCAAAGTACTTGATCCTATCCCCAAATTTTAGTCACGAACGCACCATAAATACTGTCCAAAGGAAACCCACGTGTACGGTTCCTGCGCGATGGAACACCACCTGTTCAAATCTTTTTCTATAAATTTGCTACCGTTGTCGGGTTTGATTCTCTTCAGTTTCAGTTCGGTTTGATTCTCCATAACAGTGATCAATTTTTTTATTTCTTTTGCCGCTTCACCTTTTTCATTCAATATTGTAACGAAAATAATCCTCGAAAAATTGTCTATTACGACTAATTGTAAGATATAATTTTTCTTACCTCATGTTGATGGCTTAATCGGACCTATTAAATCAGTCTGCCAGAGCTCCATAATTCGTGTTGTCCTCACTTTTTCTTTTCTTCGATGAAACTTTTTACATGCGTTCCCTTCTATGCATGATTCGTATCTAGTCGTTCCCCCTCCGGTTATCCCTGTTACCAGATTCTCTCTCTTCATCTGCTCGATGACTTCTTTATTCGCGTGGCCTATTCTCTTATGCCAGGTATCCTCTTGTGTCGATGTCGTCCTCGCAGGGGGGATTCCTGTAAGGGCCTTTGGACCGTAGCGCCTCCACGGACCCGATGCTAAACTGGTACCACGGGAGGCCGGGTGGCCCAGGGGCGTGTGCGTCGGAGGTTCTGGAGATCTTGGGGTACACGCCTTACATCCTGGCCATGGGTTGGGCCATCGTGGTGGCAGTGGTTGAAAGCTACATGCTGGCTAGGAGCCTCTCGAGGGCTCCGGCGGGTGAGCTGCGTCCCACCAGCTCGGTAAAATGGGGTTCTACGATACTAAAAAATTTTTGTTTTTATGTAATTTTTTTTAGAGATATGAAGGTCACCATCATTTTTTTTTAAATGGAATGAGATATCTTTTAATACATCAATCGATGCAGCTGGACATTCGTTATAAAAAGTACTAACCTATGTATGTCGAAAAGTTAGTAGTTTAGGAGATATTTCAATTTTGTTAGCGTTTACTTATTAGTGTAATGTCTTATTACGACAGTAATGGTGTGTTTTAGAGTTAGTTAAATTGAAATATCTCCTGAACTACTAACTTTTCGACGTACATAGGTTAGTACTTTTTTATAACGGATGACCAACTGTATCGACTGATGTATTAAAAAATACCTCATTCCATTAAAAAAAAATTAAGGTGACCTTCATATCACTAAAAAAATTACATAAAAACAAAAATTTTTTGATATCGTATGAGCCCCATTATACCATTCAATTTTATCCTTCAGACATTTGACGTATCTTTAAAAACAACAAACATATTTTAGGTGGCCAAGTTAGGTGAAATAACCGGTATAACTTCAACATCCGGAAATGGGAGGTTCCTGAGATCATTTGAAGCGACATTTTCCTTTGCAAAAATGTAGACCGCGGCTTTGTTTAGGAATTATTAACGAAAAACACGGACCAATCAGAGCGCGGCTACAGCGGATTGATTCTGGCTCGGCCAACGGCGACCCTACGCTAAGCAGGACTTGTCGCCGAGTCGAAATCCGCCTGCTGTAACCGCGCCCTGATTGGTTCGTGTTTTTCGTTAATAACTTCTTAACAAAACCGCGGAGAACAATTTCGTAAAGGAAAGAGTTACTTTGAATGACCTCACGAATCAACACTGTTCAAGGGAATTCAACATTTTTGGAACACCATGTATATGTATAATCACTGTAGTGGGTGCTTGTGTAAACAAATAACACTCGTATCTCAAACATTCGTTCATTTTGCAAATAATTCACAAACGATCCGCGGCCGACAATATATTTAGCGAGCATAAAAAGAAAATTGTTTACTAAAAAATTATCGTCAGATTGTTAACATTGAAATAAAACGAATAATAATTTATAACGCGAGCGAAATAAAAGCTAATATTTTTCACATTAATTTAAATTATTAATTTACTTTTAAGAGTTTAAAAGCTTACAGGCATATTTTAGCAAAAATAGATGACACGCGAACGTAATACATAGCAAGCTTGCTACATTCCGTCACACAAGATCGATGATTCGTTTATTTTAGCTACAGTTGCTCTCTGAAATTGTGACAGTTGCTCACACGAGTCTGACCCCAGATGGCACACGACGTCTTAAATACGTCCATTTTACGTCTATTTTAGGTCTGACAGTCTTACGTCCTAAAAAGACATCTTTAACACCATTAACAGTGTGGTTTTTATATACTCCATAATCTAGCAGTATTAGCATTGACATTACAATTTGTTCGAGTTAGTTTATTGTGACATTAATTGTAATTTTAATTTTTATTATTTTTATTGTGATTTTAATTGCAATTGTTATTTTTATTACACTTTTTATGTCAATTCCAAATTTGTTCTTCTAATAAAGCTATTTATTGGTTTAACTTTAAACTCGTGTTTGTCGAAATCTATTTTTACTCTCCCCTTCTTTTATTTTAATATTAACATTTATGCACCTTTATGACTTCTTAGGAACGTCTTAAAGACCTCCCGAATGTCCTACGAACGTCCCCTGGACGTCCCTTAGACGTCAAACAGACGTCTTTAAGACGTACTGTTTTCTAACACGAGACGTTCAGGAGACGTTCGTAGGACATTCGGGACGTCTTTAAGACGTCTGAATGTCCAACTGCAGACGTCTTTAAGATGTCTTTGTGCTATCTGGGATGATGCTACAGTACCTACGCTGAACTGTATAATACCATAATAAAGTGAAATCTGTATTTGTAAAATTTGTAACTCTATAACTACAGAAATACTATATTTTAATATGTACATAATGTACTCCGTGCAAAACGAAAATGTCTTGATCATGCTGAATCAATTTTCGGACTTTATATTGAATTTTACGTTTTAAGAAATGTTTGAATTTATTGAATAATCTTCATTGATCATTATTTACTTAATGCTCCAAACCAGATGGCTCATATAGCAAATACAATATTGTAGTTTAAACAGTAGATGGTCTCGAAATTCTTAATGTGTTTACTACTTTTACGACAAATCAAACTGTATATTTAATTTTCCAATATTTTAATGTCACATTAACTGCCCTCATTTATTATCCTCATGTATAAACGAAAACTCTATAGAAAGAAAAGGTCACGGTTTAATTTATACTCTTAGTATTTTAACATTCTAAATGCGCGTGACGTATGAAGATGTTAATTATAATAATACGTAACAGTGGACCATTGTCAGTGGTAGACAGTGGAAAAGGGAATTTAAATGCCTGAAGAACGAAGAACAATTGCAGTCTATTAATTGAGACACTGTGAAACGTTTTAGACTATCTCTATTATTCTCTCGCTTGATTGCATGACCGCTTCTGTGAGACGGTTTCGCGATTTTCTACTAAGTAAGCGCATTGAATATGTAATCATTTCACAATCAGCTTATGATATAACGTGTAATAAGTTTCATCTTCATTTAGCTCCTTAAATCAATGTACATTTTGACTTTTCGGTCTTAAATATACACTGTAAAACCTAATAGAGAAACTTCTGAATAAACTGCTCCTCAATTTTTTGTTATGAACGTATAGTAATTATCATAATCACTCCAGCACCAAAAATTAATTCACTCTATTATTAGCATAAATGACTCTTCAATAGGAACACTCTCTTGATTATACAATGGTTCTAATTACATTTTAAATTTCCATTGCTGGACTCTAATTAATCTTGCGGAATGTGTGAATTAAGTAGTCTTTAAATTACAACGTACTGTAGTAATAAAATTATTATTAGAGGGAAATCGGAAAATTTACGCAATACAGGAAGTGGGGTATTAACAGAAATGGTAATGTAATTGTTATGGTCCAATGGGTGTCAAACGTTAATTGTAGAAACATAAATATTATTAATTTGAGACATAATTAGTAAATAAACGATTAACTGGATACCATTAAATGGGATGTTTCAGTAATACCATTATAAAGCGATATCTCTCATTATTATTAATTCTGTTAAGGGTAATGTATGTATAGATTTGTCACTACAATTTGCATTGTTAATGCAAATGGATCCAAACTTTTGTAACAGTAGTGTACAATAAATATATATTTTCTTTCTCTACCAGAGAATCGTTACAAACAAAAAAAAGTTTTAATCATTGTAGCTATGGAAAAATAAATGGGGAAAAAGATAAATATTTTCCCGTGCCGTTAACAGTAACAGAAATATCGTTTTGTGACAGAATCACCGAGACATTCTGAATTGTTATCTGCTGTATAAACTTGTCATATGAAATGGTTTAATTTTTCAAGCGTCGAAATTTTGTGCTACAGATATTTGAAAACGGTCGGATAAATATTTGCGGCAGTATATAACACATACCAGGTAACGCGACGAAAATTTTGTTTTTCGTCTTTTCATTAAATGAAAAAGAGGTTTTTTTGTTGTTGGTATATTTCATCTTCCTCGGAAAATATATTTTTAAAAGTACGTTTTATTTTTTAAATATATTTTTTTGAACGTACAACATCACTTTCATGTAAGAATGATTATAAACAATTTAAAATTAATTATTAATATTTTTGAAGCTATTACATACCTATGTATTCATATACAGAGTGTACCAGATAAAGTGTTGCAAGCTGCTTTCTCGGAATCTAATGAAGATATCGACTTAATTTTTTTTTAATTAAATGGTTATGGACCTTTTTCTTAAATGCTAAGTATTACTGATTTTTTGTTATTGTGATACATCTCTCTCATTAAACTGAATTGCATTTACTTGAACGTTTTTTTCATTGCGCATATAGTTACAGAGTTATAGTTAACAATTGAAATTGATTTTGCGAATATGTTTACGGGCAAGGTAAGCAATCTAACAGGTAGTTATGTACAGTGACTCCGATTAAGGTTGCTCTTTACTTTACGGGACCAAAGATTTTTGCCTTTCTCCTATAAATTATTATCTATTTGGTATGTAATCCAGTGGATTTGAACGAGGAGAGCCTCGGAATCGAAGTTTCGATCTTGTAGGACGTAGGATCAATGGTTCAAAAGTTATGGTTGCTTAAAGTTGAGCAATTTGCAGTGTATTTGACAGGTAAGCGCGCCGCCATATTCGTTTGTAGTGACGGTCGCGCGACGCTTACCTGTCAAAAACACTACTAATTGCTCAACTTTATGCAACCATAACTCTTGAACCATTGATCCTACAGGATCGAAATTTCAATTCCTAGGTTCTCCTCTTTCAAATCTACTGGATAACGTACGAAATAGATAATAATTTATTGGAGAAAGACAAACATTTTTGGTCCCGTAAAGTAAAGTTTATCCCCGATTAATATTCCGACGCCCTAAAAAAAAACGATACTTTTCTAATATTGGTCTATACGATTTGAACTGTTTTGAGAAGCTGGAGAATTAGTTTACTACAGGATGTGAAAAGAAATATTTTAAAAAATTACAATTGGCGGCATTGTACAAAAAATACTAAAAATTACATTTCACAACTTTATACTGTGGGTCTGTATTGAAAATTTAATAAATACGTTATCTGGATCTGTGTCAATTATGTGTATTGTGAAAGTTTCATCGAAATCGGTTACCATGGGAAAAAACGACAGACATTGGATGATGTAAAAGTTCTTAGATTTAATGCAGTTAGAGGCCGAAAATCGTGAAAAACTACAATGTCTACTATCTTTAAACGTTAATAGCTCATATATTACTTTTTCACTACTTCTTCTCCGTCTTGAATCACGACACGTGTGTACGTATAATGAAGCTTTGCAATATCGTTTAAGAAGTCTGTGTTTATGTATTTAAAGTAACACTGATTCTGATCCCGGCTGAATATCCTGAACCACAAACTCTAACAGAATTTTTCAGAACATGCTTAAGCGATACAGATCTACGAAACGTGTTTTCTAAATTATCCATATAAGCCCACATAAAAAATTTGAGAGAAATATTGTACAACTTTTAGTATTTTTTCTGCAATTCCGACAACTTGCTATTTTTTTCAAAAATTTTGGTAACGTGGTATAGCAATCCAATTGGTCTAACTTCTCAAAAAATTTCAAATCACATGGTTCAATATTGAAAACGTCTTTTGAAGATTGTCCGAATATTAGTGGGAGTCACTGTATACACAATGTATATGTATACTAGGATAGACCTTATTTTTTTACCAAAAAATATTTTTGGCACGAACCCCCAAAATTGTGACAAATGTTGAGGAAATGATCTGGAAAATATTTGGGATCGATTGGAAATCGCCCTTGGAAATGACCTTGAAAAAATTGTTTTTCTCTGATACTACATACATTCATCTCCTTACATACTACAACTTTTGTTTGGAGAGTTTTTACTATATACATAACTGACAGAGATATACAATATACAAGACTTTCATTTAAACGTTCATACATATGTATATCTTATGGAAGAAAGATAAACCAAAGTACCTAGGTGTTTAAGGTACATTTTAAATTTTATCTGAAATATGTAATAGTTGCATTTCTGATAATACTACAGTTTCTAAAATACTTAATTCGTATATATATTTTTTTTTTTTTAGAATTTTAGTTTTGAATGGCTTTCTTCGGCGGAAATTGTGCCAAAAATTACGTTTTTCGAGCTCCGGGAGCTTCTCATCAAGCTTGATGGATGGCCGAAGCAAAAAATTTCCATTCATTTTTTCAAGTTTTCAAGGTCACGGATGTTTTTTCTGTCAACAACAGTTTATGCTATATATATGGATTCTTAAAGAGAAAAAAAAAGACAAATTCAATTATATATAACGTCTATTTATGTCAAGATTTAAAAAATTCAAAATTTTTAAATTTGCTCCGCATCCTTTTCCCATGACCCAATTGGCCCCATATTTTTTCCAGATCATTTCCTCAACATTTGTCACAATTCTGGGAGTTGGGGCCAAAAAAATTTTACAAAATAGTTTTCGTCAAGTATAGCTAAGGTCTACCCTAATGTATATCACTTGGTAATGTGAGGACGAAGAAAGATGACTTACGAAATGTTTAGAAGTCCAAGAACATCATTTTGAATATTTAATACAACGTAGAATGTGATATATTATAATATTATGATATTTTTCGTTTCTTCAACGTTTCAATCCTCAACATATTGTTCGTTGCAATTCTGTAACTATACTGAGTTTAATGAGAGGTATCACAATAACAAAAAATCAATAATACTTTCCTTTTGAAATATGTTGGAGGCGACCTTTCTCTATATGTAATACATACTAAAATATTAGCCCTTCCCTTTACCCTATTTAATTAAAAAATAAATTAATTCGATATCTTCATTAGATTCCGAGAAAAAATTTTGGAACACTTTATCTCTCTGGTACACCCTGTATACGTATTGACATTTGTAATAATATTACATAAAGATGATTCTAAAAGACTTACCCATTATATATATTGTTAACACATTACCGACAGGTGATCATTGCATAATTTTGAAAAATCCATGGTACATGGCTGAACACTTTTTAATGGAACCTTCAATAGCTATACTAACGAACATAACTGATTCAACACACTTTAAATCAGAATAACTTTTTTATGAATGGACCAAACTACTTCAATTTCTCTGTAAGGCTAGAAGAATTAGTTTAGTAAATGACGTCTAAAAAATATTTTGAAAAAATGCATTTGGTCGGAATTACGAAAAAAAATAGTAAAAATTGATTTTTACTACTTTTTTAGCTGGTGTTTAAAGACTCTTCGGGTCGAATAGGAATAATTCGATTGCCGTCAGTCTTCTAAAGGAAGAGTCAGTTGACAGGATCGAAGAAACGTCACGGGATCAATAACAGAAGCACCTTGCCGAATTTCGTGTAATCATCAACTGATCGATCGGCGTTCGATCCGCTCGCACGCCGCTCCCCCGTCCCCGCGTCCCCCGCGAGCCCCAAGCTGCTCGATTCACCTGAGGATCACGCGGAATCGGCGCGGCGGGGCGCGGTGGAACCGGCGACGCGCAGCCACCGTCGATCAATCCATCGTCTTTAATGTGTCAATCCACATACACTTAAAATAGATAGCACGAGCTAACTACGAAACGATTACAAGGACGGTTACATAGTACATATTGAAGGAAATACAGAAGTGTCTGAACGAGGATAGCACGAGCTATCCTAATAACGGCAGCGAGTCTCGAATCTGCCGAAAATTGCAATTTTTCAAGATTTCCGGCCTTTTTTCCACTTTTGATCGTTTATAGCTTGTAAAACAATTAACCAATTTCAATGAAATTTTCAGAGCGTATATAATTTATACGAGTTGTGGCCAAATACATATTTTAAATTTTCATTATTGACCCAGCTAAAAAAGTAGTAAAAATCAATTTTTTACTATTTTTTTCGCAATTCCGACCAAATGCATTTTTTCAAAATATTTTCTTGACGCCATTTACTAAACTAATTCTTCTAGCCTTATAGAGAAATTGAAGTCGTTTCGTCAATTCATAAAAAAGCTATTCTGATTTGAAGTGTGTTGAATCAGTTACGCTCATTAGTGTACATCAAGTTTCATTGTGAACTAACAAGTGACCCTCAATAACGTCATCAAATAGTTTCATTTGAGATTGCAATGTAAAATAAAATTTCTATGCTCTCATTTGGTGCAGCACAATTATTGAAAATCCTACTATGTAATAGGCTTCCGGTAGGTAAAGTGTTAAAAGATCTAGAAAAATTTTCTGTTTACGTAAAATTATCCCGAGGTTCACGGTGCGTTCCTTTAACATTGAATCGAAGAAAGTTAATCGAAATTAATATCAACTTTCAAAGTAGGAAGTTCGTTGAAACTTGAATGAAAAGATAACCCGGTATAGTAGAATCGTGTCTTCTATTTTCATTCGCCCAGCTAAAGTCTCATCTGAAAGTTTAACAAAATTAATATTGGCTTCATTAAGATGATCCAGCTGAGGAGGCGTAGAAAATTTTAATCACATTAAAGCAACACTGTTACATACGGTGATTCACCTGACAATTAATGCTAAAATGTTTCTGCAGCTTGTAATGATACAAGAATATCATACAGATGCAGAAGGTTTTTTCTCAGGGTTATATTTCCCGAAATTTTGAGGACATTGTTTCTTTTTTAAATAGGATGACATGCTTTTAACCCTTTGCACTCGGAGCTATTTTAACTGGAAAATTAAACATTTCTTCCTAGCTAGAATAATTCCATTCTATATTATTTTTTTTATTTGATGGATATGAAATAGATATAGTACTTCATACAATACTTAAATGTTTAGTAATTGATTCGAGATATCAAAATATTTAATAATGTAAACAATATTTTGAATAATGGTTCAGCAACTTCTAGTGGTGACTCTACTGAATAAGAATCATCAGTATCAGTATCATTCTACTGAATAAGAAACAAATTCGTGTACAGTGAGAAGCAAAATGAAATTATACAGGATGAGGCGCTTCAAACACACCACCTGAATAACTCGGCTGCTATTGGTGTTAGGAAGAAATGCATCAGATGGAACTTGCATGGTTTCGAGGAGGCATTAATCTGATGTTAGTAGCTTTTTTGTAGGTGGACGCATCAAGGACATATGAAGCTTAACTTAATTTTTTTAAATGGAATGAGGTATTTTTTAATACATCAATCGACGCAGCTGGACATTCGTTATAAAAAAGTACTAACCTATGTAGGTTGAAAAGTTAGTAGTTCAGGAGATGTTTCAATTTAAATAACTAACCTACGGTTCCTTTGACAAGTTTTGCTGAGTAGAATGCGAGAGAGAGAGAGAGAGAGAGAGAGAGAGAGAGAGAGAG
>CM052318.1:13269546-13285350 GCA_028455605.1 Lasioglossum malachurum | reverse complement strand
CCTCAGGAACCTCCCATTTCCGAGAAGCGAAGGAGTTTTGGGACACCCTCTATGTATGACCAGTGAGTGAGACCCTGTTTTCTCTCTCATGTCCACAGCGTGTTTACAAAGAAAAAGTAAACAAACGCCGCGCCGGAGTAGCCTTACATTCCTACGGAGCGCGCAAAGAATACAGAAAATTCAATACAGTATTAACAATAGTTTTTTGCGAATATCTCGAAAACTAAAAGCGAACCCCCTATATTAGAAAATTAAAAAGTTTATCGGAATGGATTGCTGCATAACATATTTAAATTTCATCAAAATCGGAGTATAGTGACCTGTTCGCAATAATTATCACAATTTTTTTTGTCCGGTTATTTCTTCGTAGTTTTTTTTCAAGGTCATCGTCATTTTTTTATCGAGAAAATTTTGTTTTTGTTATTCCATCTTGTAGCAGCTGAAAGATACATTTGAATATGCTTAAGTCATTACGTTCAGGTGATCTTGAGTCCAAAAGAATGGGGTAAATTGTATGATAATATTAGTATTCTGTACTGTTTGTGTTATAACATTATAAGTGATAAGTGCACACGTTATAACTGCTTAAAGTGATGTCCAACCAACCAACCAACATAATAGTTACCCATTATTCACGATCATCGGTTCAGGTGTTAAATAGAAAATTCCCCAATCGTTGGATTGGACATAATGGTCCCATACTTTGGCCAGCACGTTCACCGGATTTAACTCCATTAGATTTCTTTCCCTGGGGAAAACTAAAAGAAGAAGTTTACCAACAGCAACCTACCACTCTAGAGGACATGATGAATCGCAGAATTAGAGCTTGTGCTGCTATCTCCTCGGAAACAATAGAAAGAGTATCGCGATCCATGATTGATCGTGTCAGAAAATGTATTGCTGCCGACGGACATCACTTTGAGCACTTATCACTTATAATGTTATAACACAAACAGTTAATTCAAGTGTAATCCTAATATTGTCCTACAATTTAATCACATTTTTTTGGACTCAAGGTCACCTGAAGGTTATGACTTAAGCATATTCAAATGTGTTTTTTCAACCGCTACAAGATGGAATAACAAAAAAAAATTTTCCCGATAAAAGAATTACGATGACCTTGAAAAACACTATGAAAAAATAACCGGATAAAAAAATTGTTCTTCCATGATATTCCTCCTTCGATACCATTTAAATTATGCCATAAATATTTTTCGTGTCATTAAAAATAAAGGAGATATTTAGCTGGCCTGCTTTGCCTGAGACACCCTTGTATATTCGACCTCAAGATTCCAAAAGTTCAGTCAGTTCAGTTCAATTCGGACAGTCAGTCTGTCACTCTCGTTCCAGACTCCAGCGAGGCTCGCCGCCTCCTGGACATCCCGTTCCAGACTCCGATGAATCCTCGCTCTCATCCGCCTTCGAGCGGTCTTACCATCCCACGCGTTTCTAATTCAAGTTCTCGTTACAATCCTTGTTCTTAATCATTGTAATTCTATTTCGTACGTAACTGATATATTCCCAGTTATTCATTTAATAAGTGAGTCTCGCTTAGTTCTCCCTAAATCCTCACGCTAGTGATACTCTCCCTTTTAACTGGCGTTCTACCTGCTTCTGCATTTCCAACCTGCACGGCTGAGTCTACCAAGTTGCTCAGTGCATTCCTCTGGTTCCATCGGGAAACGCAGAAGCCTCTCTTACTTTAATATATCAATTCAACGCATTCTCTCATACGAGTATCACACGCTGCGCCGCGCCGCGCCGCGCCGCGCCTGTCGTCGCTGTCAATTACGAAAGCTCGTGCGCGTCAACGAACGGGAAACGGAGGACAGTTGCTGCTGGGCACCCCCCGTCAACCGAAGATCACCAGTGACGTGATCTTCCCAGGACGAGTGAGGATCAACGTTCCCCCTGTGATGAACTAGCCTGATTCGACTGCAGCTGTCAGCGAGCGACGGGAGCAGGCAACATCCAATTGTCCGATAAGTCGCTAAACATTTCCCTGCGAAGATTCACCTGAAGGAAGCCTATCCGTATTCACCGGCCGCCATATTCTACTGTCCGATAAGTTGCCAAGCGCTTCCCTGCGATAATCCTCGCCGCCGCAACTATCTCCGTTGTCGTCCGTCGCTTCGGGCGAATCTACTTTATTTGTAAGCGTTAAGTCGTATATGCGTGTTCGCGAAAGTCGTGGTTCCCAACCAGACGTCGAACGTACGCGCCGCGTGGACAGAAGATTGTATCGTTGTATCGTATGTGAGCGTCCAGTAAGGCGAACGTGTCGGGAACGATAATTTCACGCGAGTCAGACTCCGGGACGTAACAATATACTCATCGAGTTTATTAACATTTATTTCATAGTGTGTAATTAATCAATCTATACTGAATGGTAAGTAAAATAACATTCCACAGGGTGCCCCTAAAATGTTGCAGAACCTTGAAACGGGTAGTCCCTTAGGCCTTAGGCCACTTGAAGTAACTTTTTCCTTAGCGAAAATAATCTTTCTATTATACAGGGTTGGCCGGAAATCGTAGTACAGTCAGGCAGAGGGTGATTCTACATAAAGGAGTAAGAAA
Source organism: Lasioglossum malachurum (assembly GCA_028455605.1). NCBI lineage: Eukaryota > Metazoa > Arthropoda > Insecta > Hymenoptera > Halictidae > Lasioglossum > Lasioglossum malachurum. Next base: position 13,282,773 of record CM052318.1, on the reverse strand, counting down.
ATATGCCATTTAAAACTGTGGTGCCCAAGGTGGTTCCGAACCCACCTTATAAAAACAGTAGGTCCCGTCGTGAAATAACCCTGAAAAAGGAGTTCGGAAAAAAGCGACGTAAAATGAAATAAAAAAATAATAATAATTTGGTATAACTGTTACGTTCCGGAGTCTGGCTTGCGCGAAATTATCGTTCCGCGACCCATTCCCCTTACTGGACGCTCAAATGCGATACAAGATACAACCTTTTGTCCACGCGGCAAGTACGTCCGACGTCTGATTGGGAACCACGACTTTCGCGGACACGTGTATTCTACTTAACGCTGACAGGTAGTAGATTCGCCCGAAGAGCGGCGGACGAGAGCGAGATAATTCAGACGTCGCGAATCTTCGCAGGGAAATGTTTAGCGAATTATCGGACAATTGGATGAGGACTGCTCTCGTAGCTTGTTGACGGCTGCAATCGAATCAAGCTGGGTTGTCGCAGGGAGAACGATGATCCATACTCGTCCTGGGAAGATCACGTTGCTGGTAGTCCTCGGCTGACGGGAATACCCCGTAGCTGCTGTCCTCCGTTTCGCGTTCGTTGACGCACACGAGCTTTCGTGATTGATAATGAGAGTATCACAAGCGCCAGGATGCAGGGAGATAAACTAAGCGAGACTCACTTATTAAATTAATAACTGGGAATATATTTGTAGCGTACGAAATAAGATTACAATGAACTAGAATTATTACAAAAACTTGGATTAGAAGCGCGTGATATAGTAAGACCACTCGAGGGCGGATGAGAGTGAGGACTCGTCGGAGTCCAGAACAGGATGTCCAGGAGGCGGCGAGCCTCACTGGAGTCAGGGCGAGAGTGACAGAGGTTGACTGTCCGAATTGAACTGAATTAACTGAACTCGTTTTGGTATCGTGAGGTCGAATATATAGGTGTCTTATCTTCTACGCGATGTGTTGTTAGACATAACAAGTTTCTTACTGTAACGCTACGGATGTTATGAGATGTGCGATTAATGATTGCGGGGAATGCTACGTGATACGGCTACGGGGAATACGTTAAGATATGATTATTATACAAGGGTTAAGATAAGAATGAAGGTATGGTATGACATGAGAATCGGATGTGGTGATCGGAGCGGAGTATACTACTTATATCTAACGAATATTATTAATAATCATGGTTACAGAGAGAGAGAGAGAGAGAGAGAGAGAGAGAGAGAGAGAGAGAGAGAGAGAGAGAAATACCAAACATGAGCCGTTTATATCTGTAAAGTCCCGTACTAGTGATAAATGTTGTGATGTATCGACATTCTTCGCTGAGTTCTAACTGATGAAATGCACTTTTAATGTCTAGTTTCGAGAAAAATTTTGCTTTTCTGAATTTTGGAATAAGCTGCTCCATTGTAGGTAAAGGATGATTTTCCCTAAGGATAGCTTTATTTGCACGACTCATGTCAATGCAAATTCTTACATCTCCGTCGGTCTTGAGGATAGGAACCATAGGTGAAATCCAATTTGACGGACTGTTTACTGAGTCAATGATATCGCTCCTCAATAAATTTTGCATCTGTTCCTTTATTTTATTCTCCAGCCTATATACATATATTGGCGCCCTACGATATGGCTGACAGACGGGTCTAACTGTCAAAATAACTAATCTGTCAATGGGGATGTTAACTTTCACATACCTAAATTTGGGAAAAACTCCGCTACCCATCGCGTTGATCTCTACCCCTACCTTTAATACTTTCAGTCTTGTAGCGGTTTCCTTACCTAGCAAATTCCTAGTCCCATTTTTTACAACATAAAACGTCGCCACGTTCGCTTCATTACCGACAACGTTCTCCGCGTTAAAAGAACCTAGAACTGTCAAGGGCTTTCGACTGCCGTAAGCCATAAATATTTTGTTTGGATTCTTTACGAGATTGTGAGCCGTAACATTGTATCGTTTCAGGTTATTCCAAGTCGTATCGTTTATAATATTGCATTTACTCCCAGAATCTATTAGCATTTCCAAGTTCACTCCGCCTATTCGACACGTTATGCTTTCGTCGTCATCTATGTGAAATATAAAATCTACCTCTGTGCTGGTCTTTTCATCTTGGTTTGATCTAGATTTCTTGCTTTCACTGTACGTAGCCATTGCCGCTTTCCGTTTTTTTACTCTACTCCGGCATTGCACCCGGAAATGTCCTAAGTATCCCCACTTTAAACACTTTTTCATTCGAGCTGGGCAATTAATGTAATCGCTCGAGTGTTTGCATTTCCACATCGAGTACATGATTTTGAAATTGCAGTGCTATTTTTCGTTTCTATACGGTTTACTACTTGAGGAGTTCTGCTTTCGTTGGATCAAAGTTATCCATTTGCCTTTGCACTGCTTCTAACGCATTTGCTCCGTGATTATTTTATCGAGAGTTACCTCATCACCTAGTGTGAGTAATTTTTTCCTTAGTTTACTCGACTCACACTTCTCAGTTATCTGGTCTATGAGGTTCTCTTCAATTCGAATTTGCATTTCGCACTCTGGCGCCGTAATCTTGCCAAAAACTTTTAAAATCTCTCCCCTGGATCTTGCTTCATTAATCTGAATAGATGCTTCTCATATATTTGACTCTGTTTAGGCGAAAAGTAATTGTCCAATGTTTTAATAGCGATTTCAAAAACATCGCTGTCTTCCTCTGTTGTATGGGCGCCTGGAATGTTGTAAGATTTCTTGTAATTATAGGCCTTCCATGTGTAGGAGCGTTGCTCGCTTTTGTTCTGGTTTCCCTATATCTGCTGCTAGTATATGGTTTCCAAATCCCTTCTTCCTTTTTGCTATCGTGGACCGACGGAAGCCAGGTCTCCATCACAGTCAAAGGCATCTAGTGGACTGATCGGGGACATCTTGAGCATCTTTTCTTCTTATTAAATGATAATATCGTCAATTTACTCTTTGGTTGATCTGCAAGGATATAACCTTGGTTTAGGTACCATTTAGTGTTAGCTAAAGTACCTTTTCTGTACTACTTGATCATATCATTCATTTACCCTTTGGTTAACCGATCTACAAGGACACAACCTTGGTTTAGGTACCCTTTAGTGTTAACTAAATTACCTCTTTTCTGTACCAATTGACAATGTCGAAAATTTCTGCTTCGGTTAACCACTCTGCAAGGCTACAACCTTGATTTAGGTACCTTTTAGCGTTAGCTAAATTACCAGTTATTTCTTGTACCACATTTATTTGTCATGTGTGTGTACTTTTGTAAGTAGTACTCCTTTTCTACTCTATGTTCGATAGTCATACACAAGGACGGGTGATCAGTCAAAAAATTTTTTCCGCACGTGGGACTGAAAAACCTCAATTTTCATGAAATTGTACAAGTTTAACGAATTTTCTCAAGGTTAAAAAAGTTCTACAAAGTTTCAGCTTCAATTTAAAAAAATTTCATCGCTCTATCTTATTTCTATCGAAAGGTCTTTGATTTTATCGCCGATTTCGTCCGAATTGCCCACTGTGCGCCGTCGCGCCCCGACAAATACAGGGTGTCCCAAAATTCCTTCAACAACCGGAAATGGCAGGTTCCTAAGTCATTTGAAGCAACATTTTGCTTAGCAAAAATGTTATCCGCGGCTTTGTTTAAGAGTTATTAACGAAAAGCACGGACCAATCAGATCGTAACCTAGACGGGAGTTGACACAGTTGGCCAATAGACAATTCGCGCGCCGCACAGTGTGACGAATGGCCTATTTAGCTGGGCAAAATTAACTTTCAAATAAACAAAAACTGACTGTGCCAATATAATCTAAAATAACCACGTGTGTGTGTGCGTGTGTGTGTGTATTTAAACCCTTGAATATTAAAACTTAAAATTCTTTTTTTGTATGTTTACAGAGCGTGTAAACTTCATCTAAAAGACCTTTATTCTCAACCTATAAATGAATGGGGACATTTCCATATGCGCTAGAAATATGTTAAAATGTACTAAGGAGTATTTAAATTTCCTACATATGATGGATATAGCATCTCAAAACATATATTTTCACTTTAGTAATTCGAGATTATCGATAACTTTTCTCTATTTTTGTAAATTAAGTGTCAAAGATGTTACTGATTTTTCCACGGAAACGTCCATGTCACTCCGCTTCGTTAATGAATTAGTATATGCCCCACGTAGCCCCACGCGATGATTTTTACATATAAATAAACTAGAGAACCTCTACGTTATTTTAATACCAAAAGTGGCTTGCAAAACATTGCAAAACTATACTAATTTTTACAATGAAGTTACGTCGTTTTACGTTCACGCTCGTGACAATTACAGCACGGGCCGAGCGTTCCGAACGCAACCGATGCCATCGTCATTTAGCGGTTTGTTTGGTCTACTCATTGAAATCTATGGATTGGTCTCGTTCATTGTATATTGAAAGAATAAACAATGATAATATCCTCAAGTTTTCCTCAGAACTTTCTTCCTATGAAAATTGGTTTCTTTAGTCTCAGAGCGATCCGAGTACAGTGTACATCTCCCTTGCGTTTTTTCGTATATCTTTCAGTTTCGTTATTTTTGTTGTTGTTATTGTTATTGTTATTATTACTTTGATTGTTGTTAGTGTTTTATTTGTTACGTTATCACTTTATACGTGAAAACGTTATAACAAAATCTTCCAATATTTGCTGCCTGTTATTTATTTTGTTTTTTATATTTGTCTTGCTGTAAACCTAAAGTAAAATATTAGGTCGTAACACAAATACTTTTAGATATATTCTATTTACATTTTTTACACGTTATTAGTTTTATAAAACAGTGAAATCATAGTGTTGCATTTAAATTAATCAGAAGTGGCTTCTTATTTATCACTTATAATTGGAAAATGTTCATACATGCAACCGAACGTTCCTATTTAATACGTTGATTTTGACCTCTGTTGTTTCTTTTGTTTTATTTATATTTTTATGTTATGTTTTTATTAAAATAATAAACAATAATATGAAGCAGAGTTGTTATTTATAAATTGAAACCTTATACTAAACCAAAGATTAATTCGTTTCCGTTAGAATATGTCTGAATCTCCAAAAAGTAAATTAGTAAATAATATTTACATTCTTTTTGTCCATAATTAAAAATAACATCTTCTTTGATAATATCTACTACTTGTTAAATTATTCTGTGATACATAGATCCATTACTAACTTTGTTGTATTTTATATTTAATAAAACCAACTGAATGTTGTGAGAAGGTAATAATTATTCTCATATTTTATACAGCTGTAAACATATTAATTGATAAATATAGAAAAATAGGAGATTTAGATTTTTGTCCAGCTAAAAAGGCCATTCGTCACACTGTGCGTCGGGCCGATTGCCAACTCGCGTCTAGGTCGCGCTCGGATTGGTCTGTGTTTTTCGTTAATAACTCCTAAACAAAGCCGTGGATAACATTTTTGCAAAGGAAAATGTTGCTTCAAATCATCTCAGGAACCTCCCATTTCCGAGTAGAGAAGGAGTTTTGGGACACCCGTATATTAGGTAGTTCACGATATATGTCAAAGTTTAAGGTCAACCGAGCTGCCTCCGGTAAATGTAACATTTACCAAATTCAGTTTACAGAGTACCTAACCTAACCCCAATCTATGAGGGTAATCCCAAAAATATAAAGTGTCCAAAGCGCTGAGGACGCCAGGTAATTGTTCGTGCAGCTGTTCTATACAGTGTTGTGTTTGTTATTTCTGCCACTCCAAAACACGACCATGTGCACCTCGCTGGGACACTTGGTCTTCACTCGGCAACCGTTTGTAATGTAGCTCCCGTTTGGCGCTACCGCCAAGTGCGTAGTTCGAGCAGTTATTCGGTTTTTGAACGCGAAAGGAGTGAAACCTATCGAAATTCATCGCCAATTAACCTTCCGTCGGGCGCAACTGATCTGAGAGGCACAGCGCGATTGTTTATTTATCCCTTCGCTCCACCGGGCTACGTGGATACTTGGCGCTCCCAATAGCTGCCTGTTTTACGACCTCTAACGATCCTTCCCATTTAGATCGTCTTTGACCATCATTTCGGAAAGTTATTCGAGATTTGTTCAAATAAGCTCAAAGCGCCCGAACTCATAACAGTTTTGAAGGTACGTATTTTCGAAATATTAGCATAGAAATTACTTATTATCTTTATTATCTATTAAGAAAACGATGCTCAGCATGCCCCAGCAACACCGGTTTGAGAAGGTTGACAAATCACAAGTGCAAAAATTGCGAGACTCCTATCTGCATATTCCATGCAAATAAGTTCCGCGATCGGTGCATTACTTGGGATGATACAAGCTCCCCCTCCGCAGATCACTGAATACATTACATAACTTACATACATAAGTTTACTTTTTATTTAAACTATCTCAAACTTTTATTTAAACTACCTTCGTATTTGAAAGTAGGTAATAATTTCGTTCAAATTTGTTTGTCTTGTGTTTTGTGAAATAAATTTTTTCCTGCAAAAACTTATGTACGATTTCTTCTTTTGAGACCCTTAATAATCATCTTTATCACTTGGCAATTGCTGAGGCAAGAATTAGGTGTTAATTATGTTTTTTGAATGTGTGCCTGTCAAGCACATTGCGCCCGAACTCGGCGGCCCAAATATTGCGCCCGACGGAAGGTTAAAAGAAGCGTATGGCGAGTCGTGCATGGATGTCAAAAATGTCCACAAGTGGTGTACGAGGCCTGTTAAAAAAAAATACGCGAACTATTTGAATTACGCGGGCTCAGTTGGTTCGAGGGGAATGCCGTTTTCCGATTGCAGATATCTTCATTTGTTGAATAGCTACCGTGTTTTTAATGAAGTGAAATTTCGTTTGGCGGATTTCAGAATAAATGACCTAAAGGAGTAACGAGTTGCTGTGAAATTTTGTGTAAAACTGAGCAAATCTACGACTGAAACTTTTGCTATGCTCAACATGTTTTACGGTGATGTTGCTATGAAGCGTACGGCATGTTTCAAGTGGCATGAACGTTTTAAGGATGGTCGACAGTCGATTGAAGACGATGAGCGTCCTGGACGTCCTTCCACGTCAACTGACGACCCAAACGTCGACAAAATCAACACCCTGGTGCGGGAAAATCTACGTCTAACCATCAGGAAGCTTGCTTAAGAGTGTGGGATATCAGTTGGATCTTGTCACAAAATTTGGACCGTAAAATTGAAGATGCACCACGTTGCTGCGGAATTTGTGCCATTATGCCCTCAGAACTCGTCAGTTTTTGGCCAAACACTCGTTCACTGTTCTTCCCTCCCCCCTACTCACCTGACTATGCGCCTTGCAACTTTTTCTTGTTCCCCAAACTCAAAAGACCCTTGAAAGGAAGAAGATTTGAGACGATTCCCGAGATTAAGGCAAATGCGACGAAGGAGCTGAAGGATATTACAAAAGAAGTGTACCAGGACTGTTTCAACAAGTGGAACCACCGTTGGGATAAGTGTGTGCGTCGGGGAGGAGAATACTTCGAAGGGGATCCAGACATGTAACTTCTAAATAAAGTACATTTTGTTTTATGACGTCAGTCCGCGTATTTTTTGAACAGACCTCGTAGGGATCAACATCAACGACGACGAGGTGAAAGATGAGGTTCAACGCTTCCTCAACGACATGGCGGAGAGCTGGTATGACATGGGCATGCAAAAACTGGTGCAGCGCCTGCAAAAATGCGTCGACAGAAATGGCGATTATGTCGAAAAATAGATAAATGTTCAAGCTTTAAAATTATGTAAAAATGATTGATAATAAACATTTCTTTGTATTTCTAAAAAAAATGGGAGACCTTACTTTTGGGATTATCCTCATAATTACCCTAAATTAAAATATTATTTCTGAATTTTATTTCGTTGGCAGCAATAAAGACGCAACCAAATATTGTTGACAAGCATTAACAAAGTAAACGAGCAGAGTTTGCAGACATCTTGTAAATTGAAATATTTACATAACTGCTCTATTTCTCCAACTCCGACAATAATCTTCTCATACGTCATTAGTGTTCTACAAGAGACAAGTAAACAGATAAGTTGCTATTATTCTCGCTGTAAATTCGTTCATAGCATTGTGCGACAGCACAGAACGTTTAAGAAAGGAAAGTATCCTCTTATCCTTCCTCCTTCGAAGATTAATGGCACTTTAAAACGAAATTGTTCGGCAGCTCACGCGGCAAATCGACCACAAGCATTCGTGACGAGCAAGAAAGTTATGGGACTCGTACAGCTTCTATAAAGCAAAAAATGTCGGTATGTTATTGGAAAAACTGAATAAACCTTTAACTTTAGTTATTAATCAAATTATTAGTTCCTTTGTGAATTTATTCCACACTTAAAGATCACTAGTAAAACTATAATAGTTCTGCTCAACATCGTACTTATCGAAACTAGGTGCACTAATTGTCCAGCTTAATATTAATTTTCAATAAACTTGAAAAACTATGAAATGTTTTTTATACACGGTCACCCCGCTAAGTTATGTCACCGTTTTTTAGACATTCCGGTAGTGCAATTAAAAAATGTTTTAGACAAAAGTTTGTCAGTACAGTAAAAGCTCCTTTGTTGTCCAAAGGCCGGGGGTTTGAGCGGACAACGAGCGTGCCCGGACACTATTTTTGATTTATGACTACGTTTAGACATCGCGCCGACCGCGCCGAGCGAGACTTCAATAGAGAGCCGAACATTGAGAAGGACAGAATGAAATACGGATCGCGTGACCGAAGCGTGTCGCCGTCGCCGGCACAGTTTAAAGATCCGCGTGTTCTCACTGCACATAATGCAAATTAAAAATGCTTTATTTTTCATTATTTTTTTTTATGGGACTTTCACTGGCAAGTTTCTGCCATTTTTCTGATTAGAACAAGACCAAACACGATATAATTTGTATCATATTTACTCTACATGTGAAGCATAATTTATAATTTATCATACATTTAACACATGCTATATATAGCATATGTTTAAATAAACAACTTAACATCTTGAAAATATGTTCTCAAAGAATTAGACTTGAATTTTTCAAATTAACGGAGTTACAGCCCGTAGGAGCACAGCGCGACTTGCGCTGTGGACACGATCGTTGTCCAGCGTCTATGTTTTGACATGAATTTGGCCTCTTCGTACAAGATGCCTCCCTTAAAGCAAGACAACGGCTAGTTTTGCATTTTTATTAATTTATTTTCGATTCAATTTGACTTTAGTGAAACGGCTAGTTAAGTGACAAAGAAAAGCATTCGCAGTAAAAAGCAGTCAACTCTGTCTGGCTTTAGAAAACTCCTTAAAAGAAAACGTCCGTAACAAATTTTAAACGACTAATTATACATAATTGAAAAAGAATACGAAAAATAATAACTAGATACTTATTAATAAAAGTGTTAGTATCGCATTGGTATTTTAAACATTACAGTTTTCCTTTTTTTTCACTCGCTATCCTCTTCCATGTCCTACAGTACTCCATACCGTCAATGAAACCACTAAATAAAGTTGAAATTATGTCGTGTTTGGTATCATTTTAATCAGAAGAATCCCAGAAATAAGTTAGTGAAAGTCCCATAAAAAATAATGAAAAATGAACAATTCTATCATTGCCATATCATTGTGAGAACGCGCGGGCCTTTGAACTATGCCGGCGACGTCGACTGTTCGCGTCTCTTTCTTTCGAATAGGCTGTTCTTCGTTACCTTCGAAACTTTCACCGTCGATTAAACCACTAAATACAGTTGAAATTATATCGTGTTTGGTGTCATTTTAATCAGAGAAATGCCAGAAATAAGTTAGTGAAAGTCCCATAAAAAAATAATGAAAATTAAGAAGTTTGAAAATTCGATTCACTCGAGTTAATCTGTGGTGTTCACACCGATATACCCGAGCCGACATCATTCGTCGCCGTGCGGAGCGACTCGGCGTTGATAGGCAGTGGAGTGGGTAGGCACTGGACAATGATCGTGCCCACGATTCTGGACAACGAGGGAACGATTACTGTATCGTTGAGAGCTGACAAGAAGCTCCCCGGGGGGCACAGAGGCAAGAGGGGTCCCCAGCTAGCTCCGCCCATCTCTACCTCTGACGCTCCAGTCGTCGCCGCGTGATCACGCCTTTTCGGCTGCTTACGTCACACGACGCATAGTAGTAGGATTCCCGTATTTACGCGGGGCTACAGTGTTTCACGAATTACAGCCAATATTCAATGCCGTGAATACGAGGGAGAGATAGAGAGAGCGGATGAGAGAGAGAGTGGGAGAGAGAGAGCGGGAGAGAGAGGGAGAGAGAGAGTGGGAGAGAGAGTGCGGGAGAGAGTTAGAGAGAGAGAGAGTGGAAGAGAGAGAGAGGGAGAGAGAGAGACAGTGGGAGAGAGAGAGTGGAAGAGAGAGAGAGGGAGAGAGAGACAGTGGGAGAGAGAGAGTGGGAGAGAGAGAGCGGGAGAGAAAGAGCGGGAGAGAGAGAGTGGGAGAGAGAGAGAAAGTGAGAGAGAGTGAGAGAGAGAGCGGAAGAGAGAGGGAGAGAGAGAGTGCGGGAGTAATCCATCATCCTATGTGCGCGGGCGGCGAATCCGCGGGGATTGACGAGCGATCAAGCAAGAGGCGGAGCCCCCTAGTGAATAATAAATAAATATAAACAATAATTTAAAAATGTATGAATTATAATTTATCCTTTAATTATAATGCAATATAAAGGCAAAGTGTTAATGAACTTTTTAAAAAATATCTAGTATTGATAGGTATAATTGTAGAGTACTATTTTTTCTTGAGGTTGTGATTAATATTTTATTCCCATAAATGCAATATATAGGTATTGTTATTTAATAAGTGTATAATATTTGTTGTATAATATAAAATCTATTCAGAACTCCCGCCGTTAAAGTTCAACCAATAGCTCGATAGTTTCAGTTATTAAGTTAACTGAATTTAGTCGATAGTTTAAAAAATCACTCGAGTGAACATAGCTCCGACAACCACTCTTTCTCCAGCATTCTGTCTGATCACCGAGCGATTTTTCCAAAGCGATTTCAACAATTTAATTTAACGTATTATTTTATATTTAATTGTATTATTCGTAGTGTATTACTTTATTTCTATATTATATTTTCTATTATATATTACTATTCGTAGTGTAGTTGTAGATATTATTCGTAGTGTAGTTGTATTATTTTTAATATTAGAATTAGGTATTAAGAATTAGTTATTAAGTTAGAATTAAGTTTCAACAGCGTTAAAGTGTAGAGTTTGAATATAGTATTTTAGTTTATACTGATAGTTCTTATGACAGTTTTGTTATATTTGGTTTATTATTTATTTTAGTGTAGCTTCTTTTTTACAGTTTTATAGTTATATATTTTGTTGTTGTTATTGTTTTATTCATTAAAATCATTATGGAACGGAAGCGAGGGCAGACAGTTCATAGTGAGGCACGTAACGTAATTCGAACAATTACGAAAAAGTGTGACTTAGAGGCAAACATGAAAAGCCTCCTTCATCCTTTGCCACAGGCTACTGTTCGTGCCGCCGACTAGGCTGGAGTTTCCACAGCAACAATAACGAGAATTCGGAAAGAAAGTTCTTCCTGTGAAGAAGACGAACTTTTAAAGTCTCCAGGGAAAAAACGACCCAAATATGATATATTTAAGTTCCATTGTTCAAACGAAGAACAACAAATAATACGGGACATTATTCACGAATTTTATACGGTGAAGAATGTATTAGTAAATAACAAGTTCAATATTTTTAACCGCAATTGGTGAAAAAATCGAGTTTCCTTGGGAGAGGCATTCGCTATACAGATTATTACACCATATGGGCTATAGATGGAAAAAAAGCAATTCTATCCGAAAAATATTGATTGAAAAACCAAATATTGTAGCATGGAGAGCTATATATTTGGAAACCATTAGGGCATACAGAAATGCCAATAAAAATATAATTTATATAGATGAAACGTGGGTGGACAACACGATGTGTGCCTCCAAGTGTTGGCTAAATGAAGACACTCTAGGTGTTTTAAAAAATTCAAGCTCGTCACATAGATCCATCATCGTGCATGCAGGTGGAAGAAGTGGGTTCGTTGAAGGAGCTGGATTGGTTTTTAAAGCTCGCACATCAACGGGCATTTACCACGGCCAAATGAATGCCGTCAATTTCGAAAAATGGTTGACAGAAAAATTACAGTTATTGTTATGGACAACGCGCCGTACCACACCGTATCTATTAATAAAGCACCTTCAAAATATAGAACAAAACAAGAAACGATAGAATGGTTGGAAAGCAATAATATTGAACACGAAGAAAATTGGAGGAAATGCAAGTTATTTGAATTGATTGAAGCAAACAAATCACCAGAAAAAATATTTAAAGCTGATCAATTCATAAAATCCAAAGGAAATGACGTATTAAGGTTGCCACCTTACAATTGTGACATGAACCCAATAGAATTAGCTTGGGCTAAATTAAAACATACAATACGAGGACATAATGTTTCTACCTTGACTGCTGACCAGCTCTTAAAGCTAACAAGTCAAGGGCTGCAAGAAATCACGCCGAGTGATTGGGAGGGATATTGTTCCCATGTTATAAAAATTGAAGAACAATATTGGGAGAAGGACGCAACCATGGACGACGTCTTACGAGAAAATCCCATACCGGAAACGAATTCCACAACGGACACCGAAACCGATTCCTCCAATGAAGAGGATGTATAAAGTAAGAAAGCATGAAACTTATTGTTTATAATTATAAATACATATATATATGTATAGACTTCAATCCGATAACTATAATCAAATTCTTTTCAACAGATTAATTTGGCGACGTGTGAGGCTGAAATGTTTGGAGCTGCTGTTATTGTTCACCATTATACTTTTGTTGTATTGTATTATTTGTAATATACTTTCATTTTATCATTTGTTACTTATGTATAATTATTACGTACGTAATTATTGTAATATTGTATGTAACATTTATATATATATACATTGTCTTATTTATTTATTGTTCTAATATTATATATTTATTGTTCTAAATATTTATTTTAATATACTTACCTATTGTACATATAAAACATAATACTTGTTCTATTCATTTAAACATTTATAAATTGAACTGTTATTTCAATGTTATTTGCATTATTTACGCCACGCGGTTTCGCCGCTCGCGCACAAGGGATGATGGAATTATGAAAACTCTCTCTCCCTCTCTCCCTCTCTCCCTCTCTCCCTCTCTCCCTCTCTCCCTCTCTC
>CM052318.1:13250474-13269446 GCA_028455605.1 Lasioglossum malachurum | reverse complement strand
AACAATATTTCCAGCACAGACGAGAAGCACCGTTCAGACATGGCTGACGTTGCTGGTATTAAATATTTTTTAGCGATTTCGGATATTCTTGTATACTTGTGTCCTTGTCTTCCACCATTCATATGGATTCAAATCAAACCGTAGTTGTTGCTCAGAGATGTACATTTCAAATTCGGCATCTAAATGATTAACATCACTTATTTCATCGTAAAGAAATTGAAGGGCACTTTTATTTTTTGAGTTTTCTGTCCTCACTTCTCGAACAGGAGAGTCTTCGAGCAAACATTTCACTTTTCCCGAATTACATTTTTAATATTAAAAGTTTCATGTTCATGATTTTTATACCGTGGATCTAAAAAGGGAGCTATGTATACGGAACAATGAAATAGTCATTTCATTCGAATTTGAAATGTTTTGTAATTTCGGAAATTAATGTTTCCTTTATTGTAGCCAAAATATCATTACCTTCCAAACCTTACCTACCAAAATATCATCAAACCTTGTATCGACACACGTGTACCCTTGGACTTCAATACACAGATAATACATGTGTATTGAAAATAACGGATACCCGTGTATTATTCGTGTAGTTCGATACACGTATACCCATGTATATTATCTGTGCATTTCGATACACGTGTACACGGTTACTTCAGAGTACACGTGTATCCGTATATAAAGAAGTACACGGATTAAAGTACGGATATATATTAGTACACGTGAACACGTGAATACGTGTATCCTCAATACACGTCCAAAACCGTGATCTCTAGTTCAAACGCTTGTCCGTCATCACAACGTAACACCAATATTTAATCTTTATTTTTAATTATTTTTTATGGAACTTTCACCAACATATGCCTGGCATTTTTCTAATGCAAAAATCATACCAAACACGATATAATTTCAACTGTATTTAGTAGTTTAATCGACGATGGGAGTTTCGAACGCAAGGAAGGACAGCGCATCAAAAAGAAAGAGAGACGCGGACAGTTGCCGTCGTATCGACAGTTGCCGTGGTCTCTCTTTACACGCGCTGTCCTTCTCTACGTTCGGCTCAGCCTTTGGATCCTTTTCTACGTTCGGCTCGGCCTTTGAAGCTCGAAAAATTTTGATGCGCGAGCGCGAGCGCGTTAGAAAAGGAAAGTAGGAGCAATAGTTCGTCATAGTGGGGGTATCGTTTAGTACCACGGTACCACGACTCTGGCATCACTGGGTGTAACGCCGCGATGCCGCAACCAGTATTCCCCAGGAGAATTCAAGTACCCCCTCTCTGATGACCAGCAGTGTCAGAGTGCCAGAGAGGCGCTCGTTTCAGTTGCGACACTGGCCGCAACGAACAAAAGTTTCTCGATGATGTGAATCCTCTCCAATTTCGACGAGCTTTCGATATGTTGTCAAGACCATGATTCCGAACAACATTTCCCTTTACAGTTTCTGTCGATCGGCTTTAGTTTACGATATTACTGAAGAAACTTGTAATTGTAAATCGATCGATGATACGATTTTAGTCGATGAAATACTTGTTATTCCATGACTATTTTTCTTTTTGGTTATAAAAGTTATGATCCCAGATGATAACACTTCAAATCAGTAATGAGGATACACGAGGTATCTCGTCTATGACATCGTTCGTTCGTCAAGAATCGATGTTTTCGAGAATCATATGATTTTCGAAAAATCAATATTACTATATCATTCTCGAGAAATCGATATCTCCATGTCAACGATTTTATTTGTTTCAAACGACGCCTTCATCGAATACATCGTACGCTGTGAGAGCACCGTTTCGCGCGGAATCGCGAAGAGCATGGCCCTCTTTCCGCGTCGGAATATCTAATTTCTTATCGTTCGCTATAATCACGAGTTCGAAAAGTGTGCTACGTGTACTGTTCAGTAATTGTGTGAAAGCGTGGTGTTTTCTGCTTCACTGGTGCAACAAGCAAGTGGATTTACGGCTGAATAAGTGAGTTTTTAACTCAATCAGTTTTTCTGCTTATTCTCTCGTTCGGGTAAAGATGATGTGGGCCCTCACCGATTTCGACGACCTTGAAATATGTTATAAATTCGATGTTTTAAATATCTTTTTCCTTTGAAATAAAGCTCATTGAAATCGAATAGGAAATAGTACATCGATCGATTTACTATTACGAGTTTTTACAATTATCTCGTAAACTAAAGCCGACCGGCAAAAACTGTAAAGGGAAATGTTGTTCGGAATCATGGTCTTGAAAACATATTCAAAGCTCATCGAATTTGGAGAGGATTCAAATAATCGAGAAACTTTTGTTCGTTGCGGCATCGCGGCGTTACACCACGCTCGCCTGCCGGCGCGCCGCGCCGGGCAGTATGCGTCTAGCTCGCGCTCTGATTGTGTGGTCCGTGTTTTTCGTTAATAACTCTTTAACGAAGCCGCGTACGCTATGTTCGTAAAAGAAAATGTCGTTTGAAATGATCTCGGGACCCTCCCATTTCATTAAACTAACGTAATTTTGAGACACCCTGTATATATTAATATATATTATATAGTATGTACATATTATATATATTAATATATATATATTATAATATAATATATGTATATAAAATATATATTTAATAATATACATTTATTTAACATTATATATATTATATTTGGCGAAAATGTGTTGTGGGGTCGACGGAATAATCCGAAAGTACCGCGAATATTTTTATATTTATTGATTTATTACTATAATATCTTGCAAAATGAATATTGAAAATATTATGTAGTGCTAATCTTCTAGCAGTAAATCCTTCTTCTATTTTTTCCCAACTGGTTCCGTCTGTAGCAATTTCATTTTGATTATCTAGTATACTTTCATTTTTATCTTTAGATCTTGAACGTCTTCTTTTACGTAAATTTAAAATATTTTCTAATTCACTTTCCGAGGACTCCTGAACATTTTCATTGTATAAAATCTCATGATCACTATTATCACTATACAGTTCAATTTCATTTTCATCTGATTCACATTCTTCATTCTCATACAATTCACTTTTTTAAACAATTAAGAGATTTGCAATCGTTTTGCCATGTTTAGCGCTTGTGAAATATCGTTATACATATAAAAAATCGTGTACGTGGTGTTCACACGCGACAGAAGTGAAACTTCTTGCTTATTATTTTTATTGAACAAAATCATTTTTTTGAAAAATGAATTCTCTTTGTTTATTCAAAGAACTGAATATCCTAATACACTTAGATACTAATAACCTAGACTAATTCTTAATCTAACGATTTTGCCGCAAATAAAAAAAAGTGAGTGGAGGTTGATGCGAACTAATATAATGGCAATATTACGTAACATACTACATAAATATTCTATAAAAATCAGAATTTATTTTTAAATTCATTATATGAACTGATTTATGGCGTTGAAAGTCACTTTAAAGTTGAACAACAATGGGATTAAGATTACTCACATTCACATCATTTAATATTGAAGTTGTTGAAGGATTATTTTGCAGTATGGATTGCTGCATTATCCTGTTGAAAAATATAGTCATCGCGCGTGATACGAGCTGCAGACTTGTTTAACTGATCTGTTATTAGTTAAATATATTTATTACTATTCATCCGATCTGATAAAAAGTTTATTTCTGTCTTTCCATAGTAACCAATAGTGGCCCATACCATAACACTGCCACCACCCATTTGACAGGAAATTAAATGGAGTTCTTCCTTTCTGCAATCATGAAAGTAGTAGGCCCAGCCGTTAGGGCTATCTAAATTGAATTTTTTCTCGACACTAAAAATGACTTTTTTCCAGTTTTTCATCCAGTGGACGTGTTCATAAGCGAACTTTGGTCGCGCTGCTTTTTGTTTCTCCATTAAAGGTGGCTGTTGTTTTAATTTCTTCCGTTTAACGTGTTTGCTTCTTTGTAAAATGCGATGTACATTTCTTAAATTTGTTTTCACATCAGCTCCTTCGGCTATTTGTTTTGCTGTGCCCTTAAAATTCGACGCAACACGCAAAATTGCACGTCCATTACGTTCGGAAGTAACGCTAAGTCTTCCACTTCCGTTTGTTTTTCGATAAGCACTTGGATTTTTTAACACATTATATGTCGCACACCTACTTCTGTTTAATAATTTCGCAATTTTATTAATACTATACTTTTCCGAGCGCAACAGAACGATTCGATCGACCTCACGTTTATCTACATAAATGCTTTCCTCGACCCGTTATTTATTTTTCGTCTTAATAAATGTACTTATACTGTAAGAAAATCACAAGATTCAACGTCTGAATACGTTCGCACTAGTAAACTTAAGGGTAACAGTCACATGAGTGGAAAATAAGCCAAATGTCTTATACTTTTGTCGAAGCAATGTCAGTCCGTGTTCACATATCTTCCTCTAATTTTGCTACGGTAAGCGACACAATCCTAAGATTTTGCGTGTTTACTTTGGAGATAGTATGTAGTATTCAGGATATAACGGAGTGTACATTTTCCACCGTTAAATATAAGAAATTTAAAAATATGCTAAGTGTCTTATTATTTTGTCGAGGACTGTATGTAAAACGTTACATCGGGGCTATGTGTATGTTTATGTTGTGGCGCCCGAATAAGATGTTGCGTGCGATAAAATTACATAACAAAACATCGATAAATCTCTCTAAATATCTAATAAACGATTTCGGGTTCGGTAAACAGATTATAGGATACTTTTCCACTTTGAGAAGTACCAGTCAAAATGACTGGTATTGGTATAAGTAGCCATGATACAAAATTATTTAGATTCTGAATAAATTAAACAGAAATAAAATTCATTATATTATACACCTTCAGTTATATCGCTGCAAAAATCATCGCATCATTGCAGAAAAAATGGAACATGATTAAGATTTTTAAAATAATAGTGTAAAACCGGCCACACATTTTGACGGGTGTGGTAGATCTAGTGCTATGCACATGCTTGCGTTATATTGCTTTTCAAGTAGTCTACATTTCTGGGCGTATCGTATATTCTGAGTGTATCGTAAACGCTATCTTAAGGGGGTAGACTCGTTTCTAGGATTGCAGGGGTGCGGGAAGAGCTTTCTCATTTCTCGATAACGGAAAGGTGGGGTTTTTTCCGCAGTCAAAAGTGCTAGATAAAAGATCAATCTAGGCCGCAATCGCCTTCGAAAGTCCTATCTTTACGTTTAAGATGCTTAATTTGCATTATTCGGCAGCATGCAGCTGTTGCAGCTTTATGAAGATAGCTACATGCGCAGCTTTATGCTCCCGAATAACGCAAATTACGCTGCCGAATGATGCAAATTACGCCTCGTAAACGTAAAAATAGGATTCCTGAGGGCGATTGCGGCCTAAATTGATCTTTTATCTAGCACTTCTGACTACTGAAACCATCTTTGCATTGTCGAGAAATGAGAAGACGCAAACCGCACTCTTCCAATCCTGGAAACGAGAGTCTACTTCCTTAAGGGTGCCGATCCGGCTCGAGCGAGAGTGTGGTGACACACTCACACACCGCTAGATACTGCATACGTACAGGGTGGGGACAAATTAATGGTCATCCTTTTAGGAGGTGATAGAGCTCGTCGAGATCGCCATCATTGCATTATAAATATGGTGACGCAAAATGAATTTTCAAGGTCATTTTCAATGTCAAATTTTTTTATTCGCTTAGTCGATTCTACTCGTCGAACTGAACAAAAGTCTCAAAGGGACCATATGCCGGAAATTAATATTTCATAGAGAAATCTTCGTTTGAAGTTATTTCGCCTGAAATTTAAAAAAAAATCGATTTTCATAAGGTCGGATCTCGTCAAGCCTGCTTGCAGAGCCTCTCGGACAGACATCTTACTGTCTAATAATGAAAATTACGGAAATCGGAAAAGTCGGTCATCTTAGGCACCATACGCACTAGATTGATCTTTTATCTAGCGATTGTGACTACATAGGAGCTTCAAATGTGCATTGTCGAGAAATGGTTTGACAGATACCGAACCCTTGCGATCCGCCTAGGCACACGTACACGCTGCCCGAGTGGTGAGTGTGTACTACACTCACAATCAGTGTCGAGCACAGCGAAACTGTGCGACGTCACGCTTGCTCCTGACTTACCGACAACGCTTACTGATGCAGTGACTCTAGAAAATGTACCCAGCTCCCCTACTGGACGGAGTTCAAACTAATTTCGAGGTCAAATCCGGATCGCCATCTGCTGGCATCGTACGATTGCAAGCTGTGCTTGATGTCTGCTCGAAACAGACCTGGCTGACTGAGTGGGGCTCCAGCTAGGTGAAAATGTTTAACGAATTGATGAACAGGATTAACAAATTGATAGTTGCACGACATTGAATCTGTCTACTCGTTAAAATCCACAAGGGCATTTCTAATATCCGTCCTATGGAATTATCGAGCAGAAGGGATCAATGCTCTTTCCCTTTTTAATTGGTCTTACATAAGTAAATTATTCGAGATCACTATAAAGTGGTGTCCATTGTGTCCATAAATATTAAATGTAACCCTCACAAGTGCAAGTATTCACAAAAATGCACATATGCAATATGCGTACCGGAATCGCGCACAAATAATTCGCGTTTGATGCACGTCAATTTGAGTTTCGCACACGGAGAATAAAATGTTAGTGTAATTAATGTGAAGTCTTTGAGTGTTCCCACTATCATACGATTTCCTTCCGGGTCTCTGAAGAAGAGGCGGAAAGGAAACGTCCTTGGGTCTTTATAGGCACTGTAGCCGGGCTGGGTCCGGCCGTGATGGACCCAGTCCGCCCGTGAGAATCAATGTTCTCCTCGGCTTCGACCAATACGCAAAAGAAATCTAATGTTCTTATTTCGGGCGCCAGACATCCGAAAATGTCACACGAACAAGGGAAGCCGAGGAGAGCACGGTCGCGAAGGGAGAATAGCTCAGCTTGGGCGCAGGATTCTACGCAGGATCGGACAGGACGTTCCCCACGGCGGGAAGAGACCTCGCGATAAATGCACTTGAGAACTGAGAAAATATAATTTAATATCAATGTGCTTTTATCAATACTACTGTGTACACGCGGCCGAGTGAATACTCGGCAGCGAAAGATAAGAATAACAGAGGAAATTTAACAAAGTAAAGTAAACCGAATTGTAACAAAAGAGAAGGTAACAAGTGTAAATTAATGTAATTTCAACGTGTTCGGCAGAAGGCCGACACGTGCGCGGATTCGCTGTTTCAAGATGGACGCGTCGGAATCGGTATGGCGTCGGTTGATCGTACGAATTCACAGCGATAAATTATTATACCGATTACAGATGGAACACGCGTTTTTCGGAACAATGAAATTAATCCGCGTCGGCAGCTGTCCGAGAGTTTGACCGGCGCGGGGTCACGATGACTTTGACTAAATAGAATATATGACTGTGCGCGGCAGCGAATAATTAGAAACGCGAACACGTTTAGATCGAACAGAATGCTCTCTTCTCGCTTCTCATTGGGGACTCGCCTAAGGAATGCTAATGGGCAGCCATACAACGGCGCATACGAAACACGCGGTCGTCTGAGGGACGATTCGCGTACAACCGAGTAAATTTCACGTTTTTTTTAGTTTCGCGTTTCGTGTGGCATCCTTGAGGTGCCTGGCGCCCGAACATTTCGTTTTCGTGACCAAATCGTCGGATCTTCGAGTCTCGTTCTGTCCCGGGCGGACCGCGTGCACTCGGTCTGCACGCGGCCTGGTCTCAGCGCCTGCAAGGCCCAGAATTGACCGGTTTCCGCGAATCATACCGCTCGCCAGAAAAAGGTCAACGTGACAATACATATATAGTTATATTGAACAGTTACGTGATCTACATATTTAGTATTACCATAATAAATTACATCATTTCACCCTAATTAATATGTAATAATAATGTTTTATTACCTACTACTTTTGACCTACTATATTATGATCTTGAGCCCATGAATAACGCTAAAATAGTTTAGCGAATCATTTGCTCCGCAAATGTCATCTGTTTGGTTTGTTAGTGCAGTCGTTGCAATTCAATGAAAAAAGGTTGATACTTTACTTCGCAAGTATCTAGAAACAGCGAACATTTATGATAGGGGTAACTGAGCGTGCTGTTTAATAGATTTGTCGGATATAGCATTTTTATTACGCCGGAAAACTCGGGATGCCTACAAATTACTTTACACTAAACACGTGTTGTCCGAAAGTGCCGATTTCCCGCTCAATAGTAATGACCTGTCATAAATCCTCCATGCAGAGCAGCCCTATATCCCAAATATCGCCCAATACATTGCCTATCCTTTTATTTTTTTGTTTAATGGCGGTGGGGAAAGGAAGGTGCCTTTACGCACCCTCCGCCCCCGCAGATAACAGTTGGAGGGGTAGTGAGGGACTCAACACCTCCCTCTAAGATCTTCTGCGGGGGAAACGGGACTGTATATATATATATATATATATGATCTCAGTATCATATATCCCTACATTCCCTACCCATACCCTTTAAACCCCACCTCCCAAGGTCCGGAAGACCCGTCGCGTTGCACCGTGGGCCAAACTGACGAAATCTGTGTCAAAATTAAAAACCTTTCGATAGAAATGAGATAGAGCGATGAAATTTTTTTTAAATGAAAGCTGAAACTTTGCAGAATATGGGATAATTATGGAGGTTGTGGTACGAACGTTTTTGAACCTTGAAAGAATTCGTTAAACTTGCACAATTTCAAGAAAATTGTGGTTTTTCCAATACCACGAACAGAAAAAATTTTTTTTTAACATGCGATACATCATTTCCTGTATATTTTTTCACGCTGATTTCTAATCTTGTCTCAAAATTTGTCTACGACCTCAGGATTTTGCGAAACATCGATTTTTGTGAACAAAACTAATGTAATCATTTTTTCGTTGAAATGATTTGGTAACGCACTAGTTTGAAGGAATATTGTATCCTCATGTATGAAACACATTAAAAATAATCATAATGAAGTATTTGAACGTTTACTTAACGTATATCACTGCCAGCGACAATCGCAGCGATACGTCAGGTAATCGTTCGTCACGATCATGGTCATACAGTAAATCCTCTATAGACGCGGCAGTATAGAAAGACAGCGCGTGTAAATAGAGACCCGCGCGTGGGTTCCCCCTTGGGCGGTCGATCGCGTTACAAAGAAATTAAGATATTAGGGTGTTTAAATTGGGTTTTTATGATACTTGACATATCATTCTCAGGTATGGAATAGCATTAGTACAATATGACAATTTCCCGCTTAGCACAGTTGTTTACCCTGTTCTCAATTGGGGGGATATTCTTTGTCGCATCTATCGTATAGAAATTGTTGCACCTACAGAGGCTTTACTGTATAAGGCTCGGACGATCTTTTGCGTGATTTGCCGTCATCTTGAATCGAATGTTCCGGACAGCGGAGCGTTCTGAAACGTTCCTAGTTCCTACACAATGTTACAGTTTTTAAAATATTTACTATAAAACTGTCATTTCAGTAGAAATTAAAAATTTTATGACGATTAAGAAGATTATTGATGTATTATTGTATTATATAGCTGAATACTTTGTTTAATTAATTTAATTGGTCATTAATAATGAAATAACGAGAGCTATTTATATTGGATTTGGATTACGTTCATCTGTATTTACGCCATCGGAAATAGGGACATATAAATCTGTCACGGTATTTTACTATGTCATAAGCAGTAAATCCGCTTAATATTGTTGTTGAGACTGTAGATATATATGCATGGAACATGCTTGGAGATGTATAACTACGTGCTCGCGAAATATTATCTAGTTAGCTGAACTGTGTCCAGGTAAAAATAGTATAACTTTTATACACATAATTTTAACGATGCCTGAAATTTTAACGTTACTTTAATGGTAATTGTGCATAAAAGGTTACACCTCAACGATTTCGATGATCTTTTAATATGTTGTAAAATTCTTACAGTTTTAACAACTTTTTCATAGGAAAAGGCATGTGTATAGGTATAGACATGTAACCGCCGTTAAGCCTTAATTGTTGAGATATTTGCGATAAATTGCAGCTAAGGTGAAATGCCCTAAGCCTGGACAGCATTTTTTACTACCTTTAATTTTATCAGTTTAGATAAACAAAAATAATTTTTTAAGAGTTTTAACATAAAATTCAGATTTTGTAAAGTAATTTGAAATAAAAAAATTATTGTTCAGATTAATATTTTAATCGTATTAGCAAGAATAATTCAAACCTATACTTGGACATATTACAATAAATCCAATCTAAACTAGTACCTGGTTAGAAGTAAAGCCTACACCGGGACAAATTGAATTTACGTATAATCTGCAACAGGCACTATGTATAGTGCTCCAAGCACTATGGCCGCCACGGGGAGCGAGACGTGCGGTCGGGAGGAGTGGAGGTATTCCTTGAAAATACCTCCGATCGAGCAAAAAGCTCATGCCTGATCTATAATATCGAACTTTATTAAATCTTTAATGATGCACACATGAATATATTATTATTGTATATTTAAATTTTTTCTGCCCTGTTTAATGCTCATTTTGTGTTGCAAAGCAAGCATTTCCAGGGACAATACTTCTTTCTCCATATTCTCTAATTGAGTCCATAATTTTGCTTTCTCTTCTATAATTTCATCTTTATTATCATTGGTTGCTTCAGACCTTATTTTTTAGATTTATCATTGGTTTTTAACTTTATATCTTTAATTTATTGTGTAATTATATTTTTTCTTTCGTGTAAATTCTTATTATTGGTTTCTTGTTCTTGTTCTTTTTTAATTTTGTTTCTCTCTTTTTCCGGCTTTTTTGACAAATGTTCTTGTATAATTTTTTTTCTTGCTCCTTTTCTCAAGATCTTTCTTCTGTCTTCGACAGTATACAGTTGGTGGTCCTTTGTTAGCATCCACCGAACTTAAATTTTTCATTTTGGAATGCGTGATTTTTGGAATCTTAAATTGGCCCACTGTATTGAGAGCTTGTACTTGTACGATGGATTCAACAAGAATGAGATTCTTGATTTCTGTTCAATTTTTTATTTTTATTCAATCTTCTATTTTCCTTTAATCTGTCATTTTTAATAATATCCTTAGATTTTATGTACACTTTTGGCTTGCTCTTACTTTTAATTTGTTTTTTATGATACTCATTAATTACTTTTTTCGACTGGAACCAAAAGTTTTATTTCTAGTGATGGAAAACATTTTTTTAAGAATTATATCGACACACATGAATAATTAATTTTTGAGGTTTGGTATTAATACTGATAGATTTATGGCATCAAAATCAAGTATTATTATGTAACGTCACAGCCGGAACACATTTTCTATATACGTTATACAAGCCAATAGTAATTTGTTTCAGCTAATAATAATTTGCAAACTACGGGTTGATTTTAGTCGTAAACACTTGTTCGATTTAAGGCGTATGCACATAGAATATAAGCTTATAGTTGGACAGAGAGAGAGCTACTGCAATCGCGTCCCAGTATGGAGTACTTATGGGTGCGTTCCGTTGCACGCATTGAGCGCATGGATCGCATTCAATGTGATGCGCGAATTGATATCGTTCCGTTGCGTTAATGCGCATGATACGTGATGATGCGCGCTTTTGCAACGGAACGCTTTTCCATACATTTGATGCGAATCAAACATGGCTACCTACATGAGTGACGAAGTGTTATCTGCATTAACGTTATTTTTGTTAAATAAAAACATTGAGAGAAGAAGAACTGAACAATTCTAGTGATTTGAGTGATACTACCGATATCACTGACAGCGAAGATGAATTGGAAGATATTTTTGTAAATTTTGATTTGGAGTTAATTTATTTAATATTAATGGTTGGCAAGCAACAAGGTTAATGCTTCGTTGCTTTCTTCCAAAACAACAAGGAATTCAATTTTGTCCATCTTCAAAATTGTGCTTTGTTTCACAATGTGCTTTACTCAGCTTTTACTTGGCTTTACTTGCATCCACTTGCATCTACTTTTTTCAAATCTACCGCTACTGCATCGACTTCGCATCAAACACTTCAATTCTGAGCTTGTAGCTGGTGCACGGCTGATGCGCGAGAAGTGGTGGGGATCTGGGGAATTCTGTGCACTCTGATCAACTCTGATGCGTG
This sequence comes from Lasioglossum malachurum, assembly GCA_028455605.1. Lineage (NCBI taxonomy): Eukaryota > Metazoa > Arthropoda > Insecta > Hymenoptera > Halictidae > Lasioglossum > Lasioglossum malachurum. Next base: position 13,257,336 of record CM052318.1, on the reverse strand, counting down.
CATTGAATGCAACAGAACGGTTCTCTATGCAGTCTATGCGCATAATGCGTGCAACGGAACGCATCCTATATTACACAGCAGTCCTAAACTTTGACATCTAATATTTGAATCAATAATTATTATTTAAGTTAAGTTTTATTGCCAATTTATTTTAAAATATCAATTTTTTGTCTAGATGCTTAATTTTTTCTTTTTTTCTAGTAAAAGTACAAACTATAAATGCACATGATTCGCATGTAAATAGACTATTTTGTATAATGTTTTCAGATGGACTTTGAATTTATTTTTAAACTTCTGATTGATGTCTTAATGAAATAATATTCACACCTACTTGTATAGCTAAGGCCTCTGAATATATAATATAATTATTTAATCTCTTAATTATTGATTTTACTATGAAAATTCAATTGTCCAGATTTAGGTATCACTTTTGGATTGTCCACACTTAGGGCACTTCACCTTACTACTATATTGAAGTTTACCTGTATGTGCCCGTCCCTCAGTGTACCAAATGGCCATTTTAGGTGGAAAAAAGTAATGTCTGGCACTCTAGATTCTAGATATAACATTCATATATTCTTGTTTGGTAATGTTTACTGATCCTAATTATACCCATAATAATTCATTTAACAGCGATATAAGCATAGAAACCAATACGTGAAAACTTCGAACCGTAGTACGGCGAAATCGTACGTTTATATTCGTTCCAAAGAAAATTGTCTCAGAGCTATAAATGAGAATCTTTAAGCTTTTTTGCACGATTTTCTATATTAATGTATGGTAAGTAAATGATTACATTAATTTCAACAAAGTTCGTTAGTAAAGTCCTGTACAATAATTTTTAGACATTGCTTAAGTACCAGTTCCCTATGCCGCATGCCGTTTAGTTGAATTTAATAGATCAGAACTAGCAAAGCCCAACGGATACCATCTTGAAATTATTTTTTTATTAATTTCAAACTACAATACAGAAGAGATTATGCCAAAAATCAGCTGCTACTATATTCTGCCTGTCACAATTTTTCTAGGAGTTTAAAAAGAGATTATTGGTCAAGAAGAGACTTAATCTCCTGATAAGAATCATTTATTAGGATCGTAAGAAACACTGCACTATATAGGGTGTCCCAAATAAATGGGAACACCTAAATATCTTTCGCATTTACAGTCCTATTCAGGTCTATTTCAGGCTATTGTTATTTAATTATTTAATTGTTATTTAATTAATTATAACAATTACAGTCTAATTCAGTTTTTTATTGTCTATCATGCTATCGTAAAAAAAATATACTATTCCATTTACAAAAATATCGGTGACTTGAAATTTTATTAAAAAACACATCAAAAATTTTTTTCTTAACCATTATCTTTTTTTGCCCCCTGCAATAGCGTCAGTTTGTCCTCTAAAGTTTTCCGATAGGGCTGTAAATACGAAAAATATTTAGATGTTCCCATTTATGTGGGACACCCTGTATATTATAATAGCGTACTTTCATTTGTTTTCAATTATTTAACTATGCTATACCAGTCCGACTATCTTGAAACTTGCAGACATATTAAATAGGTAACAGAACATTGTACTTGAATTTTTTGATAAGTTTCACTCAATGGGTTGCTAACACAACGCCCACCCTTAAAAAAGTTAATTTTTTTTCTACACTTTATAATTTGCTCACAATTGTGAAAAAAATATGTGAAATGCAAGAGTTACCTTGTGTTCGTACTATATGTTATTTTGTATGTGTAACTGCAGTGTTAACCAAAAAAATGTTTCTTCGTTATTTCGAATCTGCTTTTTTTTTATTGCGGCCCTCGAATTAATTTATAATACTTAATGAGGCCTTTGGTGGTAAAACAGTTTGACATGTGCCTGCGCTAAGGGTATATTAGCTTGAAGTGAATACATAGTTTAGGTGTCTTCGGTATCTAAACCAGGGTTGCCATCTGCGAGTCCCGCCAGGCCCCTTACCCTTCCGCCCCTCGCCCAGCTGTGCTGTGGAACCCGCCTTTGCTTCCCGCCACTCTTCCCACTGACGCTGACGCGTACCACGTGGAGCAAGCTATCGAGTGCTTCCACAGGCGGATGAGTGGAGGAAGCAAAGGCGGGCTCCGCAGCACAGCTGGGCGAGGGGCGGAAGGGTAAGGAGCCTGGCGGGACTTGCAGATGGCAACCCTGACCTAAACTGTTCAATACATTCATTAACGCTCTTAGCGCAATGAAATTTAGTTTTCACATTCAAAAGAACCTTAAATGCGTTCAATTTGCGTGTAAGAAACATTCTATAACCTGCGTGATATGACAAGATTGTCAAACTCTAGAATCTGATAACGATTCTTTACGTAATACGATTGCATTGTAATTTGTGTGTTTTATTGTAATAAGTCAGTATAACATACACAACAAACATTTGTATATGTCTCACATCCTTTATCAGTGTTGGTCAAATTTTATTTTAAATAATAAATAATTAAATAATAAACAAACGTGTGATTTTAATTGCAAATAATAACTAAACTTTTTACTTAAATATATTATTATTTCTTATTTGCAAATAAAAGATTAATTTATTATTTGGATTGAGAGGTGGAAATCAAATAAATAGTTTTTGGTCTTCTCTTATTTCTTGTATTCTGTATATACAATGAACACGTGCGCGTTTTTTGTATGCTATAGCAACCTTTTCAGCTATCTCGTCAGTGGTCGGGCCCGTCCAGAGGGCCTAGCTGCTTATAAAAAAATACAATTTAATTTATTATTTGTCAATACAAATAATAATTGAAATTGTATTTGTAAATAACAATTAACTTTATTATTTTAAATAGTTCATTTAGAGTTTTGCTCTCAAATAATAAATAACTTGTTATTTAAATAATTATTTATTTTAATAAATTTATTTATTGCCCAACACTGTCCTTTATACAGGGTGTGCCCGGACGGGTGGTACAACCGAGCAGGGGGTGATACTACATGTAAAAATAAGTCGAAAAAAAGGAATAACATTTTTTCGTTTGACGCTTCGTTTTCGAGAAAATCGAGTTTAAACTTCCGCCAGGTTCGCGTGCTTTGGTGTATGCATAAAGTAGAATTGGTTGATCATGGTCAGACGCGTCAGACCATTCCTGTGCAATGGCACGTGTATCCGCTGCGTTTTCAAACTCGGTTTTCTCGAAAAGGAAGAGTCAAACAAGAAAATGTTAATCCTTTTTTTTGGACTTATTTTTACATGTAGTATCAGATCCCTGCTGTATAATAGATATTTCATAACATAGAATGCTAAACTCTTTGAAACTGTCCTTTCTACTAGGGATGGGATCAAGTACCTCGCAAACAGGTTCGAACCTTGATTGATGGAATTCGAACTTTGTATAAGTACTTCGAAAAAAAAAAAAATAGTATTCCCAAGTATATTCGAACCTTTGCCAGACAGTTTCGAACCCTTCAAGAGTACTGTGATAAACGTAAATAATACTTGCAAGTATACTCGAATAGTTTCGAACAGTTTCGAAACTTTCGAAATTTTTATGAATATCGTTACGAGAATTTCCGTATTCTTGCAAGCCAGAGTTGAGCAAAAATTTAATCAACGATTGACGACTAAATTTCTACTTCAATCGTTAATCGCAATTAACAATTAATCTCCTAGTTTAGTCGTTAATCGCATTTAACAATTAATCTCCTAGTTTAGTCGTTAATTGCGGTTAACGATTAAATTTCTACTTTAGTCGTTAATTGCGATTAACGATTATTAATCGTTAATCGGATAATTAATTAATGATTAACTGCTGAAATTTCGAAATGAAATACGCAATCAAAACTGTATGAATACTGAAAAAATGTAAACTGAATTTAGGTGTATTGTCATTTGGTCTATATATAATCAGTGTTGGGCAATAAATAAATTTATTTAAATAAATAATTATTTAAATAAAAATTTAAATAACAAGTTACTTGTTGTTTGGATATTCAAATAAAAAGCAAAAATAATTTATTATTTGAGCAAGTCTAAATGAAGTATTTAAAATAATAAAGTTAATATTGTTATTTACAAATACAATTCAAATTAATATTTGTATTGACAAATGTTGAACTTTTTACTTTATACCATATATATATATATAAGTACTAAATATTAATAATTACACTGCGGATTTATATATATATGTAGCATATAATTGCGCGCGCGCGGTGCACTTGCACTCGACAGTTTTATAAATGTATGCTAGAGGCTTCCAGATCACGCACTCAGCACAACTACTTCAGTACAACACACGTTTTGCAGTTACCCGCAAGACGCATTCAAAAGCACGGAAACACATCCAGTTATAAAAACGCTACCAACCGGCTCAGGGGTACCAACCTAAGCCTGGATGATGATTATTTCTCACAACAAATAATAAATTAAATTGTATTTTTTTATAGGCAGCTAGGCCCTCCGGGGACGGGCCCGACCACTGGCGGTATACCTGAAAAGGTTGCTATAGCAGACAAAAAACGCGCACGTGTTCATTGTACAACCATCGCCGATTTTGTTCAAAATGAAATATGTTGTAGTCCATGTGAAATTAGGGGGGGGATTTAAGTCATCATTTTGCCAGTTTCGAATTTTTTTAGATATGGCAGACCTTCAAAATTTTCAATTTTTGCCCATTTCGGCGAAAACGGGCCTCACTTATGAATTTTTATCTTAAGAACTGTTTGTCCGATTGAGCTAATTTTTTTTTTGTTTTATTCGGAAAGGATTGGGCTATTACAAAACAATTTTTTCAACCTCGACAATCAACTTTATAATGTCGAAAAATTTAAACAAATTCTTCTTTTGCGTTTTTTTCGATGTTGGGGCTCAGTGATTTAAATTTTGAAAAAAATATGATTATATTACTTGAAGTTTCCTTCTTCAAATGAGACCTTGAAAAAGATGGTATCGTTAAAATTGGCGTCACAATGAGCTGATAAAGGACGCCGTGTACACTCAAAAACCCTTGAATCGCGTATGCGCATAACGGGGAGAGGAGGTGGCTCAAATTGCATATGTTTCGCTTTGTATCTCTTACAGATAACGCATTTCGATACAACGGATCTAACGTTGCGTACACGTAACGTATTCATTACAATCTGCGTTCCAGCATGTCCACGTTTGTCATGTGTCTCTCTCACAAGCAAAGTTACAATATCATGTTTGTCTAAAATAATCGGAGACAAAAACATGCTGTCGTCGTCTCGGTTGAGGATCTTTGTTTTTACAACATACAGCCTTAAAAGACGACAATTTACTCTTATCCGTATTTGTAAACATAATTTTCTGTAAGTATTTCAGTAAACTAACTTCTGCTTTTTTGACTTCACTTACTGATAAATATAACTTCTTTCGCTTTTCTTTAGTCAAATACGGAGTTTTCGGCGCTTCCTGTACATGAGAGACATTGCGCCCTCCTGATTCGCGTTTTTCGAGCAATATTTTCCGATTATTTAGAATTACTCGCTTTAAATGACGAGTCCTGAGCATTCACCATATTTACGAGCGCACTCTTTTTGATTTCGCTTTTTACTATGTTCTCATTCACATCCTCCTCTACAGAAGGCCAACAACTTTCATCCTTTCTAAGCCAACTCGGACCTAACCACCATTGTGACTCTACAAGCTGCGACGCACTACAACCCCGCGACGGCAAATCGGCCGGATTCAAATCGCCCGGAACGTATCTCCATCTACTTGCGACGCTCGACGTTCTTATTTCTTTGACTCGATTGTAAACAAATGTCCCCCACTGAATATCGCGCTTTAACCACGCTAGGACCGTAGTAGAGTCGGACCAATACGTCACGCTTTCTATATGACGAGTTAATGACTCGAGAACCGAATTAGTAAGTCTCACGACTATCGTAGCCGCCATCAGTTCGAGGCGCGGTATAGTCGCATTCTTTGGCGCTATCCGAGTCCTCGCGTTAAGTAGCTGTACACCGACAAAATCCTCGGATTCGATTCTCGCAAACACTACAGCGGCATAGGCCGCTCCGCTCGCATCTCCGAACGAATGAATCGACAGTTTACCCTCTCCAATTCCTCGCGGCAATTCTATTTGTTTTAATGAAGGTAATTCATTCATCCATCGCAAAACTCGTCGCTTCGCTTGTCATCAATTTTTTCATCCCAGTTTTTTCCTTCTAGCCACAACCGCGTGAGTAGAATTCTCGGCTGCAGAGACACAGGGCAAGTAAAACCGATCGGATCGAATACTTTGGCAACTCTAAATCCACTACCGTCGGATTAATACTTATCGTATCCCTTTCTTTGTTCCACGAAATTCCGAGTACGCCTGTAGTTGTATTTTCCGAGCAATTTCCTGAATATTCCCATCCGCGCAAGTCAAAACTACCCGTAGCCATTATTGTTGTAGCTTCTCTTATGAACTGTAACGTTGTCCCCTTTTCGCCCGGTTGTATAGCCGGCGAAAATGATCAACCCCGAGAATTTATGGTCTCTGAGGACGGGCCGTGCGCTGCCGCGCGGACACGGTCCTCTCGGGACAAAGTGATTATCAAGAAGATCCGAATTTGACTCTAACGAGTGTTCGGGCGCCAGGTAACCGGAGGTACCACACTAGATATCACTAACGGCTCGTGTTCGAGGAAGTCGAACGCGAGCGTCGAATCTTCTCGTAATCGCGAACGAATGAAAACGACACGGACAGCCAAGAGTTCGGACACAGGGAATAACGGGGACAGCCCTCGCGGCAGGGCGGATCTCGCAGGTCGGAAATGAATGCGACAGTTTGGGCTCGAACTGATTTATTGGACGTGTCCATGGAAATTTTACAGATGGGCGGCCACGTGGCCGCGACCCGGGAGCCCGCGCTCCTAGTACAA
>CM052318.1:13110946-13231202 GCA_028455605.1 Lasioglossum malachurum | reverse complement strand
ACTATCCTAAAAACAAACTTAAAAAAAATTTATAATTTATGCACAAAATTCGAAAAATAAGCTCGAAGATAAGTTTCCTGAGTGTCTATTCACGGTTAATCACGTGATGTGCTGTGATCGTGGTGCCATCACTTCCAAAATGTTTAGAACAAACACATAATGAATTGCTTTCATCCACTTTTTTCCTAATTGTGGATCTTTCGGAAATCTATAAATAAATTTGTTTACATAGGTTATATCGGTTATACATATAGATTACGCGATATTAAGTATAAAATACTTACTTGTGAAAAAGATATATTTGTATTACGGTTCTGTCGTTCTTTACAATTCTTTATGCAACTAGTTTGCACCGTTTTTCCAAATGTTTACGTCATGTATTTCACTATACAGTAATCGCCCCTTCGTTGTCTAAAGATCGTGGGCACCGTCGTTGACGAGTGCCTACCCATTCCACTGCCTGTCAACGTCGCGTCGCTCGTCGCTCCGCAGGCCAGTGATGGTACGTAAGGCGCTTTTTTCGCGCATGCGTGAGTTTCGTCAGGAACGTGTCTACGTCCGAAGTTTGTGGGGAACTGTGGCGGCCTTGGCGCTGCCCTACGCCGCTGCCGCACAGTGGGGTATTTGTTACATTTTTAGAGAGTTGAGAGCCGAACATAGAGAAGGACAGAATGAAATACGAATCGCGTGACCGAAGCGAGTCTCCGTCGCCGGCACAATTCAAGGGCCCATAATGTTGCTGTTCTTCGTTCCGTTCGATTTTTTCACCATCGATTAAACCACTAAATACAGTTGGAATTATATCGTGTTTCGTGTGATTTTAATCAGAGAAATGCCAGAAATAAGTTAGTGAAAGTCCCATACAAAAATAATTAAAATTAAGAAATAAACCCGAGCTGACATCAATCGTCGCCGCCCTGCGAGCCTGCGGAGCGACGCGACGTTGACAGGCAGTGTAATGGGTAGGCACTCGTCAACGACGGTGCCCACGATCCCGGACAACGAAGGGGCGATTACTGTATAGCTGACCGTTCCATTTCGATAGAGTCCGCTTTGCAATGTTTATAATACTGTCATCTAAAGATAATGAAACCCAATGACATTTCCATTTATTCTACACTTTTACTCATTGCAAAAACTAACGAAAATTGTTTAAATAATACGAATTTGTTTGTTTAAACAATCGTTTAAGCAATAAGAAATTGTTGGTTTAAACATTTGTTTAAATAATAGAAATGTATTTGTTTAAACAATCGTCCAAATAATGAAAATCTATTTGTTTAAACATGTATTTAAATAATAAAAATTTGTTTATTTAAACAATCGTTTAGATAATACAAATGTATTTGTTTAAACAATTGTTATCGTCCTTGTAAGAGTGTCCGAATATGGAATAATAATGAAAGTCACTGTACGTACTAATAAGTATTACATTACGACGTGGCAACGTCGGGTCGGATCAAGATCTCAGTTATTTGAAATCAAATAAAAATGACGAATAAAGATACATGTGATTTCATCTCTGCGAAATACTCGTCACGAATGAAAAAATCGAATAAATCATCTTGCTACGTCGAGCTTCGAATAAATCTAAAGGTTAAGATGAAATCGTTCCATTGAAATCTCACAGATAAATTTCCGTAGCCAAAATCTCACGGATACACCGCAAGATACATGGTGGCACTGCCTTCGACTCTCAAATAATCGTGAAAGATAAACTGAAAATTTTCAGCTGTATCTTACGGATAGTGCCTCTCGAATAATTTCTCGCCGCTAGAGGCGTCGAATACGCATACGCCGGTACTGCGAGCTTAGATAACCTACAAATGACAAATGAAATTTCTGGAGAGTATCTTACAGATAAACTGTGTCGAATATGTATTTCAGAAAAATAAGTACAAATAAAAGATAACTTTCTTTTATCTTTTATCTAAAAATTTTAGATAAATATTTGCCCATCTCTGGTAGACGGGTAGCTATTTTTTTGAGTTCCAAAGGCCGAGCCGAACGTAGAGCAGGACAGCGCGTGTAAAGAGAGACCACGGTAACTAGATCTGGAAACCCGCTTTTTGTGGCCAAAAGTATTGTACCGTTATTTTAAAGTTAAAAGTTATAGTATGCTAGGTCGTTGAATTCGTTTCGACACCAGCAATAATATTATAAAGTCAAAAATATATAGTAACATTTAAAAAATTGACGTGATTCCCATTTTTATAAAAAAAAATTTTTTTTTTATTTTTTTAATTAAATACATATTAAATACACTGATTAACTTTTGTTGGAAACATTTTTTTGGCAGATCGTAGGAAACTTATACATCGAGTTAACAGTACTATTCTGCCGCAGCAATAACATAAATAACAATACTAACCCAAATAACATAAATACATAAATAAAATCATTAATTATAAATGTACACACACACGCGCGCGCACGCACACACACACACACACACATAAACTATATGTATAAATATATAAAATATAAATACGAATGCGAGATATACACAATAAATATACATACATATACGGAACGCTTGAAAAAAACTCCCAGTGACTATTTATTAAAATCGATGTACAACTAAAACGGGCAGACGAGGGTAGTTGAAACTTTATACACTATATACAGAAATGTCCACAGTTTCTTATGCAAAAGGTTCTATGCTGCCAAAGTTGGGCCGTTTTTTTAAAACCTTTCTCAAAGTTTACATTGTTTAAACTTGTCACTATTTGTTTATGGGTGATAAGATGCTAACAACTGTATTACACACCTAAAATACACCTGCCGACATGTATGAAAATATCATTTAAACTTGTATTTTGAGAGTCTATGATGACTATTTTAAACGTTTTATTGAATCCGAGTTTAATGAGTGTGTCTTCAAAACGTTATATCTCAGCACAGAATAATCTGAAATGAATAATAATTTGGATTTGGAAGCTTTGAAGGGTTCTTACTCTGTTACAAAAAAAAAAACAGACACATTTTTCCAGTAGAAAAATGCCACGAATATGTTTTGGTGAAAGTTCCATAAAAAAATAATGGAAAATAAAGAAGATTAAATATTGGTGTTACATTGTGAGGACGCACGGGCCTTTGAACTGTGCCGACGACTGCGACTCTCCGCGTCGCATTAGTTGTAGTTGTTTACACCGATATACCCGAGCGGAGATTAGATTACTACAGTGGAGGGGATATTTTTGTTGCGTCGTGCAGGTACAACCTTTTTGTGGCGTGAGAGACATTACTGTATCTGGAATTATTTACGTTATCCCATTCGCCTGATCAATGTGTCCATTAGACACACTAATACGAGCCATTTATAAACGTAATAAACAGCAATAACAAACTTTTACACTGATTTATTCTTTCATTTTGCAGATTCTGCGAGGAATTCCTTGAGAATGAGCCCGAAGCTAGAAACATCGTAAAAGCAGTGAAGTCGATCGTCTATAATCTTCAGCATAACGTAAATTACCACGAAAGAATCGATCCAAACGATCTTGCCACACGTTTCATCGAAGCGTTCGCGAAGAAACAAATTTTCGTTTTCTCCTGTTAATATATTCGGAAAGAACAAATCGGCGAGACCGATGACTCACGATCAAGGTGTACACTGGACATAAAATGCGATAACGGACGGCATCAGGATGACGTTTTTCGATTACAATGTGTCTGGCATCGCAGTACCATCCATCGACTACCTCGATAATCTGGACGCAGATCAGTCATTTGCTAACAGCGTCTCGCAACCATCAACAATAAGTTCCGTGATCGTAAATGATACATTACCAGTGCACCCGAGACCCAGCCACCTTATGAAGACTTTCATCATTCCATTATACGCAACGATATTTCTACTTTCGATGGTCGGAAATTCGTCGGTTTTAATCACACTGGCATGCAACAAACGGATGAGGACTGTCACCAACGTGTACTTGTTGAATTTGGTGAGTAAACTTTGGTGCTGACATTCCTTCAAAGATGATCCATTATGTTACATATTATTATTATTATTATTTATTTATTATTTTAATTAAATCAAATGAAGTTCATACGAGCGGCGCGCAGTGGCTCAAGTGGATAAGGCTTGAGACTACGACCCAGGGACTGAAACGGTTCTGAAAATAACTGTTTCAAACTGTTATATATCGGTTCTGATCGAAACAGTTATGAAGAACCGAAATTATATTACATATAACTGTTACGAGAATATCGGTGTTCTGGATTACATCGGTTCCGGTTACGGTTCTGTAACTGTTACTTTTCGGTTCTGGATTTCGGTTCTGTCATTCTGTATTCTGTATTGTGTTCGGTCTTCTATATTTATTATGTAAGTAGTTATATTTTTTGTTATTTATAATTTAAACAATCTTTAAATAGAGATAAATTTTTATAATTTTTTTCTATATTCAATATTTGAATTATTATTTCAATAATAAGTTGTTGTTACAATAATTGTTTAAACAAATAAATTTTTATAATTTGTTTCTATATTCATTAATTCAAATGTTGAATATAGAAACAAATTATTTAAAAAATACATTTTTATAATTTGTGTTTAAACAATTATTTAAAAAATACATTTTTATAATTTGTTTAAACAATTATTATATATATAAAAATTTATTAATTTAAACAATTATTGTAACAACAAATTATTATTGAAATAACAATTAAAATAACGAATATAGAAACAAATTATAAACATTTATTTGTTTAAACAGTTATTGTAACAACAGATTATTGAAATAACGATTCAAATATATAATGAACATAGAAACAAATTATAAAAGTTTATATATATTTAAAGATTGTTTAAATTATAAATAACAAAAAATATATATAACTACTTACATAATAAATATATAAGACTGAACACAATACAGAATATAGAATGACAGAACCGAATTCCAGAACCGAAAAATAACAGTTACAGAACCGAAATAATATCGGTTCTCCAGAACCGTAACCGGAACCGATATTCTCGTAACAGTTATAACATCATTTCAGTTCTTCATAACTGTTTCGAGAATCGGAACCGATATCATAACAGTTTTCAGTCCCTGCTACGAACACTTGCTGAAAATATTTTTCATTAGAAAAAGGTTTTCATTAGGCATGTGTGGACCGCCCTATATTCGAGTTCGGGTCGGGTCGCAGAAAGTCGGGCGGGTTCGACTCGGGTCAGCGATACTACAAGCAGTGATGCCATATGGGGTACCAAACGGTACCCAAATTCTCGGAAATCTCGCCTCCTTTTCCCCTTCCACTATTCACCTTCCCTATTCCACCGACACGTTGCGTATTGCCCCGTCGCGCTCTGGTCATCAGAGAGGGGGTACATCATATATCGTTGCTTTCCCCCCATCTGGCAACACTGACTACAAGACACATCGGGCGGCCTTTGTCGGGTGAGTTGGGAAAGAATCGGACAAGTTCGGGCGAGCGAGTTATCGCCATACCCGATATAATCAAGTTAATTCTCACCCGATGAAGTCGAGTCACTCTTGGGCAGTCCGAAACTCTCTCGGGTAGCCCGAAACGCTCGGACGGCCCGATGTGTCTTGAAGTATCGCTGACCCGAATCGAGCACGGCCGACTTTCCCTAGTTCTCATGTGACATCTAAACCGTGGTGCCCCAAGGTGTGGTTCGGAACCCACCTTAATAAACTGTAGACCCCGTTGAAATTAGGCGTTAATGAGAGCGGAAGAAGAGGAGAGTGATAAATGGATTTGAAACCCTGAGGGGACCAAATATTATTTTAGAAAATAAAGTTTATACGTACAGCATTGTTAGGAGCCGAGGGTTAGGCAGGCTATGCGTGACCGAGGATTGATTGGTTACACACGTAGACTATCCGATATCTGTTTCACCATCGCACAGTGGTCCAGGAACTCGCATGTCGTGGTCAAGACTATTTAAGCGTTATTTCAAGACTTACGGCCATAGTAAACTAGGTCGTTGAATTCGTCTTGATGTCAGGTATGACATTTCGAAGTCAAAAAAAAAATAATAACATGTACAAATGGAGGTGACTTTTAATTTTTTATAAAATCTTTTATATTGAAATTTGTAGAAATCTGAGTACTGATTAGCTTTTATCTGAAATATATATTTCAGTTATACAGGGTGACGAACCTAAAACAGGCCATCTGAATAACTCGGCTGCTATTGGTGTTAGGAAGAAATGCATCAGATGGATCTTGCATGGTTTCGAGGAGGCATTAATCTGATGTTAGTAGTTTTTTTGTAGGTGCACGCGTCAAGGACATATGAAGCTTAACTTAATTTTTTTAAATGGAATGAGGTATTTTTTAATACATCAATCGATGCAGCTGGATATTCATTATAAAAAAGTACTAACCTATGTATGTCGGAAAGTTGGTAGTTCAGGAGATATTTCAATTTAAATAACTCTAAAATACCATTGCGGTCGTACCAAGACGTTACACAAGTAAATAAACGCTAGCGTCTTAGACTCAGTGATGGGCAAATTTTATATTTACATACAAAAGAATAAAAGATACAAAATTTGTATTCTTTATTCGAAGGTTCGAATACGAAAGTATCTTATATTCGAAAAATATTTAAATACTTTTGTATTCGCCGAGAATGTATTCGAAGCTTCGAATACAATTTGTATTTAATATTTGTATTTAATTTTCGAATACTGTGTGTGAATATATGTATATATACATCCACGAATACTTTCGGCCGGCTCGAGGCTCCAATGAACACGTACCGAGGCCCGAGGGTCGAGCCCCAAGGCCTGAGCCCAGAACACAATAGTATCTCGGCATGAAATCGCTAACAAGTGAATGCTAAACTTATTTATATTGTAAAATCCGAATTCTATCGGGTTTAGACTTTTCTTAATCGGAAGAACGCCACGACCTGGCTCGTGTCACTTCCGTGAGAAAATTATGAGAAAAGTACAAGTTTAGCATTCACTTGTTAGCGGTTTCATGCCGACATACCTGGCTCGCCGGGGATCGCCCGGTCGTGTTTATTGCACCACTTGGTCAAAGCGCCCGATACCCTCGTCGCTTCGTCGCCCTAGTACGGGGGATAGGCAAAAATTGTATTTAAATACATTTGAAATTGTAGGTTAATAATATTACGCGCAGCTTATTAACTGCACTCGTAGTTAATAAATACAAGAACAGTTACTTTATTTTACTGTTTGCAAAGTAGATACTATTTATTACAAGTAACACGTCTTACAATACTGGCGGTTAGACACAGACTAAAAGATACGCGAACATACATCGACAAACGATCCTGGTAGCACAGACGCAAGAGGGCGCATTGACACTATACATTTCCAACAAAGCCCCCCCCCCCTTAATGTGTACTCTTGAATTAAATATACTAGACCTAACTTTTCTTTTTATTCAACCCCAGTCCCTCCAAACAAATTTCATGCTTGGCTTTTGTCAAGGCCTTTGTTAATCCGTCTGCAATCATTTTCGCAGTTGGTATATATTCAAGACTAAATTTATCTTTTTTCAAAACATCTCTAATAAAGTGACATCTAGTGTCTATATGTTTCAACCTAGCATGAAATACATTATTATTTGCAAGCATTTGTGCACCCTGGTTATCGTTAAACATTATAGCCCTAACATCAAATCCAAGCTCCTCAAGAAGTTTTTGGAGATAAATTGCTTCTTTTGCTCCTTCTGCGATGGCCATATATTCTGCCTCGGTCGAAGATAGGGCTACTGTCCTCTGTTTCTGCGACTTCCATGATACAGCAGCTCCGCTCAATATGAAAGCATATCCTGTATACGATTTTCTATCTATAGTACAGGCTCCCCAGTCTGCATCAACATATCCATGCAACCCTTGATTTGTTTTCCTGAAATCCAAACTCGTATTAATAGAACCTTTAAGGTACCGCAGTACCCTTTGCACGGCTATCCAATGACATCACTGATGACCATCCAAGAATTGGGATAAATATACCACAGCTCTCATAATGTCAAGTGTTGTTCCAACTGCTAGATACATTAATGACCCAACCAAATTTCTGAAAGGTTCATCTCCTGTTTCCTCCTTCTCATTTCCATTTTCCTTAGATAGATTTACATTAACTTCCAAAGGAGTGTCTACAGGTTTGGCCTCTTGCATTCCGAACCGCTCCAATATTTCTTCCACATATTTTCTTCTTTACCTTGGTGTCTTTCTATACCTAGGCAATATTGTGCTGGTCCTAGGTCTCTAACCTCGAATGCATTCATCAGAAAATTCTTCAGCCTTGTTATCTCACTTAATTCTTCTGGTCCTATCAATAGGTTGTCGACATATACTACTAAAATCATAATCTTATTGCTTTTAAGTTTCATGTGATTTACACATGGATCAGACCTCGTTGGTTGTAATCCATATTGGGATAATTTTTCATTTAATCTCGTGTTCCACTGTCTCCCGGCTTGTTTCAGCCCGTAGAGCGCACGATTTAATTTACACACTTTGTTCCCTTGTTGCATCTCATGCCTCATAGCCACAGCTTGTTTTCCTATTTTGCTTCCGCTCCCTTCTTCCTTTATTATCTCATTCAAACTTTCTTTAAGATTTTTAGGTATCTCCATGAACACATCCTCTTCTAAATGACCATTCAAGAATGCTGCTGTCACAGCCAGCGCCATTAATAACCTCACCGAGTCCAAACGTGCAACCGGTGAGAATGTTTGGTTGAAATCAACCCCCTGACGCTGACTATAACCCTATGCAACCAGTCTCGCCTTTCTTCGTTCAAGAGTTCCATCTGAATTCAATTTATTTCTTAGTACAAGCTTGCATCTGACAACATTTTTATTCTCAGGTCTATTTATTATATTCCATGTGTTATTCCTTAACAGAGATTTAATTAGCTATTTGCCATTCCTTCTTATCTTGGCTGTTAATTGCTTCTTCGAAAGGAATTTCAATAGTGTTTGCACTTTCTTGCTCAAACACATTATCTTCAAGCTCTTCAACTTGAGCATCTTCGATTTCTTCATTAATTGAACTTTGAGTTCTATATATTTTCCTTGGACGTCCCGGTCTACCCGTTTTGAGAAAAGTCGGACGTCCAGGCAAGCGTTTTGGTACATTATTTTCCCTTGTACAGGCTTCATTTAATGTTCCTGTTTGCAAATCATCTTGATTTTTATTTACACTTATTTCAGTGTGATTATTATTTTCATCTTGCTCAACTATTATGTTTTGATCTTCTTGTTGCATTATCTTGTTTTCTTCAAATTTCTTCTCCATGAACTTTACATCTCTGGATATAACTATTTTTTTATCCTGATGTATCCATGTTCTATACTCTTTATTTTGGTTTGAATAACCAACAAATACTCTTTCTTTTGACTTCTCGTCAAACTTTCCTTTTTGCGTTTTGTCTAGAACAAACACTTTAGATCCAAAAATGTTTAAATGTTTTAAATTTCGTATTCTCCCTGTCCATTTTTCATATGGCGTTCTTCCTTCTGAACTCTTTGTTGGACTTCTATTCTTTATATAATTTGCAGTCATTAATGCCTCGCCCCAAAACGATGACTTGAGCTTCGACTGTATGAGCATACACCGTGCCGCCTCTACCAGGGTTCGGTTCTTCCTTTCTGCAACCCCATTTTGTTGCGGTGTGTATACTGTTGTCAGTCTTCTTCTAATTCCATTATCTTCTAGATACTTATCGAATTCTGTATTGCAATATTCAAGTCCGTTATCAGACTGAATGCTTTTTATTCTTTGTCCTGTATAGTTTTCGACCATGTTTTTATATTTCTTGAAAACTTCTAGAACCTCACTCTTTTTCTTTAAAAGTGTTACGGATGGAGAATATATTCCGTTCGTCTTCTCACGGGAATCTCTTCTATATCGTCTCTGACAGGAAGCGTCCTAGATAACCTTTCATATTACAGTTGAACCTTTTAACGAGGACCGAGCTCTGGCCCAATTTAATTGCAAATGACAAAAAACTAGAGTTATTAGTCTGGCCCTAAGCCCTAAGCATGATTAGATTAAGAACAGAGCATTTCATTCATTTGTAGGGGTATATAAACCCTTAGATTCTCGCACTCGGGGGCTAGTACCTTCGTAGTCACGAATCGTGTCACGTCGTGCTGTATTCTCGTAGAGTCAATTTGCAGTTAGATCGGGCTAAAGTTCCCCTTCGATACAACGTTAATCATATAGATTCCGCGTGTTCGGCATAAAATCTATTAGGCATTTCTTTTGTACTTGACTCGAGACCCCCGCATTTGCCAGTGCGTCTCTAGGTAACTAATAGGTAACTATCTAATTCTATTTCAATTCTTCTTTCTTTCTTTCTTCTATTTCACTAGTTAACTTCATTCGCGACAATTACAATTGTATTACAGACATTTATAATTAGAATATATTTGTGTGTTCTTTGATAATTAGAGCAAAAGTTTATTTAACCCATTATCATTGTCAAATATCCTAATATAGTATTGATTAATTGAACGTTCCCACACGATACAACCTAACCGCTCGGGTTGTATCAATCAAATTATATTAGTTACGAGGCCTACTAATTATCCTAGCGATTCCCTGATTTCGCATCAGGTTCGTTCGCGCTTTACCAATTGTCCAAACAGAGATTTTTCCTACCTAGTGGCTCCCCGATTTCGCACTGGGTTCGTCCACGAAACCTATACCATCCTAGCGGCTCCCGGATTTCGCATCAGGTTCGTCCGCATCCTAACAGCTCCCTGATTTCGCATCAGGTTCGTCTGTGCTCTTATCCAACCTCCCAGTGGCTCCCCAATTTCGCATTGGGTGCGTCCGCGCTGTTCTACAACCTCCTAGCAGCTCCCCAATTTCACATTGGGTTCGTCTACGCGTCTTTCCTAGTGACTCCCCAATTTCGCATTGGGTTCGTTCACGAAGTTTCACCATTCCTAGCAGCTCCCTAATTTCGCATCAGGTTCGTCTGCGTTTGACTCCATTCCTAGGGGTTCCCTGATTTCGCATCAGGGTCGTCCTCGCTGTCTTCAATCCTAGCGGCTCCCCGGTTTCGCATTGAACAAATTGATCCCATATTCCTAGGGTAACAACCCTTCGCCGGCCACTCGTTGCTACTCCCGGCCCTGGCTCGTAACAAAAGATACACCTCGCACCATCTGGAATGATCATCTATAAAGGTCGTAAAGTACCTTGCTCCGCCTTTCGTTTCAGTTTTAATAGGACCACATATATCTGTGTGTATTATTTCTAATAGCGTAGAACGTGGTTTTCTATGGTTACGGAAGGGCTCAAAATGTTGTTTCCCTAACGCACAAATGTCACATTTTTCAAAACTTGAATTCATCATTCCAGAATCTAGTCCGACTGCTCACTTATTTCGTATCATTCCAATTAAAACAGTTTTATTTAAATGAACAATCCGCCCATGCCATAAGTTGATCTGATTGTTCTCTTCTGATATCTTGTTAGCGTAACAATCAGGTTCTTTTACATAATACAAGTTTCCAACTCGTTCAGCTATCATTTTTACTATTTTACTTATTTGAATCTTTTATTAAGGCTACATCTTTCTTAAAAATTATAACTGTTGGAATTATATTTGTATTAGTTTGTAATGCGCGCGTCTTGTCGCCTGACTCTGCTGGTGTACAGCGACATCTATCTCGGATGTATCGGGCCCCTTCTTCTGTGATCTCTGGAAGTGTACGGATGTAGCAAGTTACATTGAATTATATTTTGTGCGATATTCTTAAACTACCAAAGTTTTTATTTCGCTTCCACAAAATCCCTAAAAAAAGGTTATGGGCCCAGCTCTATTATAAGAGCAATAACTAAGTATATTCAAAGTAGTGATAGTAAGAGGTTAGGTCAACACGTGGCTGTATTCTTAAAAGGAATAATTGAAAATGGCTAATGCCATAAATTCCACACGTATTGAATTGTTGACCATAGATAATTATGAAACGTGGAAGATGCAAGTAAAGGCTTTGTTAATAAAAGCTGATCTGTGGCAATATGTGAGTGGTGCAAAACCAATGCCGGAGGCTGCGGGAACTGAAACTGCCTCAATACAAGCATGGAATTCCTGGATGAAAGATGACCAAAAAGCAAAGGCAGATCTGATTCTCAGCATAAGTCCATCTGAGTTGAAGCAAGTGAGAGGATGTATGACATCACGAGAGGTATGGTTAAAATTAGAAGCGATATTTTCCACAAAAGGTCCGGCACGAAAAGCCACCTTGCTGAAGCAACTAACATTGCAACGTATGCAAGAAGGGGGTGATTCAAGGGAACATATGAAAAAGTTCTTTGATGCCGTAGACAAGTTGAATGCCATGAATGTGGATATAAATGCTGATCTGTTCTCCATCATGTTACTATATAGTCTACCAGAAAGTTTTGAGAATTTCAGGTGCGCAATTGAATCAAGAGACAATTTACCTGATGTGGAGACGTTAAAAGTAAAGATCTTAGAACAAAATGAGGCGTGGAAACTGAAGATAAATGATATGTCAGAAGCGATGTTGGAAAAAGAATACAAACCAAGGAAAGCCATGGAAACCAAGGCCATTCAGGGATAATAACTTCAGCAAAGATCCAAAGGAAGATCATACAAGAGAATCAAAGGTACATTCACATAATAAACATATAGTAAAATGTCTCAGGTGCAATAGAATAGGGCATGTAGCGTCAAGGTGTTACGCCAATCTGAATCATAAAAGCAATGATAAGGCAAATAATGTAGAGGATCTCTTTTATGTAAACGTAACAAATTCAGAAGAGAATAAAGTAAATTATGTTAACGAAAGACATAGTCAGTAGTGCTTAGATAGCGGGTGCACGACTCATTTATGTAACGAGAAGGCTAAATTTAATAATCTTATTGACGTATATAATCAGAATTTAAATTTAGCTAGTAACGCATCTACGAAGCTAAGGCAAGAGGTGATGTAAATTTAATAGTCACAGATGGAGAAAACGAGAGATCAGTTAGGCTACAAAATACACTATTTGTCCCTGATCTTCGTACAAATCTAGTCTCTGTTGCCAAAATCACTGAGAGAGATCATATTGTAATATTTAAGAAAGATATAGCCATAGTAAAAAGTAAGGAAGGTGAAACAAAAATGATTGCTGATAGAGTAGGTAAATTATATTATATAAGAGAAGTTAATGAATATGCTAAAAGAGTCTCAATTAACGAAGGAACAGAAATTAAATTATGGCATGAGCGAATGGCTCATTTGAATTTAAAAGATTTGACACAACTAATGAAAAATGAAATTGCAATTGGAGGAAACATAACGAAAAATGATAGTTTCAAAGATTGCAAAGTGTACTTATTAGGTAAACAACACAGAGAACCCTTCAAAAATCAGAGGGAACCATGTTGAGAATTTTTGAGAATAGTGCATACTGACATATGTGGTCCGATGAGAACCTCATCAAAGGGAGGTGCTCGTTTTTTTTGTTACATTTATAGATGATCACTCTAGATGGTGCCAAATTTATTTACTTAAAAGAAAAAGTGATTGTTTGGATGCATTTAAGAAATACAAAAGGTTGGTTGAAAATCACAAAGAAAAGAAAATCAAAATTCTGCAATCCGATAATGGACGTGAGTATTGCAATTATGAGTTTGCAAAGTACTTGGAGGAAAATGGAATTCAAGCCAGAAGAACTACAGTATATACACCTGAACAAAATGGTGTGGCTGAGAGACGGAATAGAACAGTAATTGAAGTAGCCAGATGTATGCTCATACAATCAGGGCTGCCATTATCATTTTGGAGAGAAGCAGTGATGACGGCGAACCACATTAAAAACAGATGCCCAACGAAAGCACTGAAAGGTAGTATTCCATTTGAGATTTGGATGGGAAGGATTCCAAATTTAAGATATTTGCGAGTGTTTGGAACAAAAGCATATGTATTAGACAAAACTATTAACAAAAGAAAATTTGATGAGAGATCAAAGGAAGGAACTTTCATAGGATACTCTGATGAGGTTAAAGGACATAGAGTATGGTTACATAAAGATCAAAAGGTAGTAATTTCAAGAGATGTCAGATTTACAACTGAGAAGTATAGTCCAGAAGATGATAATCTAGAGAAAAACGTCGATAATGATTTACTAATGCATGAAGAGCAGAACGGAGAAGTTGCATCTGGTGAAAATATAGGACAGAATGCTGTCAACAAATGATTACCGGGTAGATCGAAGATAGTCAAGACTGGTAAACCTGGACGACCGAAAAAGAAATATAAGATGTTAAATTCGAATGTCCAAAACAATAATGAAGAGGATCTAGAATGTGACTTGGAGAATATGGAAAGCGATGAGGATGTATTTCATGATGCTGCGGGGTTTATTGAAATTAACCTGAAAGATGCCATAAACTCTTGTTACGAGCCAGGGCCGCGAGCAGCACGAGTGGCCGGCGAAGTGTTGTTACTCCAGGAATATGGTATCAATTTGTTAGTTAAAGGTACGCGGACGAACCCAATACGGAATTGGGGAGCCACTAGGATTATAGACAGCGAAGACGAACCTGACGCGAAATCAGGGAGCCTCTAGGAATGGAGTCAAACGCAGACGAACCCGATGCGAAACCGGGGAGCTGCTAGGAAGTTGTAGAACGAGGCGGACGAACCCAATGCGGAATTGGGGAGCCACTAGGAGGTTGGATAAAAGTACAGACGAACCTGATGTGAAATCAGGGAGCTGTTAGGATAGTTAATAAGCCTCGTAACTAGTATAATTTAATGATACAACCCGAGCGGTAAGATTGTATCGTGTGGGGACGTTCAATTACTCGATTAGGATATTGGTCAATAATTAAGGGTTTAATGAATTTGCGTTAATTATTAAAGAACACAGATATATTCTGATTATAAGATTCTGTGATACAATTGTGTAACTGTCGCGAATGAATTGAATTAGAATAGAAAGAATTGAAAGAAGATGTGTATTACCTAAACTGAGATGCATTGTGTTGACGCACTGGCAATGCGGAGTCTCGGAGCCACCTTATCACTGCCTAATAGATTTTAGACCGAACTCACGGAATCTATACGGTTAACTTTGATTCGAAGGGGAACTTAGCCCGATCTCACTGGTAGTTGACTTCCATCACAGACTTGCGTCAGTGACTTCCGTCACAGAGGAAGTATACAGAAGAGATCTTAAATCGGTTTGGAATGGGCAATGCAAAACCGATCGATACACCAATCGATGTAAATGATAAGCTGAATAAGGAAGTGACAAAGATGAGGATGACATGTCCAAGGATGAGCCTTATCGTGAACTTGTTGGAGCATTAATGTATTTAGGGTTAACAACCAGACCCGATATAATGAGAACGGTAACAGGTTTGGCTCAGTTCTCAAACTGTCATAAGCGATCTCACTGGATAGCTGCGAAAAGAATCCTGAGATATTTGAGAGGAAGATGCAATGCAGGGTTAACATATGAGAAGAACAATCTATCACTGACAGGCTATACTAATGCAGATTGGGGCTCCTGTATAGTTGATAGGAAATCATACACAGGGTATGCATTCATCATGAGTGGAGCCGCCATAACGTGGAAGTCTCAGAAGCAGAAAACTGTAGCCTTGTCGTCAACCGAGGCTGAATATATGGCGATAGCCGAGGCCACAAAAGAAGCAATGTATCTCAGCAGGTATCTGCAAGAATTGGGGTTTGCGTGCGAAATCTCATTGTTTAGCGACAATCCTGTATATACAAAATAATCCTGTATATTATAGTCGATCTAAGCACATAGATATAAGATATCATTTTGTGCGTGAAGCCTTAAGGGCAATAAGCTTAGTTTACAGTATATTCCGACTAATGAAATGCTTGCGGATGTATTAACAAAGGAACTGTCAAAGAGTAAACATTATTCATGTGTATTAGGATTGGGTTTGAATTTTTATACTTAAATTGTATTATTTCTTTAGAACGCACTCATTATGAAGGGAGTGTTGGAATTATATTTGCTGCTGGTGTACAGCGACATCTATCGTCGGATGTATCGGGCCCCTTCTTCTTTTATATAAATTATCGAATTATATTTTGTGCGATATTCTTAAACTACCAAAGTTTTTATTTCGCTTCCACAAAATCCCTAACAATAACATTGCCTCTATCCGTTATTTTTGAAACTGACATTAAATTGTTTCATAAATCCGGCACGAATAAAGTATTTTGTAAGTTGACTGACCTTTCATTTTTCTCATCCGATATGGTTATATTTACATTTCCTTTTGCCTCGACTTCAGTGCATCCATTATTCGCCAGATTCAGTCTCTGATCATTTATTTTAACCATGTCTTGAAATTTGTCTTTGTCCTTACATAAGTGAGTCGTACACCCACTATCCAGGCACCACTTTCTACCTGTACTGCTTTCGTTTATCTATAACCCGCCTTCCTGGCTGCTTAGGCGTACGTAATATACATCATCAATTGCATTTGCCTTATGTTTAATTTTGTCCAATTTTGTGTAGCAGTCTTGAGCCTTGTGTCCCTTCCTATTACACCTATAGCATGTAATATCATATTTATTTTTATGTAAGTCTTTATATTCTCTCACCTGAGTATTCAGTCTCGACGTGAATTTATTTGGATTTTTGCTGCACGATGCAACCATTGCACCAGAATCATCCACTGCTTTTTGCTTTCTTGCATTGTTTTCTTCTATAATTTTCACCCTCAGTGACTCCACGTCTGGAAGATTGTCCCTCGACTCTATTGCACAACGAAAATTTTCGAAGCTTTCCGATAGGCTATATAATAACATAATAGCAAGTAAATCAGGATTAATTTCTATATCCATGGCTGCTAATCTGTCTACAGCGTCGGAAAACTTTTTCATGTGCTCCCGGACATCTTCTCCCTCTTTCATACGTTACAAGGTCAATTGTTTTAGCAACGTGGCTTTTCTCGCAGGCCCCTTTGACGCAAAAATCGCTTCCAATCTGTTCCGTACTTCTCGCGAAGTTTCACAACCCCTTACCTGTTTTAATTCTGCAGGGCTTATACTCAAAATTAGATCGGATTTGGCCTTTTTATCTTCTTTTATCCATGTCTGTATTGCAACTTCCCTCGTTGCTCTTGCAGCATCATCGGTTCCTCCGCCTGGCTCAGCTTTTAATTTTTCTCCGCTCACGTATTGACATAAATCTCCCTTCGTTACTAGGGCTTCCACTTGCATTCTCCATGCCTCATAATTATCCTTCGTAAGTAATTCGATCTGTGTCGAATTTATGGTGTTTGCCATTTTTCACAAGACACGTGCCTTTTATAACCTCAAAAATCACACGTGGTACATGGGCCCATAACCTTTGTAGGTTAATAATATTATGCGCAGCGTATTAACTCCACTCGTAGTTAATAAATACAAGAACAGTTACTTTATTTTACTGTTTGCAAAGTAGATACTATTTATTTCAAGTAACGAGTCTTACAATACTGGCGGTTAGACACAGACTAAAAGATACGCGAACATACATCGACAAACGATTCTGATAGCACAGACGCAAGAGGGCGCATTGACACTATAAATTTCCAACAGAAATGAAGTTCACCTTCATATGTCCTTTACGCATTCACCTACAAAAAGGCTACTGACATCATATTAATGCTCTCTTGAAACCAAGCAAGTTCCATTTAATGCATGTTTTCCTAACACCAATGCAAGCCGAGGTAAGGTCGATTCATAAACGCGTACGACGAATCGTGCGCTGTTTTTGGGGTCTCATACACGTACGTTCGAACAAAGGCCTAGTGCCGAAGATCGTGTCATTTGCTACCTTAACCCCAGGGGTTCTGAGAACCTTTTACTCCCCTCTACACCTCAGGAGATGCCTATGCCGAAAACTCCGAGAAGTCATAAGGCATTCTCCTCGAGGAATACTGTGTACGACTCGGACGACTCGAAGGCAGAATATAACATTTGTTTAAAAAGCTATCACCTAGAAGTTTTCAGAGTTTGTCGTGCTAATAGGTGGGAATACGGTGTTAAGGAATTTAAACGTTATAACAAAAAAAAAATAACAATTTATTACTATGGTAACGAAAAAGAAAGAATATCATCTGACAATCTGTACGGTGAAACAATTCGTCAAACAACTCCGGTTCTGAACGTTCTGGTTCGTTTAGTGCGTTGCCGTCCTGAAAAACATTGACGGTGGACGCGCAGAAAAATATAAAAATAATATTATTTACTAGTAATAATAAGTAAATATATATAGTTATATTGAACAGTTACGTGATCTACATATGTAGTATTACAATAATAAATTACATCATTTCACCATGATTAATATGTAATAATAATGTTTTCCAGCTTTTTTCTAACCATTTTGATTTTTGAAATGTGGAAATGCGTTTGCGATTTCATGATGTTACAGCTGAAGATAAGCGAATTGAACGACCTACTATATTATGACCTTGAGCCCATGAATAACGCTAAAATAGTTTAGCGAATAATTTGCTCCGCAAATGTCATCTGTTTGGTTTGTTAGTGCAATTCAATGAAAAAAGGTTGATACTTTACTTTGCAGGTATCTAGAAACAGCGAACATTTATGACAGGGATGACTGAGCGTGCTATTTAATAGATTTGTCGGATATAGCATTTTTATTACGCCGGAGAACTCGGGATGCCTACAAATTACTTTACACTAAACACGTGTTGTCCGAAAGTGCCGATTTCCCGCTCAATAGTATAATGACCTGTCATAAACCCTCCATGCAGAGCAGCCCTCGGGAATGGCACCTAAACAAATCGCGCCTATCATAAGGTCTGCTTATCCCCACCACAGCTGCGGCCGTAGTCCCAATGTTTTGACTTCGACGTTGCAGGCTATATGGTATGATTGGTATGTGTGGCCGCTGTAACCAATATTTCGACACAGCCGAAAATGCGTGTGGAACGAGGCCTGCCTCCTCCGCTCTGATCCAATTGGTCGCGCATTCGTACATAGAAACACGTCATCGTAGTCCTGCCTGGGAACCTTCTTCTCAAGCTCGCATCAATAGAATGTCACCAGTTTGAACCCATACGAGATGGCGTCTTGCCGCGCCCTACAACCTACAATTGCGTAGTAGTGGGCGGTAACGGTTTATAATATCTTAACTGCTCTGTTCCCCTATCGCTCGTAATTACGGGGCAGTGCAAAGGACTACTTGTTGGACATAAACAAATTGAAAATGTTTTTCACTACGTGGAAGGTGTAATTTTAGGACAAACGCTGTCGACCCTTATTTCAGAATGTCTAAAGAATATTCAGCAATTTTATGGACCCGAAATAACAAACAATATTCAAACCTAACAGCTGTTTGTAATAGTTACTGGACTATTTCACATCTTATTATGTGTGCCGTATGTTTGTATATGGTGTGGGCGAAATCGTAGTACAGACGAAATGACACTATTGGTTTCCCTAAAATGAACATTTTATTATTTTCCGGTATGTATCCGAAATAATTTTTGTTCTGTCGCATTTTAATTAAGCATGTAATTTTGCTTGTACATCGAAAACACATGTTGCTAATTAGTCATTGGGATACGGGAATTGACAGGTTACCTGAATGATGGCAACAGGTTGTTACAAATAATTAAAAGAAACACGGTATTTCAAAGAGAAAGAATCTTAGAATACGGCTATATTTTTAAACATTTTTTCACACTTGAACCAGTGGAAACGTTTGCAGAACAAAGATATGTCTAATATAGTTTCTAATCATTATTTTAAATCATTATTTATTAAGAAGAATTCACCAAGTGGCAGGAACGTTTCCTACTCCCATGATTTGGTAAAGGAGAGCTACCCAAGGAGCAGTGGGGCCCATAAAAACCTATTTTTTGTGCCACGCACAGCAGGGAGCCGTCAACCCGCTCGAGAGTTATGGCCCTTCAGATTCGAAGCAAAAGTATCGGGACCAAGTCGTGCAGACTTTGTCGTTTGTGGACGGTGTCACTTAAACCTGGGTTAGAATATTTTCTTGGACGATCGCGTCGTACGACCTTCATGAATCGACCTTTATTCAGGTGGCCTGTTTTAGGTGCCTCACGCTGTATATTTTGTCAAATCATCAGAAATCCCTGAAAATCGTGATGACAGTACGAAATAGGTCCAGGAATCCGTGTGATCGAAATTGGAGACGTCTACATAGCGACTTTTGATGAAATATCTATATAAATGCAATAAATATAATTAATAGAACTAAAATACAACTACCAAAATAGAATTGTTTTCAATTTTCTGATTCTAATTCAGTAATATCTAAATATCTAAATACGGGCAATAATGATTCGTCTATTTCTTAATTTGAATCCTCTTCGCTAGATATTTCTTCTGTTAGATGTAGCGATATGTATGTCAATGATGCAATGGCTGGAGGATGTAACAGATCTAATTGTAAAACCTCGGCAGGCAGTTTATGTTTCTTTTATTCTCGACGTCTGTTTCTAAGACTTACGTCAGAGATTAAAGGTTCAGATGTCGCCATGACTCTGCCAAAATTTACTGAAATTAGTTACTATAATTTAACCAATGAATAACAAACACAGTCACACAATAAATCTGGCGCGCTTGTTTCTTAAAATTCGTGTAACTTAAAAGGTTGCACGAGGTTGTAGTTGAAACTTCTCTAATTATTTCAACAAATGTCTCAGCTTTCCTATAAAAAAAACCAGACATTTGGGCCCCTTTTTAGCGTTTTTTTAAAACCTTCCTCAAAGGTTACATTTTTAAAAGTTTGCACTTGTTATGTGCTGTGGCTTCCTTTTCGGAGAGCACGTAACATTGGCACAGACGAGCGACAACCTGTTCCCTTAGTGGGATTCGTGATATCGCAATGGAGAACCAAAAACGTTCATTGAGTGTAGACGCAGGTTTCAAAGTAAATATACTTTATTAATATGAAATATAACATACAAAGAAAAGTAAATAAGAAAAGAGTTGATTCTAAAACAAAAGGGGATGCTTCTAAGTGTTGACAAAATAAGGAGTAGACTCTAAATGTTGATTAATGAGTGAATAACGAAAGGGGAGTTACAGACAGAGTTTCCAAGGGAGGCCAGTGGCAGTGGCGATGATTCCTCGTTGTCTTCCAACAATGTTCTTCCTCTTGAATGGCGGCATGTCGTTGGTCATTCCAATGTGGTTCACGTACTGAGGAGGAGAAGTAGTGATCAAGACACGCACAGATTTCCAGAGCGTAGCACTTCCACATTTCCTAAAGCGTAGCTTGTATAGGAAGCCGAGTTCCGAATTCTGTATCTTCCGTGGGGTTCTTTATGTGGGTTAGGCCGAGCCGAAAAACACCAAAATAAGAAATTATAGTATTTCTCGCGAGAAATCTAAATCTAGAAAAATTCTTATGGATCTCTTTTATTTTATAACATATTCTCGGAAATGAGAACAAATACGTATGTCCTATCATCAATCAAAACCTGCTACATTTTAATGTACAGTGGGTGTACGAAGTATTCGTACACTTTTTAAAAACTAATAACATTTTTCTAATTGTACCAAACGACCTGACTTTTTTATAATCAATTAGAACCGTTGATTTACGACATGATATACAAAATAGATTTTCCAAAAATTATAATTTACAAGGTTACATGCAAAAGTAAAAAAGGGACGTTTTCAAACTTTTATTTGGGTCCTCAACGAAAATTTAAAATATATGTTTTGTAGATCTATGTTAGGTATAAACATGTTGAAAATTCCATCGAAATCGTTTTACATACACACGAGCTACAAGCGGTTAAAAATTGTGAAAATCGTAGTTTTACACGACTTTTGATCAGTTTCTGCTTAAAATCCACAGAATCGTACATCTTTCAATGCGTGTCGTTTTTCCTGCGTCAACCGATTTCGATAAATTGTTCAGCATGTGTATAACTAACATAGACCTACAAAACATATATTTCAAATTTTCATTGAGGTTCCAAATAAAAAAGTTTTAAAGAATCTCTTTTTTATTTTTGCATGTAACCTTGTAAATTATAATTTTTTTGGAAAATATTTTTTGCGTATCATTTCGTAAACCAATGCTTCTAATTGATTATAAAAAATCAGGTCATTTGGTACAATTATAAAAAATTTATTAGTTTTTAAAAAGTGTACGAATACTTTGTACACCCACTGTAGGTATTTAAATATCTCTGTTACTTGTGATTATACGAAAAAATGTCAGAGAAGAAATTTGCACTGTTCAATTAGGTAAATATAATGGCAAAATAAAAAATTTTTTGGAAACCATATTTCGCAATTTCAAGGTCATCGTTATTTTTACTTAAAGGAGGTCATATAATTATTCTATATTCCTATTCAGAAAAAAGATAAATCCAACGATGTGCCACGTTCCAAGGTTAAGGTGAATTTCACAATTTTCAAAATTTTCAATTAAGTGCGCCACGTCATCCTTTTATCTGATCGATCTCAAACTTTGCACTTTTTATTCTCACCTAAAGGAACAATACTGGATAGTTGAGTGCATTGTATCTCTATAAAAATTTTTCTCCAAGTATAGCTTAGGTCTACCCTAACGTACATATTGGACAGGAGTAAACATTGAGTTAACGTTTTTTGCGCTTTCGATAAATATTATTATTATTATTATTATTATTACAGTAAAACTTTAGTGGATCAACCATCGCGCAAAAATTAAACATTTTAAGTATATTTAGAAATACGAAAAAAAATCAATTTGGAATATAACTTATTTTTGGTTGCAGCAACACTACTGGCGTCTGTTAGACGATATATTTAAATGTTGGCAGATTTTCGTTGGGCCAATGTAATATAATCGTTGTAAATTTCACGTTACTTGACCGACTATAATATCTGTAGGCCCAACGTTGGGTATTCGTCGGCAAATTGACATAATTTTTCGTCGTTGGTCCTACATTGGGGATTTGTCGGCAAACCACTAATCATTCCCCAACAAACTCCTAACCGTTGGCCACCGTTGGTCAACCGTAAATGCTACTAGGGGGATGACTGAACATACTACTTTTTAGATTTCTCAAATATAACATTTTCGCCGGAGTATTCGGTATCTACACAAATAACTTTACGAGAAAGTGCCGACTTCCAGCTCAATAGTAATGACCTATCGTAAACCTCTCCATTGAGAACAGCCCTGGAAACGACACCTAAACAAAATCGCGCCTATCATAAAGTTGCCGAATCTCCACCACAGACGCGCCTGTAGCCCCAATGTTTGATTTGACTTTGACGTTGCACGCTACATAGTAGGGGAAGTCGGGGTATTGTGAGCCACGGGGAATCGTGAGCCAGCGCCATCTGTATTTTACTGGTAAATAATGACAGCTGCGAAAATCTGTTTTTGAGTTGTCTCATAATAAGGTAATATTTCCACGATCAGTTGAAGTACGCACCCGCATCATTACTTTGCTCTGTTAGCAGATACAAATTCGCTGCGCTCGAAGTATTATTTTCATTTCGTGTTTGGTCTACTATTGTTACATTCTTCTGTGGATCTAAACAGGTAACTGTGTTTATAATTCTCGTGTGACTTCAAGCTTTCGAAATAAATAAAGGAAGATATACGTTAGGTTTGTGCTATCTGTTTGTGGCCAAGTTGTAAAAATAAGGGTTCGGGGAATTATGAGCCACTTTTCTCGGGGAATTGTGAGCCACTCGATTTTTGACATTTAACGAGCTAACCTCACGTGTTTGATGTTTCTCAATAATTGTTTATGCAATATTCGAGCACGATATAAATTTTTTGGCAATATCTAATAGATATTTTATCATTGCAACGTCTGCGATCTTGCCATCCACTTGGAATGCGCCGGAATGACCGCAAGAAATTGGACTTGTGAGCTTTGCATTTCAGATTAATTGTGGTTATTTTTAATTTTTTTTCTTATTATTAAACAATTATTTTGTCATTCAGATACATGAATAAACATTTTATAACAGAAATTGTAATTTTTATTTGATTTTGAAAGTGGCTCACGATTCCCCGAGATTTTCCAAATTCAAGAAAATGCAAATTTTTTGTAATAGTCTTAAAATCATCTAATTCGCAGATATTTGTTTAAACTATTGTGTCTAAAAGAAAGGTAAATCTTCATACTACAACATTTAGCGTTGAAATTTGATGAAAAACTTAATTTAATAGCAGTTTTTTGGCAATAAAAAAAGTGGCTCACAATACCCCGACGTCCCCTATGTGTGTCCGCTGTAGCTAATATTTCGACAACAGTCGAAAATGCGTGTGAAACGAGGCCTGCCTCCTCGACTCTGACCCAATCGGCCGCGCATTCGAACCTAGACACGTCATCGTACTCTTGACTGGGAAGGCTTCTTCTCAGGCTCGCATCAATACAATGTCACCAGTTCGGACCCATACGAGATGGCGCCTTGCCACCCCTTACAATCGCGTAGTAGTGGGCGGTAACGGTTTATAATATCTTAACCCACTGCTCTGTTTCGCT
Organism: Lasioglossum malachurum; assembly: GCA_028455605.1. Lineage (NCBI taxonomy): Eukaryota > Metazoa > Arthropoda > Insecta > Hymenoptera > Halictidae > Lasioglossum > Lasioglossum malachurum. The sequence continues at coordinate 13,206,726 of CM052318.1, read as the reverse complement.
ATCGCTCGTAAGGGGCAGTGTATTCGACTACTTGTTGGACATAAACAAATTGAAAATGTCTTTAAACTACGTGAAAGGTGCAATATTAGGACAAACGCTGTTGACCCTTATTTCAGAGTGTCTAAAGAATATTCAGCAATTTTTTGGACCCAAAATAACAAACAATTCAAACCTAACAGCTGTTTGTAGTTACTGGAGTGTTTCACATCTCATGTGTGCCAATATGAAATTTATACATGATGCGTACAGTTGCAAAGTATCGTAATGGGCGAAATGACACTATTGGTTTACCTAAAATGAACATTTTATTATTTACCGGTGTAACTGAAATAATTTTTGATATCATTTATTAGGTTGTGAAAGGAAAGTTCTGTCGCATTTTGAATAAGCAAGTAATTTTGCTTGTTACCTGAATGATGGCAACAAGTTGTTACAAATAATGAAAAGAAAACGGTATTCCAAAGAGCAAGAATCGTAGAATACGACCATATATATATTTTTTTTTTTTCACAGTAGATCCGGTGGAAAAATTTGCAGAACAGAGATATGTGTCACTAATATATTTTCTAGTAGTTCTTTAAAATCATTATTTAAGAAGAATTCACCAAGCGGCACAGGAACGTTCCATGATGTAAAGGAGAGCTACCGATAGTTTACCTAAGGCGTTGTGAAGCCCATAAAAACCTTTTTTTTTGTGCCGCGGCACAGCAGGCAGCCCTTTTTTTTGAATTGGGGAAATCCCTTATGGATAACCATCCCTATCGCCGAAGATAAGGATGGTCAATGTCGGAGCCACCCCGACTAAAACCCCAATAGCCGTCCCTAGACATTAGTTGCGGGCACCCAGGATCACGGTAGTACTCAACTGGGCCCCCGCTGTCTTTATATATAGACCTCCCAAAATAAACCCCCTTTAAACTCGGATAAGCAGCCGACGGCCAGGCGTGCCTATCCCCCTTCCCGGTGGGTCGCTCGTTGGGGAGTCCGAGTTTCGGCTCGAACCCGCCCGCGACCCCCGGCGGCCCCCGTCCTCGTAAGCGAGGAGGGAGGCCACCGCACGCGATGAGACTATTTAGGTCCCTAGGAGGGATGCATTACGCGCATCCCCGGAACCCGTCTCCCCTCCCGTGAGCGTGCGGGTACCGGTATTGCGTCTCACCCCCCCCCCCTCCGACGACTGTGAGCGTCCCCATTCGTGGGAGAAGGTCCATCCCCTGAAAGACAGCCCTGACCCCCGTCGAGAAGAGATGTCTTGCCCGCGCCGGCCCGGCGCGAAAAAAAATTTCGTTGAGAAACCGGTCCGGTATTTTCGATACCGACGCCCTATCCTTAAGCATTGTAAAACCGGCCGGCGCCGGCAAACTAAACAGTCCTTTATTCGAACAGCACGTTATCATTTCGTTTTTCGAAAATTTAATCGTAATCACCGTCTATTATACATATATGAAAGGATTTAGCATTAAATGTTCCAGAATTCTGTCTTTACAGAAACTTATTTTGCAAAAGTAACGAGTGGGGGGGGGGAACAAATTTGACATTAAAAAAAAAATCAATACATTGTTGCAAAGACTATGAAATACTATAAAACTTTTGTATGAAACATTTTTTCATATACCTCATATACTAGGGGAAGTTTCAACCCTTAAACTTCGAGATAAGCCGATAATAAAAAATACGGGCCTAATAGTTTTTCATACTGCATAAAATATCCAAAGCCTATCGAATTCGGTTGAGAATATCCTCGATTATTCACTTATAAGTCACTTTATACCGTATCACAAAATTTTCGAAAATTCAAGACTCTTGCCGGAACAGAAGATATCAACTCACAGGGCTCAGATTTTGCAGAGTTCTTATTGACCCCAAGCGCAACTTTCCCGCACTAGGGCCAAACGCCACACTTACCTTGGTGTTTCTCGGCCCGGCCTAAATGTGGATGCGCTAAAGTTTTCTCTAGCGGGAATAATGTCCATCTTGCGGGGGCATGAAGGAACCCCCGCAGAGTTATTTTCTGCAGCGAGAAAGATGGTCAGCTAAAAAAAGGCCAGCTGAAAAAACTGGATTACATATTTAAAGAGTGCACCTTCTAACACATATAAAGCCACCATTGAACACGTTCAAGTTTGCTTCGAATTATCTGACTTTGTCTTTAGAACGCTGTGTATCTCATCACAGAATCATCTGAATGAATAATATTTTGGATTTGGAAGCTTTGAAGGGTTATTAGTTTATAGCAAAAGAAAATGTTTCAATACATTAACGATGAAAAATCGAATTTTGGCCACACAAAGATACAGCTCCGCATGTAGCTATTTTCATAAAGCTGCGACAGCTATGTAGCTTCCGTCATGCTTCCGAATAATGCAAATTTCGCCTCGTAAACGTAAAAATAGGACATTTGAGGGCGATCGCGGCCTAGATTGATCTTTTATCTAGCGCCTTTGACTACTGAAAAATCCCATTTTGAATTATCGAGAAATGAGAAGGCGTATCCCGCACCCTTGCAATCCTGGAAATGAGCGTCTACCCTCTTAAGCAGCATTATTTTTTCATATTTTTCTATTACATAAAATTAATAAATGGTCGACTTGTATAACATTATTTAACTCCATGTCAGCAAGATCTTGGTAGCTTGTACCTAGCGGTAAAGGTGACTGGAATATAAAAACTAAAGGATGGGGGGCTGCATTAACTTAAACAAAAATAGATTATACGATTTTTTTATATCTTAATTCGATAAATTTTAAAAAATTGTATGCTTCAATAGTTTTATATTCCAGTCACTTTTTTACCGATGGGTGGAAACCACCAAGGTTCTGCTGGTAATTTTGCTGCAATTTTATGTAATAAAAAAAAAATGGAAATAAAGCTAAAATGTTTTGCTTAATATTCCCTTAAAAAATCTTTTTTATAGTATCTTTGTATGCGCAAAAAATGTTAGATTTACTCCATTTTATTAGGCTTACAGTGTTGCAAGTCCCTTAAATTTATGCTATAGTGTTCAATCTTAAAATGCTTGCGTAAAACAAGTACAAATAAAATTGATCAGACGAACGTACGGCTCCAAGAGATATTCAATACTAAAGCATTCAGTGCAAATCTGGCGGCAGTCTTCCGAGGAAAGTACTCGATTTAGAACGTGGACTACGTAATACGGACGGTTTCACACCGAAATTGAATCTCACACACTCCGTTGAAGGGGCAGAGTAAAGAATTGCGTGGTGTGATGCTTTAATCTACTGTAACCGTGATGAGAAACGATGCAAACAGAGCCACAAACTTATCTGCAGGAATTGTAAATAAACCAGGGCTTCTGTGTACTATAATGGTTAACTGTAACAGATACGTGTAATCTATGGTTGTTAACACGGTATCCGAAGTATGTTTGAACAACATAAATACGATTAATACCTTGCAGATACTGAAACCGACGACACTTACTGTATATCTGGTTTAATCAATTATATTTTATAAAACACATTTTTGTATTACATAATATATTTGATTTTTATACACAAACGATTGATCAAATGTTCGAAAGAAACGAAAATAAATCGCACTGCACTTCACCTTGTACAGGGTGTATAAAAAATAATGGTCATCCGTCCTAGGGGTGAATCTACACTTCTGGATCGGTGGACATTTGTAAGAGAAACTTGCCGTAAAATATATTATAACAAAGAAAATTATTGTTAACAAAAAGTTTAAAAGGAGCCATATGTCGCAAACAAATAGTTATTGATATATAAGCTGTTAAAGTTTTTGCAAAATTTGATTGTGTAGAATTATACGTATAGACAAAAGCCTACTACAGTCAATTTTCTATAGATGCGAAAATTTTTTCACGATAGATGCGAAAAAAATATCCCCTCCAACTAATACACTGATCTCGGCTCGGTAAATCCAGGTATATCGGTGTGAACCACTACTAACTCGACGCGGAGAGTCGCAGTCGTCGGCACAGTTCAAACGCCCGTCCATCATCACAATGTAACACCAATATTTAATCTTCTATATTTTCATTATTTTTTTATGGAACTTTCACCAGCATATTCCTGGCATTTTTCTAATGCAAAATGATACCAAACACGATATAATTTCAACTGTATTTAGTGGTTTAATCGACAATAAGAGTTTCAACGCAAGGAAGGACAGCGCATCAGAAAGAAAGAGACGCGGACAGTTGCCGTCGCATCGACGGTTGCCGTGGTCTCTCTTTACTCTTTACACGCGCTGTCCTTCTCTACGTTCGGCTCGGCCTTTGGATCCTTCTTTACGTTCGGCTCGGCCTTTGGATCCTTCTCTACGTTCGGCTAGGCCTTTGAAGCTCGAAAAAAGTAGTACCAAGATCGAAAGATGCGAAGAAATCTCCCCGAGGCCTTCGCATCTATAAAGAATTTACTGTACTACAGTCCACACATCCGTATCGATGAGACAGAACATGAACGTGTGCGTGCCTCGAGGCAAACGAAATTTAAAGGGACCACACTTTCATACAATTACTGAACACTACACGTAGCACACTTTTCGAATTTACAATCGTAAGGAACGAGAAGAAATTACATCTCCGACGCGGTAAGAGATCCATGGCATCGTTCGTTCGTCAAAAATCGATGTTTTCAGGAATCATATGATTATTGAAAAATCAATATTACCATATGTTTCTTGAAAAATCAGTATCTCCTTGGCAACGATTTCATTTGTTTTAAACGACGCCTTCATCCAATACATTTTACGCTGGAAGAGCACAGTTTCGCGCGGAATCGCGAAGAGGACGGAACTCTTACCGCGTTGGAGTATCTAATTTCTTCTTGTTCGCTACGATTACGAGTTCGAAAAATGTGCTACGTGTAGTGTTCAGTAATTGTATGAAAGTGTGGTGTTTCGTATTTTGTGTTTCACTGAAGTAACAAGCAAATGGATTTACGGTTGAATAAGTGAGTTTTGCATTACATCAATATCTGCTTCTTCTCTCGTTCGGGTAAATTTGCCGATGACGTGCGTCCTCACCGATTTCGATTACCTTGAAATATGTCATAAATTCGATGTTTTAAATATCTTTCTGCTTTAAAATAAAGCTCATCGAAATCGGAGAGGAGATAGTACATCAATCGATTTACAATTACGAGTCTTTACAATTATCTCGTAAACTAAAGCCGACCGACGAAAACTATAAAGGGAAATATTGTTCGCAATCATGGTCTTGACAACATATACAAAGCTCTTCGAAATCGGATAGGAAATAGTACATCTAAACAATTCATAAGATTGGTCTGGGTTAGGTCTTTACACTCTCAAGAGCAGCTGAGTGGTCGTCAATGCGTCTCGAGCAACGCGACTCGCCGCGGAATTGCGTGTCACGCGACGCTTTAAACCATCATAATTTTCACCGTGGGCTGAGGGTGGACGCGAAATTTGCAGGATCTTTTAGAGGAGATATTGTTGAAAATGTTCCACTTTGTTAGAGCTTTAACTTTTTTTAACTTTTTAACTTATCCCTTGTCAAAGATGAAAAACTTTGACGATTTTCCTTACTTGACTAAGTATTTTTTTTTATAACAAATTATGAACAATAATGTTTTGTTCCTGGTGTGTTCTCAACATAGATATACATTCTCCGTATAAAAAAAAATTTGGCACTTAATCTTCAGTATGTTTTCCAGGACATCGTTATGAAGAAAAGGAATTTTTTCGGTGATAAATTGTATTTGAAAAAGTTTGATCTTGAACGCTTATTGTGACGAAAGTTTTTAATAACTGTAATTATTATTATCGTTTTCGAATGTAATGGACATTTAAGAAACATTGTACATTCGTTAAAAATCGATATGAGGACTTTGATTTTTTAGCTCGTGAACAGCTAGCGCGTCGATCTGGCACACTGTGCGGCGCGCCAACTGTCTATTGCAAATCAATTTCACCCTTTTTCAAATCAAATTCAACCTTTCGCAAAGCAATTTCACCCATTAAGAATATTTATAATTAAATAGTGGAAGTCGGGATACTGTGAGCCACTTTTTGTTAATGTCAAAAAACTGCTATTAAATTAAGTTTTTCATCAAAGGCTATACCCGGGTTTGGTGGTGAAATTCGCCCCCGGCGGGATTTTAATCGAGCTTGCACCATTCGATAGCCTACCCAAAAAGACCCGTCTCTGCCAAGTTTCAGCTCCATATCTCATCTGTAAGGGTAGTTATTAAGAAAAATCGAAATCCAGTTTTTGGCCCATTTTCCCTATTTATTGACAATTAAAAATTCTGAAAAAAATCTGACACATTTAGAATACTAAGCCACATATTAGGTATCATTTCCAGATTTTTCCGTTGCAAACTCTGGTTGTAAAAAATGAAAAACACGAAAAATATCGAAAAAATGCAGGTTTCATATGGAAATCTAAAAGGTGCTACTACAGATTTAATTTAGCAATGAGGTATTACCGTAAGTATTATGCTCAATTTTTTTCAAATTCCTGAGAGTGGTGGAACATAGTTAAAAAAAATAAAAACCACTTTTTTCGGCATTTTTCCTAAGTTATACTCATCTTTTCTGAATCTAAAAAATATATTATGTAATATTAAACGTCCCTACGTTCAGAGAAACATTTTCGAGTCATTAAAACTTGCGTAGTACAAAAAATGAAATTAATACTATGTACACATATTCGAATATTTCGAAGGTGATTCCAACGGCGTCGGTTGTTGCAGCAGCTATGGTGTCCGACTTCGGAACCGCTGAAGACTTTTTGGACCAGGTACGAATCCCCGGTCAGGTCAATTTTTTTTTCTAAGTTAATCAGGTGTTTCTTCGGCTCCTAACCATATAATTGTTGTTAACCCATTGTAAAAATATTTTTTAACTATGTTTAGACTATCTCTCAAAATCATTTTTTAGAAAAATATTCTTGGAGTACTTTCGGCTCACAGAAAAGTGTAACAATAATAGACCAAACACGAAATGAAAATAATACTTCGAGCGCAGCGAATTTGTATCTGCTAACAGAGCAAAGTAATGATGCGGGTGCGTACTTCAACTGATGGTGGAAGTATTACCTTATTATGAGACAACTCAAAAACAGATGTTCGCAGCTGTCATTATTTACCAGTAAAATATAGATGGCGCTGGCTCACGATTCCCCGTGGCTCACAATACCCCGACTTCCCCTACTTATTTATTTGAATCAAATTATATATTTATTTAGACACACGTGATCGGTGTTATTACTGCGAGGTAAACATAAGACTTAATGCTCAATACGCTTCAATAAATACATATGTACTTTCATTTTTTTAATTTATTAATCAGAAAATGGCTACAATGAATATACATATCTGCACACAGTATTCATATATGTACATATAATATTACAAAGTTAATTAATTGGTAATTACTTTTAGATAAGTATTTGACAATAAATAAAATTTTGAATGTCTCAACAATTAATTTACATTTGTTTTGATTTTTATACAAAAACTTACTTAAAAATACTTTATTTTTTAAATGGTTCAATTTGATTTGGAAAATGGTGAAATTGATTTGCGAAATGTTGTATTTGACTTGAAAAATTTGAAGTGCAAAACATGTATATATGTTGTACATAAATACCATATATAGTTTAAATCACAATGTGGGTACTATGACATAATGAAATAAAACAATTATTCATTGAATTAAGTGTTACGAGCCAGGGCCGCGAGTAGCAACGAGTGGCCGGCGAAGGGTTGTCACCCTAGGAATATGGTATCAATTTGTTAGTAAGGTGCGCGAACGAACCCAATGCGAAATTGGGGAGCCACTAAGTAGGAAAAATCTCTATTTGGACAATTGGTAAAGCGCGAACGAACCTGATGCGAAATCAGGGAGTCGGTAGGATAATTAGTAAGCCTCTCGTAACTAATATAATTTAATTTATACAACCCAAGCGTTTATTACTAGTTTAGGATATTGGACAATAATAATGGGTTTGATAACTTTGCTCTAATTATTAAAGAACACACATATATTCTAATTATAAATATTACCTAAACAATGATGCACGGTTTTCACGCACTGGCAATGCGGGGGACTCGGAAGCAACTTTAACACTGCCTAATAGACTTTAAACCGAACTTGCGGAATCTATATAGTTGACTTTGATCTGAAAGGTACCTTAGCCCGATCTCACTAAAAAGTTGAATTTCCAAGATACAGCACGACGTGACGCGATACTGACGCGAGAGTGAGAATCTAAGGTTTTATATACCCCTACAATGAATGAAATGCTCTGTTCATAATCTAATCATGCTTAGGGCTTAGGGCCGGACTAATAACTCTAGTTTTTTGTCACTTTCAATTAAATCGGGCCAGAGCTCGGTCCTCGTTAAAAGGTTTAACTACGATAAGAAAGGTTATCTAGGACGCTTCCTGCCAGAGACGATATAGAAGAGATTCCTGTGAGAAGACCAACGGAATATATTCTGTATCCGTAACATAAGAAACAAGTTATTAGTTTCTACAATCTCGGAATCTCCAATTAAAATGTTCCGGATCTAAACCGCTCACAGGAAAATTTGAAAATTCGTTATAGCTTAAATGATAACCTGAAGTTTCTAAAATAAAATGCAGAAAGAGTTAGAAATGTAAATACAGCTTAGTTTCGGATTTGCAGCGTCGAGCGTAAGCCCGCTGTGTGGGCCCGTAGGTGTTCGCTGAGTGGATTGAACTTAATACGCATTTATCTCGAACTGACATTTTCCGAAACGCCGAACATGAAATCTCAATCTATGTATATTGATCCGATCACTATAAGGCTTTGCAGTTATCTTCACTATTATATTCTCTAAACATTTCCAAACGACTTTTAGAAAACCAATATTATTGTTTCAGCAATATTGAAAAACAATATTATTGAGCAGTAAATTATTATGACAGTAATGAATTATACAGAAAATTTGTGATATTATTGAGGAGTGATAATAAGTTATTCTGAAAATAATCAATTATATAGAAAATTTGATATTATTGAGGGGTGATATTAAATTATTATGAAAATAATTAATTCTTAGGTAAACAATATTGTTGTTGCAGCATTTATAAACAAAGTAACAGATCTGTCGCAAAAATTGACATATTCTCTCTAAAGCGTTGTGATTCGGTGAATTTTCAAATAATTAAATAATGGATCCTTTAATGCTTACATATTGAAGTATAATAAATGGAAAATTCCGTGACACGAATTAGGCTTATACCCTGCCAAAAGAAGTTTCACTTCAAAAATGCTGCTTTCTGGATTCTCTCAGGTAATCCAAAATTCAGCTATGAAGTAAATCCTTTGACCCTATAGAAAAATATTAATTAGTTTAGGGACCTTTTAAAAACGATTACGGAAATTTTGCTTTAATCTTTGCGATTGTTTTTCTTAGTTTATAATATAACAACATAAAATGTAATGTAACACCTCAACTTAATTGGGTATTTAATCTTTTTTTCATAATTCGCAATTAAAAATTGCCTGCCTGTTCACTACAGTAATCTAACCCCTTACAATTTAGTCTTTGTCAATTTATTTTTTTTAACTTAAGTTTAAAATTATGTCAATGTTGACTAACGAGACAAACATTTATTTTTCTAGTGTCCATTTATATGCACCTATTTTGGAAACTGTACAACAATAATGAATTCAAAAATGTAGAAGAATCTATGAATGAAAAATTAATTTTCTAATAGAATATCACATTAATTGAATTTGAAATGAAGTATAGCTTCATGTTTGTGATAAGCATTACTAAAATTCAATACAGGCTGGGGCACCTAAAACAAGCCTATAAAACAAGTCAAATATTTTCCATCACAGTTGACCTTCAAGGATCCTGAATGACCTTGAGTCGTGGGTCACTGTACGCGTCTAAAATCGCCCCATTAGTTAGTACATAGAAAAGTACATATTCCATTCTAATTTAAAAAACGGAGTTAACCTTCATTCGTCCTCTACGCATCCACCTACAAAAAGACTATTAACATGGAACATGGCTACCCTCAAAATCTCGCACAGGATGTACTCGGGTTTGGTGAGTAATTCGCCCCAGGCGGGATTTTAATCGAGCTTGGACAAATCCTCTCTGCCAAGTTTTAGCCCCGTATCTCATCTGTAAGGGTAGTTATTGAGGAAAATCGAAAAACTAGTTTTTGGCTCCTTTTCCCTATTTATTGACAATTCAAAATTCTGAAGAAAATCTGATACATTTCGGATACTAATCCACATATTAGGTATCATTTCCAAATTTCTCTGTTGTGCAAACTCTGGTTGTAACAAATGAAAAACACGGAAAAATGCAGATTTCATATTATAGAAATCGAAAGAGTACTACCACAGATTTAATTTAACAATGAAATATTATCGTAAGTATTATACTTAATCTTTTTCAAATTCTTGAAAAACCACTTTTTTCGATGTTTTTCCTAAGTTATACTTATCTTTTTTGAATCATAAAAATATATTACGTGATATTAAATATTCCTACGTTCGGAGGAACATCTTCCAGATTTTAAAACTTGCGTAGTACAAAAAACGAAAATAATATGCCAGGTACGGTATATTCGATAGCGGCGCGATACCGTTACTACACACTACATGGCGGCTCTAATCTGTCAAAAACACTGTAAATCGCTTAACTTCAAACACTTATAACTTTTGAACCATTGATTCTCCAGGATCGGGACTTGGATTTCTCACGTCTTCTTGTCCAAAATCTACTGGATAACATTGGAAGAGGGCAAAAATTTTTTGGAGAAAGGCAGAAATTTCTGGTTACGCAAGGAAAAGTTTACCCCTTTCTTGTAAGGAGTACCAAGATGCATTAAGTGGTGCAATCAAAAATATATGTTCTCATTTTTTAAAAAGTTAATGGCCGAATGTGCTTCTCTTGATACCATTCATCTTTACGTGAACCATTTTCTGCTTGGAATAATAATAATCATAGAAATCGGAGTGGTAATAAGTGGTGATCCACCCTGTATATTCATTATTATGTTGAATTATTCACATTGTAATCGCCATGTTATTTCGTTCGATGTACAGGTTGAAATTTTTAACTTTTTCGCAATTGGATGCTGCAGTTATGTTTCTTAATTGAAGCAAGATATGTATGACAACGTAAAATTTATGAATGGGCCATACTACGGAGAGCTGCGAAGGAGGCGAGGAAGTTCAACGAAGTGTGAGAACTTGTGAAACATTGGTGCTTTAAGTACATAAATTTTGCGATGAAAGATATTATGATGTGAAAGAGAAATAGAAAAATCTCTGCAGAAAATACATTTAAGAATGTTATGAAATCATTCATGCACGAACGAATGTTGCTAAGCTACTTCAGTTTTATTTCTCTATTTCCACTATACATACAGTGTAACAATATTAAGTGCTTAAAAATTTTATTGCTCGAACATTTAATTCTTTGAAAATGCGTCTTGTCAGTAATTAATTGTTTAGAATATTCTCAATACTACAACTTGAAAAATTTACTCATTATTCCTCCATATTGCACATTAAGTTTATATTTCTTACTTAAAATGTACACAAGTATTCATTTCTGCTATTCTGATTTTTCTTATATTTTTTTCTTAACATTTAGAATTTCATATTTGAAAAAAATTTTCAATGATTCGTTATACGTACGTACAGTTTACAAAAAAAAAAATAATTATCTTTCAACACCTTTTTAATGCTTGTGTTAAACGTTTGTAGAAAACCAGATAGTACAAAGACGTATTGAACACGTCTTTTAGACGTCTGCAGTTGAAGATTCAGATGTCCAAAATGTCCTACGAACGTCTTCCGAAAGTCTCCTGAACGTCTTGTGTTAGAAAACGGTACGTTTTAAAGACGTCTATATGACGTCTAAAACACATTCAGGAGACGTTCGCAGGTCATTCGGGAGGACTTTAAGACGTCCCTAAGAAGTCTTAAAGGTGCATAAATGTTAATATTAAAATAAATGCAGGCAAGAGTAAAAATAGATTTCGGTAAAAACGAGTTTAAAGTTAAACCAATAAATAGCTTTATTACAAGAACGCATGTGGAATTGACATAAAAAGTGTAACGAAAATAACAATTACAATTAAAATCACAATAAAAATAATAAAAATTACAATTACAATAAAAATTGAAATTAAAGTAGAAATTGGAGTTGAAGTTGAAGTTGAGATTACAGGGTTGAAATTGAAGTTGAAATTTCAGAGTTGAAATTGAAGTTCAGATTTCAGAGTTGAAATTGAAATTGAAATTGAAGAAAAAACACTAATTCGATCAAATAATACCAATGCTAATACCTACTGGTAGATTATGGCTATACAGGAAAAGTATGAAACATATTAAGAAAGTGTAAATCACGTGTCCTAGGATTTCGAGGGGGGAAGAGTATCAGGTTTTTCTTTGGGTAGCGTTTTCAAGGTCATTTGAAGGTCAACTTTGTTTTTCAAATGGAAACCTATATTTTTTATTATGGGATCATATTGTACGTGAAAACACCAGTTATTTTTCGTTGGATACTTTTTTTTATCCCTGCACTAGTTTCGGCGTTATTTAAAGAGAAGTAGATACCAATTTTTTGTTAAATGAAGAGAACATTTGTACTTTCAACATGATGGTGCTCCCCCACATTACACGTTACCAGTTCGCCAGTGGTTGAACAATCGATTCCCACTAAGATAAATCGGTAGAAGAGGTGTTAATGACCACCTGGCCACCAAGATCACCTGGTCTAACTCCAGTCGACTTCTTTTTGTGGGGATAGTTAAAGTCTGTTGTTTATAAAACACAACCAGAAAGGATCAACGATTTGCGTCGCAGAATTGTACAGGAATGTAGAGCTATTCCAACAGATACCTTCAAAAATGTTCGTTCAGAATTTGAAAATCGTCTGTATTATTGTTTAGAAACAACGGAGAAACTTTTTGAGCATTTGTTATAGTGATAAAGAAACTACAAATTTTCTCGCAGTATAAGTATGACTCGCTGTACTTCTCTTTAAATATCTCCGAAACTAGTGCGCGGATAAAGAAAAGTATCCTACGAAAATTGCTGGTCTTTTTACGTACGTAAGATCCCATAACAAAAAATATAGGTTTCCATTTGAAAAAACAAAGTTGACCTTCAAATGATCTTGAAAACGCAACAAATAAACAACTGATACTGCCCCCTTACTCCTCCTCGAAATCCTTAGACAAGTGTTTTACATTTACACTTTTTTAATATCTTTCATACTTTCGAAATATTCGGCTGGAAAGTTTTCAAATAAACACCCTGTATATAGAAAACAACACTGTTGATGGTCTTAAAGATGTGTTTTTCGGACGTAAGACTTTCAGACCTAAAATGGACGTCTTTAAGACGTCGTGTGCTATCTGGGAATAAAAAGTCGTGATCAAGTATGAAAAGTATAATAGTATTAGAAGCATTAACACTAAACCTGCCGACCATCAGAATCAATAGTGACTGATTTGTATAGTATTATAAAAAAAAATAACAAGATTTAATTAATTTACATTTTGTGCGATTTTTACAATAATATTTATTGGAGTCAAAACATATATTCAAGAAATTCCCATGGAAACACCTTCACAATTTCAATAATTGTCAAATAAAAAAATCTAAAATGGGTCACTTGATTCCTCGTGGTAGGTTTACTGTTAAATTTAAGTATTGTTGTATTACTGATTTTTGAAAGATGAGTATACAATACTTACAAAATTTTAAACATATCACAGGTAGCATGCCTAGAATATTTTTGGAAATTTTCCATTCGTCAACTGTTTATTTCCGTTCTTGTTAGCCTGGGGTGCATTTGCACCCCATACACTATACACAGAGAGGAGGTTAAGCAATTTTGCAAACTTGGACTTGCTGTGTTTTCAATTCTACATACATGTTTACATAAATTTTACATTTTAAAACATTTTGACATATTGAAATGAAAAATATTTTATGAATAAAAGAATTAGATAACTTTTTTTAGAGGAGTATGGGGTGCACATCGAAAATGAAGAACAAGTTTTTGGGAGGTGGATAGCATTTCAGAGGTAACTTATACGACGCGACGCAACGGTGCACTAGACTAGAGCAACACAAAGCAGTGGGAACTGGTTCATGAATTTTGAAATCAATATCATGGAACCAATCGGGCGTACAAAATTCTTGAATATTAAAAATGAGATGTCAGTAGAGAGAATGGAATATAAAATTGTATGATATCTCGATGAAAGCGTTGTTAGCATTTACAAATTAATTGTTTGTAAATGGATTTGATATTAGGTACACTTCATTATAAGTTGTGAAGTTTGATTAGGTCGAAAATTCTATAAGTTCAATCGATAGGTCAACGCTTCAAGATTAATGAAGGGTATACTTAAGCAGTGAATACAATTATCCAGAAAACACTATGGCTATTATAACCAACTTATCAGTCGGAAAATATATTTTCAATTGAAATGTTCATTAGTTCCACTATTTAGACAGAACAGCTTTTACTTTTCAATGTGAAATTCGTTAAAAATTTATTGTTAATATTTAATAATAATACTTTTAATAATAAAAAATCATTGCATTGAATATTAAGAAAATACTTTTACTGCAATTGTAACAGTGTCTTTAGCGCAGATGTATTAACAAAGTAAAAAGTGAAAGCAGTAAAAATATAAAATTACGATCGGTACGAAGATAATAATATAACATTAGACAAGTAGAGGATTCAAAACTAAAGGAAAATTTTTAAGGAAAATTGAAATATTATTTCAATGTGTGAACTAGAATTTTATAAAGATTTCAATGTAATTGATAGACAGCGAATCTCTTTATGCAAAATAAAACCTTTCTACCTGGATATCAACAAACTGTGGTGAAATAGAAATTTATTTTCTGTCTTAATATATTTCATAAATGGAAATTAACATATCAGTATTTCTTCCAACATTTTTACTGTTTTAAATTACACCCACTCATTTTCGTCGAAATTGCATAAAATCCGCTGCCTAGTATTTAATTGATATACAACTGACTCAGGCTTGGGCAAATTTTATTCGAAATGAAATTAAATCTCGAAATTTATTCGAAATGAAAATAAGAAATAATTTATTTCCGTTATTTTCAATATTGTTATTTGCAAAAGTAAAAAGTATGTATGTTATTCAAATTCGACAAAAGAAATGACCCCAAGACTGAAACCTGATCATTTAACCTGGTCATTTAATTATAAGATAAAATGGCGTGTTATTCTAAATGATTTTTCGAATAATGTCATTTCAGAAGAGCCGAGGTCTGAACTGATTGTAGATGAATTTATGTTCTTTCATTATGAAACTTTTGCGTAGCGTAGTCCTGCATTTGAAACGAATATTGAAATTCATGGAATTCAATATATGGAATTCATAATAACTCGGGAAATATACAGGGTGTCCTAAAAATGTTATACTTCTTTGAAAGGGGTGATTCCTGAGGTGATATCAAGTAACTTTTTCCTTTGCGAGGGTTCTCCGCGGCATTCTTAAGGAGTTACTAACTGAAAACACGGACCAATCAGAGTACGACTACTGGTGGCTCATGCTAAGCCTGGCGTTTTGATTGACCGAGCCGGAAGACGTCTACTGTACTGCGCACTGATTGGCTCGTGTTTTTCGTTTATAACTCCTTAACAAAACTGCGGAGGACATTTTCGCAAAGGAAAAAGTTACTTGGTATCATCTCTGGAATCAACCCTTTCATAGAAGTGTAACAGTTTTAGGACACCCTATAGTTCCATTCTACAGTAAAGTCGCGATTTCTTTCCCATCGTCGCACAGTAGGCGAAAACCGGCTGAAATGGTCAAAATTCGATAACTCAGTGAATTCAGCAGTAAATTTTTAGAAAATTGGTACCTCTAGGTTGTTTTGGACATAGATTTCAAATCTTTAATCAAAATCATCAAATTCAGAATGGTCGATTCAATATGGCGGACCGAAAAATCAAAACTGAATGGATTTTTTTGAAAATTGATATAGATGAGTTATTGGGGATGCTGATTTTGAATTTGTATTTGAAATTATGAAATTCAAAATGACGGACCGAAAAATCAAAACTGAATGGATTTTTTTGAAAATTGATATATATCAGTTATTGGGAATGCTGATTTTGAATTTGTATTCGAAATTATGGGATTCAAAATTGCTGATGCAACCTGGCGGATCCGGAAAATGTGTACAAAAATCGATAATTCATTGAATACTGAATGAAATTATTTAGATATTGCTAGTCTAATGTGGGTTTTTGGGGTCGCTTATTTCGAATATCAAATTAAAATTGTAAAATTAACAATGGTGAATCTAGTATGGAAGACATTTCATGAAGACAATATGTATATATATACAATACATATACACAATATATATATATATATTATATTATATATATTAATATATATATTAATTATAATATACATAATTGTATAATATACATGATACATATGTGTAATATATGTACACAATATATGTTAATTAATATAATTAATTATTTTTACATATATTATTTTTGTTAATAACAATTTGTTATTAACTTTAAAATGTTATTAACACATGAAATGAACTTAATTCAAGCTATTTTTTTACAACAGATTCACATAAATAGCCTTCCTTGAGATTCAGGGTATTCGCACTGAACTGTCTGCATGAAAATACATACAGTATTATATTATTAATATCTTTTCAATTGACAAAAATAGGCAGGCGGGGTTTGTTTCATAACTTTAAAGATACTTTAAGGAAAAGATCTATCCTAGTTGCGTTGAGGCACAGTGAGGCACACATATTAAATTTTGAATCGGAAACTTACTTTTTGTATTCAAAATCGAATTAATATGGTGCTCAATTAATAAACTTGAAAATAATTATTAAACATAATCAAAAGATCAATAAGGTCTAAGGTTGGATGAGATTGTTTTCTGTGGATTGTATTTTTGTATATTAGATCTACTACATCGATTACGATTATGTATCCCTCTACAGTCCATACAAAATAAACAATATAAACTCTAATTGTGTAAAATATGTAGTATTTTATATTTATCATTTTTAAGCACCTTCTACCAACGATGACATGTCTTTAAAATCGAGTATTATCCGTCCGCCGAGAGTTGGCACAAAATCTCGTCAGTGGGGTGCAGGGGAACGGTGAGTCCCCATTCTTGATGCAATGCTGCGGATCCCACTCTTACGCTCTTACGCATCGGTATCGGGCGGGAACGCTAGACATTGGAGCTCAGCGTCGCCACATCGCTCTGTTGCTGTTTTCGCCAAGCGATTTGGCCAATCGCGGAAGACGTGTAGCGTGACATCACCCTGTTGCAGTCACACTCAAGACGCTCATTTGCTGCCTTCGTCAAGCGATTCGGCCAATCGCGGAAGACGTGTAGCGCGTAGTGGGAGCGTCACGTGGTACCTACGAGTCATGTCAATAATAAAGATACACGAGATATCTCGTCCATAGAATTGTACGACGAAATCATGGTGAAGAGATATCTCGACCATAGCATCTTACGCACGACAGCATTATGATCAAATATCTCGTCAATAGCATTGTTTCTTCGACATCGTGGAAGCGAGATAACTCGACCCCGGTAGTGAAAGGGTTAACCCTTTGCACTCGAGTGGTGACTCAGTGTGTCACCACTAACAATTGCTGTACCATTATTCAAACTATTGTTTACATTATTAAATATGTTGGTAACTAATCAAACACTAAACATTTAAGGGGAAAATTTAGTTTACGGGACCAAAAATTGTTGCCTTTCTCCTATAAATTATTATCTATTTGATATGTATGGTAATCCAGTATATTTGAACGAGGAGAACCTAGGAGTCGAAGTTTCGATTCTGTAGGATCATTGGTTCAAGAGTTATGGTTGCTTAAAGTTGAGAAGTTTGCAGTGTTTTTGACAGGTAAGCGCGCCACCATATTGGTTTGTAGTGACGGTCGCGCGCCGCTTACCGAACAGAGCCTTTAGGTGGCAGCACGAACACTCAGTAATATCGCTAACGTAGAGGAAATATCTTAGAAAATGTTTGAGAAAAAATATCTTGAAAAATATTTACAAAAAGAGATAGATTTCCCCACCAACCAACTAATTAATATCTACATTACCGCGTGCTTGCGGTTCGTGACCGTCACTACAAATCAATATGGCGGCGAGCTTACCTGTAAAAAACACTGAAAGTTGGTCAAATTTAAGCACCCATAACTTTTGAACCATTAATCCTAGGGGATCGAAATTTCGATTCCCAGGTTCTCCTCCTTCAAATCTACAGTATTACATACCAAATAGATAATAATTCATAGGAGATAGGCAACAAATTTTGGTCCCGTGAAGTAAAGAGCAGCCCATTTAAGTATTGTATTTGTTATGTCAATTTTATATATTCCTACAAAGGAAAAAATTAATATAGAATGGAATTATTCTAGGTCGGAAGAAATGTTTAATTGTCGAGTTAAAATAGCTCCGAGTGCAAAGGGTTAATGTATATTTTCAAAGACGTACTTGATTATTTAGCTTGTACCACGTGTAGTTTTTCTTTGAATATAATAACTTTTATACAAAATGACTATTGTACATTCCTAAAGAATTCATGGCACTGATGAAGCCTGCAATTCATCGATAAAAACCGGCGAATAAAGCGTACTCCATTTTTTTTTTCATATGTAAATTCTTTGTGCCAGAAAAATCGATCGAGAGATAAACAGTCATGTCAAATATATCCGGCAGAAATTTTAAATTCTGCGTAGGCGGAAACATCTTTTTTATCAGTTGCTTCCAATATCTCTGTTTGATAAATAATACGCCGCCGTACTTCTTGTAAACATTTTGTGATATTCTTCATAATCAGGATTGTTCAGGGTGTAACAAAAATTTATAATTTATATTATATACTTAAATATACATATTAATTACTTAAATATACATATTATATACGAAAATAACATTTATAACAAAAATGAGCACGTGCAATTTAAAACAGTGAAAATATTGAAAGACTTTAAGTGTATTAATATATTATTTTCACCATATTAAAATGATTAATGAAGAATATAAATTTACTTTTAGCTCTTGCGTCTTGCAATTGATGCACAAACTTTTTATTTTGCATAAACATCCGGTGTCTAGTCATAGATCCTTAGTCCTTGCAGCTTATTATCCATGGAGATGTGCGAAACAATAGGCCGCAAGATTGACTTGGAGCATAATTTTCAAGGTCGGTGTTTTGCTTTTGCATCGTTTAATACTCGCCACGAGGAACAAAAGTCTCAAAAGAATCACAGATCCCAAATCAATCATTATCTTAAAAAATGATTTTAAAGTTTCGTCAACTATTTGATTCCATATATCTACAGGGTGTCTCCGTATTGGGTACAACAATGGATAAATGATTTTACATGAGAAAATAAATCGAAAATATAGAACACATTGTTTTCATTTGAGGCTTTGTTTTCGAGAAAACAATTATTCATTGAATTAAGAATTGAGAGTCTACAAATAAAAAGGAAATTATCCTGTATTTTCCACTTATATTCTCATGTAGAATCCGCCCCTTGCACGGTTATACTCAATACTGGGACACCCGGTAGGCTTACGGAATAAAACAGTTTACGAAACTTTAAAATCATTTTTCAAGATAATGGTCGATTTGCGATCTATAGTTCTTTTGAGACTTTTGTTGTTGTAGACTTTTGTATTAAACGATGCAATAGAATAGAAATTTGGCCCTGAAAATTATGCTGAAGGTCGAGATTGCGGCTACTTTTTTAAACAAATCTACACCGATCCAAAGGTGTAGAATTAGCTGAGGAATCCATGACAAAACATTTGGTTAGACTCTGTACGTTTTGAAAAATGTTCAATTCTAAAATCTCCCTTCAAGCATATTTTAAAAATAAACCACCTCTGATATATCATTAGTAGACTGCGGATTATATGCATTTTTCATAAAAATGAGTAGGTGTATTTTAAAGCCGCAAAAACATTACACGAATTTAGAGGCACCATTATATTATTTTTAATCTGTTAAGTATATAAAGAAAGAAATTAAATTTTTATTTCACCTTATACATATATAGTTTCTTGCGATTCAGATGGAAAGTTTTTATTTTGCATAAAGATCCGCAGTCTAATCATTAGTATTATATCTCATACACGAAGTTAATTAATTTAGATATTAGAAATAACAGGCTCCTCATAAATACTAATACATTCCATTTTTATAGAAATAACTAATTTCGAAATTAACATACAACTATATTTTCTTTAGGTGTTTATAAATGTTTGCAGTGTCGGTGCATACTGATTTGACCCTTAAAAAGCAATCTGTATGGCTTACGATATGCTGACCTAATTCTTTCGAATTTATGACGAATTGTAAAGTTTACGGGAGTCATAAAGAAAGAATCCTTTCGAAGGATACAGTACGTTTGCGGCAGTCTTTGATAGTAACGATAGTTTTCAGAGTAAAATGAAATAAGAAAAATAAGTAGTTGACATTTAAGACAGTAGAAAGATATTACAAAAATATTGGAAATAGAAAGAAATGGTTATTTCTCTCTATCGCTCTCGCTCTCTCTCGCTCTCTCTCGCTCCCTCTCGCTCCCTCTCTCTCTCTCTCTCTCTCTCTCTCTGTTTGATACAATTCATGAATTGTAAATAATTACAAAAGTATGTACTCAGTACTCGCTTTCTACATTCCTTTAATACATCATCTATTATTACCACGTTTTTATTAGCACGCTTTCTTGTCTGTCAGTGTCTGTCTGTCCGTTCGGTACAAATATTGCAATTGATTTTAAACTAAGTTCCCGATGGGCTAGAGACTTGAAATTTTAAACACGGCTCAGAACAGGATGACAATGCAATATTTAAAAAAGCCTATGCGTTTAGGAGATGTAAACTATTTTAAAAAATTTAACCGTTACACCTCTCCGCGCAACGCTCGGTAGTACCCACTCGGTTCCCACTCTAACTCATCCCCACTCCATTGACCCGCTTCGCACCGAAGGAGCTCAGTGTGCGGTGTTTACAAAGTTACTACTTATTATTATATTGTACTATAATTATGTTTGTTTTTCCCTAGCGAAAGAACGGCGTTTGTTTTCGATAGGACGACGTCGCAATACCGTCTGGAATTTACTAAATCTACATGTCTGTGTTAAAATAAATTTTTTAAAAATACCACGTTTTTAAAACGGACTAAAAAGAACAAAATAATTTAAATAAAAATACATTTTTAAAAACGGACTAAAAAGTATAATATATATATATATATATATATATATATATATATATATATATAATTATTCCTAGCCCCATACAGGTTCCTAACCGCATACAGATTGTGAATTTTTAATTGTAGCTATGAAAATACTTGTAAGATTTAAAACGAAAAAAACGTGGGGCACAAGATAATAGTAAGGAGTGTAGAGAGTAGCTGCCGTTAAGAAAACTCACATAACAGTTCATATCATTTGCAGTGCAATAAAATTGTTAGTGACTGAGGTGAACTATTCATAATTAAGTATCTATTGCATGCGCCCCACGTTTTTCGTTTTAAATCTTACAAGTATTTTCATAGCTATTAAAAATTCACAATCTGCATGCGGTTAGGAACCAGTATGGGGCTAGGAAAAATTATTTTATACTTTTTAGCAGGGACAGAAACGGTTCTGAAAATAACTGTTTCAAACTGTTATATATCGGTTCTGATCGGAACAGTTATGAAGAACCGAAATGATGTTATAACTGGTACGAGAGTATCGGTTCCGGTTACGGTTCTGGAGAACCGATATTATTTCGGTTCTTTAACTGTTCTCTTCCGGTTCTGGATTTCGGTTCTGCCGTTCTGCATTCTATATTGTGTTCGGTCTTATATATTTATTATGTAAGTAGGTATTTTTTGTTATTTCTAACTTACACAATCTTTAAATACATAAATGTTTATAATTTGTTTCTATATTCGTGTTATTTGAATGGTTGTTTCAATAATTTGTTGTTACAATAATTGTTTAAACAAATAAATTTTTATAATTTGTTTCTATATCAAAAAATGAATTTTTATAATTTCTTTAAACAATTATTTAAAAAATGAATTTAATAATTTGTTTAAACAATTATTAAATAAACAAATTATAAACATTTACTTGTGTGAACAGTTATTGTAACAACACAAATTATTGAAATATAATTCAAATAATAAATATAGAAAAAAATAACTACTTACATAATAAATACATAAGACCAAACACACAATACAGAATATAGAATGACAGAACCGATATCCGGAACCGAAATCCAGAACCGAAATACAATAATATCGGTTCTCCTATTCTCGTAACAGTTATAACATCATTTCGGTTCTTCATAACTTTTTCGAGAACCGGAACTGATATCGTAACAGTTT
The DNA here is from genome assembly GCA_028455605.1 of Lasioglossum malachurum. Lineage (NCBI taxonomy): Eukaryota > Metazoa > Arthropoda > Insecta > Hymenoptera > Halictidae > Lasioglossum > Lasioglossum malachurum. The sequence continues at coordinate 13,184,288 of CM052318.1, read as the reverse complement.
TCAGAGAGAGAGAGAAGGAGAGAGGGAGGGGGAGAGAGAGAGAGAGAAATTTATGTTTATTTAAATAATTATTTGTAATAAAATTTCAAAATGTATTGAATTTCTTCTTTGTTTGCACTCACTTCCAAAACGTAATAACTTTTGACTAAATAAACAAATATCACAATTTCTTATTTGTAATTTTACTCTCTGATATGTCACCTTCCAGACGCACTCAAGTAATGCCAGATACGATTAATATTAACAGAGTTATGACATGGTAACTTCATCTATCGGGAGAACACGAAGAAGCTTTTCCCCCAAATTATTGCTTATGCCAAGACGAGTTCAACGGCCTAGTAAACTATGACCTTGACAGTAAGTCTTGAAAGTAAGGCAGGCTTGAGTTGTGGATATTGGTCAAGATATTGATCGCTCGAAAGAAACGTGGGGAACCCTGAATACCGCTCAAAACTCACTTGAAAGTTATTGGTTATACTATTTTTGAACGAAATGACCACAGTTTAAATGTCGACAATTTCTTGAGACTGGGAAATTTATTGTTCAAATACTTCTTCGATGCATTGTATTTATATACATTACGTCTATTACGGTACACTGACATGTGCTACACTTTGTAAGACTCAAGAAATGAGCTACTTCTAGTAACGCGTATCACATGAGCATATGCAACATTGTTATTTGTTTTCGAAATTGTCGATCTTCCATGTCAGTGATCACCTTCGATATTCATACGACCATACTAGAGTAAAGTGCACCATCTCGAAATTGTCTGACGTGATATTTTATTGTCATGGAACACTTCACACGATTGACGATAAATTTCAGTGAGGTTACACTTTTTTACCCACAAAAGACGACACACAGCCTGGATTACCATTTTGGATTCTACTTGTATTCGATACAGAGTCGCCAGATCAGGGGAATTGGCTCGAATTGAGGGGAAAGAGTTATGTACCTTGTCTCTCCTAATAGTCCTAATACCGGATTCAGGACTGAGCACCAGTGTCGCCAGAAAGCGCCGAAACCGGCACCAGGGGGGAATACAAGTAAATACCCCCTCTCTGATGACCAGAGTAGAGTAATATCGTTGACCTAAGGACTGTGCATAACCCCGGGGGGGGGGGGGATTCGAAAGACGGAAGGGGTATCAACTTATCGGCCATCTTGGATGGCAGCACTGTGGTGCGCTCTATAGGCGACTTTAAATACTAGTGTACTGTCTGTAGCACGTGGTCTGTAGAAAACACGCGGAATAACTAAGGATGTCCATTTTTAATCGATTATTTAAAAAATCGATTATTTTTATAAAATAAATCGATTTTTAGAATCGATTCTTCAATATCCGATTTTTAAAATAATCGATTCTAAAATTGTAAAAATAATCGATTTTTACGGCAAATTGAAATTGTATGATTGTACGTGGAGACCGTGGAGTGTTTACTGTAGAGACTGTATAAAGAGATCGAAGACCCAACTATCATCAAAAGTAATTATATAAATGTTCCTAACACGACACTTCAAATGCGCAAATTCCCTAATCGTACTCGGCCGACCCCCCAACCTTCGTTTTTCTATCATTTTTAGACATTCCTAAAAAAAATCGATTATTCAAAACATCGATTATTTTGGAAACGATTTTTTAGTGGATCGATTCTTGCAGCTTCGATTATAACCCCACTTCTCCCGCCAGCGCGGTTATTAAACGATATTAATTATTAAATAATAGTATCTGGTCGGTGGTTAAAGCTAGTACTGATCCATGCCACAGATTTAATAACAGTAAAGTGGGTTCTGTTTCTTGCTAAAGATGATGTAGGTTCTGTTTCATGCTAAAGATGTTGTACAGACGCTGACAGACGCTACACTAGTATTTAAAGTCGTCTATAGAGCGCATCACAGTGCTGCCATCAAAGATGGCCGCAGTCAACCATCCCATCCCGCTCGCAGGACACCCCCTCTCACCCATAAATCTACTTTACACTCAGTTCTTAGGTCCATGAGTAATATGTGATACGTCGCCCACGCGGAAGCACATATTACTCTACTCTGGTCCTCAGAGAGGGGGTACATCATCTCACCGTGATATGGCGACACTGCTGAGCGCTAGTCCCCTACTTACCCCTTCCACTATCCTATTCCAGCAATGCGCACACTCCACCGTCCCTCACTAAGACTGTAGACTGCTCGCGCAGTCGCGCAACTGCTCTGGTCATCAGAGAGGGGGTACACATTTTTGCGTGACTCCCCTCATTTGGTCACACTGGGGTGGAGCCCCTCAAACGTCACTCGCAGGTCCGATGTACGGGGCCTGCGCACTGCTTGCGACAGACAAAGCGCGTCCTTTCTTTATAGTAACGACGGATGCTGGTGAGGGACAGTGGGCGCTACAATGGGGACAGTGTTGCATCAATTGAGACAAAAATGCCCAGGCCAGGCCGGATTATTCACGTAACATTGTGATTCATGCACAACAGAGACGAAACGCGTCACGTGACCGGACCGTGAGGAGGAAGAGTGGGGAATAGTATCGTAGAAGAGGGAGCACGAATTGAGGGGATAAAGTACATCAAAATCATTTTCTAATCCTAGACATTGTAAAATCTTTCATTCTCTATGATTGGTAAATTCAACCAATTCGTTGAAAGCACATAGTCAATAGTGAACCATAGCTTTTTGAATTGACGTATAAAACAAAAATGGAAGAAAATCGCAGAAGAATCTTTTGTACAAGCACTTCTATATAGTATATAATAGATCCATTTTCTCAGAGAAAAGAGAAGGAGAAAAGAAATAATTGAAGTAAATAAGAATACATAGTATTAAAAGTATATATATATTTGCAACTAAATTCTTTCAAAAATCTTTTCACTTCTCAAAACTGTTCAAATCTTATGGCCAATATTTAAGAAGTTTTCGTCTTTTTAAGAGTGTCCGAATATTAGTGGGAGTGACTGCATGTAGGAGGCACGAACACAACTTTAGAACAACAATATTAATAAAATATTACTATTTACCAAGTTTCATGAAGATATCTTTGATACACTTACTTATCGAGTCACCCTCGTAGAAACTTGCAATCCATATATCCCACTAAAAATGCCGTTGCTTAAAAGTACGACTTTAAAGTCTGAATTAGGCTCATTCTGGTCTGTCTATAGTATAATCAAAGTTTATAATATAATTCCAGCAAAAAAAGTTTCATTTTCTGCTTTTTAGTTTACGATATTAGAGACATTTTTTTAACGAGCTTTCCGAATTTTCGTTCCTGATGCAAATTAACACGTTGCACAATTTGGAAACACCGACGAAGTCGCACTCAGGAAGAAGCGTGGAGGATTAAAAACTTTTCTGCTGAGGTCCTGCCTTCAGAAAGTTGCGACGTCATGATTTTCTGTTTGTTAAGCGCATCGAGGACTTTTTCTCCAGTTTCATAAGTAGACAGCGGATCTGTATGCAAAATCAGAATTTTCTATCTGAATTACAAGTTTTAGTGATATAGAAATTTATTTTCGTTTTTTCACATGTTTAATAGGTTCGAAATAACGTGAAAGTGTTTTTTAATTCTTCTAATGTTTCTACTGTATCATACTACACCTACTCCTTTTCGTTATAAATGCATAAAATTCGCTCATAAATTCTATTCATAAGTAAACCAAATCTGATGAGTCTTAATTGCAATTTAATGATTACCTTCGAAGTGAAATACCGTTTAGTGTGTGTTCGTCACTTTACAATTTGCAATTTCCCATTAGTTAACATTAATGAACAGTAATAGAATTGAGCTTTTGGGTAAACGTTACTTTACCGGACTCAAAATTTGTGTCTTTCTCCTATAAATTATGATGTATTTAGTATGTAATCCAGTAGATTTGTACTCAGGGCGGCTGCAGATTGAAGTTTCGATGCTGTAGGATCAACGGTTCAGGAACTATGAATGCTTGAAGTTGAGCAATCTGCAGTGTTTTTTACAGGTAAGGGAGCCGCCATATTGGTTTGTAGTGACGACCGTACCAAGCAGTACAGCCGGTCATTGCCCCCCCCCCGACCTAATCCCAACCAACTCAGTAAGCGGCGCGCAACCGTCACTACAAACCAATATGGCGGCGTCCTTACCTGTCAAAAACACTGCAGATTGCTCAACTTTAAGCAAGCATAGCTCCTGACCCATTGATCCTACAGGATCGAAACTTCGATCTGCAGCCGCCCCGGATACAAATCTACTAGATTACATACCAAATACATCATAATTTATAGGAGAAAGGCACAAATTTTGAGTCCGATAAAGTAAAGAGCAGCCGAGCTTTTTACAATATCAGTAATTTCTACTTCTAGATTTTTCAAAAATACGAATTACGGTAATCGTTGACAAAAGGTCTGCGCGTCCTCCGATTTTGATGAAATTTTAATATGTTATAGATTTCGACACTTTGAACAACGTTTTTCTTTTCCAATAGAGGTGTCGCTTTTAGTTGTCGAGATATTTGCAAAAAACTATCGCTAATACTGGATTGAATTTTTCGTATTCCTGCACGCTGTGCGGCAACGTAAGCCTGTCCCGGCGCGGCGTTTGTTTACATTTTGACGCTGTGGAGATGAGACAGTAAATAGGGTCTCAATCTAGTCATACATATATAGGATAAACTTCCAATTTTAAAAGAATATATAATATATATAATATATATTATAGAGACGGATACGAAAAATGCGTCGTGACTTTCCCGACAACCCAGTATATAATATGGAAGTGAGACCCTATTTTCTCTGTCACGTCCAGAGCGTGTTTACAAGCAAAATATAAACAAACGCCGCGCCGGGACAGCCTTACGTTGCCATGGAGCGTGGAGCAATACGAAAAATTCAATACAGTATTACCGATAGTTTTTTGCAAATATCTCGGAAACTAAAAGCGACCCCCCTATATTGGAAAAGGAAAAAGGTGTTCAAAATGTGTTGCTGCATAACATATTAAAATTTCATAAAAATCGGAGGACGCAGACCTTTTGTCAACAATTACCGAGAATCAACTTAAACGTAACAAGTTGAAATATTATTACTAAATTCTGGCCTCATCGCAATGTTTATCTTTTACTGATAAGATCTAAATAAATTTTTATTAATTTTATAAAACAATGTGGTCCTACATATTAGACAACTTATGTGTATTTAAAAAAGCAAAGAATATCAGATCACACACACATACTTAATATCAAATAAGACAAAGAATTTATAAAGTGAGAATAGGAAAACAGTTTTATTTGCTAAACTATTCAAAATATGCAATTAGTTTTTACTGTGGACAATCACGTATAGTACATTAACAAATGATCACTTGTTTAACTAGAAAATGTAATATTCCATGCTGTTAGCCATTAAATCATTGATTACAACTAAGCTGTAATTTTATGCATTTGTAACAAAATTAAATAGATCAGGTGTATAGAATAAAGACATTTAAAGAATTTATAGACACTGTTGCATTACTTTCAGATCATTAAAATTATTTTATTAATTTTAATAACTACGGTTATTTTTAATAACTTTAATTTTGCATAAAAATCCACAGTCTAGCTATAATAAAGAATGAATGCTTCATATAGTAAAACACAAAAGAGTTATGGGTACAGAACTCACGAAATCTTTATTAACTAGTAAAACTCGATATGCAGGATATTATTCATGGCTCCGTTTTACGTTTATGTATTCATATCAGGATGCACGGAGAGAGAATTCTCTGCTTCATTTTTCCTGAAGTTTGTTCCGTGAATAAATATTTTCATCTCTCGAAACGTATCGATTCGGCGATACAGATTTGCCGCATAAAACGATCAAGCAATTTCCTGCAATGCCACTTGAACGCCGTGTAACATGAACCTGCAATAACAACGCCGTGTTTTTGCAACACAATTTGTAACGTATGAATTGTTTTATGACGTATCATCGCTATCAACTTAGTTCAAACTACGCTGCGTTAAGATTAAACGTTCAATAATTACGTATTTACAAAGAACAAATTATTACACGCAAAAACAAAGCAAATAAATATTTCCTTCCTGCTTACTTCACTTAATACACGTTAAAACTGCGATAAACTTTATTTTTTTGTAATTATTAATCACTAACCTGCGGATTTTATTCATTTACATGTATTTGAATATCTGGAAGACATTTCTAGGTTTTCCAGATGCATGTACTTTTCCATGAAGGGAGAGCTGTTTATTTGGACATGTGAGCCGGACCTCCTACACGAACACAAGGTTCCCACAAGGGAGTAAAAGAATCACGTAGGCACAGTCTCCGTACGTAATATCCCATAAAGAAATAATGACAAATAAAGAAGTTTTGTAATTGGATTTGTAAGTGGTTCATATTGTTATAATCAAGTGAGAGAGAGAGAGAGGAACAATTACAAACTCCAATGTTACTTGCACGTGGCAATATAATACTAATAGTTTATTCGAGCACGGACACGTGTTGTTAGTCAGGCAGATCGCTACACTACGCGATGCTTACCTGACTCGCGTAGCACACATTATAATGTGTTCACAAGTCTAAAGGAGCGCGAAATATTAATTGCTTATTTCAACAGTCCACATCGATATACCCGAACTGACTTGGAACGGTCACCTCCGTCGGTGTTTGCCTTTGCGTGTCTGGACGCAGCGTTTTGTTATCCATACTCCATTCGTCGTAGCTCTTTGCTGTGGTTTTGGACGCACAAGTTTGCGTTCCTATGATGCGATTTGGTATGTCTTTCCTTGCATTTCACTTGCGAAGAAAAGCGAATGAGCATCGCCCAAACTCAAACACGTGCGTCGATCGATTTACGATATGTGTTCGACGCACACGTTTGCGTTTGTATTTTCGCTACGAGACCTCTAAATGTTGCGCCAGAACCAAATGCACACGTTTTTTGACCCACCGCTTCCGAGGCAGTCCAGGCCACGGCAGTGATGCCAGAGTGGACACATTTTTCCGCGCATGCGCGTCCAAACCAGTAACGTATATATGATGAGGCGATTATATAGCAGAGCCCCAAGGCAGCTATATCGGCGGGATGTGCCGGTATAATTGAAGGAACGCACAGTGGTCCAAATGGACGACTTTGGAGTGCAAAAGTCAAAGAACCAAACATAGAGTAGGTTCCATGGAGATCATATCAATTTCTTAAAGTTCTGCGTGGCGCTCAAGGTGCCACATTTCCTCGAGAATCGTACTTTACTGAGGCTGAAATCGTCGCGCATGCGCGAGAAAAGGTGTCCACGCTGGCATCACTGGGCCACGGACCTAAGGACTGTGAATAACCCGTGGGGGGGGAGGTAAGGTGAAAGACGGAAGGGGTATCAACTTGTCGGCCATCTTGGATGGGGCCACACTGTGGTGCGCTCTATAAGTGACTTTAAATACTAGTGTAGCGTCTGTAGCAGGTGGTCTGTAGAATACACACGGTCACGGTACGCCAGAACTATTTTGTGCCCATTTACGTGCGGTAAAATTGGTGAATCGTCGTTAACTGGTAAAAATGCCAGTGTGCATTGTGAAAGGTTCTGTTCCATGCTAAAAATGTAGTACAGACGCAACAGTATTATTTAAAGTCGCCTATAGAGCGCACCACAGTGTGGTCCCATCAAAGATGGCCGCAGTCAACCATCCCTCCCCGCTCACGGCACGCCCCCTCTCATCCATAAATCTACTTTACGCTCAGTTCTTAGGTCCGTGGTCCAGACGCAGAGCCATGCGTTTGTCGGCACACTGCTTCAGAATACTTTTCGCACTACTGTTCCGGATTTTGTTCAAATTTGGGTATGTTGTAATCTGCAAAGATATTATATTCATATAAACGTATTTCAAAGAATTTTTCAAAATCTTAAAAATTATTGGTTTCACAGACTTGTAATAAAATAAAGCGGCAACCTATTTTCCATTAAATTGTAAGACCAGAACTGAAAAGCCAAGAACAGGAGTGGTTAACTCTGTGGTAGGTGGGGCGTTGTAATGCGAAGAGCAGGTCGCGCACCCTCCGTTAGCCGCAGACGATTTTGAGTCGACGGGCTCATGAGGCCTTAGGCGGTGGGGGTTTAGTGAATATAGTCTCTATAGTCCCGTTTCCCCCAAATTCCATCTAGGGTCGAGTCCCACAATACCCCCCCAGACGTCATCTGAGGAGGGGGTATGCGTGACTAGAACTGACAAACCGATAGAAATGAGTTTTTAGGAGCTTATAGTGAAAACATAAGAGTATCCACTCAAAATGTTGTTATTTGAAAAAAATGTTTTTTTCACCATTTATTTTACAATTATTTTAAACAAATGCCGTGTTTTCAGAGCGATTCACCTTTTAAAAATTAAAAAAATGGGGATATACATAGAACCAAGTGTTGGCTTTACGGACCTCTTTTTAAAAAAATGAACGTTTGAAAATTGACGAAATTAAAATTATTTGAAGCGGACGCTGCACTGTGTTACGAGCCAGGGCCGCGAGCAGCTTCGAGTGGTCGGCGATGTATTTATACGCAAGGAATAAAATTTTAATAATTTATTAGTAAGCGCGGACGAACCCAATTGGGGAGCCGCTACGAATTGAAGATTGCGAGGACGAACTTGATACGATTGTCAGGGAGCCTCTAGGAATGCAGGTAAACGCAGACGAACCTGATACGATTGTTAGGGAGCTGCTAGGATGCGAACGAACCTGATTCGTTTATCAGGGAGCCGCGAGGATAGTACAGTTTTCGTGGACGAACCCAATGCGATTGTTGGGGAGCCACTAGGTGAAGGTATAATGAGAGAAGTGCTGGAAGATAATAGTATAACGTGGGCGAACCCAATGCGATTGTTGGGGAGCCACTAGGAGGTTGAATAAAGGCACGGACGAACCTGATGCGATTGTCAGGGAGCCGTTAGGATGCGGACGAACCTGATACGATTGTCAGGGAGCCGCAAGGTTGGGTGATTTGGATGAGAATCGTAACTAGTATAATTTAATTGATACAACCCGAGCGGTAAGGTTGTATTGTGTGGGAACGTTCAACTACTAGATTAGGATATTGGACGATAATAATGGGTTTAACTTTGCTAATTATCAAAGAACACAAATATATTCTAATTATAAATATCTGTGGTACAGTTGTAATTGTCGCGTAAGAAATAAGATTGAAATAGAATTGAATTGTTACCTAACTAAATGCTCAGTTTGACGCACTGGGGTCTCGAATCAATTATAGATAAATGCCTAATAGATTTTATGCCGAACACGCGGAATCTACAGGGTGTCTCAAAATTACCTTAGTTTAATGAAATGGGAGGTCCCCGAATAAATTTCAACCGATATTTTCCTTTACGAAAATAGCATACGCGGCTTCGTTAAGGAGTTATTAACGAAAAACACGGACCAATCAGAGCGCGAGCTAGACGCATACTGCCCGGCGCGCCGGCAGGCGAGCGTGATGTAACGCCGCGATGTCGCAACGAACAAAAGTTTCTCGATGATGTAAATCTTCTCCAATTTCGACAAGCTTTGGATATGTTGTCAATCCGAAGTCATTCCGAACAATATTTCCCTTTACAGTTACTGTCGATCGGCTTTAGTTTACGATATTATAGTAAAAACTTGTAATTGTAGATCGATCGATGTACTATTTCCTATTCGATTTCTATGAGCTTTATTTCAAAGGAAAAAGATATTTAAAACATCGAATTTATAACATATTTCAAGGTCGTCGAAATCAGTGAGGGCCCACATCATCGGCAACTTTACCCGAACGAGAGAAGAAGCAGGAACTAATTGAATAAAAAAATCACTTATTCAGCAGTAAATCCATTTGCTTGTTACAGCAGTGACACAGGAAACTCCACACTTTCACATAATTAGTGAACACTACACGTAGCACACTTTTCGATTTCGTGATTATAGTGAACGATAAGAAATTAGATATTCCGACGCGGAAAGATGGCCATGCTCTTCGCGATTCCGCGAGAAACTGTCCTCTTCCAGCATACGATGTATTCGATGAACGCGTCGTTTGAAAGAAATGAAATCGTTGACATGCAGATATTGATTTTTCGAGAAATTATATGATTTCATATGATTTCCGAAACCATTTACAATTACAAGTTTTTACAATTATCTCGTAAACTAACAAAGACCGACAAAAACTGTAAAGGGAAATGTTGTTCAGAATCATGGTCTTGACAACATATCCTAAACTCGTCGAAATTGGAGAAGATTCACATCATCGCCTGCCGGCGCGCCGGGCAGTACGCGTCTAGCTCGCGCTCTGATTGGTTCGTGTTTTTCGTTAATAACTCCTTAACGAAGCCGCGTACGCTATTTTCGTAAAGGAAAATGTCGCTTGAAATGATCTCGGGAACCTCCGATTTCATTAAACTAAGGTAATTTTGAGACACCCTGTATACGGTTGACGTTGTTTCGCAGGGGAATTTTAGCCCGATCTAACTGGAAATTGACTCAACGAGAATAGAGCACGACGTGACACGATTCGTGACACGATTCGTGACTACGAAGGTACTAGCCCCCGAGCTTAGAAATGCACGGGTTTATATACCCCTAAAATGAGTGCGGTGATCTATTAATTATCTAAAGTCGCGTAGTGCCAGATTCTCGTTTTTTGTCATCTTCCATTAAGTCGAGCCAGAGCTCGGTCTTCGTTAAAAGGGGACTTGAGATATGATTCTGTTATCTAGGGACGCTTCCTGCCAAACACGATCTCGAAGAGATTTTCGTGAGAATGTCAAAAGAGATCGGTTCCGTGACCTTCACAGCCGCGATATACAAGCCTCGGACGGCCGAAGAACACAGTGCGCTGGATCGTGACATTTTACTGTAACTCTTGAATTTCCACTAAAATTCATTAAAACATTATTTTTATGTACTGATAATTATCGTAATAAATATTTATTTATTGTATTCATTTTTTAATTAATTGTTTCAATTCTGTTCTCTTAAAATAAAATTTTACATTGTTCATTTGTTACTTATTTAGTAGTTTCCGGATAATTCAAATCACCGATGTCTTTGGCTATAAATTCCTCTGTATTTCTTGACATTTATTCTTCATATTATGAATATTTCTTGAAATGTATTCTTCTTCGGCCGTCGAAGACTGTATATCGCGGTGCAGTGTTCACTCCAAATAATTTTAATTTTGTCAATTATTTATCAAACGTCCATTTTTTTAAAAGAGCATATCCTCATTTTTTTCAATTTTTAAAAAGTGGCTCGCTATGAAAACACGGAATTTGTTTAAGACAATTACAAAATAAATAACGAACAAAACATTTTTTCAAATAACATTTTGAGTGGATACTCCTATGTTTTCACTATAAGCTTCTAAAAACTCATTTCTATCGGTTTGTCAGTTCTAGAATGGAAAAATGTTGACATGTTCTTTTACACGTCTGTAAAATCAACAATTTTTATGATATCGAAAAATTCTGTAAGATTCGTTCATAGGTCACTAAAGACTACAACATATTTAAATTTGAAAAAAATCCGAAATTTTATTCCAAAGAGTGTCTGTTTTCGCGTGGAATGACCCTATTGTAAGGGATTTGCGTCACCCGGTACACGCTTGCTTGAACGCGGGTACGCATGTGTCGGTAAATTGCAACATTTGAGAGGCCGCGAGTGACAAAACATTATCGTGAAATATTCTAGAATACTCCTCGAAAGGATAATGCGATATTGTTTCTTGGCGTAGACGCACACGTCTAGACGCAGTGGCTCACGCCTAGACGCAAGGCATGTGCGGGCCTCCCGATTGTCGGGCGCCCGAATCGTCGGGTCGGGTCGCAGAAAGTCGGGCGGGCTCGATTTGGGCGCGCGATACTTCATGACACAACGGGCTGCCCGAAATTCTCGGGCAGCCCGAAACTCTCGGGCAGTGGTGCCAGATGGGCACCAAACGGTGTCCAAATTCTCGGAAATACTCTCCTCCTTTTCCCCTTCCACTATCCTATTCCATCACCATCTAACGTCCCCCACTAAGCCCGTCGACATGTTGTGGATGCGCGGTAGGGGCGCAACAATGAGAGAGAGGGTACATCATATCACCGTGATTCCCCTCATCTTGTAGCACTGCTCTCGGGCAGTGTGACCAGATGAGGGGAGTCACGCAAAAATGTGTACCCCCTCTCTGATGACCAGAGCAGTTGCGCGACCAGTCTACGGTCTTAGTGGGGGACGTTGGAGTGTGCGCATTGCTGGAATAGGATAGTGGAAGGTGTAAGCAGGGGACTACCGTGCATCCGTTTGGATGCAATTTGGTCAGTCTGCTCTCGGGTAGCCCGAAAATCTCGACCGCCCGATGTGTCATGAATAGTGGTGTGCAAGAACCCGAAAATGTCGAGACGGGACGAGACGAGAATTTTTTTCGAGAACTCGTCCCGTCTCGTCTCGATGTCTTCTCGACCCCTCTCGACCATCGAGATCTATACATTTTCGGGTTCTCGCACACCGCTAGTGATGAAGTATCGACCCGAGCCCGAGTATCGGGCGGCCCGCACATGCCTACTAGACGCAGTTCTGATAAAATATGACGAATGGAGTATAAAAGGCGCTCAGTTAATAGAACGCTACGTCCAGACGCGCAAAGGAAAATATTCATAATGTTTGTTCCAGTTGTGACCATTGTTACGTCCTAAAGTGGAAGTTTGAAAAATGAATAGTTTAATTTAAAGATTTAGATACAGAATAAAACGCAGTTTTGAACCTACCTGCATTCACCGGCTTCGGTTCGGATAATTGAGGATTTCTTAAAACTAATTGGCCTTGTTTGTGGATTTGGATCGTAGAAATCGAAGTTGGGTAAACTCTTTTAAAAATGATTTGATATGCTGATTTAAATTTAAATAAACAAAATTACACATTCTATGTAAAAAATTTCAGATATATTTGGTTATTAAGTTCTTATTGTAATTGTTAGTGTATTTACAGTAAAGTTGAATCGCTTAAGAGGAGGAACAACCGAACACAATCGATATTCGCTTCGATGTTCGTTTCAATGAAGTTGCAGATGATGATGATGTTGATGATAATTTTTAAATCCAGCGAGTGTACACGCCTTGTAAACTTTAACTTCACTTCCTTTGAACAAACCGACTTTAAACTTTGACAAATATGACTACTGGACTGAATTTTACTGAAACGTATTTTATGAGTTTTGAACATAGACTGAACTCGTCTTCGTGAAGAGCCATCCCTTTTATAGAGTAGTCAATCCATTGTTTCGAACCTAATCTCCATGGGGTGACTGCATCTTCATGCGTTCTCCGAAATGAGTTTTCGTATGAACTAATACTTCTTGACCGGATGAAGAGTCTTTACACATCCTGCCAGGTAATTAGTCACCAGTTTATTATTTATCAATCTTTTGTTCATTTCTTCTTCGAAGTGTCTATCTTAGTCTCCTCTGGACTATCTTCAGATTCTTCAGCGATGAACAGGCCTCAACGGATATTCACTCGCAACTTATATTTCAAATCATCGCTTTTGTTTAATAAAATACTAACCCCTGTGTTCTTAATTTTTTCAATGATGTTCCAAATTCAAGTCGAGTTTAAGTTTAAAATAAATCACATGAGTTAACAATTCCATATAATCAACTGCGAAATATATTTTACAGATTTTCTTTAATTCTATTGGTTCTGCTGCTTGCAATATGATAAAATATACGACAGTTCAATATTAATTACACTATCTAAAACCAAAAATATTTCCAATATACTGTTGGGTGGATCTTACAGAGATTTTCGCGCTGATTCCGAATCTGCCCTTCAATTTTTCTCCTACACGCACAGTTTTTGAGAAACATGACCTTGAAAAAAAACGTATTTTTCAACTCTAAACAAATATTGTGATGTTATTATAAAAGATATTGAATTGTTCTGTGGCGGCTAACTTCCTACACCCGCCACAAGATGGACAGATACTCAAAAACTGTACTATACAGGGTGTCCCAAAATTCCTTCAACAGCCGGAAATGGGAGGTTCCTGAGATCACTTGAAGCAACATTTTCCTGTGCAAAAATGTTATCCGCGGCTTTGTTTAGCAGTAATAACGAAAAACACGGACCAATCAGAGCGCGACCTAGACGCGAGTTAACACAGTCGGCCAATAGACAGTTGGCGCGCCATTCAACATTGTTATTTGTTATCGAAGTTTTTTGTTATCCATGTCAGTGATCACCTCCGATATTCGTACAACCATACTAGAGTAAAGTGCACCATCTCGAAATTGTCTGACGTGATATTTTATTGTCATGGAACACTTCACACGATTGACAATGAACAGTGAGGTTACATATCTTTTCCCATGTTTCCTCGCGAAACTGTCGTTTTGCGATTCGTTGTTGGCGGAAACTGTAAGTTCGCGATTGTTCGAATCGTTGCTCGCCAAATTAATATTGGGCAACTAGTTGAAGATGTTATGTTAATGGATCGAGTGGAGTTAAATTGGATTGGAGGGATCGCGTTTCGTGCTAGACCTTTCGGAGGACTCGTCGGTAAGGCTATTCCAACAGGTCCTACCTTAGACGCGCGCAGATGTATATGTACGATCTGTATTGTAACTTCGACTTGCCGATACTGGTTACAAGGAAGTAAGACGCTCAGTTGAGACCTGGCTAGTGTCACTCGTTCGATGATTTGAAACGATTGTTGAACTCGAATTCCAGACTCAACGCAAGGTCGGTTAGGCTCCTCGTGGATTGAGAGGTTGGCCTTTGGTAAGGAGAGGAAAGCATCGTCTATTGTAATGAGGGAAGAAGATGTCCGGATTGGTGCTGTCGACCTGTTCAAACCTCCTTCCACGGTGATCTAGAGGTTGGTCTAGTCGAAAGGAGGAGTGGGGCGATATCTGGATCGGGAAAGCCAGTTCGGTAATTGAAGTTGCCTGAAGGTTGACTGTCGCACCCTCGACCGTATCGTAAAGAATTGAATGCCTATCCTTGAATCGTGCTTAACGAACGCGAGAGTGTAACCTGGGACTCTCTCCCTCTCCCTCTCCCCCTCTCCCCCTCTCCCTCTCTCTCAGCATTTTATGACCGTGAGGGTTCTTTAGACCAGACCTGGGCGATGATGGGCCTAAAAACACATGGTGCTGCTTTTTCCCTTCGCCGGCTCGGCAAGGCAGTCCCCACCACGTCCACTCCGACTCTCCCTTTAGCACGAGCCCCACGATGCTGCACCAGCAGGTTACTCACAACTACAGTAATCTCGCGAATGCTGTCGAGCAGCCGGGGACTGGAGCGACAGGGTTCGAGTGGTGGTATATTTTTTGACTGCGCTTCTACGTCGATCAAGCCGAGCGAGACTTCAATAGAGAGTCCAACATAGAGAAGGACAGAATGAGATACGGATCGGGTGACCGAAGCGTGTCGCCGTCGCCGGCACAGTTTAAAGGCCCACATTGTTGCTGTTATTCGTTGCCTTCGAAATTTCGATCGTCGATTAAACCACTAAACACAGTTGGAATTATATCGTGTTTGGTGTCATTTTAATCAGAGAAGTGCCAGAAATAAGTTAGTGAAAGTCCCATGAAAAAATAATGAAGATTAAGAAGTTTGAAAATTCGATTCACTCGAGTCAATGTGTGGTGTTCACACCGATATATCCGAGCCGAGATCAATCATCGCCGCCGTGCGTCTCGGCGCGACGTTGGCTGGGAGTGGAGTGGGTAGGTGCTCGACAGCATTCGATCGACAGCATTCGCGAGATTACTGTACTACGTAAACATGTACACGCACATAAGACCCTGCCGGTACACCATCGTGGGGCTCGTACTGAAGGGAGAGTCGGAGTGGACGTGGTGGAGACTGCCTTGCTGAGCAGGCGAAGGGGAAAAGTAGCTCCATATGTTTTTCGGCCCATCGTCGCCCAGGTCTGCTTTAGACCCATACCTTTAATGATCGTAGACATTATTAACCCGGAACGAGGGTACATAGCTCCGAAGTTTACAAGATACCGACAGCAATATTTGGCTACATCTGGAATAGCCTTAGTGTAGTAAGTCACTTAATCCTTAAAACGGTTCTTTAGTCACGGATGTGTCATAAACCAGGTACGAACAGTCGACCCTTCGTGATTCTGTTATTTTCGCGTGGACATACGGTTTATTGCAAACGCTACAATTCTTTGCATTGAACTGTGACATTGTTATATTGTAAAAGGGGAACCCGGTGGCAAACTCTTCGTTTACTAATCTTTCGCGAGGACAAAACCCTTTGTGTAGCACTACGGTCCTTTACGACGGAACAGCCCACAATAGACGACTCACAGCATGGATTTTCAATTTGGACTCTACTTTTATTGGCTACAGACGAACTTGTTCTCAAGTTAATACCAAAAATTAATAACCAGATGTTCAAAACGTTTAGGTACTGTTTCATAGTTCGCTTTTTGATGGAAACACGTTATGTTGTTATGAGTTTCTTTACAACACTGTAAGGACACTGATATTGAAAACGCGCTCTTAAGAAATTCGCCAATAAAGAACAACAATATGTGAAAGGAAAAGGATGCCGTATTATAGATAATGTCTAATAATGAAAACTGCAAAAATATAAAATATGTGAGAACTATGTAATATACAAGGAAATATTGAGTTATTTTTATACTCCATATTGCTTATTATTAGGATCTTTATGCAAAATAAAAATTGTCTGTATTTGTTGCAGGAAACAGAAAACACTAACGAATTCTTTTCTCTCATTAATAACTTTCGTAGTTCGAAAATAATACAAAATGAAACACTAAGGCATTCTTTCCTCGCATTAATAACTTTTGCAATTTGAAAATAATGCATCGAAAACACAAAATTCTTTTAGTGTTTCTACGGTTCCAAATTACAGCTACTCGTTTTTGTTATAAATGCATGAAATCCGTAGTCTATTTATTATACATGTATAATCGACGAAAGTTACAGTGGGTGATCAAATTATTAGAGATGCTGAATAAAAAATATAGATAAACTTGTCCTCCTCTCCGATTTCAATAACCTTGAAATATGTCAAGCTCATCATTCTGAACAACATTTCCCTTGAAAGCTTTTGGCGGTCGGCTTTAGTTTACGTGATAATTGCAACAAACTTTACTTGTAAATGTATGGATTTGGTCTGGATTGGGTTTAGCAACATATTTTAAGGTCATTGAAATCGGAGAGGAGATAGCACATTGTCAAGTTTACGAAAATGTAGTTTTCGTCCATACCGTCTGATGGATAATTTTGTCTACAGTGCTGTTAAATGTAGTTTTGGAATTTGTAAGCATCAATGCTCCATTAAAAATTAAGAATTTGATGCAACTAGATTTGCACTTGTTAAACTTGTTAATTTTTTGATTTTTTAAAATCAATTTAAGTGCACAAAACATTTCTCTTTAGACTTTTTGGAGGTCGGCTTTAGTTTACGTCTTTAGTAATCGTGAAAAACTTAACTTGTAAATTCATATGGGTGTCCTTGATAGCGGGCCCCGCTTCGTGCGGTAAAAACATCGGATGCAGGTTTAAGTTTGGATTAGGTCTGGGGATCAAATCTAACCCAGCATTTACAAGTAAAGCTTTTTTTACCACATACGGTAGAAAGTCAAGTTTTATAACATATTTCAAGGCCGTCGAAATCGGTGAGGACCCACATAATAGATCGAAAAGGAACAGAAATTGATTGAATTAAAAAGTCACTTATCCAGCCGTAAATCTATTTGCTGTTTCAAAATATGAGTCCTAAGGGATGTGCGGTCAAGGCAACGATCCAGACTTTCATTTTCATTTTTACTTTCGAATCGATAAATAAATCGGATGTTTATTTCACACAGATGCCTTGAAATTTTCCCACACTCACGATCACTGTTCACGTTTGTCAACATATAGTTATGCACTAATAACAATTGCCATATCCCTTGTAATGCATCACAAATCACAACAATCAGGTAATGCGATCACTAGACTGCGGATTTCATGCATTTGTAGCAAAAATGAGTAAGTGCATTTTAAGACAGTAGAGAGATTAAAATAATTTGTTTTCAACTTGTTAAAATGATTACAGTAAGAATCAAATATCTGTCTGGCCCCTATCCCTTGTAATGGCAGCATCTAGTGATTAGTTTAAATATTACTATCAAAACACACCTAATAGCAACCGTTAGCTTTGAATCAACAAGTTTTTGGAGATGTTCTCTCTACCGCGGCATGAACGACACTGATTTTACGCAAGATTTTTCTCAAGAATTTAGGAAGGGCATTAGGCGTGCCGAAATTCGAAGTGCACGCTGAAGCACGTTTACGAAAACGACGAGACGGTTAGACTAAAAACAGGATACGAGAAGGACCGCTGTAAAACTATAATTTATGCCAATCGCATGTTTCCTGCAGTTTGGTGCGCAGAATCAATGGGTCACCGTCGATGTTTAGAGAGTAACAGACAGGAAACATGCGATTGGCATAAATTATAGTTTTACAGCGGTCCTTCTCGTATCCTGTTTTTAGTCTAACCGTCTCGTCGTTTTCGTAAACGTGTTTCAGCGTGCACTTACCGAAGCCTGTGAAAACACGAATTGTCACGGATGGACTGGGCCCAGCACGGCCGGACCCAGCCCGGCTGTCTTGTCTGTAAAGCCCGGGCGCGGATTGTTTTTCGCCTCTCAATCTCAGACCCGGAAAATAAACCGCGTGATAAATTGGCGCCCAGACAGCCGAATCAACCGCCGCGTGATAACAGCTATTATATTTTAATCTAGTATATAGTGTAATATAAACAGGCATAGTGAATAGTGTAATATACGCAATAAGCATTTTCGTTTATATTGTGAAAATTATGCCCGAATTTTCTCCAGAGAAACATGCAATTTGGACGTACTCAATAGACTATTATTAACATCCGACCCCCTTTTGAGAGGAATAAGAAAAATATCCAGAAAAAAAAGAAAAGCGTTTTCAAGTGAAGCGATGGATATGTTTTTACTACCACAAAATCGCAGTACGATTCCAGATTCCGAGCAAAAGTTCTGGTTCAAAACAATCTTCAAATGAAAAGTATGATACAACAACTTCTGATTCTACTTTATAAGCTTCAAAAACAGTTGTAAGTACCGTATTATTAATACGGTAATACTTAAACAAATAAAAAATTATGTTATATGTGATTTGAAAACGTTACGGGATCATTAAACATGATAAATAATTTTGGCCAGCTAAATCAATGAAAAAGACTACTGTGCGATGGTGGAGAGGCCACGTGATACATCTGATAACTCAATTCCGAGAACTTCTGCACTCGCTGAATTTAAATGAAAACTAGCTTCTTTCGATTTTGAATAGGGCTTTTGTTCGTGAATAGACTATCTGCCATCTGGGTCACCAATGGAAACGTCTGCATACGTAACGGTTCCTTCGTATAAAAAAAGTAAATTTATCATCCATTCAACAGTGCTCCATGTGAGGATAAGCATTTTTCCCGGTAAATTTGCATTACTTACTTTTACATTACCTTTCTTTGAAAATTAGAGCAAAAAGTTTGGCATTTTAATCATATCTCTTAAGCAACGTCCGCTGAGGTACACATACACATATTTCGTAGGCAATTGAAGCACATAAATAACTCACCGTGTTTCCGTTATTACACTTTTTAAATAACCTCTCGCGCGAATTAAATATTTCATTATGAAAATCATTTCCCCAGTTTAATTCATATTCATTCTTTGTGTGCTGTACTTTCTCTCATTAATTTGTACTTTCTCATTTCGTATTCACACAATTTCACTTTTAAAAACGGTAATACATATGGTGTTCAACCTCCTGGAAAGCCAACGAGAAAATCAAGTGGTATGATATTTGCTTTTTCAAAGTATCCTTATAATGACACACACACGCTTGCTGTACTTGTCTCATAAAGAGAATGAGTCGCATTTCATAAAATGATGATACTGAACTGAATCGGAAAAGTAAACGTGCTTATTTGATCTCTGGTAACATCGACACTCTTTGGAACATTATTACTATTTACAGTAATTAAAAACGATACTTATTGCGTGTTCATAAATTACTGAAATTAACCTGGTGGAAAATAATTGTATGGGCACTGTTAAATGAATGAGAAGAAATTCGGAAACAAATGAATTGTCTAATTTAGTTGACAAATAAATCGCTAAATTGACAAAGAAGTACATTATCTACGAATTTAAATCAAGCCTCGTTGATGATACCAAAAAATGTTTCAAATAAAAGTTGAATGGTTTTCACGTGAATAGGTTTATTTGTTATAAACATATAAATATTAAAAACGTATAAAGATTAATTTTCTTTTTTTAATTATACAGGGTGAACAGCTTTAGCGTTACAGACGAATATCTCCAAAAATATTGATTATACGCAAAAATGTTCCAGATGGAAGTTGTACAGTATCGAGGGGGGGGGGGCATTAAACGGTAGAACTTTTATTTTTACCGGTGGACACTCTAAGGTGAGGTGAAGGTCAACTTTCTTTTTTTAAATAGAATGTCCAATTTTTATACATTAGATCAATAGAGTATCAAATTCTGCGCATAAAAGTGTTAACTTTCATATGTCCTAAACCTAATAATTAACGAGATATTATCCGGAGAAGAAAGAAAATTGTTTCGCTAATATCTCGTTAACTATTAGATTTAGGACATATGAAGGTTAATACATTTTTACTCCGAATTCGATAGTGTATTGATTCATGATACAGAAAGTAGGCCTTCCCAGGTAAAAAAATCAAGGCGACCTTCTCCTCACTTTGGAGTGTCTATCGGGAAAAATAAAAAACCCACCACATGTCCCCCTTGGTACCCAACAACTTTCAACTCAAACATTTTTGCGTATAATCAATATTTTTAGAGATATTCGTCTGCAAAGCTTTATAATGTTCACCCTTATACATGGTGTCTTAATATTCCTTCAACATCCGGAAATGGGAGGTTCCTGAAATCATTTGAAGCAACGTTTTCCTTTGCAAAAACGGCGTCCACGGCTTTGTTAAGGAGTTATTAACGAAAAACGCGGACCAATCAGAGCGCGACCTAGACGCGAGTTGGCATAGTCGGCCCGCCGCGTCAACTGTCAATTTGCGTAAAGAGTGACATTGAAATGGTAAAAATTTTTTTGCGAGTCGCCGAAAATCCTTCTGACAATCATAATTTTAGTTAAAATGGAACCTATTTCCAAAATTTCATCCAATTCTGAGCATGGACGTCTTCGGAAGTTCGGCCAATAATTGTAATAACAGTAACAGTACTGATAATTATAATAATAACAGTAAATAATAAAATTTTTGCTGATTCATCGTATTTAATTTACTTCTCTTCCGTTTTCGTTTTCAGACAACCAATTCTGCGGCTATCTTCATGTTGAGTCTCATAATGCTTTATTAACTTCACTCTTATAATGAATATAGCCACTGGTGTACGATGCGAAGTTACAAACAATAAGAAAAGCAAGTGCGTCTAAAACTTCTGATACGGCCCTTTTTCATATTTTGGGTAAAAATTCTTGCCCCGCAGTGCCATATATGAATAGTTTTAGTAGTAGTATAACTTTATTGGTTCCCCTTAGGGTTACAATCCTTAAACAACTTTTCCTTCTTCCTTTTCACCCCTTCTCGCTGCTTTTAGCCTATAACCTTATTACTGTCTTATAAACTAACTTATAAATCTACACTTTTACTAAATAGAGAGAGGGAGAGTGAAACATTGTTACAAAAGTCGCTATTTACAATAATCCATTCACACTACCGTCCCCCCTTCCCTAACCACGGACTCCCTCTTCCGGTCGCTCATCACCTATCCCAATCTTTTCATTCATACCCTCTCTCCACTCCTCCCCACCTCCCTCGTCTTCTAACACTTCCCACATCCTCACTTGCCATCCTCTTTTTTCATCCACCCTCATGCATACCCTACGGGTGTTACCCGATGTTACCCTACGAAAGTTCGGGTACCCGAGCCTCGGGTGAAGTCGGACAATGATCGGGTCGGGTCGGGTTGGGTCGGGTCGGGTCGGGTCGAGTCGGGTCGGGTCGAGTCGGGTCGCGTTGAGTCGGGGTCCCGAAAGTTAAAGTTGAGGCAAGTCTGCGGTCAAACCAACGTTTAGTAAACGGTGTTTACTACAAATCAGAATATTATTACAACCGATGATTGGACATCTTAACCCTTAGCACTCCAGCCTAGCGATTCATGTAGTATATCAACAACTCCAGCACTATACAGGGAGGTCCGTTTAAGTACGAACACCTAAATATCTCTTCAGGTTATTGTGATGCAAAAAATATTTGTTACGTAATGTGCATGGTGTCAATGCACCAAATATCTGGCACGAATATTTTTTTCCGAGGATCATTTTTTTCGGAGTTGTCAAGGTCATCTATGTTTTTTGGTACATAACTACATTTCTTTTTATTGCATCGTGTAACTGATCAAAAAATACATTCAGATATGTATAATAACATGACCTTGAAATGACCTTGATCCCCGAAAATTAAAGTTTTAACTAGAACTGATGTCTATTGAGATCATAGGCTTTGACCAAGATTCTACATCAAGAGCGTGAATGTAAATAAACATGTTTACTGTCGCAATACTGATGATACCTAACGATTTGAAATTCCGATCAGTTTCAATTTATCTATCGATGTGCTGTTTGAAATGAATTACTCAATGCAAGAGAAAGTTGATATGGTATTCATTTACGGTAAAGCTGATCATTGTTTAAGGCAAGCAGTTAGAACTTATAAAGATAAATTTCCAGACCGTAATTGTCCATCACTTTCTACTTATAAAAATTTGATCAGTCATTTTCGTGAAACTGGTACTGTTGTGAGAAAGCGTGTAAGAACCAAAACTATTACGAACGAAAGAAACAAAATAATTATTGTCGATAAAATTAACGAAACTCCACGTATGAGTTTAAGACAACTCGAGCGTGCAACTGGCATTTCTAAAACAAGCATAATACGGATATTGAAAGAAGAAAATTTCATCCCTATCATCTATCGTTACATCAGGACCTTCACGGAACAGATTTTGTAAATCGTATGAATTTTTCTCGGTGGGGTTTGCAGCAATACGAAAATGACGAATCATTTTTTAAAAGAGTACTATTTACTGATGAAGCGTCTTTCACCAACCATGGACAGCTAAATCTACGAAACATGCATTATTGGTCAACTAACAATCCACACTGGCTAAGATTAGTGGATAAACAAAGACCGTGGACTGTAAATGTCTGGTGTGGCATATTAAATAATCAAATAATTGGTCCTTATTTCATAAACGGTACTTTAAATGGAGCAAAATATGCAACAATCTTGCAAAATGAGCTACAAATGCTTGTTCATGATGTACCACTAGATATCCGTTTAAGAATCTGGTATCAGCATGACGGTTGTCCGGCTCATTCTACACGCCTTGTCAAACAAATTTTGGATTAAAAATTTCCAAATCGATGGATTGGTCGTACCGGGGTTATAGGTGACCACCGCGTTCACCAGACCTCACACCAATGGACTTTTTTTGTGGGGAAAATTGAAACAAACAGTTTATAATGAACGACCAACTACACCAGAGGATATGAAGAACCGAATAGTTAGAGCTTGTGTTGATATTAATGTCGAAACAATTGAAAGATCGTACAGTCGGTCATTGCGCGTTTCAGAAGATGTATCAACGTAGAAGGACGCCATTTTGAACATCTCTGATGATAACTTAAGTGAACATGAGTGTTGTTTTAACATTTAACACATACACACATCTGTTGATCGATATTCTTAGTGTGATAAAAAATATTTTCTTCGCATTCATAGGTTCAGGAGTCGTGGCCGAAGATATTCGACATCAGTTCTAGGTAAAACTTTAATTTCCGAGGATCAAGGTCATTTCAAGGTCATGTTATTATACATATCTGAATGTATTTTTCCATCAGTTACACGATTCAATAAAAAAAAAATGTAGTTATGTACCAAAAAACATCGATGACCTTGACAACTCCGAAAAAAATGACATGCTGCACATTACGTAACAAATATTTTTTGCATCACAATAACCTGAAGAGATATTTAGGTGTTCGTACTTAAACGGACCTCCCTGTATTAGTAAGCAAAACAGTCGTGTCGCTGTAGCAGCGACAGTGGATTAAAAGTTCATATTTCAAATATCGCATTATCGGCGAAAACGTAGTGGAGAGGGTTAATATGCACAGAGTTATTTATCGCTGCTTTAATCACAGACTTGCCCCAACTTTAACTTCAAGTACCCGAATATATCAAACTTTCGGGACCCCGACTCGACCGGACCGGATTAACATTTCGGGTACCCGAACTTTATAAACTTTTGGGATCCCGACCCGAACCCGAACAAATTTCCCGAAATTTCGGGTACTCGCACACCCCTAATACCTCCCATACGTGCTCCCATGTCTCATTCTCCCATCCACGCACTCTGCATTTTCTCGACTCTTCATTCATCCAGTATCTCCCCCCCCCCTCATCTCGTTTCCCAGTCTAAACCTGGCCACCCTCTGCCACCTACTCTCACCACAACCTTTCTTCAGGTATCCCGGCAACCCCTCTCCCTTCACCATCGCATACCATTTATTAGACCTTAATCTTCCTATCTTCTCCCATCTATTTTCTTTTCCCTGCTTACTATTTCTTCGCTCATTGACTCTTTCCTCTCCTCTAGCATTTCATTCATCTCCTCCGCTGCCAAACCCCTCGCCTCAAAAATATCCCATCTCTCCTTCTCCCATCTGTCCCTTATCCCTCCCTTCCTATCCCTTGGCCATACCTCTTCCCAACATAACCACCCTCCCTCTATAAATAATTTTAGTAGTGATCGTAATCTTTCAAAGTGTTCTAAAACTCCCCTAATAAGAGGGTACGTTTTAGTTAAAATAGTAGGGTGCATCTAAACTTCTGATACGCACTGTATTTTCTTTACTTTGTCACAAAAAGGAGACAGCTCCAATAATTAAATTGTACTTATTGGAGCAGTAAAAAAAGGCGTTGTTTTCATATAAGTTATACACAAAAGTTCATTAGCGCGAATACTGGTACATCACTATTTTCCGAATTGGAAGAGCTCATAAAAATTTTGCAATTACATAATGTTTACTGACGAAAGAAATAAAGAAATACCACAGTCCCATCAAGCTTGGTAGAAATATGTAGGCCACTTGTTATCGATCAATTTTCTATAGGCATTCAGTGAAATACGACGACACAACGGTAACCTTATCCGATTATTGCAGTCTCAGGTGCAATATACGAAGGGATCTTCTTCGGAGGCGTACGCAATTTTCTCGAACGGTTGACATGGGTAACGCAACGATCACATCGGCTCGAATGTGTTCGTTCCCCGATAAGCGCGCGTTATTCCCTATCACGCGAAGACATACTCCAACTTCCCCGCTCTTTATTACAAAAATTATTTAAATAAAAATAAATTTTTAAAAAATACCACGTTTTTAAAACGGACTACAAATTATAAAATAATTTTCCCTAGCCCCCCATACAGGTTCCTAACCCCATACAGATCGTAAATTTTTAATAGCTATAAAAATATTTGTAAGATTTAAAACGAAAAACGTGGGGCGCAAGATAATATTGTAGTAAGGAGTGTAAAAAGTAGCTGCCGTTGTGAAAACTCACACAACAGTTCATGTCAGTGCAATAAAATTATTGGTGACTTAGGTGAACTATTCATGCATCAATTATTAATTAAGTCAAGCGCCCCACGTTTTTCGTTTTAAATCTTACAAGTATTTTCATAGCCATTAAAAATTTACAATCTGTATGGGGTTAGGAATCTGTATGGGGCGAGGAAAAATTATTTTATACTTTTCAGTCCGTTTTAAAAACGTGGTATTTTTAAAAAATTTATTTTTATTTAAATAATTATTTTCTGCTTTTTATAGTATTATGTGTGTGAAATTTTTCAATCGATTTTAAACATTTTAATGAGATTATAACAGAGACACGTAGTAAATTTCAGGCGGTATTGCGACCGTGTCCTATCGAAAATAAACGCCGTGGTAAAAAGTCAAAGATAAAGATTGTGAGCAATGGGTGTGATTGGTCACATGACCGATATGTTCAGACGGCACGCCGCGATTGGCGGGAGACGAATAGTCGCTTTGCGAACGCGCCCTTCTACAGTGGTCTAAATCGAGAAATTCAGTGACTTTTTGTTATAACTTTTGAACCATAAGAGATATCAGGATGAAATTTGCACTAAAGTTCATTTAAAAAATAGTCAATTTGAACTAAAGACAAATAAATACTTTTTTCATTTGTTAAACAATAATTTTTAATTAATTTTCATTGATATTATTCACTAAAAAAAAATTGTTTCAATACAATCTTCCAATCCATTTTTTTCTTTGTTACGAGCCAGGGCCGCGAGCAGCACGAGTGGCCGGCGAAGTGTTGTTACTCCAGGAATATGGTATCAATTTGTTAGTTAAAAGTACGCGGACGAACCCAATACGGAATTGGGGAGCCACTAGGATTATAGACAGCGAAGACGAACCTGACGCGAAATCAGGGAGCTATTAGAATAGTTAGTAAGCCTCGTAACTAGTATAATTTAATGATACAATCCGAGCAGTAAGATTGTATCGTGTGGGGACGTTCAATTACTCGATTAGAATATTGGTCAATAATTATGGGTTTAATGAATTTGCGTTAATTATCAAAGAACACAGATATATTCTGATTATAAGATTCTGTGATACAATTGTGTAACTGTCGCGAATGAATTGAATTAGAATAGAAAGAATTGAAAGAAGATGTGTATTACCTAAACTATAGCGGCAATGCGGGGGTCTCGGAGCAACCTTATTACTGCCTAATAGATTTTAGACCGAACTTGCGGAATCTATACGGTTAACTTTTGATTCGAAGGGGAACTTTAGCCCGATCTCACTGGTAGTTGACTTCCGAGATGCAGCACGACGCGACACGATTCGGGATTACGATAGTACTAGCCCACGAGAGTAGAAATGCAAGGGCTTATATACACCTGCAATGACGGGTGGTACTTGTCAGTACCCTTTGGATGAACATTCGTATTTTGTCAACTACCAGTTGGTCGTGCGTATGTTTGGTCCCTAAACTAAACTAAACAGATATGTAGATTTGTCTAGGGTGGCTCTGTTCGTTTACCTAGGACGGTTCCTGCCAAAGATGATATTGAACACCTGTTCGTCATCCGTAACATTTTGCCCGTCAGAGGACGCTGCAGTCGCGCCGGCGCTAGCTTCTCTGACGGGCATCATGCAGCTGAATATTGCAAAACCATTTCTCGGAAACGTAAAAGAACGACATTTGAGGCAAACAGCGTGATAGATTGATCTTTCATCTAGCGGTTTTGACTACTAAAAAACCCCGTCTTTGCATTATCGAGAAATCAGAACGCGAATCCCGGACCCTTGCATCCTCGCGTACGTATACGTGGTCTAGCGGTGTGTGGGTGTACCCTAGCGGTGTGTGAGTGTTCACGCGCGAGCGTCGTCTGCTGGAAAGGACCCCCTTAATATGAGAAAGTTGATTTTTGGCGAAATGTCACTGAATTTCTCGATTTGGACCACTGTGATGGCGCCGCCTCGCCCTCTGACGGGCGTAAGCGATTAACTTCCTTCTTGTACCTTTTACCGTTCACGTGTATATCGCTTACTCTTTATCGATAATAAATATTGTCGCGTATCGTCATAATCATTCGTGTTCCTTCGTTAGTGTCATATCCTGCTAACAGGTTATGGGCTCAGTCTGAAGGAATTAAGAAACGAGTGTCGGAAATACGGTGAAACACGCGAAACGTAGGATCGAACCTAGAGAGGTTAGAATCAATCGTGATTGAGTGCGCGTCGAAATTACACGTGGTCGAAGTTACATCGAAAGCTAGAAAATGAGTGCGCCGAACATCGTCCGTATTGAGACATTGAACAAAGACAATTATGATACGTGGAAAATGCAAATGGAAGCGCTGCTTGTCAAGAACGACGCGTGGGAAACGCGGAATCGGAAAATGCCGTCAGAACATGGACGAACAACGACAAGAAGGCGAAATCGGACATAATTCTAGCAATAAGCCCAGCCGAATTAAAACAAATAAAGGGCTGCGATACGTCCCGCGTGGTGTGGTTAAAGCTAGAAAGCATATATCAGTCGAAAGGCCCAGCTCGGAAGGCCACACTGTTAAAACAATTGACACTGCATCGAATGGACGACAATGGCGACATGCGAGAACACGTTCGAAAGTCTTTCGACACGATAGACAAACTCAGCGAAATGGAAATAGAGAATCCGGATCTACTGGCAATCATGTTGCTGTACAGTCTAGCACCGACTTTCGAGAACTTTCGTTGCGCCATCGAATCGCGCGACGAATTGCCATCGCCGGAAATAATTCGCGTAAAAATTATCGAAGAGAACGAAGTTCGAAAAGACGACACGCGCGCCATGTTGCAGAACGCGATGATCGCGAGTAAGAATCGATATTCGAACAACCGGAAACCGGCAAGTGGCAAGGCTGACGATAAAAGCGAATTTCAATTTCGGTGTCATCGATGCAAGAAGAAGGAACATAAATCCGCGGATTGCAAAATCAAAAAACCAAGCGATTCGCAAACGGCGAACAACGCGGAAAGCGTGGCATTGTGCGCGATGGTAGTGCTTTCTGAAAAAGAAGGCGCGCTGTATACAAAAGGAAGCTCGTTCGCGGCGACGTGGTGTTTGGACAGCGGTGCAACATCGCACATGTGTGGACAGTTACGCGATTTTACCGAGATTACGGACAGAGGTTTTGAGGTTACCTTCACGAAAAACCACTCGGAAGTGATCGACCGAAGAGGTGCGGTGAAGTTGCACGCGAATCGAATCGGTAATCTCTATCACGTGCGTGAACGTGAGCAAGCCGAGTACAGCGCAATCTCCGAACGAGAAGACAACGGAAGGTCATCGAGTTTGCTGGAAACGTGGCATCGTCGCCTGGGCCATCTGAACGTGCAGGATCTGAAGAGGGCCAAACGAGACCAGGCAATACGAGGACTGAGACTCGGTAAGTGCGGGGACAAGCTGGATTACGAGGTATGCATACGAGGAAAAATGACAAGAGCCGCTTTCCCCGCGAAATCGAAAGGCAAGTATGAGCCCTTAGAGATTATTCACTCAGATCTATGCGGTCCAATGCGAGTTGAATCAAACAATCGAGCCAGGTACTATATCACCTTTAGAGATGAGCATTCCAGGTGGTGTGAAGTGCGCTTTCTTAGAAACGAACGCGATGCTCTCGAGGCATTTAACGAATTTAAGGCGTCAGCGGAGAATCAGATGGAAAGAAAAATAAAATTCCTACAATCGGCCAACGGAAGAGAGTACATAAACTCCGAGTTCGATGGCTTCTTGAAGACAAACGGAATTCAACGACGTCTTTCCATCGTATACAACCCCGAACAGAATGGCACTGCCGAGCAAAAAAATCGGACACTTTTCGAGATGGCGCGGTGTCTACTCATTCAATCGGGATTGTCGCCGTCGTTTTGGGCTGTAGCAGTTTCAACTGCAAACTACATTCGGAACAGATGTCCGACCAAGAACTTGGATGGCCGCACACCGCATGAACTGTGGATAGGAACAGCCCCCGACGTAAGTCATTTCCGCGAGTTCGGATCTAATGTGTTTTGCCTCAACAGATTACCTACAAAGGGGAAGCTAGATCACCGTGCCAGGAAGGGAATTCTCCTGGGATACGCATCGAATGCAAAAGGGTACAGAGTGTGGCTCCCTGAAGAAAGGAAGATCGAGATCATGAGGGATGTTAGATTCCTAGAAACTCATAGAGCATCGCCGAAATCAGGATTTGAAGATTTCGTCCCAGAAGAGACCTCTGGCCCGAACGAAGGGCGAGCAGAGGATTTGGACACCGACAACGTGAAGATCTATATCGAATTAGCCCCCCGAGGGGCCGATAGGAATGACGTTCCGGCCGTGTAGTCAGCTCCTGAAGACACTGACAGGAACCGCACGACACCGAGAAGAGGACCTGGAAGACCGACCATTCTGCGGACCGGAAGAATAGGAAGACCTCGGAAACTATTCTAGGTTCGGCGAGAAGAGGCTCAATGCGGGGACGCTGAATGCGCCTCGTTAACAGAGGTGCCGATGAGGGAGGCCATTTCAGGCCCGGATGCTGAAGAGTGGTACCGCGCAATGGCGAACGAAGTCAAATCCATCCTAAAAAATAACAATTGGTAAAACGCCCTGAAGGTCGACAGGTCATCGGATCTCGCATAGTACTCCGAAACAAGTACAATCCTGATGGCACGCTTTACAGAAGAAAGGCACGAATCGTCGCTAGGGGATTCGCCCAGCGCCCAGGTATCCATTTCAATCAGACGTTCGCACCAGTCGCCCGCTTGAGTTCGATTCGCCTGCTGGTCGCGCTGGCTGCGAGCGAGGAGATGGATTTGAGGCAATTCGACATCGAAACGGCCTATTTTAATGGAGTGCTGGAAGAAGAAATCTTCATGGAAGTGCCACATTCGCTGTCCAAAGCGCTCAAGTTAATCAGCGATACAGAAACCAGGGGAAGCGATGCCGAGGTCAAGGCGAGAAACATGCTAAAGGACTTGCAAACCGGGGACAGGGTCTGCAAGCTGAGAAAGTCACTGTATGGCCTTCGCCAGGCCGGAAGAAGCTGGCACAAGAAGCTAGACGACGTGCTGAAGAGGTTTGGAGCAAGGCTTTCTGAGTCAGATCCTTGCATATACCGATTCGAGCAAGGGGGAGACTCGCTGTACATTGCTGTGTACGTAGACGACATTTTAACGTTCTCCCGTAGAACCGACCTTATAACGAAGTTCAAGCATCATATGAGCAGACAATTCGACTTTAAGGATCTTGGAGAACTAAGGTACTGTCTGGGAATAGAAATCCTGCGAGAATTGAACCACATAAGCATGTGTCAGGAAGGCTACGTGCTCGAAGTCCTGGAACGTTTTGGGATGAGTGAATCGAAGCCGGTAAACACACCGTTGGATGTCAACACGAAATTGACAGAACTCGAAGAAGCTCTGAGTGAAGAGGAGAAGGCTATCCCGTATCGCGAGCTGATTGGATCACTAATATACTTGGCCCTGGCAACCAAACCGGACATCGCGCATGCCGTCAGCGTCTTGAGTCAATTCAACGACAAGTATGGACGATCGCATTGGATGGCAGCGAAGCGGGTACTGCGTTACCTGAAAGGAACAAGAAACTTGGGCCTTCATTTCATACCGTTCAAGAAACCACTAACGGGTTATGTGGTCGCAGATTGGGCCGGCTGTACAATTGATCGACGTTCCTACGCGGGACACACTTTTGTTTTAGATGAGGGGGCCGTCTCCTGGGACTCTAAGAGGCCGAATACATGGGATTGGCCGAAGTCGTGAAGCAGGCCATGTATCTCGGATCACTATTGGCCGAGCTCGGTTTCGAGAGACTGGCTATCAGGCTGAATTAGGGTCTTCAACGACAACATGGGTGCTCTGAAACTGACACAAAACCCGACGTTCCACTCCAGGACAAAGCATATAGGCGTCAGGTACCATTTCCTACGAGAGGCACTCAAAAACGGGAAATTGGAGGTCTCGCACGTTCCAACGGAAGACATAGTGGCCGACGTCCTGACAAAGGCGCTGCCCGGTCCAAAGTTTGGGCGGTACATCGGGCTGCTTGGTTTGAGAAACACTTCGTCGCGCTTACGGAGCTTGTCCGCATCTCGAGGGGAAGTGTGAGCAATGGGTGTGATTGGTCACACGACCGATATGTTCGGACGGCGCGCCGCGATTGGCGGGACTCGAATAGTTGCTTTGCAAACGCGCGCTTCTGACGCCGCCTCGCCCTCTGACGGGCGTAAGTGATAAACTTCCTTCTTGTACCTTTTACCGTTCACGTGTACAGTAATCTCGCGAATGCTGTCGAGCAGCCGGGGACTGGAGCGAGAGGGATCGAGTGGTGGTATATTTTTTGACTGCGCTTCTACATCGATCGAGCCGAGCGAGACTTCAATAGAGAGCCCAACATAGAGAAGGACAGAATGAGATACGGATCGGGTGACCGAAGCGTGTCGCCGTCGCCGGCACAGTTTAAAGGCCCACATTGTTGCTGTTATTCGTTGCCTTCGAAACTTCGATCGTCGATTAAACCACTAAACACAGTTGGAATTATATCGTCTTTGGTGTCATTTTAATCAGAGAAATGCCAGAAATGAGTTAGTGAAAGTCCCATGAAAAAATAATGAAGATTAAGAAGTTTGAAAATTCGATTCACTCGAGTCAATGTGTGGTGTTCACACCGATATACACGAGCCGAGATCAATCATCGCCGCCGTGCGTCTCGGCGCGACGTTGGCTGGGAGTGGAGTGGGTAGGTGCTCGACAGCATTCGATCGACAGCATTCGCGAGATTACTGTATATCGCTTACTCTTTATCGTTAACAAATACTGTCGCGTATCGTCATAATCATTCGTGTTCAACAACAAAGCTAACTTCATTCGTTCTGCTAACAAAGGTTCGACGGAGAATCTGGGTGTAACTATTCTTTCGCTTGGTAAACAAACATGATAGTATGAGCTCTTTCGGTGCGTAGCGGGTCAGTGGAGTGGGATGAATCAGAGTGGGAACACGTAGCAGAGTGGGGTGCATCGGTTAAATTTATTAATAATTTATATCTCCTAAACGCGCGCGCGCGAATAGGCTTTTTCAAAAAAATTTTTTAAATATTACATTGTCATCCAGTTCTGAGCTACGTTTAAAATTTCAAGTCTCTAGCTCATCGGGAAGTTAGTTTAAAATCAATTGCAAGATTTGTACCGAACAAACAGACAAACAAGAAAGCGAGCTAATAAAAACGTGGTAAAATAGAAGTGCATCGAACGTGGGCTACTTTTGCTTCATTTGTATCACTTTGTTTTCCACCCCTTAAAATACTCCCAATACTGTGCATGTTATGAGCTCGTAAAAGAAAAAATCATTTCAATCCCGATCTGTGACATCTGACACTTATGGGCTCACTGTGAAATTCATAAAAGAATTTACACATGCAGGGTGTTCACGCTAACACTAGCCAGCATTTTTCTTGCAAAGTACAGGAAAGTCGCGATATTTATCCAACAGCCTGTGTTCTGCACGGTGACATATCGTGTAGGGACAGTATTTTGTAATGACTGCGTCTACCGCGCCGAGAGTACATTCGAAGCCGAACGTAGAAAAGGACATCATGCCGGAAATACGGATCGCGTGGCTGAAGCGTATCGGTGTAAACCACTACTAATCCAATTACAAAACTTCTTTATATTTTATTATGGTTTTATGGGACTTTCACCAACTTATTTCTGGCATTCTTTTGATTAAAATCATACCAAACACGATATAATTTCAACTGTATTTTGTGGCTTAATCGACTATGAAAGTTTCGAACGCAACGAAGAACACCGGATGGGAAATTTTTTCGGACGAAATAGAATGAGTTGTGGTTAGGTCGCGGAGAGAGAGACAGAGAGAGAGAGAGTCTTTGAAAATTGAAATCTCACCTTACATGTGTATATGTATGACCCATGTGAGACCCTGTTTTCTCTCCCATCTCCACAGCGTGTTTACAAAAAAAAGTAAATGGATGCAGCGCCGGAGCGGTCATACGTTGCCACGGCGCACAGTGGTGCGAAATGGCCAAAAAGCTGTCAAAAATCTGTAAAACCAAAACTATCCAACGAATTTGTTTAAAACTTTGTGGATAGGTTGCCACAAGTACAACGCTTAAATGGCTAAAAAAAATTTAGCAAAAAATTATTAAATATTAAGTAATATGGGCTAATTGGATATCTCTGTTTGCGACTCATTTTTTATTAATGGAAGCAAATGTTAAAAGTTTTAAGCAGCTTCGGTCTGGCACTAGGGTTGTCGATTTTCAATATCCGTTTTTTACAAATAATCGATTCTAAAATTGTAAAAATAAACGATTTTTATGGCAAATTGTATGACTGTACGTGGAGACTGTGGAGTGGAAATTGTATAAAGAGATCCAAGTAGCATCAAAAGTAACTATATATATAAATGTTCCCAAAACGCGACAATTCTACTGCGCATAATTGTAACGGAACTCGTTCATTGGATAATTCTCTACTCGTACTCGGCCGACCACGCGACCATTGGCTGACTGTTATGGAACCCAATAGAAATAGGTTATCCAGCAAAAAATTAGCAAATATCATGTTCTTAAATTCATTGCCTTTCGAAGATTGGCTATTATAAAATAATTAAAAAATATAATCACATTTGTCATAATATTCATATTAGAGTGGACCTTATTTGTCGACCACGAAATTTTGGGCACGACGCCCCCTAAAATTGTGCCATTGAGTAATATAATAATTCCTGCAAAAGATGAAGTTGATCGGATAAGGGGAAGACGTGCCGCACTGACGTTCAAGTTGGGAAAAACATGAAATTTTATAGGAATGGGATATTTGTTGTTTTTCGCAACTCAACGTCAAGGCGACACGTCTTCCCCTTATCCGATCAACTTTATCTTTTGCAGGAATTATTTTCTTACCAAATGGCACAATTTTAGGGGGCGTCGTGAAAAAAATCTCGCAAAAAAAATATCACCAGGTGTAGCTAGGTCCACACACACACACACCCTAATGCATTTACAGAATATGTAAAAAGATCATTACTACTATATAGACTGCGGTTCTTTATGCAAAATAAAAATTTTCTACGCGCATTGCAAGAAATAGAAAGTAAGTTAAATGTTACTTGTTCCCGTAATGATCTTAATAGAGGAGAAATTATATATTGCTATCTTCAATTTTTTTTTAAATTTTTCAACTTCTTCGATTTTCATACACTCAATTTTGCTATAAATGCATAAAGATCTCCGCAGTCTAATAATTATTATTACTTTATTTCTTTAATAAAAGAGTCTAACAAAATTTTGATCTTCGTTTTCTTATCGTTTTTAGACATTCCTAAAAAAAATCGATTATTCAAAACATCGGTTATTTTGGAAACGACTTTTTAGTGGATCGATTCTTGAAGCTTCGATTATAATCGATTCAGAAAAATCGATCTTTTTGAAAATAATCGGCATCCCTATCTGGCACTAATCGTTTTGACAAGGTATAATATTGAACTAACTTTGTTTAAAAAATCTCGGGAAACTTTGAACAACCTTGGCCACAATTTAAGTTTAAATATCAACTTTTAGAATTTCCAAGAATGAATCGCGCGGAAATTACGATTATTTGGGGTTTAATGTGAAAATTTTTAAGGAATATTTTTAAATAATAAAGAAAAATGTAAAATGTATATGATTTATTAATCCTTTCTTTGTATAAGAAATTTTAATAACAATTTTTTATATTACATAAATTATTTTTGTAGAGGTCACTCTATATGGTCAGGAAAAGGTATTGAATTTTTGTGACAGTAATCGCAAATTGAACGAAAACTTTGTTTATTTAACAAAAAATTGTAGTAACAATTTTAAAAAATTATCCTTTTAATTATGAATTTCACAATTTTCTTTATTATTTAAGATATGCCCCTTAAAAATTTCACCTAGAACATGAATTTTTACCCCCTGAAACTGATACATTCAAGAATCCAATGTACGATAAAACAGTAACGAAGTTAGTTAGTTTCATCTTTACGGATTTTTTGCCACCTTTTGGCAAATACAGAGATGTGACGAACGAAAACTTTGTTTATTTAGCATAAAAAAATTAACTTTTTTTATTTAAACAATTTATTAAAAATAATTAATTTAAACAATTCACTCTAACTAACTGTACTAACTAATATATCCTTCAAAATTTTTACCCTGAACCCCAAATAATCGTAATTTTCGCGCGATTCATTCTCGGAAATTCTGAAAGTTGATATTTAAACTTAAATTGCGGTCAAGGTTGTCCAAAGTTGCCCGAGATATTTTACAAAAAGTTACTTCAATATAACACCTTACCAATACAAGTAATGCCATACCAAAGCTCCTTAACACTTTTAAGATTTGCTTCCATAAATAAACAATGAGCGTAACGCAAAGAGGTTTTCGATAAATCTATAATTGTTAATGTTAAACAACCTTATTGAAAAATTATTTGTGCCAGTTAATAGTTTAAAGCATGCGTAATAACACCTATAAATTGCAGAGCTGTAAGTATTCAATTCTAGACGCAATAATTAAATAACTATGGCGCCGAAACCTGGTGAATTCTCAAGAGAGAAAAATAGGTTACATGCCACGCCTATATTCCCGTAAAAAATTTTTTTTAAAAATCGGACTTTGGCACATTATACATTCACTATTTGGTAATACAAAAATAATATTTTTTTTTTAAATCGAAAATTTATAAAATCGATTTTTGCGTGCAAGAATACGGAAAATTTAAAGCAGTATTAGCAACAGTTTTTTGCGAATATCTTGAAAACTAAAAGCGACCCCCCTCCCCTATATGCGAAAGGAAAATAGGAGTAAAAAGGAGAGGAGTACCTTTTTTTTAACTAATTACCAAAATAACTGCAATATTTTGAAAACTTCTTTTGTTTATAACTTTTTAGTAAACAACGAGCGCCGGCTAAAACTTCTTGAGGGTTACTCAGAATGTTGTCCTCCGCAACATATATAACTTTACTAAAACTTAACAAATTTTCTACCGAAATTCAGTCATGAAATTTACAATGTCTGTCATTTTGTTAATTTTCACAAAAATTGATATGTGTAGGATCGTCAATGCCTAGAGAATATATCACAGTTTATGACATTTTTGGGATTGTTGATATAATTAATTTGATTTGTAGGAATCCTGTACACCAGGTGGCCGTCTGAAAGAAAAGATATTCCGAGCAATGACGACGAAAGGCATAAGAACAAATTATTTTTTAAATATTGCAAGCATTTTTTTATTGTTCATAATGTAGTAAACTGAAATACAAAATCTTATATTAATCGGACATTCATTTTTTCTGTACTGTTGTTCAAAAATCCTATATTTTCCGCAATTTGTTATTGTGTCCTAACCCCTTAAAGATTCGCCAGCTATTTTGTTCCATATGTCTATAGAACAGCGGTTTCCAACCTTTATGCTACAACGCCTCCCTAAAAATATTTATTTACCAGCAATTCAATTACCAAACATTTCAATTATTTGACCTAAAAAATGTGATTAAAAATGTGGTAAAACCAACAAGTGAACTTTCCTCCTCACAGCAAAAACGTCGAAAAAATTCGGTTTTTATTGTTTTTGAAAAAAATTGAGGACACTGCCTGTTATAGTACTTTATCAGGGAACCAAATAGTAGAATAGCATGTTTTCATATTTTTGAGAAAAAATCTTGTTCCGATTTTTTTGAGGTTTTTCATTTTTTACGACCACAGGTTGCAACCAAGACATCTGAAAAAATTCTCAAAAGTGCGCCTTAGGATCCG
This sequence comes from Lasioglossum malachurum, assembly GCA_028455605.1. Lineage (NCBI taxonomy): Eukaryota > Metazoa > Arthropoda > Insecta > Hymenoptera > Halictidae > Lasioglossum > Lasioglossum malachurum. The sequence continues at coordinate 13,146,793 of CM052318.1, read as the reverse complement.
AAATATGTCACATTTTTTTCAGAATTTTAGAACGCATTTGAGACCGGAAAATGCGCCGGAAAGCGCAAAATCTGTTTTACCCTGTAACTACCCTCACGGGCAAGCTAGAGGGCTGAAATTTTAGTCAGAGGGGTTTTTCTAGGTCAGCTTTCGAATGGTTCAATATCCATTCAAAAAGCTCTAAGGGCAGTTTTTACTATCTTAATCGGCTAGGCCGTTTCTCGGAAAGAAGGAGGCAAATGAAAAAAGATTGAATCATCTCCTTCACGTTCATACCATCTTGGGTTAATCTGTAGACGTAGACATATGAAATAAAATAGTTCACGAAATTTTGAAGTAGTTTTCTAACAGAACGGTTTTGCATGAGACTCATGGTTCCTTTGAGACTTTTGTTCGTTGCGATCAGTACTAAACGATGAAATAAAAAACAATTTTGACCTTGGGATTCAATGATAAGGTCAATTTTGCGGTTCATTTTTGTAACAGATCTCCACCGATCCAGAGGTGCAGAGTCACGCTACAGTGGTCACGACATATAATTTTGATACACCCTGTACGAAATATCGTAATATACGATACCATATTTCAATGTAGAAAAATTAATGAAAAATACGTTGTCTTGCTTCATATAAATATGTATAGGTACAGCCACACAAAAAGGTCTGCGTACACATTCTAAAACAAAAACTATTTTTTAAATTGTTATTACAGACTCGAATGAAACATCTGCAAAATCCATATTTCAATTTTCCTCGGAATATTTTTACACATCAGTAAACTTCCATGTTCTTGAAAACATTAAAATGACTCAGTCTATTTTTAAAAAAGTTACTCTATTTTTTAGTGCGGATGGAGACTTCTTTGACTGACTATAAATGTTTCCCGAGGATAAAGAAATAAATTAAGGATTCATCCTTCTTTAGTATGTTTTAATTAATTTCTTAACACCTCCCCCAGCCCTTTCCCAGCGGAATTTTACCGGAATGTCCGCAAAGTTTCAACTTGAGTTTGATTGGAAACTTCTCAGTATAAATTGGCGGAAGAAGCGTAGCGAAATTCGATTGCCATCCGTGGATTGGTTTAATTAATTTTAAATTCACTTGAATGCACATCATTATTGCGGGAAACAACATCTTCCGCACAATAGAATGCCGATTATGTACCGTATTCGTTCATAAACATACGATCAGTCGACTCATTGTGCAATTATTGCAGGAAATAGCTCGTCGTACTAAATAAACAAACAATTTCGTACTGTTTTTGACAAAAAAAACGGTAAATACATATTACGTTTGGGGGAGGCATCTCGGATGACCTTGACCTTGACTTTGACATATGTTGACAAGGTCACCTTTCTGAGTAACCCCCATCAGATTTTAAGAAGTTGTAAACAAAAGAAGTTTTCAAAATATTGCAGTTATTTTGATAATTATTTAAAAAGAGGTATTCCTCTCCAATTTTTATGAAATTTAAATATGTTACAGATTTCGACATTTTGAACATCTTTTTTCTTTTCACATATGATTATGGGGTTACCCTTGGTTTGTCGACAACCAATTTCACCGACACTGTTTTCATCGACACGATTTGACCGATAGTAATTTTCGTCGACACTATGTCTTCATCGACACGGTCAAATCGTAGTCATATGTTTTCATCGACACACAGTGTGTCGTCCAATGGAAAAAAGTCCGAAAATCAAAGTGTAAGATCGGCAAATTTATGTTTCCTCAAATGTTCGTAACAAAACGTAGTTTCTGAAACTGCATTAAATTTTAACTGAATAAATCAATTTGTTATTAAAATTGAGGCTGAAACTTTACCGTCAAATTCCGTGCATTATTTTAAACATGCGTCCCTCGCAAGCTATTTGGTTTTTTAATTTGATTTTTACAGGTGTGTTTAGCATTATAAGATCTTCAATCTCCCAAAACTTTTTTTTAAATAACCGCACACAATTTGTCCTAATTTTTTATGTTTAACATTTATCAACTTTGATTAGAGTTTTAAAAAAAGTACATCCGTAAATTTTTTTACAGTAATTGGTGGCATATTAAACTTTAATTTCACGTTGGTTTAAATCTGCTCACATTTGCTCAAGGGGAGAAAATAATAAAAAACCATATAAAGATTCTCGCGCTCGGCGGCTTTCTGCGTAGTCTTTCGAAGAAATTTGTTGCAATTATTTTTAAACGCATGCCATTTGATAAGTACTTACATATGTGTTCAATTTTATTCTTATAAATTATATATTTAGTTTTAAAATTGTTTAAATATTTACAATCTTCCAATTCAGTATTAAAGAAAGTACCAAAGGGTTCCTTTGAGATTTTGTATTATATTAATTTAAAGCACATTATAGACTTGATATGACGGTCAACCTTAGGTGCATAACAAATGTTAAAAATAGTAGAAATTTATGTTGACGTTGAGACGCGTGCGTTCGCCGTCCACGCGCAGTCTATCGAGTTCCCACTTGAGTCCGCGCGAAACGATAAGACACTATGTTTACTCATTATGTTATTCTAAATATACAGTCCCTTATTTTCAATTGTTTATACGATATCTGTCGTGGTCAAAAGTATCAGACGTGAAACTGATGCCGAACATAGTCAATCGCAAACGCGTCCAAGTTATTAATAATCTGGACATTCATTTCCTACAGTATTTATGTTTATTCTACAAATTATACTTATAATATTCCGTAATAGTATTTTTGTTATTGTTTGCTGTATTATATGTATGTATATCATTTAGTTTATGCGTATTATTTATATACAACAATATGTTCCGTCGCGGAACAATGACGACTTCAACAAGTCCATCGAAAATAACTCAATAAAAAAGAAACATAAAAAACAAAGTCATCGCAATTGAAAAAAAAAAGAATTTTTTTCTAAATAATTAGAAAAAATTTTTTTTTATGTACTAATCGATTCGTCTTTTTAATTTATGTTTTTTAATTATGTTCTCGACGCATTTAGTTGCTTGTATAATAAATAATAAAGAGAATTACAAAGCATTGTTATTTATATCAAAGTTTTTATTGGTGCTTTATTAATCAGAATTTCTTAAAATAACCAAACTTTATTAATAATATTAACTTATTTTTAACTAAGTTAATAACATAATTGTGTAAATATATATAAAAAATGTGAATAAACAGAACGAATGTACATATATGTGTAGACTACAATACATAACAAAATTGTACAATAATTATACAAATATCAAGTAATGAAATTAAAGCGATGTGACTAATGAACTCAAACCTGTCGTTAAACATGGACTGTCGATGAAAACTTATGACTATTATTTGACCGTGTCGATGAAAACAGTGTCGGTGAAATGGGTTGTCGTTGTCGACGAACCAAGGATAGGTAACCCATGATCATGGGGGTCTCTTTTAGTTCTCGAGATATTTGCAAAAAACTGTCGTGGTACTGAATTGAATTTTCCGCATTCGTGCACGCGCAGCGTCTGTTTACTGTTTTTGTAAACACGTTGTGGACTTGAAAAAAAAAACAGGGTCTGACTCTGGTTTCTATAAGATGAGCCTGACGGCCGGCCTTCTCCGCCCCCTCACACGACCTAACCACAAATCACTCTATTCGCACAATCTTTCCATTGTAGATGTCATCCAGAATATGCAGATTGTTCGATCGCGAATTTCAAGCGTGAACACAACGATCCGATCCCTCGAGCAGCCTTCGGGTGCAAGGAGAGAATCAGAAGGAGAGAAGTACGATACAACTCTAGCGGACGGTCCCTTGCGACCTAACACAGATTGTTGACTTTCCTTTTCTTCTTTTTTCGTGTGAAAATGCGTTACCCCTGGGAGGAAGCCGGGGTTATGTGGGGCTCCCTCAGAGCCCCTCATAAGAGGGCCCCTCAGACTCCCTCTAACAGAGCTTGCCGATCCCCTCCCCCGGAGTACCCACTAAAAACACACGCCCGCCTAAGCTAATAAGGAGACGTCCGGATCTCGCGAGAACTCAACAGGTCACCTCCTAGCTGTACATGCATCCCGGGGGAGGGTTTAGCTCCCCCCTATCTACTCTGACTTGACCTCGGGCAGCTTCCTCCATTCCTGGAGCCTTCGAGTTGGGCTTCCCGAGCCCCAGCTCGGTCAACCCACAGCTCCCGGAGCCCTCGTGCCCCGCTCGGAGTAGGGGACCCGTGGGTCCCCCGCCACGGCCAGAGTAAGAAGGCACCGACACCGGCAAGGAAGGGTCGTCGAAGGCGTCTCTGTACGCCCCAACCCTCTCCACCCCACCCCAAGAACTCGCCTCGGGGGGTGGCCGACCCCCCGCCACAAAAACAGAAGTCTCGGGGTGTCGAGCCACCCTGGGAGGAGTTTGACTCTCCCCGGAGGCCGGGTTAGCTCACTCCCCCGAACCCGCATCCTCCGCCCCCATCAATGGGTGCACACGACGCAGAGTGCTCCTGGAGCCCGCCTTTTGTGGTCAAAATTCAATTTTTCGACTTTCGCATTTCAACAAAATTTTTTTTTTCTCAAGCAAGAACACTTTGAAACCTCGAAAATCAAAATATTAGGTCTTCCGGATAGCTTTCCGAACAGATATAGCGTTTGAAGTTCAAATTATGAAATTGGAGGAACAACTAAATAGTTTAATTATTCCTTACACAATGCTGAAATGAAAATTTGTACCATATTTTCGTATGTGTGAGCAGGTATATTTCAGTTATTTAATGGCAATATAAGCATGTTTCAATCAATATACGAAGGATTTTAGCTGCCGGTTCCTGCCGTGAATAATTCTACGTCTATTTTAACAAGCAGACGTTCGAAGTAAGTACGCGCTGTAATGCTACTGTTCTGAACGCGTCACGCATTTTAAACTTACACACCTATGGTTAACAGTTTATATTATAGTTTATAGAATTATACAGGGTGGTCCACCTAAGTCAGGCCACCTAAATATCTCCTCTAATTGTGGGGGTACAACAAATATTTTGTATGATATTTGAATGGTTTGAAAAAACCATTCTATTGCAAAAAATGTTTTTTTTCTAGGGTGATTTTTTTGGAGTTGTCAAGGTCATCGATGTTTTTTGATACATAACTACATTTTTTTTTATTGCATCGTGTAAGTGATCAAAAAATACATTCAGATATGTATATAATAATATTAATTAATATTAATAATATAAAATATATTTTATCTCCTATATTATATATTTACTACTATATTATATATATTTTATCTTTTATTATATTTATTATACAATATTTATGTAAAATAATTTCAAACTTGATATCAAACATGTAAATATATGTATAAAATAAGTTTGTTGAAAAGAAATATTTATATGATTTTGCTTATATACAAACCTTTTTTTCTTGTGTAAATTAATCACATTCGAAAATAAATACCTTTGTATCTCATGTACTGTCGTACTAAGACGTTAGCGTTTACTTACTTGTCTAACGTCTTAGTACGACCGCAATGGTATTTTAGAGTTATTTAAATTGAAATATCTCCTGAACTACTTACTTTTCGACATACATAGGTTAGTACTTTTTTATAACGAATGTCCAGCTGCATCGATTGATGTATTAAAAAATACCTCATTCCATTTAAAAAAATGATGGTGACCTTCATATCTCTAAAAAATATTACATAAGAACAAAAATTTTTTTGGTATCGTATTATCCCCATTTTACCATTCAACTTTGTCCTTCAGACATTTGACGTATCTTTAAAAACAACAAAGATATTCAAGGTGGTCAAGTTAGCTGGGACACCCTGTATACAAGTTTTATATATTATTTTAATTTATATTAAGTGTTTTTTAGAATAATTTTGTATATCGTGTATAAGATAAGTTTTACAATATATATATATATATATATATATATATATATAACACCCTAACTGCTTGTATACAGGGTGAATTCGATAAAGCAGGACACCTAAATATCTCCGTTACTTTTCGTTGTACAAAAAAACTTCGTAGGACAAAGTTACACTGTTTGAAGGGCCACATATAACGGTGTAAGGGAAAAAATTTTCAAGGTCATTTTTATGAGATTTCAAGGTTATCGATGTTTTTTAAATGGAATGATATATTTTCGTTAACTTAATGTTGTAGCTGACAAAATAACGAATTCATGCATGTAACACAATATGACCTTCAAATGACCTTCAACCCAGAAAAATGGTATAAATAAAATTCAACGTATAAGATTCATTTGATGTATTTCTGTTACGCCAAACGTTTTTTATTTTCGACACTACCAGTTTCACGGAATTTATATATCAAATTGGAGTAAACGGAAACTGACGGACAATTACGATTAGGAAATCGGTCCTTGTACAACTGCACGGCTTCTCTTAAACACTGTCCACTTTCTCCATAAATGAAAATCATATCAATCTTATCTTCCTTCGAGTAACGCATTGTGAAACGTTCATCGATAAACTGATCGAGAAATCTTAGAAACTGTGGAAATCTGATAGTAAGAAGGTCTTCTGAGTAATTAGTAGTGGATAAACGCGATTCTGTACGAACGTATAGGCGAAGGTATATCATAATTGTCCTCCTGTCAACACCGAATCTGTTATTATGTTGTGTGTTGCGATACATTTGAATGTATAGCAGCTCAAGGGAATATTTTTGAACATTTGGCGTAACAGAAATACATCAAAGGAATCTTACACGTTGAATTTTATTTATACCATTTTTCTGGGTTGAAGGTCATTTAAAGGTCATATTGTGTTACATGCATGAATTCGCTATTTTATCAGCTACAACATTACGTTCACGAAAATATATCCTTCCATTTAAAAAACATCGATAACCTTGAAATTTCATAAAAATGACCTTGAAAATTTTTTTCCCTTACACCGTTATATGTGGCCCTTCAAACAGTGTAACTTTGTCCTACGAAGTTTTTTTGTACAACGAAAAGTAGCGGTGATATTTAGGTGTCCTGCTTTATCGAATTCACCCTGTATGTATAGTGACTACGTTATTTAAACATCTTTGTTATTAATAAGTATATGAAAAGATGTGTCGAACAAAAGATGTATTGTTAGACGAAATAAATATATTGCTGAAAAAAATGTTTTTTTAAAATCCAATTTTCGAAATTTCAAATGACCTTTTACTTTATTTGCACATAGTTATAGAACATGGGAAGACAAATCCAACGATATATAGGAATGTATATTTACGATGTACCATAATGGAAAAAACCAAGTTTAAAAAATAAACAATTTTCAAGCGCGCTGTGGCATGAGTTCCCATTGTCCGATCGAGCTGAAATTTTGCACATATCATTTTCTTACCAAGTGCCATATTTTAGGGAAGTACTTACTCTACTGACGGCCACGGTCTCGGCTCGGGTATATCGATATGAACCACTACTAATTCAATTACAAAACTTCTTTAGTTTCCATTATTTTTTATGGGACTTTCACCAACCAATTTCTAGCATTTTTTTTATTAAAATAACACGAAACACGATATAATTTCAACTGTATTTAATGGTTTAATCGACGATGAAATTTTCGGGTGCAAGGAAGGACAGCATATAGGAAAGGAAGAGACGCGGACAGTCGCCGTCGTCGGCACAGTTCAAAGAATTTACCATACGCTGTTCCTCGTTGCGTTCCAAATAATGAAAAATGAAGAAGTTTTTTAATTCGATTAGTAGTAATTCACGCTATCCTATTATTATTGTGACGTTGCAATTTTGCGACGTCCCTTCTTCGACGTATCCGTGAGACATTTCGAGAGCAGTAATGGACCGGACCGCCCTCTAACGGGACACGATACAGTAAATACAGGATCTATTAATGACATCTGTCGCGCGTGCCGAGAACGGCAAGTTTTAGGGCCGTATATGGGACGCGCGGAAGGAACCACCGACCTTCCGAATTTTCACGGGAACAGAATAGCGTCCCGCAGCTCAGGAAGCGCCCGAAAGAAAGCAATTGGCCAACGTTTCGAGAATACAGGCTTGGTACGAGCACACCCGGCTAACCAACCGGAGGCGTCGCAGGGACACAAGCTCCGCCAACACCAGGTTCAATGCGACCCATTCGATTCCTGACGCCGTCTCGCCCCGTTAAAAGAGAGCTACGTGGAGTCGGTGCTCTCGTAATCAAGGGAGGAAGCGCCTCCGCAGACCGAGAGAGCGTTAGGCTCCTCGTAGATTACGCGACAGTCCGGGGTCCTAGGACGCTACAGGGAACGCTCCTGATGCCGAGAGTTCGCGCGGTGGAAATGCGCCACTGGAAATTCGGAGGAATGGTCGAGTGGGGGGAACCGAGTTCGATCCGCTAGGCGGCCGAAAATCGATAGATCACTGTCGCGATGGCTCCCGTGAATTCCGCACGTGCCACCATTTAGATCGCGTTGCGAATTAATAGAGTAATCTCGTCGAGAATTCGGAAAGTGTTTCTTGGAGTTCCGACTTCCACACGAGTTCCGGCTAGGCCGCACGCTCTATCGGGAGCAATAACCGAAAGACGAAACAACCACGGGAAACGGTAAGTCGCACTTGTGATCTATTCGGTGTTTCGTAGTACGACGGCTCGACCTTGGTCGCACGAGGACGAACGCTTCCCGTTCCGTCCTCGATAATTCGCTCGTACTCGTGTCGGGAGTACTTTGAGTTTTCCGTTGCGAATTGCGTGCGTAGGAGTGTCCTCGAAGGAGCCGCGTTTCGTGAGAGCAATCTCTGCAGTAGTTTCGTGCAATCTCGAATCCTGTGTTTCTCGCCGAACTTCGTAATCGTTCTCGTCGACGTTCGAACGCGTAACCGTCAGCGTACGCGCCGGTTAACTAATTTCGTGCGGGAGACTTCGCGGCAGTCTCGCAGCCCGCCGATCATCTGCGTCTCGCGTTTCCAGAATCGCGTTGCAAGGGGAACGACGATAAATCCCAGCGATATCGTCGCGAGAGGAAACCGTTTGACAACCGCGCTGCGATCGACCATCTATTCGCTTGCTTGTATGAAGAGCGCGGGCTCTCGGGTCGCGGCCACGTGGCCCCGGTGATTTGTAAACTCCTGACTGCTGCAATAAACGGCTCGAGACAATATCGCGTTCGATCATTCAATTGCCTGTGAGATCCGTCCTGCCGAGAGGGCTGTCCTTGTTCCCCGTGTCCGAACTAACTGGCTCATTCGCGTCACCGTTTCGACCCGCGTATCTCGAAGATTCGTTTCGAACGTTTGGTTTCGTGACACAATCGTCGAATCCTCGAGTTTCGTTCTGTCCCGGGCGGACCGCGTGCACTCGGCCTGCAGGCGGACTGGTCTCAGCGCCTGCAAGGCCCGGGGTTGACCGGTTTCCGCGAGTCATACCGCTCGCAAGAAAAAGGTCGACGTGACATTATATTATATTAACTAGCTGCTCATGGCGTGCCTGAGGCCTGCCCTCGCAACCAGGCCCTCCGGGCGTGCTACGCACTGTGGGCAATTTCGATAAAATCTTGCTTATACACGCAATTCTCTTCCATTTCTCTCTCCCTCTCTTTCTCCCTCTCTCTCTCCCACTTTTTCCGGCTCTCTCCCCCTCCCAAAGAGTATCTCAAATTGAATATAGGTGATAACAATCAAATAGAGATATTATATATAATATCATTTCAATGATATGTGAACACCTAACAATTATATAAATATTATGATTAAACAAATTACACTATATTTTGGCGTTCATTAAGGTGTAAACAGGTGCCAACATTTATTGAACACTTAAGTGAATGCAATTAAACTCCGTCATTGAGGAAACAACTATGTATGGACTGTTGAGTGCTGACACTGCTGACAAGAAGCTCCCCGGGGGATACAGAGGCAAGAGGTGTCTCCAGCTAGCTCCGCCTATTCCCACCTCTTCTGACGCTCCCGTAGTCGCCGCGTGATCACACCGTTTCGGCTGCTTACGTCACACGACGCATAGTAGTAGGATTTCTGTATTTACGAGGGGGCTACGGTGTTTCACGAATTACAGCCTTTCAATGCCGTGGATACAAGGATCCTATTGTAGTCATAAAAAGTGACTATGCTCAGCTCTATTCTATAAACGTATACTTACAGCTTTCTAACTGCAAACGTGATTCATTTATATTCAATAAATCGCAATTTTTCATAGCCTTTTACACACACACACACACACAGGGGGGAGAGAGGGTGAGAGAGGGGGAGAGAGCGGTGAGAGGGGGAGAGAGGAGGAGAGAGGCGCTGCTGGGGTTGGTGAGCCGAGCCCCCTAGTAGGAAAATAAGAAAGTTTTACGTCATGACAATATCAGCAGTATTCGTCCAATCGCTCGATTCGCAATATCTCGCTCGCACTGAGTACGTCTGATTCCCTTTCTCCGTCACGCGACTAGAGTAGTGTGTGTGACTGCTTCGGCCAATAGAACGCTCTAGTTGAAATTGCGTGTGAGCCTAGGCGCGCCCCTTCCAAGCCAACCAATCAGGCGCGCATTCTTGCCTACGTCACCGCATTCTTGCCTACGTCACCGCATTCTTGCCTACGTCACCGCATTCCTGCCAGGGAGCTTCTTGTCAGCACTCAACGGTACTTGCAATACTGTGCAAGTATAATTTCCCACGATATTATATTGTCATTCATATTTCTTTTTATTATTGCAAATATGTATCTTACGTTAAAGTTGATACAATTCATTCTTCGTTCTCCTCAGTATGAATTATGAAGTAGTCTTGTTACGAGCCGAGGGCTGGCGGATAGACGTGGCCGAGGTTTGTTCGTGTGAACGAGATTGTCGTGAACTAGCCGGTGCCTGTTTCATCACCGGGTGTCGCAGGATAAGTTTTCGTGGACTAGCCGGTGCCTGTTTCATCACCGGGTCTCCGCTAGATTAGGAGAAACGGGTACTCGTTGACTAGCCGATGTCTATTTCACCACCGGGTCGTCACTAGATTAGGAAAGGGTTGTCGTGGACTAGCCGATGTCTGTTTCACCACCGGGTCGCCACTAGATGGTAGGTTGTGAACTAGCCGGTGCCTGTTTCATCACCGGGTGTCACGGGATAGGTATTTTTGTACAAATACTCGTGGTTGTTTCCTCGATGGCTGACGCGATACTGACCTCGTACCTTGTACCATAGATCGGCCTGACCATTTTCCTAGGATTCTTAATAATAGAAATCCCTCTCTCTCCATTATCTTTTTTTTTTTAATTAGAAAATCTCAGAAGAGATTTATTACAACATTAGGTGAATACATAAATAAATGGAGTATAAAGAACAAAAGTTTTTAACAAAACTAAACATGACGGAGTATGACCATTAATTCTCCTTAAACACACAAGTTACAACTTTTTAGGGACGAATGAATATAAAGGCAGACTTTAATATTGGGTCCAGCCAGAAATATGGAAACGTCCAGAGGTAATTGAAATTTTAACTTAAAAAGGTTTTTCAACGGTAGTAATCTTTGCGAATCATATAAATTACACTGCCAAAGGACGTGATTAAGAGTTTCCCACTCGGAGTTACATTTGCACATAGGACTGTCAATAATGCAAATCCGTGCAAGAGAGCCAGCTAGATGATAATGATCGGCTCTGCTTCTGTTTACTGTGACAATGAAATGACGGGATAAATTTAGACCATTAAACCAAGGAAGACGATTATCCCTGTAATAGTGAAGAAAGTAAAATCTGCCTTTATATAACCCTTGATTTTTAATTATCAAGGACGTGCTAAGAAATGCTTTTTTCATGAATAGTTCGTACAGATCAGTATAGGGAATTTTTGAGATACTTAAGGAGCAGAAAGTGGTAGCACTTTTAGCTAAGTCGTCAGCAGCTTCATTGCCCCAAATCCCATAATGAGACGGGACTCAAGAAAATTTTATGAAATATTTATTACAATTGTTTCTAATAAATTGATTGTATTTGTTTTTGATGTCCAAAATATAAGAGTTAATTTTGGCGTTAACCCTAACTGATTCAAGACTTTGGAGAGCACTAAGAGAATCAGAAAAAATAAAGAAATTGTGCAGATCATTTTCAAGCACAATGTCAAGAGCACTGCTTAAGGAAGCACATTCAGCCGTGAAAACTGACGCATTTTTCTCAATGCTCATTTTTGTGTGAAAATCGAGTTCCGGACAAAAGCAAGCACATCCCACAAAATCACCGTTCGAAGTCTCACTACCATCCGTGTATATAGAAAAGGCAGAAGAATCCCTAAGGAGTTTATCAATTTCCAGAGAGGGATCAGCAGTGCCCCTAAGTTCCAGACCAAACTTACGGTTAAAAGGAATAGAGGTGAATACGGTTATAAAGTCATGGCAGAAAATATTAAAGTGAACATTAGAATCTATCATGTTGAATGAGTCTGCAAAGGACAAAGCACTTGCTAATAGTATGCAGTTGGGACTGACATTTTTATTTTTATTTTTGATTATATCACAGTAATTTTGAATAGCTTGAAGTCAAAAAGACCTTTTATTAGATGAGATTTTTGCCAGAAAACTGAGACATAGATATTTAGCTCGTTCCTTCAGAAAAATAAGCTTACATTCAGCCATTAAGATGTTAGTGGGAGTACTTCTTCGATATCCTAAAGCCAATCTTATTGCAGAAAATTGAAGTTTTTCAAGTTTATCGTACAAGCTCAATCTCTTTGGAAAGTAAATAAAAATACCGTAATTAAGAATAGAACGAATATAACTTTTATATAAAATGATAATAGTAGAAGGATCAGAGCCCCACCATGTACCACGAAGAAATTTAATCAGATTAAGTGCAACCAAGCATCTCTTGATTACCTATTGTACGTGGGAAGTGAAAGACATGTTGTAGTCAAAAATAATACCCAGAAAGCGCGCAGACGCACTAGATTTAATAATGACCTCGTCAATCATAATTTTAACAGAGCCAGGAGGAATTTTGTTATTGTTAAAATGTAAAAGAACAGTCTTACTAGGAGACAAGTCTAACCCTAGGTCAAAGAGATGTAGTTTTATTGTTTTAATAGTATTCTCAATTATATTTATACCACTACTTGAAGACACAAATTCATGAAAAACAGCAATATCATCTGCGAATTGAGAAACAGCAACGGAGCACGCCACATTGTCAAGGATATTAGCAACGTAGATAATATACAACAGAGGACTGAGAACGCCACCCTGGGAGACACCCCTGTGAACAACTCTACACATATCTTCAGAAAGAGTAGAGAACACAAATCTTTCGTGAGTTAAGAATTTGACAAATTTTACGATACCAAGAGAGCAACCAATATTCGCAAGCTTGGAGAGAAGAATGTCAACGCCGCCAAGACCTCCTTTCCTTCAGCAAAGGCCTTACCGATCCCAAACGTCAAGTTAACCAGTTTATCTAGACAGGACTTGCCACTTCTGAACCCGTGTTGGCTACGAGGAAGCATATTGTTGCTTTCAACCCACCATTGAATTCTGTTTTTTATCAATGTCCCAAAAAGTTTACACAAACAAGAGGTGAGAGCGATAGGACGAAGGCTCACGCCATCCGTTTTGCCAATAAAGTGAACGAAAGACCACTTCCAATTAACAGGATAATCATTAGACGAAAACATTTCATTATAAATATCTAACAATAGTATTTTATATTTTTCCGGAAATTTTTTTAACATCTCAAAATCAATGCCGTCCATCCTCGGCGCAGAAGATATTCTTTTTTGGGCCAAAGCAGTATTAAACTCAGCCAAGCTGAATTGAGAATCAAAAAACAAATTAGTCTGACACGAAGGAAACCAATGAGGGTCTGTTTGAGCCCAAGCGGGACTTATTTTATCGAGAGCAGCTTCGATTTTTCTAACACTCTCAGGACTGTCCAACGAAAGATGAGGTGTTATCTTAACCCATTTATTTTGAAGTATTCTGCACTTGTTCCAGACATATGAAGGGTCTGTATGCAAATTAATACTTTCGGCAAATCGTCTAAAGCAATTCTTCTTTTTTGTTTTGAAGGTTTTAATGGCGAGAGCACACATTCTCTTATGTTCTATCAAATCAACCAGATTGAGCGTATGCTCCCACCTTTTGTAAGATGCTCTTCTTAGTCTCCTAATTCTGTCACATTCAGCATCCCACCAAGGCACAGGATTACCCCTCCTATGACAGGAACCACGCACCCTGGTAGGAGTACTGCTCGCAAGTGCATCAGTTAATGTATTAACAAAAAGATCATATTTTGAACAAGCTGACATCCGAACAAAGTCTAAAGAATCAAAGCGAGAAAAATAATTTTCAAGGGACTCATTAAATTCACCCCAATCTGTACGAACCGATTTAATTTTAAATGAGCGCTTTTTGTACTGAAATTTCTGACCTACATTAACACAAATATAAATGGGAAAATGGTTAGAGCTCTAGGTCTCATCACAAACCCTGACATCAATCTTGTCAGAGAGATTAACAGAAGAATAAACTAAATCAAGATTAGATTTAAGAGACCTATAGAAATTAATATGAGTACTAGTATTGTCATTATGTAATATCAGATTATAGAATTCAGCTGCGTTTTCAAGCCTTACCCCGTTGCTATCAGATAACGAGCAATTCCAATTTGTATTATGTGAATTGAAGTCACCAACTAAAATACAATTACTTCGATTGGACACATTACTGACAATAGAATTCCATTGTATCTGTGACAAGGTACTACCCCAGGTACCTGGGGTTCTGTAACAAACAAATAAATCAAACGGAATCCCAAAATTAGAAAATTGAATCCCACAAATTTCAACGGATCGATTAGGAGTTTTTACATTATAAATTTCTGAAAAAACTATACTCTTACGAATCGCAATTAGGATACCACCTCCTCTGGAGTAAGTTCTGTCCTTTCTAATTATTGAAAATCCAGGAAGGTAAACACTGTCTAAAGGAGATAACCACGACTCTACACAGATAAATATATCAATGTCGTTGAGCAGACTTCGTATTTCGTAGTCTCTTCTCCGAATACTCCTTGCGTTTCAGAACAAGATGTTGAGCAATCTGTTGTCCATTCAGGAAAGCGGAGGCGTTATATTTCTTGAGATTCGTTAGGGTATGAATCCGTACTAGAACCCTCGCCAGGATCCAAGTCAGAGTTATAATTATTAACAACCAGCTTCTTCATAATTCTGGAAATGCGATTTTTCAAACAACGCTCCGAAAGTGAGTCCTTTATGTTCAGCCGCGAACGTAAACTTCGTCACGGCGATGTGGGTTTTTCCTGTTTTTTATTCTCAAGTCAAGGGTACGAAGTGGGGACCGAGAACGGTCTACGTCTCGTGACATAGATCAGACAGGATGTTCTTTGTACGGTTCTAGTACGGGTCAGTCCTAATACAAACACGTGCGCGCCATAACGTAAATCGTCGATCGACTGCGCGGCGCCGGAATTTTCCCAGGGCCTTCGAGAAAGGGTCGGTTGGACCCAGATGTTAGTAATCGGAAAAGAGAGAACGAGAGCGGTCATAGAATGTCGTCCGTAGAGTGGCCAGTGCGAGCGATACTGCGCGATACTTATTGCACATCATATTTAACCGATTATAACGAACATACATACATACACAAGGGATCCTTCGGAGTCGTACTCCACCAGGTCGTGTCTAGCACACACTACATATATATTTGAGGGATCCCGCGGAATCACGATTTCCGCCAGATCGTGCTTAGCACACACCCACACACACTCGACAGATCCCATGGAGCCAGTCTCTACCAGGTCGTGCATAGCACACATTTATACATATACATATGGGATCCAGCAGAACTCTACCCGCCGAGTCGTGTATACAACATTCTCAATATATGATAATCCATGATTATCACTATTTTAACGTTCACACTTCATCGTCTTTTTTTGTAATCGATGTTCAAATTATTATTTCTGGGGTTTTTATGCCGAGAGGCTTTTCCCCAATGAGCCAATAAATTATCCAAGATATTTCGGCTCAATTCTGTTTTGTTTATTTAAAAGTTATTGCTTCACTACCTTTACATCCTAATATTCTTTTCGAAACACGGGATTTCTCCATGTTGGAGAGATTTCGACGATACATTTATATCAGATAACATGGAGACTAAAGCAGTAATATCCTTGGTGTATTTTAAGGCAATGTCTATAACCTTGGGATTATCATATGAAGAGTGAAGGAAATCAGTAATATTTTCAAAACTGAGCGGATATTTAGCCTTCTTAACTTTGGCTGCGGTTTCCCTAACTTTCAAGCCATATGAAGCCAAATTATCATTTTGACTAGCAGAAGAAGTGCCCGATAGCGGTCTCTTAGCGGAAGGCGGAGGCATGAGGAGCTTTGTAAACACTTGAGGAGGGGGATCTGTGTCCTCAGATGAGGAATGATGCACTTTCAATATCTTGGTGCTTCCGTTTGGTGGATTTGAAGTAGTATTATCTTCCTTATTTGCACTAAATAATTCAGAAGACAGTCCTGTGTGATAGCGAGTGCCCCTGTAATCAGAGACACAAGCAGAAGACCCAGAATTGAAAGTATCAAACGATACTTCCAATCACTCACGACACTCGCGAATACGAAACACTCGTATACTGTCGTATACCTGAGGATCGCATAAAGGCTTGGTACAACTCATTAGCCTTTTGTTCCTTGCTTTCTTTCCTTGAAACAACACAACGTTGGTTACATTTTTAATACGCATATAAACTCTATCTAATTCGCAGGTAACTATATTTAGTACGCCAACTTCTTATCTATTCAATACATTCAATACGCGTCTCTCACTCCTCACACCTGTTCCAGAGGTAGAAGACTTGCCTTAAGAACCGCGTTTCGAAACTTCTTTCAAGATAATTCGATCAGAAGGGAATAAGACCCTATCTCACAAGACGCGTACAGGTTCGTGTTCAGTCTTTACCTAAGGCCGTGATGGCCATGCTCGAGCCCTTTATTTTACCATGTTTTTATTAGCTCGCTTTCTTGTCTGTCTGCCTGCCTGTTCGGTACAAATTTTGCAATTGATTTTAAACTAACTTCCAGATAAGCTGGAGACTACAAATTTTAAACATAGCTCAGAACTCGATGACAATGCAATATTCAAAAAAAACATTTTTAACACTGTGTGTTTACGAGATAGTAATTAGGAAATCGTAGTCACTGGATCGGGATTCGAACCCGAGCCTCAGTAAATATGCTCGGTAAAGGTAGTACGTCATCGATTCAGCGATAGCCAATCCACGCGACAGAGCGTTTCCCATTCCACTACGCGTTCCCACTCCGACTCATCCCCACTCCACGGACTCACTTCGCACCGTTGGAGCTCAGTGTGCGTTCAGGCTCTGTGCGGTGTATACATAATTACTACGTATTATTATACTATAATAATGTTTGTTTACCATGCGAAAAAACAGATACACCGAGATTCTCCGTCGAACCATTATCTTTGACATTTTACCACGGCGCGGCGTTTCGATATGACGCGGTCACAATTCCACCAGAAATTTACTACATGTCTCTGTTATAATCTCTTCAAAATGTTTAAAATCGACTGAAATATGCGTGCAAGAAAAAGGAGAGGAAGCCTTTTGATGGTGGGACGCATATGTGATAAAGGTAATAAAATATCGAGTACGAGATTGGAATTTGAACAGTCTGTGATTGAAAGTGTCAGAAATAATGTCTACAAAAAAGGAGCAGTTCGTTAATGATGATTTTCACAGGGAAGTAGCCAAATCACCAGGTATGCCATTGAATATTTTTACTACGTTTTTATTAGCTTGCTTTCTTGTCCGTCGGTCTGTCTGCCTGCCTGTTCGGTACAAATTTTGCAATTGATTTTAAACTAACTTCTCGATGAGCTAGAGACTTGAAATTTTAAACACAGCTCGGAAGTGGATCACAATGCAATATTAAAAATTTAATATATTTTTTATTTTAAAAAAGCCTATGCGTTTATGAGAAGTAAACTATCAAAAAAAGGTTTAACCGTTACACCTCCCTGCGCGATGCTCGGTAGTACCCACTCGGTTCCCACTCTGACTCATCCCCACTCCACTGACCCGGTTCGCACCGCGAACGAGCTCAGTGTGCGTTCGAGCTCCGTGCGTTGTTTACAAAGTTACTACGTATCATTATACTAGAATTTTTGTTTACCAAGCGAAAGAACAGTTACACCGAGATTCTCCATCGAACCTTTATCTTTGACATTTTACCACGGCGGTTGTTTTCGATAGACCGCGGTCGCAATACCGCTTGAAATTTACTGCATGTCTCTGTTGTAATCTCATCACGATGTTTAAAATCGACTGAAAAGTTTCACACACACAAGGCTCTAAAAAGCAGAAAATAATTATTTAAATAAAAATAAATTTTTTAAAAATACCACGTTTTTAAAACGGACTAAAAAGTATAAAATAATTTAAATAAGAATTTATATTTTCCTAGCCCCATACAGGTTCCTAACTCTATACAGATTGTGAATTTTTAATAGCTATGAAAATACTTGTAAGATTTAAAACGAAAAACGTGGGGCGCATGCAATAGATAATTATGAATAGTTCACCTAAGTCACTAACAATTTTATTCGACTGCAAATGATATGAACTGTTGTGTGAGTTTTTTCAACGGCAGCTACTCTCTACACTCCTTACTATGTATTATCTTGCGCCCCACGTTTTTCGTTTTAAATCTTACAAGTATTTTCATAGCTATTAAAAATTCACAATCTGTATAGAGTTAGGAACCTGTATGGGGCTATAGGAAAAATTATTTTATACTTTTTAGTCCGTTTTTAAAAATTTATTCTTATTTAAATTATTTTATACTTTTTAGTCCGTTTTAAAAAAGTGGTATTTTTTAAAATTTATTTTTATTTAAATAATTATATATTAGTAAACACACTTGCTCAGTTTTGTGACTTGTGGGGGTAAATGGAAATCTGGAAGATATGTATATGTTTCCCAGATGTATGCACTTTTCCATAAGGGGAAAGCTGTTTATTTGGTCATGCGAGCAGGATCTCCTGCATGAACACGTGGCTTCAAGAAGTTAGTAAAAGTCACGTAGGCAAAGCCTCCGTACGTACCAGTCTAACAAGAAGGTGTTAAATCATTTTGTTGGTTTAACGTTTATAATAAAGTGCCGACGTAATAAATTCATTATGGACTACGAAATTATTACTCTAGCTAATTCAATTTCAAAGTGATGTTTGAAGCATTAATATGTATGAACAATGGTTTGGTGTAATCCCCTTACTTGAACGTGAATTCTAATTACTTGAATGAAAGATCAAGGGGACATGGGAAGTTAGGTGGTCTCCTATTACATGAACGACCGACCATATGCATTGTCTGTACCCCGAAGGATTTATCTCAATGAAATTCTACTTTATACTAGAAAATTTCATATTATCAGCTCATCTTGAGCTTGACATGTGGAATGACCTTACACTGGGTTGTAAACTTATTCTCTTAAACTTAAAATATTCTAATTCAATATACATTTTTGTTTCTACGTTCGTAAAATGTAAAATCCTTAATTATTAAACTACGAATTTGATGCATTTACTTGTGTCAACTTTGTCACGTCGGTTATTTTTCCACGGACGGAAAAGTGATCGACAACGGGAAATTGTGGCTTGGAGACCGGCCCATGCTCGGTCGTGCGACACGTGGTCCTCCCGAGACAATCGCGTGGTGCCACGCGAAAATTATCGACAAGCCGCCAAAACCATAAAATGATCCCGAGTCCGCGAGTCCGACTGCGCGATAACCTGGAATAGCCACGATCAGGCTCAGGGTTCCATGTGAGGAAAAAGACAGGGCATTCCCCGCGACAGGAACGTTCCTCACGGGTAGAATTAATCACGCGAGATTTTGGCAAACAATAGTCGTTTATTCAACAAACGGGTGATCGGCGCGGCGGCAGTCGAAAATGTTGCCGGCGCGAAAGCAATAATACGCGGCAGATGTTCGGCCGATCGTGCGTAACCTATTCTATCGCGTCGAGCTCACAATCAGACCTAGACCTTTGATAGGAGATTAATAGCTATGAAAATACTTGTAAGATCTAAAACGAAAAACGTGGGGAGCAAGAATTATCTACTATTAAGTAAGGAGTGTAGAGAGTAGTTGCCGTTGAGAAAACTCACACAACAGTTCATATCATTTGCAGTGCAATAAAATTATTAGTGACTGTTTGCGCGCAGAATTTGTAAGACTCGCGGCGCACAATGTGTCTAAACGGCGAAATCGTGGTCAAAACCTCATAACTCACTTCAATCTGCACAAATTTGGACAAAAATTGGTATATGGGGGTTTTTGGGGTCGCTAATTACGAATCTGGTCTTAAATGTTTAAAACACAAAATGGCGAATCCAATATGGCGGACATGTACAGCAAAAAATTGCTTTTTCCTCTAAAAAATTTTTACAGTAATGCTCTTATGTCGCTAATTATGAGTTGAAATCTATTTTTTAATATAGAATTTTAAAAAATTTCACATTTAAAAATTTGAATGTACAACTTGCAAATCGTGAGTTTATTTATTTACGGATGAAAACCTATAATACATAATTAGATGTAATATTACACTACAAAAAAACTATAGAAGGTTGCGTAAACTTTTGCTACAACCTCCAATCAAAGCAGAAGAATATCGTTTATAAGAGACCTTATGTTTAAATCAAGTACGCTAAAAAGAAATAAATATAAGAAAATAAAAAATAACAAACTATGTTGAATTAGATGAATGAATTATTATCATCTTCAATATCTTCGGTTTCTTGAGTGTCTCTCACTAGAAAGACAAGTTGTCTTACAAGCAATGGTCTTACAAAAAAAGCCAACTTTCGGGCAGCCTATTTTTGCAAATACTGAAAGTCGACAGTGTTAACTACAAGTTCCAATAAAAATTTTAGCCCAATATTGTATAATGCACAACTTTTACTCTACATGTTCAAAATTTGTCCTTAAAACTTTTCTGTTTTTTTTTTAAATTTTTATTAAGCTATAAAACTCCAAATAGGATTATTAGCAACATGCACATCATTGTGCATGCTCACATTACAAAGCAACTTATAAACTAAGATTTGAACAATATAATGACCATTTTTCGAATACAATATTAACACTAAAGATATAAACCGTGAGACTTAAGAAATGTAATAATAATAATAATATTTTATTCCCATTGCATTCTATTTACATATATATATATATTTACTTCAAACGAGAGAGAGAGAGAGCACACCATTCACTCAATCCTCACACATTCACTCGCTCACTCACTCACTCATTGGACCCCCGGTTCCGCTGCACATCCTTTCTCTCATCTCTTCCACTCTCTTCATCCATACCTCTCCTTCTCCTTCCTCTCCTAATACTTCTGCTACCACTTCCTGCCATCCTCTATCGCTCCCCCACTCCGTACATTCTTCCCATATATGTTCCCACTCTTTCTTCCTCCTCCCAATACCTTCCCCCTCTCATTTTACTCCCTAATCTATATCCCGCTACCAATTGCCACCTCTTTTCTTCCCAATTCTTCTTCAAGTACCCTGGTACGCCTTCTCCTTTCACCATCTTATACCACCTATTGTACCTCGACTCCCTTATCTTTCCCCTCCTTCCATCTTATCCTTCTCCATTCTAATTTCTTCCCTTACTCCTATTATTATCCCTCCCATCGCTCTCCCTTTCTTCCCTCTCCTCATCGCATATTGCACTTCCCAAACATACCCTTTCGTCGCCCTTCGTCTAACAACCTCCCATTCCTTTTTTCCTGCCCACGTCTCACTCATAACCACTACATCCCATTCCTTGATTCCCTCCCAGAACTCTCTATCTTTATTCTTCACACCCGCTACGTTCCAAAACGCCACCTTGTACAACTTCCTATCCTCTCCTATCTTTCCTTCTACTTTTCTTTCTACATACTCCTTCGCTTTTCCTCCCTGTTTTGCACCCCTCTTTATTCATTTCCCTGTTCCTCAATCCATTTCTCTCCTATTTCATCCCATCTTCTCATTCCATTGTTTACCCACATCCTCATGTATTCTATTTGAACACTCTTTCCCTCCCTTCTCTCCCTTTCAGCTTCTCTCTCTATCTTCCATCTTGCCCTTCTCTCCTCCGTAGTTAAATCATCTTCTATTCTTTCATGTCTCCCTTTTAATCCCCTCTTCGCCATCATTACTTTCCTGTTTCCCTCTATTTCCTCCATCCTCACTTGTATCATACTTCTCCCCTCTCTATCTTCCCTTCCCACCCTTCTTATTTCTTCTACTTTTTCCTGACTTAAGAAATGTATGTGTGCATAATAGAGGACAAAAAGGAATCTATTGTATAGGGTGGAAAGTAACCCTTGCTACAAAGTTTGCAAATCAGAGCATCTCTACTATTATCATAGATCGGACATTGCCATAGCACATGATTAGGATCCTGTACCAGACAACCATATGGACAGCTTGTGTCAGCAGCAAGTTTAATTTTAAAAGTTGATAATGTTGATAATGTCCAAATCGAAGTCTATTAACCCAGCAGATGAATTCCCCAGGGAGCCTGAGGTGAGCAAACCGAGGTCTTGGCCCAGAGTGAAAAAAGATCTGAAAAATTTTATGCCTTTGAACCTTGCTTCTTCAAGAATATAAGTTTTTGTTAAATTCCTAGCTTGTATCTTAAAAATATGGGAAAAATCAGAGTAGGGGACTAGGATGTTAGGAGAAATAGCCAATAAAGATGCTTCTTTAGCTAGTACCTCAACCTTTTCATTATGTGTGATTCCGATATGCGAAGGGATCCAAATAAGAAATAGTTTCTGGGATTCCGTGAAGTAGGAGTTTATCAAATTTTGGATATTAAGTAGAAAAGGGTTGGATTTGATATTGCCCGAGTAGTTACTTAGTGCCATTAAAGCACTCAGACAGTCAGAATAGATGTATACGTATTGATGAGAACAATTAGAAGCAAGCTCAATGGCAGTTTTGATTGCAATACATTCAGCAGAAAAGATAGTCATATCCTTGTATAGACTCCGTAAGCGAGATTCGTTTAGCTCAGGTGAAAAACATGCAGCACCAACAACTCCTAGCTTTTCATTTCTACTTCCATCAGTAAAGATGGAAACAGAATTGGAAGGTCTATTAACACAGTGGTCGAGAAAAATGTAGTTTGGATCCGTTGCTTTCTTCAGAAGGGGTCCAAGCTCAGTATTTATCTCAACCGCTGGGTGGAGAAAAATGTATTTACGGATGTATGGAGCAAAGTTATTTTCGATTCTCAGCCAAACTCTATGTTGAAGTAAATCCTCAATCTGTCGCGGAAGTAAGGGTCGAGCTTTGCCTACCAAATTGACCTATCCGGAGGATTCTATGAGTTTTTGTATTAAGTTATAAAGAATTGTTCTTTTATTCGAAAGGTTTTTTATGAGGAGGTTATTGCATAGAAAAATAGATCTATATCGAAGTAGACAGAGCTTGGACTCCCCCAGCAAAACATTAGTCGCTGTGCTGCACCTGTAACCCATGGCAACGCGAAGAGCTGCAAATTGACTCTCTAATCTCAGCCTAAGATCTTCATTTTTAGGAAAATAAATATAGGAACTATAATCAATGATAGAACGAATAAGACTTTTATATAATGTGAGAATATAAATTTTTAAATGTTAAGTCTGTCAAAACATTTGTTGCGTATATATTCAACATGATTAGTGAATTTAAGTTGATAATCAAAAAAAAATGCCCAAACAACGAACCTGAGCACTAGATTTAATTGTATAATTATCAATTTTGATGGAGCAAACACCTGTATAGATACCCCTTTTGTTAAAGAGAATTAAGACAGTCTTTTCAGGAGACTGCATCCGCCAAGACTTATTTTCCAATATTCGGAGTAGAGACTTGACAGGAAATCGCGATATCGTCCGCAAATTGAGAAATTTGGATGGAACTGTCTAGACCATTGTCTATATTCCTGACATAAATATCGTAGAGAAAGGGGCTGAGTACTCCACCCCGGGGCAAACCCTTAAATACCTTCCTTGTTACTGTATTTGCTGAGCTAATAATAAATGTAACATTGCGTTCATATGTCAAAAATCGTACAAGATCAATAATATCGTTGGAAAAACCCATATCATACAACTTTCAAAGGAGGCCCGAAGAAAAGGCCTCCTCGATGGTTAAAGTTAGTGCTGCCAGGTTGTCGGAATAGGACCTTCCGGAACGAAAACCAGATTGAGTCTGATTTCAGAAGACTCCACCCACCATTGAAATCTAAGCTTAACCATTTTTTCCAATAATTTGCATAGACAAGACGTAAGTGATATGGGACGAACATTGCCATCTTTTTTATCAATAAAATATGTCAAACTATCCTTCCAAGAAGGAGGAAAAGAGCTATTCAGAAAAATTTCGTTCATGAGATCAAGAAGGATAAGCTTAAATTTAAGAGGTAGCATGATAATAAATTTATATTCAATTTTGTCAGGCCCTGGAGCTGCCTTCAGACTACAACCAGGCACTTAAGAGCCAGATTGAATTCACGTAAGTTGAATGCAGAACCAGGAAACCTAATGTCTGTATTGTTATCCGGTAAAGTCCGAGAAGTGATTGGAAGTACCGGAACCCAGGGCGGACTAATCTTGTTGATAGCGTTTTGTATATTATTAATACGATCTAAAGAATTATTTTTGTTAGTTTATATATTAGCCCATTTGTTTTTTAAGATTTTGCATGTATTCCAGACATGCGAAACATCTACTTGGAAATTAATGCTTTCAGCGAACTCTCTAAAATTGTATTTCTTCCTTTTCCTGATGTATTGTCTAGCAATGGCCTTTCGTTTTTTATATTCAATATAGTCATTTATGCAACTAGTGTAAGTCCATCTTTTAAAAGCAGGCTATCTAAGGCGAATAAGTTTCGCACATTCACCATTCCAACCGGGGTACGGGATTCCTATGTTGTGCAGGTTTTACTAGTTTAGGAGTGGGAGTGCTTTCTACAACAGAATCAGAAATTAATTTGGTAAAGAAGTTATATTTGCTGATAGTATCTAGTGACTCATAACAAGGCCCAAAAAAGTCATCATATGACTTTTCCAATAAAGATTGATATTGCATTCAGTCTGTTTTCTTGGAAGAGAGTCGACGACGTTCTTTAAAAAAAAATGTCTCTTCAACTTTTATGTCTATCAACTGTATCATCAATAATATTAAATTTGACAATATCAAAGATTAGAGGGGAACAAAGGGCAAGGTCTAAATTTGAAAATTTGTTCCTGTGTGTATCTACGTGTGTGAGAGTGTTGTGATTAATCAGAATTGAATCACAATCAATTATGGAGTTGAGAAGCTTAGCACCATTGGAATCTGTTATGGAACAATTCCAATGGATGCTATGAGAATTGAAATCATCAACAATAAGACAAGGGCCATATGAGCTTGCTGTTGCAAAAAGCTGATGTGCCAGGGACTCTGTAGCAATCCGTTAGTACTAAAGACGGACTTACACCATGAATTTTAATAGCCCCTACTTCCAAATTATTAGACATTTTGCACAACCCTTGTATAGGACAATAATTAAGTGGTTTTCTTACCAAAAAGATGGGTCCACCGCCCGGTATATTGTTCCTATCGATTCTAAAGGATCGAAAGCCAGGAATATCAAATTTTTTGTTACTATTAAGCATAGTTTCTACGCCAATAAAGATGTCCACATCCTCTAAATATTTTTGGAGTTCTACATTACAATTAGAAATACCTCTACAATTCCAGAAGACAACTTTGAGTTCAGTGCTAATGCGAGGGCTCGAATTATTATTATTCATGAATAGTATAGATAAGTTTAAGTCTTTTGTGTAGTACAACTAAGATCTTCTAGAGAGAGGGCCACATCAGTGTCGGTTCCAAGGTCTAAAGATGAGCTAGAGATGTCTCTTTCCTTTTCTTCGGACCAGTTGATGTTGAGTTCCAATTTTTTGATAATTCTAGAGGTTCTATTTTGAATAGATCTACTAGAGAGACTGGGGTAAGTTTCCCGAAGTATCTTCACAAGTTGAGATAAGTCATCAGTGAAGGAGTAGGTCAGTTGAACGATGTTTGAATTACCCTTGGCTTTTGATAGAAATTCTTTGTATTGGTCGTACCGTAGGATATATGTATCAGGATGTTGACCAAGAATATGCTTAATTGGTTCCAAAACTTGATCCAATTCATCCATTTTCTTAGAGCTAATCATTTCACTAGAGTTCTCAATTTTTTTCTTTTTCTTAGCTGGAGCAACTGACTTTTTGGCTGGGCTAGGATTTAAGAAGTTTGCATCATCTAGACCCTTATCTGAAGCACTGTTCAAAAATGTAGTAGAGAGTCTTTTATTAGGTTCCTCCGAAATGCTGTGTGTGGTATTTGACATGGTTGAGGAGAGAGGTCTTTTACTAAAGCCTTTGGTTAACTCAGAATTTCTAATTTCACCAAGATCAGTAATTGTTTCTTGAGATTCTTTTTGGTTGAATAATTGAGAAAAGTTCATCGTGCCCACGTCGGAATCCTCTTCATGAATCGATAAGGAAGGAGCGTTATTCTGTTGAATTGGATTATTGATAGAGGCCGTGCAATGTTTAGCCACATGACCTTCCTTCTTGCACAGGAAACAAGCTAGACTATCCGTTGAAATGAAAATCCAGTATGAAGTATCCTCAAAGTTAACTTGTATTTTCTCCGTAAGTTTACTTACATCATTTGGATGGATGCAGATTTGTCGACGGAAACTGAGTATGTGTGAGGAACCTGGTTTAGAGAATCCCATTCTAATGAAGGACGTGGATGAAACTGTTCTAATACCCATTTGTTTAAAAGAGTCCAATATAACAGAATGTGGAATACCAGGACACACGTTAGAAAGAATTACGCGTTTGGTTTTCACGATGCAAGGTCTAACAGATACAAGACGACCTTTAATATTTATACAATCATGTTTTGACGTGATCTCGGTTACTAAGGATTTCTCCGACAAGTATATAGATACTCTATTATTAGAGATTCTTGATCCAAACCTAATATTAATAGGATTGGTGTACTTTGCAACTGCAAATATGTATTCTTTGATAGTGATGTCATCATGTGCGTCAAGCACTATAGCATATTCTTTCGAAAGGAAACAAACTTTTTGCATTACACTGGCGTACGTAACTGCGGCGGTGTTCTCAGCTTACGATACATTTTCTGTGGTCATGATTACTGTGGGAGAGATTCCCGTACACAGGAATATATCTCTCGATTAATAGAAATAAAGAAAACAAACTCGCGATTCTAACCGTGCAGAGCAACGGCCAAATGAAGCATGCCACTCACTATATCCAATAACAGATTGTAACACGCGTAACTCGTGGATCAAAACAGACGTCTTGACTACTCGAGCGTTAACACGCAACTGAACTTTTCTGTTCATGTCTTCTAATAAGGTTTATAATTATACAACGTAACCATTAAGTATTTCAGATATACTAGTAGCCAGAGACATTCTACTTACTTTCAGGAACAGCATCCATTTCACAGAATTAAAATTAAATAAACCGTTTTCGAATTATGCAGTTTTCATTTTTCGCTTTCACACAGTTCCTCACAACACGCTTACTGTACGACTAATGAACGAAAACTTCGAGCTCTCACCAATTTTCAGGTATAAGTAATAAAGCCTTCGCACCTCGGTTTTTCTATAGGCACAGTACTAAAGAATCTAAAATAGTACTTACTGTATCCCCACCGAAAAGTTCATTTTCGAGGTTTTGACGTTTTAAACAGTTAATTTATTTTAGAGAAGAAGTTGTAAGTTTCTTCAATACTTTACAAACACAAAGATTGTACAGAAGATTGATTACGCGTAGTGGTCTCTAAGGCGTATTAGACGACACTTATTCTCTTGTAGACGCATTAGTCGAGACTTGATTTCTGTTCGACGCATTAGACTATTAGACGGAACTGATCTTTCGGCGTAGCAACCGTTAACGAGAAATCGAGCGCCATAATCGTAACGGCCGAATTAGGAAGAGATAAGATTGATTAGATCCTTCCTAGATGGAGCGTCATGTACGGATCGATACATTAATACATATGTATGTATTTGAATTCGGAACAGTGACTTAGGTGAATTATTCATGCATTATTATTCTATTGCATGCGGCCCACGTTTTTCGTTTTAAATCTTGCAAGTATTTTCATAGCTATTAAAAATTCACAATCACAAATTTTCAGGACTATCTGTAAGGGGCTAGGAATCTGTACGGGGCTAGAAAGAATTATTTTGTTCTTTCTAGCTCGTTTTTAAACATGATATTTTTTAAAAAATTCATTTTTATTTAAATTATTTTATACCTTTTAGTCCGTTTTAAGAACGTGGTATTTGTTAGAATTTACTTGTATTTTTTAATAAAAAAGCACAGTATTGCCATTATAAAGTCATACCATTGTCGTTTATTTTAATAATTCATCATAGATTTCAAAATATGAATTTTGGCCACGAATTCGGCCGACTTCGCCACTGTGCGACAGAGGTATACCCGCTACGTACACCGTACGTCATAGACGCGCGCGACAGTCAGGTATCAAGTGACAGATTTGTGCAGGGTGTATAAAAAGTAATGGTCATCCGTTTTAGGGGTGAATCTACACCTCTGGATCGGTGAACATTTGTAAGAGGAACTTGCTGCAAAATTGTTTATAACAAAGAGAATTGTTGTAAAAATTTTTTTACATCAACACCTTCTGCTCATTGAGAAGAGAAAAAGTTTGTAAGGGCCATATGTCGCAAAAAAGTAATTATTGAGATAAAAGCTGTTAAAGTTTTTGCAAAATTTGATTGTGTGGAATTATACGTATAGACAAAAGCCTACTACAGTCCACACGTCCCTGTCGATGAGACAGAAGATGATCGTGTGCGTGCCTTGAGACAAACGAAAAGGGGGACATTCGTCGCTTGCATGCGGCGTTCTTATCGCTTCGTAAAGTAAACAAACACACACCTGAGTGAGTTCAGAAAGAAACAGCAGATACTCGACTAGTATACTAGTATACTAGCAGATACTACGACACATCAAATTGAAGAGTTTTGAGAGAGTTGAATTTTTTCCAAAATTTTCGTATGAAATTTTGTTATATTTTATATATTACATTATCCATTGTTACTTACATTTCACAATATATAATGTATAAACATGATTTACTTACCTCCAGGGACACCCTCCATATTGTAGAATAAAAATTAGTAGAATATAACACAAATATATTCACTTCTGGACACTTTTCTCGCTCAACAATTTACCGTGCGTAGCTGCTACTTCAACGATGGTCACTTTCAGATTGAATTTCTCGGTCAGGTGGAAAGGTCAGGCTCTTTTCTCATTAACCATCCTGTTACAGTTATATTTAACTGGGTAGAATAAGGTAATATCAAGAACGTCGCGTGTACTATTAGATGTGTTTATTTGCTCATCTGAACTTCGACTGGCAATGATACGGACAATCCGAGGTCACACGGGCCAGGTACTGTACACATAAACATTCATATTGGTGTGCTACACCATACAGATATGCTCTGTGTGCGCACATGCTTGAGGCACGTGTCGCACTCCTGTACATTCTAGAACACCTCCCTTTTTTTTTTTAAATTTTATAGAAACCTCTCTCTCAAAGTCATTTGAGTCATTTGAAGTGAAACTCTCTCGTCAGAGAGTTTCTCCGCATTAATTTACCGTCATAGTCTACAATATATGATCTTAGGTTTTTATATCTATCTGTAATAATCGCTGGTTCCCAAGTGTTTTTTTGCTTTGACATATACATTTTGACCGACTACATAATCTGTATCATTTTTAGCGCTTTTATCATATTTAGTTTTTTGTTTGTTTTGGCATTCATTTAACACTATCCAGACATTGTTAATTATTGTCGGTTTTAATTTACTATTTAACATTGGCATCATTGTTCTTAGCTGCCTACTCATCAATAGTTCCGCTGGTGAAAATGATGTTCCCGCCACTGGATTATTTCGATATGCCAGCAGTGCTAAATGAATGTCTTCACCGCTATGTTTACATTTTTTGAACATTTTTTTCACTATGCCTACTGTTTTTTAAGTTTCGTAATTTGGGCTACTTGTTACTATTTCGATATCCCATTCCTTTGCCTTTATTTTATATGATGCAAATGGCATATTGTCGGCTATAATTTCCATTGGGATTCCATGAATAGCAAATATAGATTTTAGTGCTTTAATTACGGATTTTGAGTTTTTCCCTTTTAAATTTTTTAAATTAATCCATTTCGAGTAATAGTCAATAATGACTAAATAGTTTTTTCCTTCATATTCTGCAATATCTACCCCCACTTTTGCAAATGGAATGTCAGGAATGCTGTGTGATATAAGCGGTTCTTTTGTTTTCACCGTTTGATGCGTAGCACAAGTTGTACAGTATTTTGTTACTTTTTCTATATCTTTTGTAATGCCTGGCCAATACATTATTGTTCGTGCTCTTACTTTCATCTTTGTAGTCCCCACATGACCTTGGTGTAATTTTTGAATTAATTCGCGACGCATTTTATCTGGTATGATAATTTTCTCCTTATTAAATATTAGTCCATTGTGAACATATAATGTATTTCTTTGATTCCAGTATTGTATCAGTGTTGTAGAAAGACCTTTTTTCTTTTTTGGCCACTCCGTTCCACAGTATGTTTTCACCTTTGATAATCTTGGCTCTTCACCTGTATACTTTTGTATTTCACTTAATTTGTCGTTACTGATAGCTAGATTATTGCTTAGTGTATGTACTGTTTGTTTAAGATCAATCTCATCTTTTTTGCTACAAGGTAAATAATGTCTTGACAGTAAGTCAGCTATGTACATGTATTTACCTGGTAAATACTTTATTGTTATATCGTATTTTAATAATTTTAACGCTAAACGTTGTAATCTAGTAGAATTTATTTGTTTTATGTTTTTGGTGTTCAACGCCACCAATGGTATATGATCAAGTGTATTGTTATCATTCTCCCATAAATATAATAGTGAAATTTTTTAACAGCAAAAACTACGCTTATGAGTTCTTTTTCAATTTGCGCGTAGTTTTGTTCAGTTTCTGTAAGACTTCTGGAAGCGAAAGCCACTGGCTTGTTATTCTGTAACAGGCTACATCCAAGCCCCGACTGTGACGCGTCAGTTTGAATCGTAATTTCTTTGTTACTGTCAAATGTTTGTAATATTGGAGCTTTGGTTATGCTTTGTTTTATGAAATTTAATATTTTCGAATGTTTTGGTAACCATAACCACATAGATTTTTTCTTCAATAACTCTCTAAGATGTTCTGTTTTTGCTGCTAAGTTTGGTACAAATTCTGTTAGGTAATTTATCATTCCTAAGATTCTCTTTGTAACTCTTTTATATTCGTAGGATCTTTTAACTCTGTTATTGCTTTTATTCTGTCCTCTGATATTGCTTTTCTTTTTTTCGAAAATACATATCCTACATAATTTACCGACTCTTGTTTGTATTGAAGTTTCGACTCATTGAATTTAATATTTAGTTGTCTCGCGCGTTTTATTACTCTATCTATGTTTTCATCATGTTCTTTCTCTGTATCGCCAACTATTAATAGATCATCAATATATATTATTACTCCTTTAATATCACCAAAATTTTTTTCATTCCATTTTTGAAATAATTCCGGTGCGCAACTTATTACAAAAGGAAGATAATTAAATTTATAACAACCACTCGGTGTAGAAAAAATTGCTAATTTAGAGCTGGGATCATTTAGTTTTATTTGCCAGAATCCGTCTTTTAGGTCTAGTACTGTATAAAATTTTTTGTCAGTTAATTTTTCCGCAATTGCGCTTCTATGCTCGGTATTTCATAATACACTCTCTTTATGGCTTTATTTAAGTTTTTCGGATCAAGGCATAATCTGAAACTCCCATTGGGTTTTTCACGAATTAATAAACTACTCACCCATGACTCTGGATTTTCAACTTTTTCAATTATTCCTTCTGTTTCTAAATTACGGACCTTTTTTGTTAAACGATCTTTGATTGTTTTAGGTATTCTACGCGGCGGATTTACCGTTGGTTTTACCTTGTCATCTACGATTATTGTGAATTTTTTAGGGAATTCTCCTTTCCCGGTGAATACATCTATGTTATTGTTACGAGCCGAGGTTCGGGCAGCGATGCGGGAACGTCTATTTCATCATTGGGTCGCCTCGTGTAGAACAAAGGAGTGGACTAACCGACGTCTATTTCATCACCGGGTCGCCACTTATAGGGAATAAGGTCGTGGTTCCACTATCCCCGAAATGGGATACGTACCGGAAAACTACAATGAATCTGCTTAACAGGGAATTAATACCCGATCTTGCTTCGAACAGAATATCGACGTGAAACGATGTGTACTACTCGAGTCTCCTGAGATCTAAGCCCGTCTAATGGGGAGGCCCACGCTCTTATACAGCGCCCAAAATCGGTATAGGCGAAGGTGGGGGACTTCTGATTAAACTAAATTCTTAGAAATTATGCAACTCGCTGCATCGCCTGCAACTGTCCCAATATGGTTCTATTTTGAGTGCGTCCTTTGTTCCTGAATAGGTCCTCTGTTTCGACGCATATCTCCGGAAGGGTCAAGAGTCGCCAACGGAAACGTCCGCATACGTAACATTATCTTTTAAGAATTTATGTTTTTCAATTTTTGACGGTTCTTTTATCTTCCCTTTGTTATCAATTGCATCTACCGAAGTTATTAGTCCTAGCTCTTTTGTCGATTTGAAACCTAATAACGGTTCATAGCTTTCTCTGATTATGATAAAAGTAGCGAAGCATTTGTTATGATTTATTTTAATTTCAGTGGTGATTTTTTCTATTGAGTATATTATTGAACCATCATAAGTTTCAAGTGAAATCTTTGTTTTTTCTATTTCTTTTTCTTTGTTTATTTCTTTTACAATCTCAAGAGGCAATATGTTACAGGTTGCTCCTGTGTCTTTTTGAACCTAATTGCTTTGTTGTCTATTGTGATTTTCTCATACCACTTATCATGTTCAGTATTATTTTTAACGCTCGCAATTTTCACGCTATCTATTTCGAAATTACTTTCGCTACTACTCGAATCGCTGTCTGTTTCTAGTACCCTACTTATAGTGTTTATTTTACTTTTATTATTTTGATTGTTGCTGCGACATACTGGGGAAAAATGATTTGGTTTATTACAATCAGTACATACTTTACTGTATGCTGGACATTGTTTTGGTACATGTCATTTGTCACATTTTTTGCATCTAAACGTATACCGCTCGGTTGTTGTCCTCTGATAGCTGGTCCCGGGCTGTTCGTCTCTCGTTCGGCTACGACGTTCCTCCTGTCTTGGTGTTGTGTTGATTGCTTTTGCCTTGTGTGTATAGTCGCTTCTTCTTGCTTGATTGCTGTATTCCGTTACTGCGTTTATACTTGCTTGTTCGTTGGATTTTTTTATTTTTTCCGCTTGCTCCGCACTTATTTCGCTGGTTTTGATAATTTCTATTAGATCTTCAAGTTTTAGGTCTTTGATTTTGAGTACTTTTTGTTGAAGTTGTCTATCTTTCATGTGATTGATTATGTTGTCCTTTATTAGACTATCTTTCAGTATACCATAATTGCAATTTTTTTACAATTTCTTCAATTCTGCCTTATACTGGTCAATGGTTTCCCCTTCATTACGGTTTTTTGATGCAAATAAGAATCTCTCAAATGTCTCATTTATTTTTGGTTTGGCATAATTTTCAAATGCTTCTAATATTTTGTCTGCATCACATAGATCTTCTTATGATAGATTAAACGTTTCCAGCAGCTCTAGTGCTTCCAAGCCTAAAAGATTTTGTAGCGAGGCCGTTTGAATGGGTTTTGCTTAATTTACCAGTTTTTCGAGGCGTCACCTTCGAGTGTGTACGGCTGCGGTTTGTTTAATCCATCCATATTCGTGTCTTCCGGTTGAAACTCGTTATTCACTTGCACCTCCTTGTCCTCTTTGTTTTTTTCACTATCACTTTTTTCTTTTGGTGATTGATCACTTTTTTCACTTCTTATTACTTTTGTTTCTCCGGACATGTGCAATTTATTTTTATTCCCGTGGGAGTCCTACCGACTGCGCCATGTTACAGTTATATTTAACTGGGTAGAATAAGGTAATATCAAGAACGTCGCGTGTACTATTAGATGTTTTTATTTGCTCATCTGAACTTCGACTGGCAATGAGACGGAGAATCCGTGGTCACACGGGCCAGGTACTGTACACATAAACATTCATATTGGTGTGCTACACCATATAGATATCCTCTGTGTGCGCACATGCTTGAGGCACGTGTCGCACTCCTGTACATTCTAGACACATCCAATAGCCCAACTTTCAGGGTAGCCAACCCACGTATACGAAACTCTTGATTTGAAAGTTCATTTCTTAAATTTTTGGCCACGTGTAATCCTTGTCATAGATAAGGATCGCAGGAGTGATCGATATAGATCAATGTATCGTCGAAATCTCTCCAACATGGAGAAATCCCGTATTTCAAAAATAATGTTAGGATGTAAAGTGGAGAAGGAATGAATTATAAATAAACAAAACAGAATTGAGCTGAAATAACTTGGATAGTTTATTGGCTCATTGGGGAAAAGCCTTGCGGCATAAAAACCCCAGAAATAAAAATTTAAACATGAATTACAAAAAAAAAAACGATGAAGACGTGAGCGTTAGAGTAGCGATAATAGTGAATTATCATAGATTGATAGCGTTATGTACACGACTCGGCAGGTAGAGTTCTGCTGGATCCCATATGTATATGGATTAATGTGTGCTATGCACGACCTGGTGGAATACGACTCCGAGGGATCCCTTATGTATGTATGTATGTATGTTGTTACGAGCCGAGGTTCAGGCAGCGATGCGGGAACCGAGGGTAGTTTGGATTTAGAGATTTTGAATTAAAGTAGGAGGGGTACACGTAGGACTAGCCAATGTCTATTTCACCATTGGGTCGCCTTGTGGGAACAAAGGAGTGGACTAGCCGGTCTATTTCACCACCGGGTCGCCACTTATAGGGAATAAGGTCGTGGTTCCACTATCTCGTAACTTATCAATTGAATAGGTACACCTTGAGCGGCAAAGGTGTACCGTTTTAGGATACTAGCGACTGGGAACTCGAAGAGGAATGTGAATAATAGAAAATGAACTCTATATAAGTTCACACACAATAACATATTCTGAATTATGGGTAATACAAGTGATTAGTGTAATATGTTGTCGCGGTTTCGCGATCTACCCTCTCTATTTTGACGCAACGAGGAATGCGGAGGCGATCTACTACAGAAATCCCGAAGTGGGATACGTACCGGAAGAACTACAATGAATCTGCTTAACAGGGAATTAATACCCGATCTTTCTTCGAACAGAATATCGACGTGAAACAATTTGTACTACTCTAGTCTCCTGAGATCTAAGCCCGCTAATGGGGAGGCCCACGCTCTTATATAGCGCCTAAAATCGGCATAGGCGAAGGTGGGGGACTTCTGATTAGACTTAATTCTTAGAAATTATGCAACTCAGCTGCATCGCCTGCAACGGTCCCAATATGGTTCGATTTTGAGTGCGTCCTTTGTTCCTGAATAGGTCCTCTGTTTCGACGCATATTTCCGGAAGGGTCAAGAGTCGCCAACGGAAACGTCCGCATACGTAACAATGTAGGTATATTCGTTATGATCATGTTCAAACATGATTTTCAATAGGTGTCGCGCAGTATCGCTCTATCGATATATATATATATATATATATATATGTCGGGACGCGACGACGGTGACGCAACCCCTTAGCAACGACGCGTA
>CM052318.1:13021142-13098919 GCA_028455605.1 Lasioglossum malachurum | reverse complement strand
TACTGAATCAGTAATGTTTATTTATGATGATATTTCCAATATAATTGTAGATTTTGCCTAAAGTTTTCTGTATCCTTCATCAGTTATATATTGTTCTTTTTGAACATAAAATTTTGGAAAATATGGTCCTGACACCATTGATTTAATAAACGTTTCTGCAGTGTTGTCGCAATTATGTTCGATTTCAAAGGCTGTTCGGTTGCGCGTTTCAAAGTTGCCGCCAAATACGGTTTCGAATCACCATCGATCGATATCGAGAAACCAATCAGTAGAAAGGTCTTTCTAACCTTCACTACGTGCTGTTCCAACGTATGCTTTAGTTGCATATCTGCCACCATTGTCAATGTAGTCTATTTTGTCACAGCAAGTAGGTGTTTCTTAATTATTTTCGTTAGATTCACATTGCTGTGATGTAATATCTGGTTTCAAAATATAATTTATTTTTTAAACACATTTTTTCAGACGCAAAAAATGTTCTCTCTGAGGATGATCCACGTAGGGATCGAAATGCATCCACGTCGAGATGCATTGTTAATTAATTGCACACTTGCTGTTGTTTTAAAGATCGAACCTTGCGCCGAAATCATCAAATTTATTATATCTGAAAATTGCGATCGAGAAAAACTTCACCTTTAATAAATTTAATGATTTAATTTTATGCTCCACGAATGAAACCCTTCATTATAGTTCATATAATAGAAATAGTATTAATTTAACAGAAAATAAGTCATGTTTTCTCTGTAATGAATATTATTATAAGAATGAATCCACTTAATTATGTGAAACGACCCTTATTAATCTGGTCACGACGTCAACCGGTTTTAACTTTCTTCCAGTAATTAATTAGAAGTTTGAAATTCATTTTCTGAATTTCCAGGCAGTTGCGGATCTGCTGCTCGGTATCTTCTGTATGCCCTTCACCCTACTTGGCCAGATTTTGAAGAATTTCATCTTTGGACTTCTGCTATGCAAACTTATATCCTACTTCCAGGGTACGTATTGTTTAATTAAGTGCCATCCAACACGTAAGATCTGCGTTCTGGATCTATCTTCATCAGATTTTTCGTAGAACAACGGAGTATTATTTTGTTACAAACACATGAGCACAATCTACATTTTATATAAATTTTTAGAAGTTGAAAAATAGGGTGGCTCTTATTTTAGGCTTTTGAATTTTTTTACGGCACTCTCTGTCCAGAGTTGTTCCAAGTAATTCAAAAAGAATCTGTGCAAAGTTTGAATTGTCCACAGATAACGGTAAAACGTGCCCCAAATGAATTAAACATTAAACTGATTAATTTAATGCTCATAAAATCGTTTTTTCGAATATCTTCTAAACTATTTACCACGTTGAAAAAATATGTTAAACAAAACTTGTACATCTGGACAGGTTGCATAATTTATGTCCTCTTACTTTTTTTCATAAAGCAAACGGTTTTCGAAAAAAAAACTGAGAAAAACGTCGGACCAAAATACAAAAATTTTTTCTGAAATTTAAAAATTGAAATACGGGAAAGGTGTGATCGTTTTATTTGTACTTTTTTTTCGTGCCTTCGAACTTTCACAACAAAACAATAACATGTGTTCAATATCAGCATTACTCAAGACAACATCAAAGTCATTATCAATGAAATGAAAACAAACGAATTTATGTATTATTGTGATCTTCTGCAAGATAGTCAGTGTAGTTTCATTACTATTTGTGCTAGGGAATCCTTCGCTGAATGATAGTACTTAAATAGGTGGTGAAAATGGAAATGTATCAAACTTGTTTTCACATATTTATGGTACTAGGAGAATGCAGGAAAAATTACAGAGTTGTCGCTAATTTGTGTGCACAACGCTACCCAGATCGACCATCAAAATCGCATATGGCATTTAAAAGACTAGAACAGCGTTTTCCTACGACGCGTGAAAGCATGAAAGTCAGAATACGCGAAGCTTGTGCTAAGATAAATGTTGAAATGTTGAGCAAAGTATGAGAATAATTGAAACAAAGTAAATGGTTATCATTTTGAACACATATTAAACTAAGGTACAAATAAAACGATCCGACTTGCATTTTCCAGAAAGTTTGACCTTGAATGACCTTGAGTCATAGGTCATTGAGCTCATCTTAAAACGCACTAGTTTATGATGGATAAAGAAACATATCATTTCATTTAAGAAAAGAAAGTTGACCTTCACCTCACCTTGGAGTATCCACCGGGAAAAATAAAAGTCCCACCACATAATGTTCCCCCCGGTACTGAACAACTTTCATCTCGTCAAACATTTTTGCATATAATCAATAATTTTGGAGATATTCGTCTGTAACGCTTTATAATTGCCACTCTGTATAGTTATAAGTAGGAGTATGCGATAGTTAATCGCGTTAGTGAAGATAGCCTTAAGTTAGGTTAGGTTAAGAGCGCCGCGGAGTGGAAAGGTGGAGAAAGAGGAGCGTGAGATCTAAGGTATTGCAACCCTGAGCGAATCAATGCAACAAATTTATATTTTATGTAAGCTAAATAATTGAACTGAATAATTAGGGGAAATCGGGGTATCGTGAGCCACGGGGAATCGTGAGCCAGCGCCATCTCTGTGTTCCTGGTAAATAATAACAGCGGCGAACAACTGTTTTTGAGTTGTCTTATAATAAGGTAATATTTCCACGATCAGTTGAAGTTCGCACCCGCATCATTACTTTGCTCCGTTAGCGGATACAAATTCGCTGCGCTCGAAGTATTATTTTCATCTCGTGTTTGGTCTATTATTGTTACATTTTTCTGTGGATCTAAGCAGGTAAGTGTGTTTATAATACTCGCGTGACTTCCAGCATTCGAAATAAATAAAGAAATTTTAAATAGGTTAGGTTTGTTTTATCTGTTTGTATCAAAGTTGTAAAAATAAGGGTTCGGGGAATTATGAGCCACTTTTCTCGGGGAATTGTGAGCCACTCGATTTTTGACATTTAACGAGCTAACCTCA
Source organism: Lasioglossum malachurum (assembly GCA_028455605.1). Classification (NCBI taxonomy): domain Eukaryota; kingdom Metazoa; phylum Arthropoda; class Insecta; order Hymenoptera; family Halictidae; genus Lasioglossum; species Lasioglossum malachurum. Next base: position 13,095,949 of record CM052318.1, on the reverse strand, counting down.
CGTGTTTGATGTTTCTCAATGATTGTTTATGCAATATTCGAGCACGATATACATTTTTTGGCAATATCTAATAGATATTTTTTTATTATTTATTTCTGCATAATTTGCATGGAAAATATGCCGAAAAAGATGAACCGCCAAAACACCATTCATTGCAACGTCTGCGATCGTGCCATCCACTTTGAATGCGCCGGAATGACCGCAAGAAATTGGACTTGTGAACTTTGCATTTCAGATTAATTGTGGTTATGTTTAACTTTTTTTCTTATTATTAAACAATTATTTTGTCATTCAGATACATTAATATACATTTCATAACAGAAATTGTAATTTTTATTTGATTTTGAAAGTGGCTCACGATTCCCCGAGATTTTTCAAATTCAAGAAAATGCACATTTTTTGTAATAGTCTCAAAACCATCTAATTTGCAGATATTCGATTAAACTATTGTGTCTAAAAGAAAGATAAATCTTCATACTACAACATTTAGCGTTGAAATTTTATGAAAAACTTAATATAATAGCAGTTTTTTGGTAATAAAAAAAAGTGGCTCACAATACCCCGATTTCCCCTACTGATTAATATTCGTTAAACTGTAAAATTTGTTATTACTAAATGTTGAACATGTACAACCGCGTACATTTATATTAATAACAAATGACATTGACTGTTTGAGCTCGTTGGCAAATTGTTCTTTCAAAAAGTGTCATCTGAAATTGTACACGGATCTCGGACAGCAACTTGAAAAACAGCACAACAGAAGAAACGGAATGTTTGCACTCGTCCGTGCTCCAGATTTCAGCATTTTTCAATTATTTTCGAGGATTTATGAGGAAGACAAAGCGTGTTCGCGTCTTTAGAAACATTTCAAAGGACTAACAGCGGTAAACTGCTTAGTGTATGTGATCGCCACATTAATTTTGCGAGTTACAACGCAAAAAATTGTTTTGACACACATTTTCTTCTCGAATACATATCATTTAGACATATATAATTTTCATTGTAATATTACGTTCAATGAATATAATATGAATTTATTCAGGGTGGGGCCCCAGATATTATCACCTTGATTTACGTCATTATTAGACAGCGGACCTTTATGCGTTTATGGCAAAAATTAGTAGGCGTAATTTAAAACAGTAAACATATAATAAAAATTTAAATATGGTGTTACATTATTTTCCACCTATTGAACATATTAAGAAAGGAAATAAATCTCTATTTCCCACTAATTTGTTGTAATTCACATAAAACATTTTTATTTTGCGTAAACATATGGAGTCTAGTCATTATTATTATACGCAGCGAGAAATGTTTGGATGAAGATTAAATAGTTTCAAGAAATAGTTCAGTCATTTGGTTCGAAAAAAAGAGTGTTCGGGAATCCGCCACCGCACGACAACGTTCGTTCAAAACCGTAAATAACGACCAAACCGGCGAGCGTCCCCCTTCTCCTGTTTTGCACATCGGATACGCGGGCACGAAGGTAATAAACGGTGTCGATGGCACCAGTTCAACCTGAACCTCCAAGACCGTTGTTCTTACCACGCCTAGCTTAACAAATCGTCTCATACACGCCGAGTTCATCCAGTTCGCGAACATTACATATAATCGTTCACGCGCTACTCCATCCGACAAGGCAGGATTCGAAGCTACATAATAAATACTATTCGTGCTCATCGTCTGTCTTGAACCATTCATTTTACTTTCTGTAACGCGATCTATAACCAACCTTTTTTTTTTTTTCCGTGTGAAATGCAATGGGGGAGCCGGGGTTATGTGGGGCTCCCTCAGGGAGGGGATAGCCAGACTTAAAAGCAAGCTTCCCTATCCCGTCCCTCAGAGTACCCACTAAAACACACGCCCACCTGAGCTAATCAGGAAGTGCCCGGATCTCGCGAGAACTCAACAGGTCACCTCCTAGCTTTGTAAAGCATCCCAAGGGGAGGGGTTAGCTCCCCCCATACCTACTCTAACTGGACCCCAGCTCGGTCCACCCGCAGCTCCCGGTGCCCCCTTGCCCCGCTCGGTGCAGGTAACCCGTAGGTCCCGCAACCGGCCAGTGCAAGAAGGCGCCGACACCGGTAAGAGGGGGTCGTCGAAAGCGTCTCCGTGCGCCCCGAACCCCTCCATCCCACCCACCGCGCCGCCCAGCATAACCTCTTATGCAGGTGGCCGGCACCCCGCCGCGAAAACTAATGCCTTGGGGTGCCGGTACACGAGTGCCGGCGCGACCTACGCACCGCCAACGGGATATCAGTCCCCCCCGAAGGGGGAGGCATCAATTGGCGCGGAGAGGGGAACACTCCCCGCGCCGTCCCCCCAGCCACCGCCTCCCTCACAACGGGGGGCCCGTCGCGCCACAGGGAGATATCCCCCGATCTATAACCAACCTGCACAACCATTCGATCTTCCTCAACTATTCCCCCCTCGGCTTACCAGCATCCGAAACAAAGAGGTTACCTGGAAAGTTTTCTGGGAGTTTTGAAAATGGGTAATTTTATAGATTTCGATGTGCTCTTTCCAAATTTTAACTTTGCCACCTCGTATCTTTGCCGCTCGCGCCGCCATATTGGAAAAAATGGCGCCTAATAGCAGTTTTTTGACAATATCTCCTTTCCGACTCATTTTACGATAAAAACGTTTATATACAAAATTAAACTAGAGAAAATTTCCTACAATTTATGTAATAACAATTTTTTTTGTAAAATCAATAGTTTTGGCGTACGAGCGCTGCAAAGTGTACTTCAACATGCGTTTTGAATTTAAAAAAACTCATTTCCACACCACCTTGAGGTAGAGTAAGCGGCGCTGGTGTCCCCAGCAGGCCTAATCCACATGTAATGCACAATTCCGAAATTTAGCGCAATCTTCTTCGCTTTGCTGTTCTTGATGGACCGGGTGTTGCGAGTTCATCGTCTTCATTATCGATCGAGACGCCACAGACCGAAATTTCTTCCGCATCATCCGCGATGGGATTATCAGATTCATCGCGATCCTCTTTGTTTTCGATTCCATCATACGTTTGCTCGAAAACAGTCTCCGTTTCTTCCTCTTCATCGCTATCATGTGATGGAACTTGCGAATTGTCACAGGTACCACTACAATTCGTGCATATAACGGAGCATTTTAACCCAGCTTTTCTGCATCCACAGGCTTTCTGACATTCCTTTTTGCATTTGCAAGAAATAAGTTTTAGCAATCTCTCTGGAGCTGGTGGCTCGAGTGTCGTAACAGGAATTAGGCCATTCTTGTTTCTGTTCCATCCCCATTGCTCTGCATTTTGTTCATTCCCATACTACTGCTGAACCGCAAGGTCTCGTCGCGAGCCGCGTCTAGTTCTAAGTGTAAGACCGACAGAACGGCAGTCATACTTGTAGACTTTGCCGAAAATAGCCGCACCAATCACCGCGAAGAATCAACCGCGACGCGAGCGGCAGTCTTCGTGATCCGTGCTTTCGTTTTCGGCCTATATAAGGCAGAACGAAACGAATTTTCACCGGAGTTCGCCTGGAAGCAGTCTCAACCTCGCCAGTCCTTTTCAGGGCAAACAGCAGTGAAAGAGCTAGAATACTCCTGGGTCCGTCTAGGACGCGAGCGCCTCGGTATTCTTCGATCGGGTCCGTCCGTTCGAGCGTACAGACGTTCCTGCTGGGCGACGAGATCGTCCTGTTCGCAGGCTGAGACAACCGCTCCAGGAGACACTCCCCGTCGAAGCCGCGACGTCACCGGAATCCACGACATCCTTGTTCGCGCGTCCGTGTCACCGTCCACGCAACGACGCGACGTTACCGGAATTCGCGCGTCCGTATTCGTAAAGACGCTCCTGTAAGCCGCGAAATCCTGATTCGCGCCCCGTACCAGATCTGCGCACGGAATCCTGCTCCGCCGCCGTTTTTACCCGCGTCCAGAATCCAGCCGAAGTAGCCTAGTCCGGAGTCGCGCCAACGCACTGTGTCCGCGTATCACGGTCTCGCCTGTCCGGACCGCACCAGACCACCGCTGCGCTGTCGTGTCAGAGAAAACCGCGCCGCCAGAAACTCGTCCGGAATCATTTATTATTGAATAAATATTAGTTTTACCAGACTTCGCACAAATATTCATTATTTCCATCCTAACGAACCCTGGTAACTCGACGAACAACAGGGCATCGCGAAGACGGTCCGCTAGACACTGATTTGAAATTTTCTATATTTCCGATAGTTTTTGGTTTGTTGTTTAGAATATGATTGTGGCGGCTAGCCTCCACTCGCCACAAGATAGACAGATAGTCAAAGACCTTTCTCGCTACTATCTGATCCGTCATTAATCACTATATACAGAGTGTCCCAAAATTCCTGTATATCCCGGAAATGGGAGGTTCCTGAGATCATTAGAAGCAACATTTTTATTTGCAAGAATGTTATTCGTGGCTTTGTTTAGGAGGTATTAACGAAAAATACAGACCACTGGCGGCAACTCATGTCAGGCGAAGATTGCTTTCTGTTTCGAAAAAAAGGTCGACGGTCCAAACTTGAAAGGGTGGTTTCTCAAGATAAAAGTCTGCTCTATTGCGTGGTATAGTTCGATTTTCCGCTGGACCCTTATTTTTTGAGATAAATTGAAAAATATCTACAAAAATTGGTGCAAAAGTGGTGTATCTCCGTCTTTAATGCTTGTTTAAACATGTTTAAACACTCATAATATACTAGTATTGGGTATCAATGGACTCGGGAAAGTCTGTAGAATCTTCTGCTGTAAAGAACAATTCAATATCTTTTATAATAACATCACAATATTTGTTAAAAGTTGAAAAATACGTTTTTTTTTCAAAGTCATGTTTCTCAAAAACTGTGCGTGTAGAAGAACAATTAAGGGCAGAGATTCGGAATCAGCGCGAAAAACTCTATATGATCCCCCCAACAGTATACTGGAAACATTTTTGGTGTTGGACAGTGTAACCAGATTAATACGTGACCAGGCTACGGTTTTATTGGGGGATGTTGGAGTATGCTCATGCTGCTGGAATGGGATAGTGGAAGGGGAAAAGGAGGACAGGAATAATCGACCAGTTTTGGTCGATCTTGACGACGACGTCGATCAAGTTATGTGGTTCGAATTGAGCCTCCGAGATCGACGTTACAACTCTAACAAGGAGAGTGCAAACTCGATGAGTTTCAGATTTGATAAAAACTTTGTACAGTTATAGATCTCGTTCTCCTGTTAACGTGTATACCCCATTATAGGAGCAAATACTCAATAGGTTTTAAGATATTTATAATTAAAGGTTTTCACTACCATATATGAATATACAGGGTGAACATTATAAAGCGGCACAGACCAATATCTCTAAAAATATTAATTAAAATGTTTCAGATAAAAGTTGTTTAGTACCGAGGGGAACATCATGCGGTGGGGCCTTTATTTTTCCCGATGGACACTCTAAGGTGAGGTGAAGGTCACCTTGATCTTTTTAAATCGAAAGACCTACTTTCTGTATCATGAATCGATTAACTATCGAATTCGGAGTACAAATGTATTAACCTCCATATGTCCTAAATCTAATAGTTAACGAGATATTATCGAGAAACAAGTTTCTTTCTTCTTTGGATAATATCTCTATATTATCTATAACTATTAGGTTTAGGACATATGAAGGTCAACACTCCCATACTCAGAATTTGACAGTCTACCGATCGATGGTATAAAAAATAGAACATTCCATTTAAAAAAAGAAGGTTGACCTTCGCTTCACCTTGGAGTATCCACCGGAAAAATAAAGGCCCCACCGCATGATGTTCCCCTCGGTACTAAACAACTTTCATCTGAAACATTTTAATTAATATTTTTGGAGATATTCGTCTGTGCCGCTTTATAATGTTCACCCTGTATATTCATGATACTGAAAACCTTTAATTTTTTTTTTTTATCTCGCCACCTTCAACTCCTACTCTCTTTTCCCGCGCCAACCTATCTACTGCCACGTGAACCTAACCTCCCATCTCCACTCACTTTTCCCTTCCCTATCGCTCTCTATCTCACTCCCTCACCCTTATCCCTTTCTCTACCGCCTGTCCCTACACCCCACTCACTCCTTTCCACCACTTTTTCCATTCACACTACTTTCACTCCACTCTTTCACACCAAAAATCTCGCTCAGCTAATTACACACAACAGCCTGTCATACCACCGGAAACAGAGAAGCCATGAAAACCTTTAATTATACATATCTTAAAGACTATTGAGTATATGCTCCTATAATGGGGTATAATACACTATACACTGTAGTCTGACCACTCAGGCGCTCTCTCGTGCTTGGTTTACAAGTCGCGCTTAGTGGGTTCCTCTTCTATATGTCCCAGCTAGGTCACGGCTCCGACCCGGCTCATGAGCCGAGTCGAGAGCTCCCGCTCCCAAACCGTCTAGCTGTGCATGCCTGCTATACACATTAACAGGAGAACGAGATCTATTACTGTACAAAGTTTCAATGAAATCTATCGGCCTTGCACTCTCCTTGTAAGCAAACCTTATCGTAAATTGTAGTGTTTGAAGTTAAGCATGAAGACTATTTGTGACCTAAGATTGCGTCCTTATTTCATTTACACGCCTGTAACGCGATCTACAATCACCCTCCACACAAGACCAATCGATCCTCCTCAACGAATCCGACATCCGCTAACCAGCATCTGAAAAACTTATCTTTCTTTGTTTTTGTTTTTTCAAATAAACTGTTTACATGTACAATGCATTATGGTTTGTTCACGAGAACAACATAAACGCCACTGGTATATACCCTTTTAATTCCAAAATGCATATTTTGTTACGTATGCGGACGCGACCGTTGGTGACTCTTGACCCTTCCGGAGATATGTGTTGAAACCAAGGCCCTATTCAAGGGAGTGCCTGGAATCGATAATATGATTAGGTCGCTTGCAGATGATGCAGCGAGATAAACATATACAATAATTCTAGGAACTCAGTTTTAATCGGAAGTAGCACGTGGCCCCCACCATCGTTTAGACCCGAGCTTGGGTACTATATAAGAACATGAATCCCTCCTATTAGTTGGGTTATTCAAGGGAGACTCGCGTAGTACACGTCGGTTCACGCCGGTATTCTGTTCGAAGTAAGATCGGGTGTAAATTCCCTGTCAAACAGATTCACTGTACTTCGTCCAGTACGTTCGCCCCCGCATTTCTCGGCGCGTTAAAACTAAGAGCGTTAGTCCACGAGACCGCGACATCTTACTCTAAACATTTGTATCCACCATTTATAACCAAGAATATATTATTTGTATTAATCCATTGGGAGTTCAATTCTATTGAGCACATTCCCTTTTCGATTTCCCAGTAGCTAGTATCCTACGACGATACACTTTTGCCGCTCGAGGTGTATCTATCCAATTCAATAAGTTACGAGAGAGCGGAACCACAACCCTATCCTTTATAGTGGTGACCGGTTGGTAAAAAAGACAGCGACTAGTCCACTCCCTTGTTCCCTCGAGGCGACCCGGTGGTGATAGAGACATCGGCTAGTCCTCGTGCACCTTTCCTACCTTGACCCAAATCTCTCGATTCAAACCATCCTCGGTTCTCGCAGTAATGCCAGACGGGTCACCTTTTCTCTTAGGAGTGCAAAAGTCAAAGAACCAAACATGGATTAGGCATTTAATACTATTTCTTATATTAACACGCATGTCTGTAAAAGTTAAAATCGATAATTTTACTTTCCAAATCAATTATTGTTAAGCGTGACAAACGTTGAAAGTAGCAGTATGAAAAATTGTATCAAAATAAACGACATCCTTTTCACCTTGTCATACAATCGTCTTTCATAATCAAATCATGTCAATTTCTTAAAATTCGGAGGCTCCCACTTTTCCCACTAGTAGAGAGGCGGAAGGGTAAGGGACCTGGCGACAGAAAAATATGGTAAACCTGCTCGTGACTAGGCATGTGCCTATCGTCTGGTGGGGTCGCAGAAAGTAGGGCGGGCTCGATTCGGGTGCGCGATACTTCATGACACAGCGGGCGGCCCAAGAGTTTTGGGCTACCCGAGAGTTTCGGGATACCCGAGAATTTCAGGCGGCATGAGAGTGACTTGACTTCATCGGGTGGGTTCGGAAAGAAACGGACAACTTCGGGCGAGCGAACCTCGGATCACGATAACTCGCTCGCCCGAACTTTTCCGATTCTTTCCGAACCCACCCGATGAAGTCAAGTCATTCTCATGCAGCCCGAAACGCTCGGGCCGCCCGAATCGAGCCCGCCCGACTATCTGCGACCCGACCCGAGCCCGAGTATCGGGCGGCCCGCACGTGCCTACTCGTGACAGGCGCTATCTGCCGAATGTTATAAATTATTCCTCGATAACGTAAAAATATGTATTTTTTGGGCTCTGGACAGACATAGATTGGACTTTTAGGAATCATAATTGACAACACTTCTGAACTCCTCATTGTTGAAGTGTCATTTTGCGTATAAAAAAATCTTGTAATTTCATATACGTATATGCGAATCTAGCGATGTGTGTGTTGTGCCACCATACTCTTGCATGGGCGCGCCGGCACCCTTTTGGAAGCCATAAATGTAACATTTTGTTTTTAGATTTGTTCGATTACTTTATGGAGAGTTTTTTAACCTCTCCGGTCATTTCCAAAATCTTTAAGTTAAGAAATTATAAGACCTCGGGCATCTTCGCGGCCGTTTGGACCGCTTACCTCTTTAAGGTCGTGACACACTAGACTGCGCCGGGCAAAAATATGACCTTTTTACAAATGATTTTTTTATTAAATTAAAAACAGACTATTGTTTATGGTGTCTGGATAACAATTATCGCAAAATTGGTAGTACGTGTAAGTTATGCGAGTAAAATTTCTTTTATAAATATTTAAAACTTTAAAATTAGTATAACTAAATAACTATCGAACAGCACTTCCAGCTACCGGCAAAACATTCTCGGCGAGAATGACCCTTTTGTTGACGGAGAAAATTGCGGGAAAAAAATAAAATACGAAAAACGCGGGAATTTATTACACAACCAAATAGTTACAAATAATCATTATCGATGATAGACATTATCTTTGACTAGGAAAACAGCCATTATAAATGACAACAATTCTTTTTGGTCATAGGGAACTGTTATCGATGATGTAAATAATTTTTGGCTATTAGTATTAGTAACCTTGTCGTAACATTTTCGAGGACAGAAATTTTGTTGGGCTACTAATTATGCAAGAGTCAGAATAGATCCAAGTCAAAATCATGTTTGTGGATATATCCGAAATAGCACATTGATGTGGAAAACGAAAGAAAGGACTCGCGCGGGCTTCGACAATTTCTTTTCGTCCCTCTAATTAAATCGTAGTCGTTATAGTAAAATAAGAAGCGATTGTGTAGGAAGTGTCAACGCTCGCCACTCAAAACTAACTGCGCCCAAATCCCGGTAATCCGCAATAACCAAAACTCCGAAAAAGTCAACCCAACATTATTGCCATCGTCGGACTCGCACCCGGACCGCCTACCTGCGTATAGTAAACTGGTGCCCTACCGTCGAATCTACAGAGGTGTCTTGGCACCTAGCTGCTGTGATCTGGGATACGTCAACAAATTTAAATCAAAATATCTGTGGGGAGTATCGAGCGTTCAGAAACGCGGTTTCCAGACCATATAATATGACAGTAATTACTCTGTCCAAAACAATCAAAGCTTTGGCAAAAATTTCAGCAAAATCGGAGGGTTGTCACTTTCGGAAGTACACCCGATTCTTATAGAGCTTTTTGCGCTGATTCTGAATCTGCCCTTAATTTTCCCCCCAGATGCACAGTTTTTGAGAAACATGATTTTGAAAAAAAAACATATTTGTCCACGTTAAGCAAATATTGTGATGTTATTATAAAAGATTGTTCTTTACAGCAAAAGATTCTATAGACTTTCCCGAATACAGTGATATTCAATATCAATACATTATGAATGTTTACAACCGTAGACTGGTCGCGCGATAATGCGACGGGAATAGGAGTGGGGCGAAAGGGATGGCCACGCCATGCAGGCCACGTTGCGCGTGCCGCGACGCGACCAGTCTACGGTTTTAGTGGGGGACGTTGGAGTATGCTCATGGTGGTGGAATGGATTAGTAGAAGGAGAAAAGGAAAAGAGTCGCCAGATAGGCATCGAAACGGGTGCTTGTCTGGCGACACTGGACGGCGCGGCGCAGTCTAGTATGCCACGACCTTAATCCGCCCCTGGCAGGTCATCCAAGAGTGACAACTGATCGTCAACGCGGCGTGCCTTTTTAAGAACTGCATCAAATTCTGCTGCTACTGCAAGAGAAATTTCAGCAGGAGCTGGAGTAAACACTAAGATATGTAATGTACAACGTATTATAAAAGAATGTAAATACATAAAACGCCAAATACTAATGCGTAAACCACCGTTAAGTAAGTAACATAAAGAAGCTCGTTTACAATTTTCTGGAAAGTATGTTTATTGGAAGAAAAAATGGCGAAAAGTTATCTTTAGTAATGAGAAGAGATTTACGTTAAATGGACCAGGTGGCTACCGTTGTTATTTCCACGGTTATGCGTAAAGAACAAAAAATTTTATGCAGCCGACAATTCGGTGGTGGTGGAGTAATGGTCTGGGCGGGAATTGGGTACTATGGAAATACCACGTTTTTAAAACGGACTAAAAAGTATAAAATATAATTTTCCCTAGCCCCATACAGGTTCCTAACCCCATACAGATTGTGAATTTTTAATAGCTATGAAAATACTTGTAAGATTTAAAACGAAGAACGTGGGGCGCAAGATAATATTGTAGTAAGGACTTTTTAACTTTTTAACGCATCGATTTTTCGTTTAATGTTGCATATTATCCAATAAAATTGTTTCTTCTCGTAATAAATGCATAAAAACATATTGAAATCATTTTTTATTTTTATTTCCCAGTATCCAGGTACAAACAATGTACTATACTACTTGTAAAGGTAAAAACCTATTTATCTGTGTAATGTGCTATCTTTTTGTCGTGGAGTGTACAAAACTCTCTTCTTATCGCTCTGTCAATCTTTTAAATGCAGTTTAAATGTAGTCCTGCGTCATTGCGCGAGGAACTTCCAAAGTCGAAGAAAACTGAACAGAGTGACAATCCTTTGAGGTCCAAAGAATAGGAAGGACGTCGGAAGACTTCCTATTGAAAATCGTACGGAACTGTTTTTGTTGAGTTCACTGTGAGGGCTGAAGCATTGTTGGAGGTGTTCGGTTTTATCCATGCGTGAATTTTATTTTTACTAGAGTCAAACTTCTTCCTCGAAAGACTCTTCACTAGCTCCGAAAATATTTCATGCTTTCTATTGTATTATAATATAAATTCAGTCCTAGAAATATTTCCTTTAACATTAATTCTAATCACTGGAATAAAGTTTTTATAGTATTTATCCTTGATTAATTATGAAATGATTTCTGTGACATCGAGGCTCATAGATTATAGATGTGTGGCACAAAAATACCTGACTACGCGCGAGAAACGAAACAAAACCGTATAGGATAAATAGTATGAAGCAGAGATCTGGGGATGGGAAGATAAAGAGAAGACGGAGAGATTGCAAAAGAGATATCTAAGATGGATCCCGGGAGTAGAAAGAACAACACCAGGTTACATAGTAGCAGACGAAACGAAAGAAACACAAAAGTTTCTAGCGTAGTCCAGTACAAGATTGCCGCTGGTTCAGGGGCAATTAACGCTGTGATTCGCACAATAACTTGTTGGTTCACATTCGTTACACAAGAATACTTATCGTGAACTCTTGGAAAGACCAAGATTCAAAGTTCAGAATAAAGGTTTAGAAGAATGGTTCGTAGAAAGTTCGTAGAAGAAGTTCATTGTAAAACTTCACTGTAAACGTTCATGATAAAGTTCATAATAAAGGTTCGTAATGAAGTTCATAATAATGTTTCGTATCAAAGTTCATGATAAAGTTCATGATGATGGTTCGTTATGAAGTTCGTGATAAAGTTCGTAAGAAAAGTTCATAAGAAAGTTTGTAAGAAAAGTTCACAGCATGTTCATAGTAGAAGTGTATTTAAACTTTATCGGAAAAGTCTATAGAGTTCATAGAAAGTTCATAGGAGAAGTTTATTGTAAACGTCATAGGAAAAATCCATAGAGTTCATAGGAAGTTCATAGGAGAAGTTCATTGTAAAGGGCATAGGAAAAGTCTATAGAAAGTTCGTAGAAAGTTCATAGGAGAAGTTTATTGTAAACTTCATAGGAAGAGTCCATAGAGTTCATAGGAAGTTCATAGGAGAAGTTTATTGTAAAGTTCATAGGAAAAGTTCCCAGAAAGTTCATAGAAAATTCATAGGAGAAATTTATTGTAAACTTCATAGGAAATGTCCATAGAGTTCATAGGAAGTTCATAGGAGAAGTTTATTGTAAAGTTCATAGGAAATGTCTATAGAAAGTTCGTAGAAAGTTCATAGGAGAAGTTTATTGTAGTCTTCATAGGAAATGTCCATAGAGTTCATAGGAAATTCATAGGAGAAGTTTATTGTAAAGTTCACAGGAAAAGTCCATAGAGTTCATAGGAAGGTTAAGGGAAATGTTCAGAGGAAAGGTCACAGTTCACTTTACAGTTGAACCTCGCAACTCCCGTTCACAATTCAAGTTCGAATCCGAATTAATACTGTTCTAACAAAACGCTTCGCAACGATCCACGGATTAGTATACCAATGTGCAAGGTTCGTACGATTCTCTCAAAAGCCCATAAAGTTCTAAATCCTCTTTCACCTGCAATTCCCTACCAAAGCTCGAGAAAAAATAACATCTTTGGTAGGGATAAAAAGGAGACCAATCAATATTTCGAGGCGTAATCCAAATCCATGGAACGCCTACGAACTCCGTGATTTTATTTCTCACGCAAGCCTCATAAGACGCTGCACAAAGATCCCTTGTTCTAAGATCTATCCCCAAAACTGATGTCGCCTTTCCGCTGAATGTGGGTCTGCGGTGCGTCAATTGTCATTGACTGGGGTATGGCTGGTTTGTTCTCCTGATGCGAAACAAGATACTCAACTTTCAGCCGTAACCAAGTCCGTAACTAATTCAGAGGGCCAAGCATGCCAATAAATATTTCGAAACTGACAATGTTCCACTCCATCGCAGCACAAACCCAGATACGATGTCTAGACAATTCTAGACAACAAGATAAGGGTAGAAGCAGGGAAGAGATCGGTCAGATATGAAGAGAAAATAAGAAAGCAAGGGAACCGAAAGTTGTTAAATGAATGTTGGAGAGAAAGAACGAAGGAGGAAGAAGAGGGAAAGTTAGATAGATGGGGAGAAGAGAGAGAAAGGTACTATGTACTGGCGATGCGGGATGGGGGTAAAAGAGGCATAGTAATCGCTCCTTCGTTGTTCTGAATCGTGGGCACGATCGTTGTCCAGTGCCTACCCACTCCACTGCCTGTCAACGAGAGGATTAGGCCTGCGTGGATCTGGTCGCCAGATATGTCCCAGGCCTGTCCAGACCCGCGCAGAACAGAGAACAACAGGAAAGGAATATGGCAAGGATAAAAGGAGTTTTCTGAAGCCAGATAGTTGACTGCTTTTGACTACGAATGCTTTTCTTTGTCATTTAACTAGCCGTTTCACTAAAGACGCAGTCATAAATCGAAAATAGTGTCTGGGCACGGTCGTTGTCCCCTCAAACTCTCGGCCATTTGGACAACGAAGGAGCTTTTACTGTAGTAAGATTAAGAGAAGAGGAAGAAACAATAGAGGGGAAAGTAGTATGTAGAGACAGGGAAGGATAGAAAAGGTGTGGAAGTGAAGAAGCGTACCCAGGTACAAATAAATAAGAACAGTGGGGAGATCGAGATACCTAATAGAAGAAAGAGGAAGAAACGGGGATAGGGTGGCGACGGTGGGCAAGACTGAGGTGATGTAACGAGGAAAGAGCAAATAAATTTTTGGAAAAGTAGGGAGAAGAGTATGCAGGATATGTAGAGGAGAGGAGGAGACGTTAGAACACCTCGTGGGGAGGTGTAGGGAGATGGAAGAAATAGAAGGAAAAATAGAAGATTGGATGAAAATGGGAAAGGCGAAAATTGGAGTAGAAAGCTAAGAGAAAATAGAGAAAGGGTAGAGAATAAAGAGAGAGGAGTGCGAGAACAGAGCAGTGTACAAATAGCGAAGGGCAAGAGAGGGTAAGGAGAGGTAAGGAGAAAAAGTAGGGGAGAATAAAGACATGAAAAAATGTTGTGTAAAAAAATGTTTTGTCGTGACTATCATAATTGGCTTCTACATCTTCCAATCGGTGGAGATCTATTAAAAAAATGTCCGCAAAATTGACCTTGACCTTGAAATTCAAGGTTTTTTTTCTTACAGCCTGTTCTACTCATCACAGGGGAACCATAGGTCAAAACTCAACCATTACCTTGCAAATAGTTATTAAATAATATAATGTAAATATTGGTGAATCTTACCTGTTAAATCTATGCCAGAGAACGGATCCATCGTGATTGATGTTTCATAATAATCGAGCTTGGATACCAATTTCTATGTGACCACCATTATTTTGTAAGCAAACTTGTAGTCTTGATTTCTTATTGTCACGTATTCTTTGGTGAATGTCTGGAATATTTTGTAAGCGGTGGAATGCATCATCTATACGGACTCTGAATTCCGGGATATGTCTTATTTATTGTCCCGATCTGTAAACCATATCCTTTACAGCATACGCGTGTAAGGAAATACGAGGCATACATTATCTGGGAAGAAGAGGTAATCCGGGAAAATACAGGGTGGACGATTTATCTGAAGACATTGAAATATCTCGAGAACTATGCATCGGATCAAAACAAGTGGGTAATGAAAGTTGTTCGTCGCGAAGGAGGACAACCAATGATACCAAACAACTCGACTCCCCACCGCCACCCCCGGGGGTGGGGGTGCGGGTAGATAAAAAACTTAAATGGGAACCTCATTTTTCATTGCAGATGTGGATTCTCCAGAAAAAAATACACAAATTTGACCAATAACACCATAATTGATCCCCCACCCCCCACCTCCTGAGGGTGGGAGAGAGAATTATTTCAAAATCTTCACTGGAAAAGCCTTTTTTTATAGCAAATCTTGGTTCTCCATTGATTTGATATTATTGGTGTAATTTCTTTCACAGGTGTCGCTGCAATCGAAAGCAGTTTGAAAAATTCATTGGTCTGTTCATCAATAAATCAAAAACTACTTTTAGCGTTACTCAGGAACAACCAAGATTTGCTTTAAAAAAGGGTTTGCTTATTGAATAGCATTTTTAAAATTATCAAATATGTCCCCTTTTATTTTTCTGATCTGATGTGTATTTCTCGAGATGTCCCCAATTTTCAACGATTCTTTACCCATTTTGATTTTTGTCCATTACAGCGCCATCTGTGAACCAAAATGCAAAAACTCCTAGGTCAAAAATGGGGGTTTCTCTTGGCAATATAACAAATGAATTGCACACACTCACGACAGTACACTTGTACTCTATATGTACAACAGTATATTTTGTGACGTGGCAGTATTGCCTACATCTCTCCAAACCTACTATCGGAAGACCGGGTCACCCTTTGGCTATGCAAGACACGAATAGGGCAGCTGCGAGCGCTCTCCCTGGACACACGCGAGTCCCAGGGACCGATTTTCATAATTTTGAACGTCGCGCCATTTGCGTGACGGAGAATTGCAGGCCGACATCCGGGTCCCGGAATTCTCTTTCACATCGCCGAAGCCACGAAAGACCAGAGGCAAAGCCAAAAGGGCCGGACTACGCAGTATCCCGAAGAGAAAAGGATCGAATGGGCTCAGGACAAACAACCTGGAGGCACCGACGAAGGTAACGAGACGAACAGCTACTCGATCCTGTCGTCGCCTCGTCCGGGAAGAAGCTCGTACCGCAACCGGATTGCCCACGCCGATCGTCTCGTCGGGAAGCGGCCAATAAAAAGTATCGATGCCGGATAGGTCGCTGGACGTCAGGAGCTAGCCGCCGCGCCGCCGCGTCGCGTAGGATTCGCTGACGCGAAAATATTCATTAGCGATAGGTCGAAGCGTCGTGTGAGGAAGAGAACAGTCGAAAAGTGGGGGACGCCTCGCCTCCGCGTTAGCGGGCCACCGCGTGCAGAATCACTGCTTCACCGAATCTCGAATAGTAACGTCATTGTTAACGACTGCTAATTTATAAAGTATTTTGCGACTGCTGCCGAATGAAGGGGCCGATTATCTCGCTGCCGAACATCGCAATTCATCCTGCCGTGGTAAGCGCCGATCAGGCTTTCTAAGAACTATTTCGTGAAGAGAATTTTCGTGTTGGCTCGGGTAGCGAGGAAACGTTCTACGTTCGCGTCGTGAGGATTAACCACATTCCCGGAAACCGATATTCGCGAAAGTTCCAATTACGCGTATTGTTCATCCGCCGCATATTTGCGAAATCATATTTTGAGGGATTCGAATCCGGTCGGATAGCGGAGGCCGCGTGGCCGCCTCGTGGCGGTTGTACGACACCAGATTAAACGCGAAGGCGCGGATTCAACAATATAACGGTGCCGTCGTTAATTCATCTCCACCTCTGCGCGTTCCATGGTGCGTGATAGGTGTTCGCAAGTTCAATTTCGAGAAAGCAAGGCAGAGAAATATCGCGCTGTTCCATCGTAATTTGACTATTTCGCTGCCGTTACAGCAGCCCGCGACAATTACTTCTCGTTGCCGTCGAATTAGAAGCGCTAAGGGCAACCTTTCGTTTAGGGGAGGCAGCTCCGATGACCTTCACCTTGACATATGCTATTAACAACAACATTCTGAACAATTTTTGTCATTACATATACCCGGTGCTCGGCTTTAGTTTCCGAGATAATTGCAAAAAACTATTGGTAATACTGTATTGCATTTTCCGTTTCGTGGCAACGTAAACCTGTTCCGGGGCCGCATCTGTTTATTTTTTGTTTGTGAACATGTTGTGGAGATGAGAAGTGACCATACCACACCCACCCAACCAGTGTTTCACACGCACCCAGTGTTTCTAAAAAGAAGGTTCTCACATTATGCAGCATAAAATCAACTGAGACCAATACAGCATACATGTATCATATTATCGCATTTGATTGTAAAACAAATTGGTATTGGTTTTACTTGATTTTATATTGTTTAATGTGAGAACCTTCGTCTCAGAAACACTGGGTGCGTGTGAAACACTGGGTGGGTGTGTGTGGTATTATCGCCTATGGTATCTTGTGTTGGATAATACATGTATGCTGTATTGGTCTCAGTTGATTTTATATTGTATAATGTGGGAACCTTCTTTTTAGAAACACTGGGTGGGTGTGAAACAATGGGTGGGTGGGCGTGGTATGGTCACTTCTCATCTCCACAACATATTTACAAACAAAAAATAAACAGATGCGGCCCCGGAACAGGCTTACGTTACCACGGAGCATGCAAGAATACGTAAAATTCAATACAGTATTTGCAATAGTTTTTCGCAAATATCTCGAAAACTAAGAGCGAGCACCGGGTAGTTGTAATGACAAAAGTTGTTCAGAATGTTGTCCTCGACAACATATGTCAAGGTGAAGGTCATCGGAGCTGCCTCCCCTAAACGAAAGGATTACCTAAAATATTTTATTTGATGCAGTAATTTTTGAAAATAGTATTTGAAAATAGTATTTTATTTTAAGAATATTGAAAATATTTGGAGTTTGTCTTTATTTTCAATTTCAATTTTAAATATTATTGCTCAAAATAATGGTTCGCATTCAATAGATTTCTGAGTATAAATAGTTTCCTGGTGATAAGATACACTSYATGTTYATCAACAAACCTCAGTAGGCACATGCTGTGAMCTGAAGTGGATATACGCAGTAATAGCAGCAATCAAACAAAAAAATAAAACGAAAATGTGGCAAATGATATAGTTTCTTATAGTAAGTACCATTTCTTCTTTAAATTATTGCTAAAATAAGAAATATTAAATAAGTAATGCGATTTCTGAAAGTATTAGGTATAACGACGCAAAAAATAAAATATGTTTTGTGTTTCAGATTATTAAAATAGAAATATTTTACTTTGTGTTTCAGATTATTAAAATAGAAATATTTTACTTTGTGTTTCAGATTATTAAAATGGAAATATTTTATTTTGTGGATGAAATTTTTAAAATAGAAATATTTTATTTTGAGGTTCAGATTGTTCAAATAAATAGAAGTATTTTATTTCGTGGTTCAGTTGTTCAAATAGAAATATTTTTATTTAGAGGTTCAGATCGTTCAAATAAAATACTATTTCCTTTAAGCAAAATAAAATCTAAAATATTACATAGTATTTTAAATATTTCTTCCTCCAAATAATATGCCCACCTCTGCTGTATAGGTACTGCGGCGGCCTTCGCGCTGGCCTACGCCGCGCTGCGCCGCACAGTGGGACAAACCGATAAATTCTGTGTCAAAACCAAAAACTTTTGATAGAAATGAGATAGAGCGATGACTTTTTTCAATTAAAATTGAAACATTGCAGAATATGGGAAAAATAGAGAGATTATGGTACGAACGTTTTTTAACCTTGAAAAAATTTGTCAATCTTGCACAATTTCAATAAAATTGTGGTTTATCAAATTCAAATCTGGTCTCAAAATTTGTCTACGACAATATTTTTGTGACCGACTGTAATTTCATTTTATTCTAATGTTTTTTGGTAAATATAATTCTATACCAATAATACATGAAAAGAGGAGTGCCTAAACACTTATGAGCGGTAGTGTATAAAACACAATAAAAATAAATATAACAAAGTATTTGAACGTTTACTTGACGTACAATTGTCGTATCGCTGCGATAGTCCTGGCACTCCTTATGTGTGACTGTAATGTAATCTAAATTAGATATCTATTTTCCATAATTATATTTTCATTGAGATTCACTGTTATGTCGCATCACCCTTCCCGATAAGATTCCAAACAAACTTTAGCCTCGCCTGTCCCCAAAAGCTGACTCAAATGTTTGGCTGGACTAGGAACGGCAGAGTTACGTATCCGGTGACACATTTTAGAATAGATCAAAGGTCCTTGTAAAGAATGTATGTATATAATGTAGGAGGTTTGTCACCGGAAAGGTCAGGATTTATTCAACGACTGTCCTCCTCCGCTGCTCAGAGCTAATTGCTCGAACGCGGTGCTCTGCCGATATTTTCGAATCGCGGCAACGCGGAGCCACGATTGGATCGTTTGGCAATTTTTCATGGCAATCTGTTTGAAAAACAGATTGCAGTCGCGGAAAGCAGAATGCAACCGCGGCGTCGCGTCGTCTAACGGTCGCTCGGTGACTACATTATAGCCAGGGGCAGTCGCTCGCCGCCTACAATAAGGAACTCTCTCATTGAGCGGGATTCACTTCCGAGCCGTCAGTTATGTTGTAAGGACTTATAATATCTGTAAAGCGCAATTTCTTGTGAATAAACTGTGGGTATGGCGTACCCAATAAACTTCAAGTTGTCAAGAAGAAAAAGGATTGTTTCTCGAGTGAACCCCATACTTGCTTTCTTCACGGCATAACAACATCGACTCGTCCGCTCAAGTGTGAAACGGGGCTTACGGCCGGCCCTCTCCGCACCGTCCCACAACCTAACCACAACTCACTCTATTCGCATAATCTTTTCATTGTACACGTCATCCAGAATTTAGGTGTAGGTCTGGATTAGGTTTTGGCAGAAATATGGATAGCGAGTCTTCGGAACTGCATCAATCTTCGGTTCAGAAGGTGTTAGAAAAGAATAGAGATAGCCCAGGGCTATAAATAAAGAACAAAAAAAAAACTATACGCGTGGAAAACCACCCGCGGCAGAAGTGAAACTTCCCGCAGTCTATGATAGAATCACAGAAAATCATAGAAAAACTAATACAAAAAGTAAATTAACATAGGAAATGGTAAGTAATCCTAATAAAGCGACAAGATCAGGAACAACTAATACGAAAAAATTACGAAGCAACAACAAGATCAGGAACAACTAATACAAAAATATCATAGAATAGAAAAATTTTAATTTCAAAAATAATGAACGATCAAAATTTGTGACGCAAAGAAGGGGAGAGCGTATGGGAAATGATATGAACTTTGTCTCTTTCTTTCCCATACGCTCTCCTTCTTTGCGTCGCAAATTTATATATATGACAGCTCCCAGCGATATTCCCCCACTTTTTTTTACCTTTGACCGTGCCAAAAGAAGTTTCACTTCAAAAGTTTCACTTCAAAAAAGATTTGTGTTACGTCTACAAGAGTGGAACAATCTGCAAATTCTGGATGACATCTACAATGGAAAGATTATGCGAATAGAGTGAGTTGTGGTTGGGTCGTGGGAGAGGGCGGAGAGGGCAGTGTGGGGAACCCTGTATAGTATGTAGTATTAAATCGCCGATTCGCCGCTACATCTAATGATCGAGTAAAATTATTTGCCAAGTAAACATAACATAATCGCAAGTCGTCAAAGTATTAGATAACTGAAAATTTCGTACCCGATTTGAAATTAAGACAAAAGCAACTAATTTAAAAATAATAGTTCTATCAATTAATTATACAGTCCCCACTCTATTTTTAACCGACTTCGAAAAAGGAGGAGATTGCACAATTCGACCTGTATGTGCCTTTTTTCCGCTTTTTCGTTCTGTGTATGTTCACCGATTACGCCCAGATGGATGGACCAATCGGAACGAAACCTTCTGCATCTTATAGAGTATGTCCCCGGGGTGGTCCCGTGAATTTTCATTCTTTGCGGTTTTTATTGCAAATAACCAATAAGACCGAGAAACCATCCTACGGTGTTCTACAAATTCTGCTCGTTCCACTAAAAAGTGTGAAATCAAAAAATTTTATAAAAAAAATTAAACCGACTTCGAAAAAGTGCACTAAAAAAATTCACTAGAAAGTATGAAATAATTTCTACTTAAATTATGTGAATACACACGAACTTAAATACAATGCAATCGTCCCGAAGGCGGCGCAAAATTGAAAATTTGCGACACTGGAAATTACGGAAATCCTGAAATTCTTCTACATGCTTTCACATATTAATGTATCTTCTGAAGTCCACCATATTCCAATGAAATCATAATCAGCAATCTCTGTCATTTGGAAAATTTTCAATTTTGCGCCGCCTCCGAAAAGATTGTATTGTATTTAAGTTTGTGTGTATTCACATAAAATTAAATGGAAATTATTTCATACTTTTCAGTGCGTTTTTTCGAAGTGGTTTTAATTTTTTTTCTACAATTGTCTCCCAACGTTTTACAAGCTGGTAGATTTCTGTTTTGTATAAACCACGCGGTTTTTCTTCAAAGAAGATCTTGAAGTCTTTAAAATCGTGCACAAACGTTTGCAATTATTCAGCATTAAGAAGTTCTTTGTAGAGTTTCTGATACACGACATTTTAATCTCGCTTTTATCCATAGACCACACTGGCCAAGGTTCTACGGGAACCCACGAGACACTCACTGTATTATGCTAACTAAATGTAAATTTCCTTTTCATGTGAAAATCCCGATGATAATTCCCCAGTAATTTTTTAATGTATGCGCATATTTGACACGAACGAATGAAGGTTATTTTAGATGGAGAACTACGAATATCATTTTATCGGATAAAATAGTTTTAGTTAAAGAGCTCTTTGCACATAACGAGTAGTGCTCTCGCGTCGTCTACGTGCGTTTAATTTCAACTCAAATATTTTCATTAAACTTTCACTCTCCTTATAAATCTGGTGTTTGTTGCGCTCCTCCTTGGCCGTTTGCGAAACTATTTGACTTATACGAAACAGTTGCCACTCTTAGGAACTATTTACATCGTTACACCAGAGTCCCGTCCGAATTAATTAGTTTTCTCAAAGAAATCCTGCAGTGCCTTACACTGTGAAGAAGAAGTGGAATTCCATTGTACTTTGAACAAGTATTTAGAAAACAGGTAAACTTAACCCTTTTTCCGGCTTAGAATAATTCGATTCTATATAATTTTTTTCATTTTATGGATATGAAATTGTGATATAACACCTCATACAATAGTTAAATGTTTAGTAATTGACTAGATACGAACATATTTAACACTGGTTTATAGTGTTTCTCAACCTTTTTTGGTTGACGGTACGCTAAAAGATGTAAATGTTGTATGATACAAAAGGAAAAAAACAAAACCAATTATGTATTTACAAAATTTATTCAATGAGAGGGCTGAGCCTGTTTTCTTGAACAAATTAAATCAAAACGAGGTTAAAAAGTCATCGTCAACTTTTAAAAGTCTTTCTCGCTTTTTGGACTTGATTTCTGGCAATGCTGAAAATTCAAATTCACAGAACCATGAAGATGCAAAAGGCAGAAGAATTTTAATAGCTTCCAAGTTGATTACAGGGTACAAATTTTTGACAGAAAGCCGAAACTAATGCAAATTCTCTTCGAAGAATTATTTGTCAAAAGTAAAAGACCTTGCGGCACATTTGACAATCTCTCGTGGCACATCGATGTGCCGCGGCACACAGGTTGAGAAACACTTGTGCGTGCGTGCACTAAACAATATTTTGAATAATGGTATAGTCATTTTTAGTGGCAACTCTGAATCACCATTCGAGTGCTAAGGGTTAAGAGACCCGGACAGGGGTGAATGAAAAAAACTGTAAAGTTTAATAAATAAAAGTTATTGGGACTTTGCGATTATCCCGTCGACCATTTTCGCCAAACACGAAATTAACGCCACAAAAGGTAGTATACAGGGTGAATTCGATAAAGCCGGACACCTAAATATCTTCGTTACTTTTCGTTGTACAAAAAAACTTCGTAGGACAAAGTTACACTGTTTGAAGGGCCACATATAACGGTGTAAGGGAAAAAATTTCAAGGTCATTTTTTATGAGATTTCAAGGTTATCGATGTTTTTTTAAATGGAATGATATATTTTCGTTAACGTAATGTTGTAGCTGACAAAATAACGAACTCATGCATGTAACACAATATGACCTTCAAATGACCTTCAACCCAGAAAATGGTATAAATAAAATTCAACGTGTAAGATTCATTTGATGAACATGATTGAACAACATTTCCCTTTACAGTTTTTGTCGGTCAGCTTTAGTTCACGAAATAATTGTAAAAACTTGTAATTGTAAATGGTTTCAGGAATCACATGATTCACGAAAAATCAATATTACCATATGATTCTCGAAAAATCAATATCTTCTTGGCAACGATTTCATTTGTTTTAAACGACACCTTCATCCAATACATTGTACGTTGGAAGAACATAGTTTTGCGCGGAATCGCGAAGAGGACGGAACTCTTACCGCTTCGCGTTGGAGTATCTAATTTATTCTCGTTCGCTACGATTTCGAATTCGAAAAGTGTGCTATGTACGTATAGTGTTCAGTAATTGTGTGAAGGTTGGTGTTTCGTGTTTTGTGTTTCACTGGATTAACAAGCAAATGGATTTACGGCTGAATAAGTGAGTTTTTAATTCAATCAGTTTCTGCTTATTCTCTCGTTCGGCTAAAGTTGCCGATGATGTGGGCCCTCACCGATTTCGACAACCTTGAAATATGTTATAAATTCGATGTTTTCAATATCTTTTTCCTTTGAAATAAAGCTCATCGAAATCGAATAGGAAATAGTACATCGATCGATTTACAATTACAAGCTTTTACAATAATATCGTAAACTAAAGCCGATCGACAGAAACTGCAAAGGGAAATGTTGTTCAGAATCATGGTATTGACAACATATCCAAAGCTCATCGAAATTGGATAGAAAATAGTACATCGATCGATTTACAATTACATGTTTTTACAATAATATCGTAAACTAAAGCCGATCGACAGAAACTGTAAAGGGAAATGTTGTTCAGAATTATGGTCTTGACAACATATCCAAAGCTTGTCGAAATTGGAGAGTATTCACATCATCGAGAAACTTTTGTTCGTTGCAGCATCGCGGCGTTACACCACTCTCGCCTGCCGGCGCGTCGCGTCGGGCAGTACGCGTCTAGCTCGCGCTCTGATTAGTCCGTGTTTTTCGTTAATAACTCCTTAACGAAGCCGCGTACGCTATTTTCGTAAAGGAAAATGTCGCTTGAAATGATCTCGGGAACCTCCCATTTCATTAAACTAAGGTAATTTTGAGACACCCTTATATTAATATAATATATGTATAAAATATATATTGTAATAATATACATTTATTTAACATTTTATTTTATTTAACATTATATATATTATATTTGGCGAAAATGGTCGACGGGATAATCACAAAGTACCAAGTTATTTTGTAAACGTCAAACTATGTCTTTTCTGTTTTAAGTTAGCTTTGTATATTACCACTTTAATTCTGTTATAAAAGTTCAATTATAACAGTTATTTTATACTTGGTTAATAAAGGTTTTGAAGGAACATTTATTTCTTAACAGATATTTTAAAGTAAACTATAAAAGTTTAAACTAATTTTCAATGACTTATCATTATTTATGGAATTGAAAACGGATTGAATATAGGTGAGTCAGCAAGTCGTGATTTTTATGTAATTATTTTATTCTACTCGTACCTACACTTATGTACATGGTGTTTCAAAAATATATGTCGTGACTATCCTAGCGTGATTCTCCATCTTTGGATCGGTGGAGATTTGTTAATAAAATTTGCTGCAAAATTGACCTTAACCTTGAATTTAAAGGTCAAATTTTTTAATCACTGCATCGTTTAGTACTCATCAGGGGGAACAAAAGTCTGAAAGGAACCATGGGTCGGAAACGAACCGTTCGCTTGAAAATTGACGTTAACACATTCGCGACGGGGCACAGTGTGACAAATGTCCTTTTTAGCTGGACAAAATTCTAAATCGCCCATTTTTCTATATTTATCAATTAATATGTTTACAGTTGTATAAAATATGAATAATTACTAACTTTTTACAACATTTAGTTGGTTTTTGTTAATTAAACAATATACTTTAAGTGATTTATAATTAAATATAAAATACAACAAAGTTAGTAATGGATCTATGTAACACAGAATGATTTAACAGGTAGAGAGAGTAGATATTATCAAAGAAGACGTCATTTTTAATTATGGACAAAAAGAATGTAAGTATAATTTACTAATTTACTTTTTGGAGATTCAGACATATTCTAACGGGAAAGAATTATTCTTTGGTTTAGTATGTTTCGTACGCGTAGAACGATTCGATTCTGTCCACGATGCGTCGCGTCAGAGACGCGTACACGCACTTCTTTTATTCACGAAACATACAGCAAATTATGCATCATTACAAGAATGTTGAGTTACGATAAGGACGTGCTTATTCTATATAATTATATTCGGAACAGAAGGAAATTCTAGGTGGGACCCTTTACATAGAGAAATATTGATTGCAGAAGTTTATAGCTGCAAAAGAATGATCAGAAGATAATGCTAAACGAGATATGTATTTCGTTTCCACGATGTCGAAGAAACGATGCTATGGACGAGATATTTCGTACATCTTTATTATTTATATGAAGTGATTTATTTGAACATATGACTGGTTATCGATTTTTAAGACATGTCATCGTTGGTGAAAGATGCTTTGAAGATGATAATTTTTATTGTTTATTTTGTATGAAATACAGAGGGATAATTTTAATCGATGTATCATACAACAATAGAATGTGTAGTTTGCAAAAAAATATAGGTCGATGGAAGGAAACCAGATATTTCTGTAAAAATTGTTCCGTCATATTATGCATTTTACCATGCTTTGGAGTATTCCATACAAAATGAACAGTACCAACTTTAATTGTGTCAAATGACAAACAACATTACAACATTAAAAACTGAGACCCTTTCTTTAATGAAAAATAATAGTATCTAGGCAACGTGTAGGCGAAAAACATCTTCAAGGTTAATGTAAAATAATGAAAACCTGCTCATGAAGCGATATCTCGATACCGAAATCGAGGGACGAAAGTATTCGTACACCTTTTAAAACATAATATAACTTTTTTATATATTTAAATAATTTAAATTGATTTTCTATAATCAATTAGAAGCATTGGTTTACGAAATGATATGCTAAAAAGATTTCCCAAAACTTATAATTTACAAGGTTACATGCAAAAACAAAAAAGGCATTTTTTAAAACTTTTTTATTTAGGCCCTTAATGAAAATTTAAAAAATATATTTTGTAGATCTATGTTAGTTATGCACATTATGCTGAAAATTTTATCGAAATCCATTAACAATACACACGAGCAACAAGCGGTTAAAAATGTTGAAAATGTAGTTTTATACGACTTTTGATCAGTTTCTGCTTAAAATCCGCAGACAGTCCACAATTAGTAGTTTTTCAGATAATTTAAATCACCGATGTCTTTGATTGTAAATTTCTCTGTATTTATTGACAATATTGACAATAATTAACAAAACTCTGTATTTATTAGAGATCAAGGTTTTGGACGTGTATTGAGGATACACGTATTCACGTGTTCACGTGTACTAATATATATCCGTATTTTAATCCATGTACTTCTTTATGCACGGATACACGGGTACTGAAGTAAACGTGTACACGTGTATCGGAATGCACAAATAATACACGGGTACACGTGTATCGAGCTACACGGATAATACACGGGTATCCGTTATTTTCAATACACGTGTATTATCTGTGTATTGAACTTCAAGGGTACACGTGTGTCAATACATATAAGGTTTGATGATATTTTGGTAGGTAAGGTTTGGAAGGTAATGATATTTTCGCTACAATAAAGGAAACATTAATTTTCGAAATTAGAAAACATTTCAAATTCGAATGGAATGACGGTGATACTATTTCATTATTCCATATAGCTCCCTTTTTAGATCCACGGTATAAAAATCTTGAACATGAAACTTTTAATATTAAAAATGTAATTCGTGAAAAAGTGAAATGTTTACTCGAAGACTCTCCTGTTCGAGAAGAAAGGACAGAAAACTCAAAAAATAAAAGTGCCCTCCAATTTCTTTACGATGAAATAAGTGATGTTAATCATTTAGATGCCGAATTTGAAATGTACATTTCTGAGTCACAACTACGGTTTGATTTGGATCCATATGTATGGTGGAAGGCAAGGACACAAGTATACAAGAATATCCGAAATCACTAAAAAATATTTAGCTATACCAGCAACGTCAGCTATGTCTGAACGGTGCTTCTCGTCTGCTGGAAATATTGTTACAGCAAAAAGGACCTGAATATTGTTATTCTAGGAATATGATATCAATTTGTTAGTTAATGGTACGCGGACGAACCCAATACGGAATTGGGGAGCCGCTAGGATTATAGACTGCGAGGACGAACCTGACGCGAACTCAGAGAGCCTCTAGGAATGGAGTCAAACGCAGACGAACTCAATGCGAAACCGGGGAGCTGCTAGGAAGTTGTAGAACAACGCGGATGAACCCAATGCGAAATTGGGGGCCGCTAGGAGGTTGGATAAAAGTACAGACGAACCTGATGCGAAATCAGGGAGCTGTTAGGATAATTAGTAAGCCTCGTAACTAGTATAATTTAATGATACAATCCGAGCGGTAAGATTGCATCGTGTGGGGACGTTCAATTACTCGATTAGGATATTGGTCAATAATTAAGGGTTTAATGAATTTGCGTTAATTATTAAAGAACACAGATATATTCTGATTATAAGATTCTGTGATACAATTGTGTAATTGTCGCGAATGAATTGAATTAGAATAGAAAGAATTTAAAGAAGATGTGTATTACATAAACTAAGATGCACGGTGTTGACGCACTGGCAATGCAGGGGTCTCGGAGCAACCTTATCACTGCCTAATAGATTTTACACCGAACTCGCCGAATCTATACGGTTAACTTTTGATTCGAAGGGGAACTTTAGCCCGATCTCACTGGATTCGTGATTACGATAGTACTAGCCCACGAGAGTAGAAAGGGCTTATATACCCCTGCAATGACGGGTGGTACTTGTCAGTACCCTTTGGATGAACATTCGTATTTTGTCAACGACCAGTTGGTTGTGCGTATGTTTGGGCCCTAAACTAAACTAAACAGATATGTAGATTTATCTAGGGTGGCTCTGTTCGTTTATCTAGGACGATTCTTGCCAGAGATGATATTGAACACCTGTTCGTCATCCGTAACACTTTGGTGAAGGATATCTTTCGAGTCCCCCATAGGCCCTCATTGTATCAAAGTGCATTATTATCAGCGTTCATTTTTCTATGAAATCGTGCAAGAATCACATCCTGTTCGGTCCTGGTACACAAGTTATTATTGTTTACAGGGTATGTGTCGCCTGAATTCCGGTCGAACCCGAACCTCTAGCGCGGCGCGTCACGCGTTAAGATTTTATTAAATTCTTTTAAAATATGGTAGTCGAATGTGTGTTATATATAAATGGTATAACATGCCATCGAGTATGCATAAAATATTAATTCACGCAGCGGACATAATAAAATCTGCTACACTACCAATCGGAATGTTTTCCGAGGGGGCCATGGAATAACGACTTTCGAAGTATTAGAGAATATCATACAAGAAAATTTACAAGGCAGGAAACCATAACAGATCTCTTCCACACTTTGTTATATATGTCTGACATTACAATTTCTTCGATATCTTTAAATTGTTTAAATAATAGACAAGTTTTTAAGAAGCGCAAACGCATTTTGATGATGCAGTCGAACAATTAATATTGAAAGATGTTAAAGAAGAAAGTGATGACAATAATGATTTTTGTCAATATGATGTAATGTGAATTGTTATTGTTGTTTATAAAAATTATATTTTTGTTTTTTATGATTAATATTATGTTTCTTGCACAGTTTTAAATAAAATATTTTTTAATTATGTTTATAAAATCCATTCAAAAATGATTGATTATTGTGTTTATTTAAAACCTGAACCTGATGTATCAGACACTTCCAATAATTTGAGAAAAAAATGTTTTAAACAAAACTTAATCAACTTTCAGCAGTCTACAAATTTCAATCTAAAAAATTACAAAAAAATTTTTAATGCATAAATAATTAAAGTCACATTGAATTTTTAAAAGTCAATATGTATTTTTGACTTCATAATATTGTAACTGATATCAAAACGAATCCAACGACCTAAATTACTATACCTTTAAACATTCAAATAGTGCTAAAATATTAATGAACAGCTAGATCGAGCGCGTGGACCAGTGTGCAGCGTGGCGCTTATAGCATTAATGACACGATTATCATTTTTTTCCGAAAATTTAATTGTAATCACCTTCTATTATACATATATGAATGGAGTTAGCATTGAATGCTTCAGAATTTCTGTCTTTACAAAAACTTAAAAATTTGCGAAAGGAAGGGGGTGGGGGGTGAACAAATATGACATTTAAAAAAAAATGAATACATTGTTGCACAGAGGATAACTTACTATAAAACTATTGTATGAAACATTTTTTCATATACCTCATTCATATACCTCACTACCTCAGGGGTAGTTTCAACCCTTAAACTTCGAGATAAGCCGATAATAAACAATACGGGTCTAATAGTTTTTTATGCTGCATAAAATATCCAAAGCTTATCGAATTCGGTTGAGATCATTCACTTATAAGTCATTTTATACCGTTCCACTAAATTTTCGAAAATTCAAGGCTCTTGCCGGAACAGAAGATATCAACTCACAGGGCTGAAATTTTGCACAGTTCTTATTGACCCCAAGACGCAACTTTCCCACACTAGGACCAACCGCCACACTTACTTTGGTGTTTTTCGGCCCGAACTAATGTTCATAGGAAGAAAGTTCAGAGGAGAACTTGAGGATATTATCATTGTTTATTCCTTCAATATACAATGAACAAGACCAATCAATAGGTTTTAACGAGTAGACTAAACAAACCGCTAAATGACGATGGCATCGGTTGCGTTCGGAACGCTCGGCCCGTACTGTGATTGTCACAAGCGTGAACGTAAAACGACGTAACTTTATTGTAAAAATTAGTATAGTTTTTTGTAACGTTTTGCAAGCCACTTTTGGTATTAAAGTAAAGTAGAGATTCTCTAGTTTATTTATATGTGTAAAAATCATCGCATGGGGCGACATGGGGCATATACTAATTCATTGATAAAAGGAGTATGTAACATGGACGTTTATGTGGAAAAATAAGTAACATCTTTGACACTTAATTTATAAAAATAGAGAAGATTATCGATAATTTGGAATTACTAAAGTGAAAATACATGTTTTGAGATGCTATATCCTGATGGATATATGCCTCTTGTGGCTCTTCTGAATACAAACCAATTGGCAGTTTAAATGTAGCAAGTACTTCACTTCCATGTTGCAGTACCTTATGGATTGATGGAGGTAGTTTATATCATGGATAAATTTTAATGCACAATTTAGCCGTCTCCGAACAATATTCTTTGAATTTCACAGAATCAGCTTTCTTGTCACAAGAGGCAAATAATGAAGTCTTCAGGAAATCACGAGCTGAAAACTCCCGAATGTGTAGCCGCAAAGAGACAAATATAGATATTATACGGTATATGTTATTATCATCCGATCCACTTATAAGCTCTCTAAGAATAAAGAATGGCAAGCACAAGGAAGTTTTTTCTCAAGAAGCGAAAACGCTGCTGTTGGATCAATAAATTAATGGTAAGTCTCATATGTGCCGAGTGTAATTCTATTCAATTGGGGTAATTCTTAGGGCCAGATGTACAGTTTAAAATTTTGCGGTTTAGGGTTTAGGGTTTAGGGTTAAGAAGTGTCGACAACTCAGCAGGGACATTTTACGGTATGGGCGGATGAAGTATCGGAGTTATTGGCCTTTGTAGATAAGGATTCTTGATAGTTAACGATTTTCGCGCAGCACCTCATCAAAGTATAGTCCTTCACAAACATTTAAAAAAAAATTCCAATTGAATCGTTGAAAAACTGAGTTGTCGGCAAATTTTTATCCAAAATGATCGGTTTCTGGCCCACTGTGCGCCGAGTCAACTCTGCCAACTCGCGTCTAGGTCACGCTCTGATTGGTCTACGTTTTTCGTTAATAACTCCTAAACAAAGCCACGAATAACATTTTTGCAAAGGAAAATGTTGCTTCGAATGACGTCAGGAACCTCCTATTTTCGGCTGTTCGAGGGATTTTGGGACACCCTGTAGATTTTAGTATCGATCCGTCCGCCAGTTGTCTCCACGTGTTGAATATTTTTGTGGTTAGATTTTCGATTGTATGTTTTTCGAGGGCGGTCGCGACTTTACTGTAGACACGTATAGACACGTTGTGTCTAACACAACGGAGAGCTTTTACATCTATAAAAACTGTAGAAGTAAACGATGTTTTTCCAATTTATTGCTCAATTTAAATGTACCTAGCGGACACTCGGAACTCAGAACTCGGAGCTATGATGTCGTTTTGTAACCTTCTCTAATTCCACGTTGTCATATTCACGATGCACTACTTCCTGAGATATGTAAAACACTATTTCAAATACTAAATGGTAAATAATCATACGTGCACTTTACGAAATATATTTTATTCGTTAGAAAAGTTTCTAAAATAACATTTTATTTAAGGAATTCTCAAAATACGCAGCCAGAATTTTATTTGAAACATTTTAGTATTTTAAATAATTTTTTCTCTTATTCGTAACGATCAAATACCATCCCTGAAAATATTCATGTACGGGGTGTATAACAGGGATCCTAACCGTAACCGTAACCGGGTTTGGTTCTTGTAACCCGGGAGTAACCCGCGTAACCGGGTTACTGAAGACATCGTTGTTCGGTTAACCTGGTTAACCCGCTCTTACTACTGATACTGATTCTTAGATGTAGCATGTAGCGGATATTTACGATAAATTTACTGTCTACTAATTAAGATAATATTAATATGGAATAATATGCAATGATAATATAATACTTTAACTATGTATTGTATATATTGAGTTGTAAAGTACAATCAATTTATTACCGTGATACATCACACTTAAATATATTATTGTAAATATATAGATACCACTTCAGGACCTCCGCGAGCGTGACAAATGACTGCTCATTGTTGCACCTGAGACCTATGTCTCTCTCGCATTGGCACCTCTCACTTCAGCGTCCCGATTGTTTCCCGATCGTATTTTGTTAAATTTGGAATATATATAAGGCGTTGACAATCCTATGAAATTTAGTATGTGAATTAACGGTACCAAAGTCGCGACATACATAGCAGATTGACAATTATATATTATTTATATATATATTGAAAATTTGATTTTATGAAGTGCGTGAGTATTTTTCATTTAACGTAGACGACAACAAGTCCACGTGCCTTATTACCGGATGCAATATAAAATTGAGAGTAAGTTGTTTATTTTCTTTTTAGTTAGTTATTTAATTTGGTCAGATATGCATGTATGTACTTACAATGAGAGCTAACAGTGAATATAGTGTATATGTTACCGTAAATGTGATTAATCCGGTGATTATGCATAATAACCGGTTATTATACATAATCACCAATTTATTACATTTACCGTGTTACGAGTCGAGGTTCAGGCAGCTATGCGGGAACCAAGGGAAGTTTGAATTAAGAGATTTTTGGGTTTAGGTAGGTTAGAAGGGTACACATAGGACTAGCCGATGTCTATTTCATCATCGGGTCGCCTCGTGTAAAACAAAGGAGTGGACTAGCCGGTGTCTATCTCACCACCGGGTCGCCACTTATAGGTACACGTAGGACTAGCCGGTGTCTATTTCACCACCGGGTCGCCTCGTGTCTGGGATATGGAGCAATGGACTAGCCGATGTCTATCTCACCACCGGGTCGCCACTGTAGGGGTACACGAGGACTAGCCGGTGTCTATCTCACCACCGGGTCGCCTTGTGGGAACAAAGGAGTGGACTAGCCGATGTCTATCTCACCACCGGGTCGCCACTTTATAGGGAATAGGGTTGCGGTTCAATCAATTGAATAGATACACCTTGAGCGGCAAAGGTGTATCGTCATAAGATACTAGCGACTGGAAAATCGAAAAAGAGTATGACTCATGGAAATTAACTCAGAATGGATTAATACAGATAATATATTCTCGATTGTAATTGGGAGATACAATTGTTAGTGTAAATGTGTCGCGGTTTCGCGGACTAACGCTCTCAGTGTTAACGCACCGAGAAATGCGGGGGCGATTTACTATAGAGTGCTCGATAAGGACTTTAACACCCGATCTTGCTCGCTATGACTTTCGTCGTGGAACGATACGTACTGCGCGTGATCACTTGAATCAACCCAACTAATAGGAAGGATCCATGCCCTTATATAGTACCCCAAAATCAGACCTAAGCGATGGTGGGGGCCACGCGCTACTTCCGATTAGAATTGAATTCTTAGAAATTATATAACTCAATGCATCGCTTGCAAGAGCCCCACCATGATCCGATTCTGAGTAAGCCCTTTGTTCTTAAATAGGCCCTCTGTTTCGACACATATCTCCGGAAGAGTCAAGAGTCACCAACGGTAGCGTCTGCATACGTAACACCTCCCCCCTTAGATGAAACATCGCATGATGTGCGATGCTTTCACCCCGCCGGAGCGATACGTGTCGAAACGTGTGGGTACTCAACAAGAAAATGAAAAGAAAACAACCAAAATAAAATTGAAACAAAACAATAAAAAGAAAAATAATTGCAATGAGATAGTCTATTGCGATGTGTAAGTATTGTGTAATGTACTGTGTAATGTAGGATACTTAAATTATATCGGCGACTGGGATGGCCGTCTCAGAAGTTACTCTGGTGAACTCTGGTCGCCTCGCATTCTCCTGGATTTTACTAGAACGTATGAATGGCGTCTGGCTGCACGTAGTCAGATTAGAGCATGCAGTCCGCCACCTCCTTCTTCTGGATTCAACTTATTCTGGTGTGCGATGCCCAGGTGGTCGCCAGTCTCAGTCCGTTTTCCTCCATTTCTTTCATTTTGTTATTATATTATATATGTATTTCATGTAGGGTTGTGACTGTCAGTGACGGCGAGGTGATGCTATGCTTCCCGGTCTCTTTCTTGACGGGGACTCTGTTCAGCTTGGGTGTTGATAACGCCTCGGTTGAAGGCTTGTTCCGATGATGTGGTTGAACCGGAGTCTTTGGGGAATCCGAATCTTCGGAGCTGTGCCCTTCTTTGCGGTTCCTGCGCAATATCGTGACGCGTTGTCCTATTATATTGGTTGACGCACCTGTCTTCCCCTTCGATGTAATGACTGGATAAATTATTGGAAGATTCTGTGATATTGTGACGGCACTCCTGCGAGTTTTTTCGGATTTGTATAGCACGTCGTATTTGCATTCTGAAAGCTTCGATTTCCATTTCATCAGACGTGAAGTGGGATTTTTAACGGAGTGTAACCAAAGCAAAGGTTGGCGATTCGTAACTAAGACGAATTTTCGGTCATGCACGTATGATCTAAAATGTTGGATCGCATAAATTATTGCGAGACATTCTTTTTCCACGGTCGAGTAAATTCTTTCATTACGATTTAGGCAACGGGATGCGTAAGCAGTCGGTAAATCCTTGCCTATTTTCCCTTGACTCAGTACCGCTCCTACTGCAAAATCAGAAACACTGGGTGTAATGATAAAGCTGCGTTTAAAATCCGGATACTGAAGAGTTTGAGCTCTGCAGATTTCGTCTTGTAGTTGTCCGAAGCTGTGCTGCTGTTCTTCCGTCCATTTGAATGTAATTCCTTTCCCCAAAAGTTGCGTTAAAGGTTTTGCCTTAAGCGAATAATTTGGTATGAAACGTCTGTAGCATTCTGTTAGTGCCAAAAATTGCTGTATCTCTTCCTGATTTCCCGGTTTTGAAAAATTTTTCACGGCCCGTTGTTTTTTGGAATCCGATCGTACTCGCCGTGCTAATACCTGACGGGTCCCATTACGCTTCCGTACCGTGGTCCTGACAGTATAGACGGTTTTCGGTATTTCCTGCTGCGGCGCGTAATCTCCCTTGTCTATTTCCTTCCATATTCTTCCAGGAATTCGGTGTCCTATCCACGAGTCCTTACGTTCATCCTCTACCTCTGAAAAGTTGATGAATCGAATAGGTTCAATCGGCTGAGTGCGAATTATTAGCGCTTTACGTTCGTAAGAGATTTCTGCGTTTTCTTGTAATAGGAAGGCACTTCCCAGAATGCCATCTGCTCATATGGTAAGATTTTCAACGACGTAAAACAGAGCTGGAATCCCATTGACATGTAGTTTGGTGGTGTCCATTGTTCGAATAGAAGATAAGGCAAGGCCCTGTATCTCAATTTCTTCTCGGGAAATGATTTCGGCCTTATCTCCCAAAAATTCCAGGTCCACGAGATTAACAGACGCCCCTACGTCTACCAGGAACTCTCCTTCTCCGTCCTTCAACTCAGGAACCTTGACCCTGGTTATGGGTGTCGGGGCCTCCTTGAGCAGCTTTCCTTCTTCCCCGAAACTACTTTTTTCCTGGCAATATTCTTTTGATACCCTTATCGAATCGCCCTTTTCCCAGCATGTCTTCCCATCATGACCTTTGACACCACAGTTCCAACAGTAGGTATGTAGTCCCTCATTGTTTTTGTGGATGCGATATCTTTCCTCTTCTGCCGATTCATAGGACCGGCTAGGGGAGTGGGGGGCGATCCTATGTAGAATCATAGCTGTCGCGTGCCTCGAACCTTCTTTGTACTGCGTTTTTGACTCGGATGCTTCCTTATCTCGGGGATAGTAGCCCCGATAACGCCAAGGAGATGGTGACTGGGGATACAGAGGTCGTTGACCATGGTCCCATTCACGGTTTTGTCCTCCACGTAAGAAATCTTCCCCGTCATCGTGTCTTGATGATCGGCCTTCTCTAATTTCGCGGCGATTCTTGAGCCGACGCTCTATTTGCAATACGGCTCCGAACGCGTCTTCGAGATTTTCCTGTTTCTCCTTCAGATTAGCGAGCCTCCATCCGATTTGGTCCGGCAATCCCTCGATGAAGTTTTCCAACAGGTCACTTTCCATCTTGGTGATAATTTGTTGCGCGTTACTTTCGTATCGGTCGCCTATTGCTGTACGAGTGCAGTACGCGAAGTGGCTATCCCGATCGATGTATTTTCTAAGCGATTCGTCGCCGCGAATTCTTAAACGCGCGATTTCACCCCGGAAATACGCTAGATTCCGACCCGGAGCGTATCGTTTTTTCAAATGTTTTAATAGGTCTGCTACGTTAGCAAACGTTTTGTCCCGAACACTGATTCTTGCGGGCCCGGTAAGCTTCGTTAGCACTATCGCGAGGTATCTGTTTTCCGTACCAGGCGGTGTCAACGTTAGCCGGTCTTCGACCCGTTGCGTGAAAACTGAGAGCTTCGGATTTTCCCCATCAAATAAGGGTATTGAATCAGCTGCATAATGGATGCTAGTCTGCTGATTTATTAAAATCATGGATTTAGCCATGGAAGCAGTTAGGCTGGCTATTTCATCTGCCATGATCAATCCCTAACTCGGAATAGAACTTGAAACAATAGACTTCCTTAGAATCTCGAAATTCTTATTATCAATTGCACCTAGATGCAATGTTAACGAATGAGAACAGAGCAATTTCTATATTGCGTTGAGTACTGATGCTCTATCGTATGAACTTTCTATTAAAAAAAAAAATTGACATGGGTGATCA
This sequence comes from Lasioglossum malachurum, assembly GCA_028455605.1. Lineage (NCBI taxonomy): Eukaryota > Metazoa > Arthropoda > Insecta > Hymenoptera > Halictidae > Lasioglossum > Lasioglossum malachurum. Next base: position 13,059,263 of record CM052318.1, on the reverse strand, counting down.
AAGCGTGGTGAGCACAAATGATTTGACCCTTAACTCTTCGCGATTCTCCGACTGTATGATGACAGTCCCTAAGACGTCGGTTGATTTGAATCGCGGGCAATTCATATCACAATTCGAATAACCAGAATTATGCTAGTATCCCACCGCTGTCACCAGTTTGTTACGAGCCGAGGTTCAGGCAGCTATGCGGGAACCGAGGGAAGTTTGAATTAAGAGATTTTTGAGTTTAGGTAGGAAGGGTACACGTAGGACTAGCCGATGTCTATTTCATCATCGGGTCGCCTCGTGTAAAACAAAGGAGTGGACTAGCCGGTGTCTATCTCACCACCGGGTCGCCACTTATAGGTACACGTAGGACTAGCCGGTGTCTATTTCACCACCGGGTCGCCTCGTGTCTGCATGATTCAGATTTTCGAAAAATATTAGATCCAGTGTTAGAAATACTACCATCACCCTTGACAATTAATGAAAGCAACATTAGAGACGCTATATTTAATAATGCTATGAAATTAAAGAACAAAATCAAAATTGAAGTAAAAAACAAATTAGTTTCGCTAAACATTGATGGGGCAACTCGTCATTTGAGATCTTTTATGAGCATTAATATCCAGTATATTTTAAATGGTAAAATTGTTATTCGAACTCTCGCCCTGAAAGAAATGTTTGGAAGACATACGAGTTCTAACATAAAAGACCTCGTAATTGATGTTTTAAAAGAATATGACCTTACTGTTAACGACCTTACTGTCTATAGTGTAACAACAGATAATGGATCAAATATGATTAAGTTAATTAAACTCCTTGAAGAAGAGTGTGACGGTTACAGAACCGATCTCTTTCGACTTTCTCACAAAAATCTCTTCGAGATCGTCTCTGGAGGAAGCGTCCCTAGATAACAGAATCATATCTCAAGTCCCCTTTTAACGAAGACCGAGTTCTGGCTCGACTTAATGGAAGATGACAGAAAACGAGAGTCTGGCACTACGCGACTTTAGATAATTAATAGATCACCCCACTCATTTTAGGGGTATATAAACCCGTGCATTTCTACGCTCGGGGGCTAGTACCTTCGTAGTCACGAATCGTGTCACGTCGTGCTGTATTCTCTTGAGTCAATTCTCAGTTAGATCGGGCTAAAGTTCCCCTTCGAAACAACGTCAACCGTATAGATTCCGCGTGTTCGGCATAAAATCTATTAGGCATTCTTTAATAATTGATTCGAGACCCCCGCATTTGCTAGTGCGTCAAACTGAGCACATAGTTAGGTAACTATTCAATTCTTATTACTTACGCGACAATTACAATTGTAACACACCTCTTTAATTAGAATATATTTGTGTTCTTTGATAATTAGAGCAAAGTTAATACACCCATTATTACCGTCCAATATTCTAATAGAGTATTTGAACGTTCCCACACGATACAACCTTACCGCTCGGGTTGTATCAATTAGATTATACTAGTTACGAGGCCCACTAACAATTCCCATCCAACTCATCCAACCAGAGATTTATCCAACCTCGCGGCTCCCTGACAATCGTATCAGGTTCATCCGCATCCTAACGGCTCCCTGACAATCGCATCAGGTTCGTCCGTGCCTTTATCCAAACTCCCAGTGGCTCCCCAACAATCGTATTGGGTTCGTCCACGTTATACTATTCTCCTCTAGCAATTCTCTCATTATACCTTCACCTAGTGGCTCCCCAACAATCGCATTGGGTTCGTCCACGAAAACTGTACTATCCTCGCGGCTCCCTGATAATTGAATCAGGTTCGTCCGCATCCTAGCAGCGTCCTGACAATCGTATCAGGTTCGTCTGCGTTTACCTGCATTCCTAGAGGCTCCCTGACAATCGTATCAGGTTCGTCCTCGCAACCTTCAATTCCTAGCGGCTCCCCAATAATCGCATTGGGTTCGTCTGCGCTTACTAACAAATAAAACTCGTATTCCTTACGAATAAATACATCGCCGACCACTTGAAGCTGCTCGCGGCCCTGGCTCGTAACAAGAGTGTGACCATCTTTACGATGTACCTAGTGTTAGCGAGACAGATACAGATTACACTTTTCCAGATAAATATCATGACGAATTTTATTTAGAGAGCGAAACATTTTTTTTCACAGAGGGAAATAATGTTCAGTTAGTAGGTGTGCGATGTGTTGCACACACGTTACAACTAGCTGTTCAGGATGCGTTGAAAATGTGTAATGTACAAGGATTACTGCAAAAAACGCGGGAAGTAGTTAAAAAACTGCGGACTCCTTCGATAGGAATTCTTATAAAGGCTATGAAATTGCAGAAACCAATATTAGACTGTACAACTAAATGAAATTCCACTTTTAATATGCTGGAAAGATTAGTAGGTTTAAAAGATGTTTGTACAGAATTGCACGATGTTATTTTATCGGAAGATGATTGGGGCAACATCAAGCAACTATTAGTAGCACTAGAACCGGAAAAAATTGCCACAAAGAAGATGCAATATGAACAATTAACCATGGGCGATTTTTATGTAATATGGTTGCAATGCAATTTTAGCTTTAAACAAATGGAGGAGAATCATTTTGCAAAGATATTGTTTGAAGCAATCCACAATCGGGAACACGAAATTTTATCAAGTAATTAAATCATTGTTGGCTTCCATTTTGTTAAACCCCAGGTATAAAAGTCTGTTATCAGAACAGCAAAAAGATATTGTTACTGTTCATCTAATGAATACGTGGAAACGGTACGAGAGATTGAATTGCACAGCTAATAACACTGTCCAACACCAAATTTGTTCCCAATATACTGTTGGGTCCTTCTTATAGAGTTTTTTGCGCTGATTCCGAATCTGTCCTTAATTTTTTCCTATACGCACAGTTTTTGGGGAACATGGCTTTGAAAAAAAACCTTTTTCTCTACAGCAAAAGATTCCTTAGACTTTCCCGAATCCAGTGATATATAATATTAATACATTATGATTGTTTAAACATTAAAGACGGAGAGACACCACTTCTGCACCAATTTTTGAGGATATTTTTGAATTTATCTCAAAAAATAAGGGTCCAGCGGAAAATCAAACTATACCATGCAATAGAGCAGACTTTTATCTTGAGAAATCCCCATTTAAGGTTTGAAGCGTCGACGTTTTTTTCGAACCAGAAAGTAAAATATCTTCGCTCGACATGAGTTTTCGCCAGTGGCACTCACCACTAGAACGGTCGCTCGCCGCTCCATATTCCGTCGCTGCGCCGTATCCCGTCCCGAGCGCCACTGGCGTCAACTCATGTCGGGGGAAGATATTTTGATTTCTGGTTTGAAAAAAACGTCGACGTTTCAAACCTCAAATGGGGGTTTCTCAAGATAAAAGTCTGCTCTATCCCGTGGTATAGTTTGATTTTCCGCTGGACCCTTATTTTTTGAGATAAATTCAAAAATATCCTCAAAAATTGGTGCAAAAGTGGTGTCTCTCCGTCTTTAATGATTGTTTAAACATGTTTAATCAATCATAATGTACTAATATTATATATCACTGGATTCGGGAAAGTCTAAGGAATCTTTTGCTGTAGAGAACAATTCAATATCTTTTATAATAACATCACAATATTTGTTTAAAGTTGAAAAATATGTTTTTTTTTCAAAGCCATGTTCCCCAAAAACTGTGCGTATAGGAAAAAATTAAGGACAGATTCGGAATCAGCGCAAAAAACTCTATAAGAAGGACCCAACAGTATATTGGAAACATAAAAAAAGTTGAAATTTGTTGGACAGTGTAATCAAATACCGCCAAAAGAATCCCCATCTACATCAACGGATGATATCGAGAAACTTTTAGTTGAAAAAGATACAGATTTGCATCAAAATCAACTTAAAGTAATTTCAACTTTCAATGTCGTTGCCGAATTAAACGCTTTTTCTCAATTATCAAGAATTGACAAAAAAGAAAATATTATAGAATATTGGAAGAAACATGGACTTCCGGGATTGAGAGAGCTTGCAAATATTGTACATGCTGTGCCACCAACTCAAGTATCGGTTGAACGACTATTTTCTGGCTTGAAATTTATCTTAATTATCTTTATGATTTTAAGAACGAACACAATTAGTAATTAATGATTTTTCTTTACGTTGTTCCTTATTACTATTGTAGGTATTATAAAATATTATTATACTATTTTATTAAATTAGTATTTACATATTTTTGTTTGCCTCAATATTGTACTATATTATTTTTTTGCATCTCTATTATGTGTTCATTTCATAAATGCTAAATATTATGTTTTCACTTTTACAATAACATACTATTTCCCTGCATTTCAAGCACTGGATACGTAGTAACCCACATCTTATAACCGGGTACGGTTTAAAATCTGTAACCCGCTCTGGTTGCTACTTGGGAACCTCCCGTTGGGTTACTGCGGGTTACAGTAACCGCGCTTGGTAACCCGGGTTACGGTTCGGGTTAGGCGTTGGTTAGGATCCCTGGTGTATAATAAGTAAGTGTGAAACCAGCGTCACACGTGGCAGCGACAGGAGACAGAGAGGACAGGTTTTAGTGGCAGAAGCAACGTTGTGTTTTGATGGTTGTTCAAGTGAAACAGACATTTGGTATCTGGATTCCGGAGCCACAGATCATATGTCAAATCGGAAAGAATGGTTCATTAATTTCAAATATTTTGAGAGATCTCTTCCTGTGAATGTGGGGAAGAAAAATGAATCCATCGAAGCTTTAGGCAAAGGAGATATTAATATGTTGGCCTATGATGGAACTCAGTGGCGAGAGAAGCATTTGTCGCAGGTTCTTTACGTTCCAAACCTGAGACGTAACCTGTTTTCAGCCGGGTCAGCGTTGGACAAAAGTTTACTTCAGATATCCACTGCAGAAGGATGCAGATTTGAGAAGCAAGGTGATATTGTTGCAGTGGGAGTTCGCAAGAACAAGCTATGCGAGATGCAATTCAAAATATCAAGACAAGATGCAAGGATCGAAGCTAACGTCACCGCTCGAGACAGTTTGCATGCTTGGCACGAGAAACTTGAGATTCTTGGATTTCTTCTGTGAAGGTTGCGTCTTGGGTAAGTCACACCGTTTACCTTTTCCCAAACGCAAAGAGGGAGATGATAAGTCTTGTGGTCCGGGCGACCGTATTCATGCTGACCTCTGTGGACCTTTTCAAGAGAACTCCATAAATGGATCGCGTTATTTTCTGCTGATTAAGGACGACTATTCCCATTACAGAGTCGTTTATTTTCTAAAATTCAAAAATGAGACGTTTTACAAAATGAAAGAATTTCTAGCAATGACTCGAAATCTGTTTGGAAGGGAAATAAAGATTCTACGAACGGATAATGGATTAGAATTCGTAAATCAAATGGTTGATGAGATGTTAAAGGGTCGAGGTATACAGCATCAGAAAACTGTAGCTTTTACCCCTGAGCAGAATGGCTCTGCCGAGAGAGAAAATCGTACTATCGTCGAGTCAATGAGAACCATGCTACACGCAAAACGGATGCCTTTAAAATTGTGGGCTGAGGCCGTTAACACAGCTGTTTATTTGCTTAATTGCAAATGAGCAAAATTGGAGAGATTAGTTGTTTTTGGAACAACTGCCTATATGCATATACCAAAGGAGAAACGAAGAAAATTGGACTCTAAGGCTGTAAAAGGAGTTTTCGTTGGTTACGACCAAAATGTAAAGGGTTTCAGAATTTGGTATCCAGAAACCAATAGAGTGGATATAAAGAGAGATGTCATCTTTAGAGAAGATGAAGGTGATTTAACACTTCCTAAAGAGGAAAATCAGAGCAGTGAGTCACAAATTATAGATTCTCCGGAAAGCCTTGTTGAGGCGCACAATCCACAGTTATGTGAGCCACAAACTAAAAAATCTCAAATATCTTCGAGTCGTGAGGAGGAGCTGGATAACGGAACTGCAAAAGGAACTGTAAAACCGACTCCAGCAGCGGAACCTCCAAGAAATTCAACCAGTGATCGAACTCTACGAAATAGAGAGGAGTTAAGAAAACCGGAGAGATACGGATCTCAACCCAGTGCTAACTCAGTCTTCTTAGCAGAAAGTGAAGAACCGTGGAACTATGAAGAAGCGATTGCAAGCACACATGCAGATCAATGGATACGAGCAATGGATGAGGAAATCAAATCATTGAAAGAAAATGATACATGGAGAACCTCGAGAATCTGTGAAACCGATTGAGAACCGTTGGGTTTTCAAGTTGAAAAGGAAACCTGATGGAAGTGTCGACAGATTCCAGGCCAGGTTGGTTGCGAAGGGATACTCGCAAAAGCATGGTGTGGATTATCATGAAACCTTTAGTCCTGTTGTGAAATTTGACTCAATAAGGATTATCTTGGCACTAGCGGCATCAAGAGGGATGATTTTGCAACAATTCGACATTAAGACTGCTTTTCTTAATGGAAAACTGGAAGAAACCGTCTACATGCGTCAACCAGAGGGCTATGAAGATGGCACAAATAATATCTGTAGACTTAATAGGAGTCTGTATGGATTGAAGCAAGCCTCCAGATGTTGGCACGAGCGTTTCACTAAGTTTTTAATGGGTTATAAGTTGAAGGCTACCAAATCGGATCCATGCGTTTTCTCAAATGAGGAAAGAACGCTTATTATAGCCATTTACATAGACGATGGGTTGATAGCAGCGTCTAATCGCAATGTTGTAGATTCATTGCTAACTGAATTAAAAGGGGAATTTTGTGTAACTACGGGTGTTTTGAGTTTGTTTTTAGGTTTGCAGATAGAGCATAATTCTGACGGATCGCTACTCTTGCACCAACAGGGTTATGTTAATCGAGTCTTGGAGCGATTTAATATGAGCGAGGCTAATCCAGTAGCTGTACCAATAGACAAGCATCAGGAATTGAGCGTGCTAGCTCATGGAAAGCAGAAATCCGAATGTGTCCAAGCTCCATACAGGGAGGCAGTCGGATCTCTGATGTATTTGGGAATATGTAGGCCAGACATTGCCTTTGCATTAAGCACGGTCAGCCAATACCATGAGTTACCTGATAAGATCCACTGGAATGCCGTCAAAAGGATCTTGAAATATTTAAAGGGAACAGCTGATTATGGTTTGCTGTGACTATGCGGGAGATGTTGAGACTCGCAGGTCAACTTCAGGTTATGCATTTAAGTTAGGTAATGGTACCATTTCATGGTGTTCGCAGAAGCAAAAAGCAGTTGCCCTGTCTACAACGGAGTCAGAGTTTGTAGCTGCGGCACAGGCTGTCAAGAAGCTGATCTGGTTAGATCGACTAGTCATTGAGATAATGGACGAAAGAGCAGACAAACCTCGACTGATGATGGATAACCAGAGTGCAATAAGGCTCCTGAGACATCCAGAATTTCACAAACGATCGAAGCACATCGATGTGAAGTACTATTTTCCGCGTGAAAAATATCAAGAAGGGTTTTTTGATCTACAGTACATAACAACCAAAGGTCAGCAGGCGGATATCCTTACCAAACCGTTGCTAAGGGAGCAATTTTGTTGTAACCGTACTTTGCTGAATGTAATACCAAAGTGTAGTTAAAGGTGTAATTGTAATTTTTGTTAGTTAGAACTTATAATATGCAAGCACAAGGTAGACAAAAAGAAAAGAGTCGATGAAAAGTGGGAGTATTGGTTATATTGGTTAATTTAGTTTCATGCAACTCTTTCCTTTTTGGTCTTGTTCAAAGTTTCGCGCCGGAGCGTGTTTCATTTACGATGCGTGCGTTGTTGCGGCGGCATTGTCCGCACTGGGTCTTCTCACTGTGTTTGTTTGTTACACGGAAGAGCGAGCGTCTTTTTCTCTCACGTCCTTCTTCCTCTCTTCTCTTCTCGCGAGTCTGTATGTACGATTGCGTTTCTCTCGAGTTGTTTAAAATCTTGTACGGTAATCCATTGTAATCAAGGAGATCACTGTGTTTTGTAAATTTCATAATTAAAACTCTGTTAAATTACAAAATATTTAATATTTAATTTAAATACAACATTACTTGAGTAAGTATAAGTATAAAAGAGATTCAGAAATTATATATTATACATGATTATGATTAATTTCTATCGATGGCTGAACCACCGGACGTGACAATATATACAGGGTGGCCCACATAACTCTGAACAGCTCAATATCTTGAAAACTATGCCATCGATTTTAAAGTTCTTAGTCTTAAATTGCATGGAACTGAAGGGCCTTTCTGACTACATAAACGTGAAGTGGCCTCCCTTCCCCTTTAAGAGGGGAGGTGAGGTACCTTTGTAATCATCCATATCACATGGTTTTATCACAAGAGCTTTCGATAGCAGATTACGATCACCGCGTAAGATTTTGTGAGTGGCTGCAGGGTGTTGTGGAAAATGACTTTTTGTGCAAAATACTTTTTTCCGATGAGGCCACTTTTATGAATTCAGGGCATGTAAATAGACATAATCTGCATTATTGGGCCGTGGACCTTATTTTTTTCAAGAAACTGTAATATCTGCAAGTTATTGTGATTTCTTAAAAAATCATTTGCCTGCGCTTTTGGAAGATGTGCCACTGCATGTTAGAAGAAAAATGTGGTTCCAACAAGACGGCGCTCCTCCACATTTTGCAATCATCACCAGGCAATTTTTGAACGAAAAATTTTGGAACAAAAGGATAGGTCGTGGGGGACCTCCTCGATCCCCCGATCTAACACCATTAGATTTTTTCTTATGGGAATATGTCGTATTTTCTTATGGGATATAACGTCTATATATACATATATTATATTATATTATATATTGTACTATATATTATATACTATTATTATTATATATTATATATGTATAATATGTGGAAAGGGCTATTGGAGCAATAACACACTTCGATTCGTCTAAAAACAGAGAATCAACAATTAAATGTTTGTACTCCCACCCTTCTGTCAATCAATCCTTGTTGAATCCTTATCTCACAATAATAACCAATCTCACAATAATAACTAACCTCACAAATTCTCTATAGGTTTGGAGGTTAAATTGTTTTCTTGAGTCTCTGTGTTCTTCTTCTTGAATTTTCTATCTAGCTCCTTCTCTTGTCCATCTGGTGGCGCCACCTAGCAAATGTCTCATCATAGAAGGTGTAGGTATAGAATGTATCTTGTCATACACGCATATGCGTGTATATGTACGCTAATCTTACATATGTAATATATAATATAATAATATATATGAGAGTGAGACCCTATTTTCTCTGTCATCTCCACAGCGTGTTTACAAGCAAAATGTAAACAAACGCCGCGCCGGGATAGGCTTACGTTGCCGCAGAGCGTGCAGGAATACGAAAAATTCAATACAGTATTAGCGATAGTTTTTTGTAAATATCTCGAAAACTAAAAGCGACCCCCCCATATTGGAAAAGGAAAAAGTTGTTCAAAATGTGTTGCTGGATAACATATTAAAATTTCATCAAAATCGGAGTACGCAGACCCTTCCTCTATAATTACCTAAGAAATTTAAAAATATGCTAGGTGTCTTATTATTTTGTCGAGGACTGTAGCTGTCGCAGCATTATGAAAATAGCTACATGCGCAGCTGTATACTTCCGAATAATGCAAATTACGCCTCGTAAACGATAAAATAGGACTTTTGAGACCGATCTTTTATCTAGCGTTTTTAACTACTGAAAAACCCCATCTTTGTATTGGGTTGGACCGAAAATAATAAAATTAAGATATTTATTCATAGATTTATTGAATAACACGATAAGTCACCTAAAAAATGGCGATAAGTAACAGAAGAGAAAAGAAAATATGTTATTGTACAAATCTATGTATAATAATCCTAATTTTATGTTTGAGTTTTAATTTCAAAACGCTACAAACTTTCGTTCCAACCCAATATTATCGAGAAATGAGAACGCGCATTCCGCATCCTTGTAATCCTGTAAAAACGAGTCTACCCCCTTAGGACATTTGACGTATTTTTAAATACAACAAATATATTTGAGGTGCAAACGTTTTGTGACTCACCCTGTAGAATACAATTTAATACCTACGAGTATTATCGTGGAAGGAGACAAGAAAAGGTCTTTGAATTAAATGAAATCTTTTATCCTTACCAGTGATATCTTTCTTTCGAGCAGTTCAGGTATTCAATTGAGGGAAGTAAGTTACGTAGGAAAAAGAAAATTTGAGATTTCCGTGGATTCCCGTTAAGTGGCCATCTGTCCGAACAGAGAAAGAGAGACACACACAAAGAGAGGGAGAGAGAGAGAGCAAATTCTACGGAACAAAATCACTTACCGTAGAAATAGATTACAAAATCGGTTGAGCAAGAGATACGATCCACCGTGATCGAGCGTTCCGCGTGCCGTAGATACCTGCGTCGTTTCAGGCATGAAAACAAAATTTACGGGCTACCGTAATCTTAGTGCTAGCTTTCACAGGAAAGGAAAAGAGCTTTATTAGCCTACTAAATTCTTAAATTACCAGATCGATATTGCTTTCTTTCCCGGTGCTGATCCAAAAGTTCTGAAATGCGAGTTACGAAGACTATTCAAGCTTCTTAACCCTTTGCCGTACCATTTTCTTTACAGTTACAGTGATTAAAACCAGGGACCAAAAATAACACTTATTCTAAAATTTTGCAAGATAAAAATCATTAATAAAAAATTGATTATTATTCATATTTAAGATAATCTACACAAAATATAAAGAAAAAACATCGAAGAACAAAATGGTTAAAAAATATAGGTTTTTATACTTTTTGGTTACAAGTAAGTTATCAATGAGAGAAATTTATTACGATCGCTCATAACAGTTATCGTTGATCGAATTTCTTTCCACTTGTTCATAATAATTACACTGTCCAACAGCCAAAAAGTATTTCGATTCCCACTATGCGATTCTTATAGAGTTTTTTGCGCTGATTTCGAATCTGCCCATAATTTTTCTCCTATACGTACAGTTTTTGAGAAAATGGAGTTTTAAAAAAAGACATATTTTTCAACTTTGAACAAATACTGTGATGTTATTATAAAAGATATTGAATTGTTCTTTACACACACACACCAAAAGATTCCTTAGATTTTCCCGAATACAGTGATACATAATATTAATGCATTATAATTGTTTAAACATGTTTAAACAATCATTAAAGACGGAGAGACACCACTTTCGCACCAATTTTTGACGATATTTTTCAATTTATCTCAAAAAATAAGGGTCCAGCGGAAAATCGAACTATACCACGCGATAGAGCAGACTTTTATCTTGAAAAACCCCCCTTGTAAGTTTGCAGCATCGACGTTTTTACCGAACCACGAAGCAAAATATCTTCGCCCGACATGCGTTGACGCCAGTGCCGCTCACCACTGGAACGGTCGTTCGCCGCTCCGTACAGGTGCTTTTATACCGAAATCCGCGGCGGACTTGAGTTCGCGGATTCGGCCATAAATTTCGAGCGCGTTGACGGGGCCCGCTGTGCCCCGCTGTGCATGGCACAAAAAAAAAAGGTCTCTATGGGCTTCACGGTACGTTTAGTTTAGGGAAATGATAGTTTCCCTCTAAGGCGGTAGGATAGCTTCAGATTGTAAGCAGCAAATAATTAGGATATTACTAGAAAACTTGGGTTTGCGAATTTTCGTTATCTTATGGACGCGAAATAACAAACAATTCAACAAAGATTACTGAATAATATTGCTGAATATTCTCTCTTTAGGGCAGCGTTTGGTTTACCTAAATTGTTGTTGGAGTGTGCAGCATGCACAGGTTGATACCGTTCATAGTAAATGCATGTCACTTTGTTTTTTTCGCGTGCACTTACAATTGCCAAAATCGCCGGACGCGAAATGATTTTTTGATAAAATGTTGATTTAGCAAATCGATGAAAATGGGTTATTGGGAGTTTATAGCGAAAACATTCGACATCACACACAGAATTGCTATCCGTAAAGACCTAACAGTTATTATTTATCTCCTACATTGTTCAAAATCAATGGCTCCGGAAAGGAGTACTGCATTGAGATCATTCAGGTAAGTTTTGCCACTCGGCGAGGTATGGGGCACGTGGCAATAATGAAGGTAGAAGGCGTTGTACCGGTCGTCCGTTAGCCTCTGCCCTAAGCCCGTCAATTTTATTACGGGTAAGAGCGGCTACTGGTTGACTTTGCGAATGAGGCTGTTGTAAAGATTAGCTGCTTTGACGAGCATGAATTACTTTATGACCACCGTCCGACGGAAAACGCATGGCCAACGCGTGTGTTGGAAGGGACTTCCTCATACCAAATTATAATGAAAGCATACCAAAGAATATAGAAAAAATAGGGAGAAAGTTCACTGTGTACTAGAGATCGCGGTTTTGGACGTGAACTCAAATACACGTGTACACGTGGCACGTGAACCATGTATGCAGTACGAATTTAAGGATCCGTGAATGCGTTCACTACACGGATCTGTGCGAATACGAATCCGTGTACACGGATTAGTATTCGCAGATCCGTGTAGTGAACGGTTTGTGGATCCGTGTACACTACACGGTTCACGTGCTACGTATGAAATTTTTACATGGTGTGTTTGCTCGTATAAGGACAAAAAGCGAAAATTCGCAAACCCAAGTTTTCTAGTAACATCCTAATTATTTGCTACTTACAATCTGAAGCTATCCTACCGCCTTAGAGGGAAGCTATCGTTTCTCTAAACTAAACGTACCGTGAAGCCGTGGAGCCCATAGAGACCTTTTTTTTGTGCCACGCATAGCGGGGCACAGCGGGCCCGAAATTTATGGCCGAGTCCGCGGACTCAAGTCCGCCGCGGACTTCAGTATAAAAGCACCCTATCTCGTCGCTGCGCCGCGCCGTCGCTGTCCCGAGCAGGGTTGCCATATTCAGCGGCCGCCAGGCCCCTTACGTTTCCGTCCCTCGCCAAGATGCTCCGTAAAGCCTATCTTCGCTTCTCCCACTCTTACCACACGCTGCCGCGTACCACGTCGGTAGCATGCTCCACGCTTTTGCAATTTCATTGTTTAATTATTTTTGACAAATGTTGAAGTTTTATCAGTGCCTGATAGACTTATATAATAAATAGAACGTAATAATTTTAAGGTTAGCTTAGTTCTTCGCGGAAAAAACGTCGAAAAAATCGGTTTTTATTTTTTTTTAACAACGGCGCACCAAACCAAAAAATCTGAAAAAATTCATGAACAATACTTATAACAATATATCGCTACTGTAAAAATATAAATGATGTCACTCTAGAACTTCCATGTGAAATCTGCATTTTTTCGAATTTTTTGAGGTTTTTGATTTTTTACAAGTAGAATTTTCACTTTAAAAATCTGAAACCAATTGCAAAGTATGTATTTGGGTTCTTGACATGTGTCAGATTTTTTTCAGAATTTCTGAACATCATTAACTAGGGAAAATAGGCCAAAAACTGATTTTTCGTTTTTACCCTATAACTGCCCTCCGGATCGAGATACAGGGTTGAAACTTTGCACAGTATGTTTTTTCTTGGTGCCCTATCGAATGACACATCGTCGATACAATTAGGTTCAAGGGCATTTTGTTGGACAGTGTTATTGACGAGAGAAATTTATTTCGATCGCTCATAACAGTTATCGATGATCGAATTTCTTTTCACTTGTTCATAATAATTATTGACGAGAGAAATTTATTTCGGTTACTTATTTAATTATTGAGTTGTCTACTCTTTTTCGGATGAAGCAAGCCTGTGAAATTTATTGAGAATGTTTCGTACAACAAGGCGAATCAACAGACTATAAGAACAACACAAAATCTGTTTGTTGACTGTCTTTGTACACTGACGACTCTGTTCCACTGTACACATGGATGTAGAACTCTTTTATGAATAAACAATTTATGAAATAATTGATTGTCTACCATTTGAAAGTTGTGCTATTTAATAATAACTATTATAAATTTCCTTCATGAATAACTGTTATGAGCGATCGAAATAAATTTCCTTCATGAATAACTGTTATGAGCGATCGAAATAAATTTCTCTCATCAATAATTGTTATGGACGATCGAACTAAATTTCTCTTATCGATAATTGTTATGAGCGATCGAAATAAAGGGGGATTATCCTTCAACCTAAATGCATTGTTTTGCATACCTTTTCAATAAAAAAAATGTCTTAGGAGCCGCGCCGCTGGACCATGCTTATCCTGCTCAAATAAACAGTACATCAATATTGATGTTCAATCTTCAATATTCATATTTACTATTGTACAATTTTTTTTTAACGAAATTGTAGTTTAAAATTGACAATTTCTCGAGAATCAGAAGTTTGTGTTCGAATACTTTTTGGATTCATTGTATCATACCGTATGATGCATACGTTACTTTTTTAAACAATTTTCTATGTGAAAGACGCGAACATTCGCGTGCACAACTCAACGGTTCGTCGGCTACTTCGATGTGCGTGTCCCCATAAAATCGATCCTTTCATGCCCTGAAATTCAAATTTTTATTTGACATTATATACAGGGTGGGGCACTAACTATGTCCACCCTGAATATCTCCTTTATTTGTAATAATATGGCAAAATGTTATGAACAAAATTTGCACGGTACAGAGGGGACCATATTATGACACAAACATTTTCTGCGTGGGTGGAGGCATAGAGGACATTTCAAGGTCATCTTGATTTTTTTAAATAGAATGTCCTATTTTTTATACCATAGATCGATAGAGTATCAAATTCTGAGTATAATAGTGTTGACCTTCATATGTACTAAACCTAATAGTTAACGAGATATTATCCAAAGAAGAAAGACAATTGTTTCTATAATTGTTTCTATATCTCGTAAACTATTAAATTTAAGACATCTGGAGATCAATACATTTTCACTCAGAATTCGACAGTCTATCGATTCATGATTCAGAAAGCAGGTGTTTCCATTTTAAAAAATCGAGGTGACCTTCAAATCTCCTCTATGCCTCCACCCACGCAGAAAATGTTTGTGTCACAATATGGCCCCCTCTGTACCGTGCAAATTTTGTTCATAACATTTTGCCATATTATTACAAATAACGGAGATATTCAAGGTGGACATAGTTAGTGCCCCCCCCCCCTGTATACATATTATATTTGGCGAAAATTGTCGACGGGTAATCCCAAAGTACTTTATTTTGCATTAACCATTAAAAATTCGCAGTCTACTCGTTAATCACTCACTAGTTTTCGAAGTCCCCTATTTGAAGACTTCATATCTAGGTTTCAAAAACAACAAAGATATTTAAGTTGGCAATGTTAGGCGACTCACCCTGTATAATTTCTAAGAACTTAGTTTTAATCGGTAGTAGTACATGACCACCCACCATCGTTTAGGCCCGAATTTTGGGTACTATATAAGGGCATAGATTCCTCCTGTTAATCGGGTTGATTCAAGTGAACGCGCGCAGAACGAATCGTTCCATGACGAAAGTCACTTCGAGCAAAATCAGTTATTAATGTCCTTTACGGAACAGCATATACCCGCAGTGGAGGATGGACCCGGTGTTGACGCGTCAGGGCGAATCGTAGGCGGTAATGCGTATAGTGGGTCCCTACGATCGTCTCTGCACCGGGCTAGGGACACAATAGTCCCTCGGTGGTGGGGGTTTAGTGGGTATGGGTAGGGATATAGTCCCGTTCCCTCAAATTCCACCTGAGAGGGAACCGAGTCCCACACTACCCCCCTGAACTTTATCTCAAGGGGGGTGTGCGTAAATGCATTGCGACCCCGCATTTCTGGGTGCGTCAAAACTGAGAGCATTGGTCTGCGAAACCGCCACAAATCACACTAGCCAATTGTATTGACCAAGCATAATTAAGAACATATCACTCTATATATATGTATACATTTAGAGTTCATTTCTATTGCGCACATTCCCTTTCAACTTGCCAGTAGTTAGTATCCAACGACGATACACCTTTGCCACTCGAGGTGTATCTATTCAATGCTATAAGTTACGAGGCAACGGATCCACCTACCCCCGTAACCCATATAGTGGCGGCCCGGTGGTGAAAGAGACATCGGTTAGTCCACTCCCTTGATCCCACAAGGCGACCCGGTGAGGAAAGAGACAACGGCTAGTCCTCGTGCACCGCCACAGTGCAGTGGTGACCCGGTGATGAAGAGACTTCGGCTAGTCCCCTTCCATATTCCACACACGAGGCGACCCGGTAGTGAAAGAGACATCGGCTAGTTCACGACTACCCCTTGCTTCCTACCTAGTGGCGACCCCATGATGAAACAGGCGCCGGCTAGTCCACGACAACTCATCCTGTGACATCCGGTGGTGAAAGAGACATCAGGTAGTCCACTCTCTTGTTCCCACGAGGCGAAACGGTGCGGTATTGACAAAGACATCGGCTAGTCCTCTCCCTTGATCACACAAGGCGTCCCGGGGGGGGGGGGAGAGACATCGGCTAGTCCTCGTGCACCCCTACAGTGCAGTGGCGACCCGGGGGTGAAAGAGACTTCGGCTAGTTTCCTTCCATATTCCACACACGAGGCGACCCGGGGGTGAAAAAGACATCGGCTGGTTGACTCCCTTGATCCCACAAGGCGACCCGGTGGGGAAAGAGACATCGGGTAGTTCCCTTCCATATTCCACACACGAGGCGACCCCGTGGTGAAAGAGACATCGGCTAGTTCACGACTACCCCTTTCTTCCTACCTAGTGGCGACCCGTTGATGAAACAGACACCGGCTAGTCCACGACAACTCATCCTGTGACACCCGGTGGTGAAAGAGACATCGGCTAGTCTACGAGTACTTTTCGTACCTATTGGCGACCCGGCGATGAAACAGGCATCGGATAGTCCACGACAAATCTCTGAATGCAAACTATCCTCGGTTCACGCATAACTGTCTAACCCTCGGCTCGTAACAGTGGGAAACCTTTGGACTTTTTTTCGACATCATTTTTTGAATTTACTTACCGATGCAACATTTCCTACAAAACAATATTAGGTCACTTATGGCAATAAATGAATACTACTGGAAATATTTTAATTTGAATATTTAACCCTTAGCACTCTCGAGTGGTGGCTGAGAGTCACCACTAAAAATTGCTGTACCATTATTTAAAATATTGTTTACATGATTAAATATGTTGGTATCTAATCAATTACTTAATATTTAAAGATTGTATGAGCTATCATATCAATTTCATATTTATACAAAGAAAAAAATTTATATAAAATGGAATTATTCTAGGTCGAAAAAAACGTTTAGTTTTCGAGTTAAAATAGCTGCAAGTGCAAAGAGTTATTGCTAAGTATCATTTTGTTGGATGATACTAGTTTGCAAAGGTGTCGTCAGTAAGAGCGTGATGGTTTCGTAGCAATATTCATATTAATAATGATCAAACAATATTCAAATGTTAACTTTTGCAACAAAACATGTAACCATTTTGATAAACATATAGTAATACTTTGATAAAAATGCATATAACTCTTCTAATTATTAATTATTAATTAAACTATATTAGAATTTTAAAGTATATGTCTAAAAGTTTTACATCATTAATATATCATAAGTACATTTCAATTAAATACATTATGTATCAATTAAGACATTGCCATTTTAATTTCGCCTTCTTCCTATTAAAACTTTCACACCGCAAGACTATTAAGAGGATAAACAATTGTATTAAACCAATAGAAGCATAAATATTATCTGAAATAATATAATTGCAAGAGAAATTAGTAGCTTACGTTACTGAAAATTGCTTCTTTATACACATATATGCGCTGTGACGCTGCAGGTACGGTGTGCGCGTCCCCATTGAAAATAACAGAAGAAAGTGCAAACGGCGAGGCGGCGCTGTGCTGAGCTGGCGGAGCGGCGATGTAGTGTGCAAAAGCCTTAAAGCGATTTGTTCATGTTGTTCGAAATTTTCTGGCGAATCCAAAAACATATGAGAAGATAAAAGTATACATTTTCTCCTGTTTGTAAAATGAATAAATTTTTAATGAAGTGTGTCTTAACTTGTGATTTTCAAAACCAGTCATCTTATTTAACATTTCCATTGTCACGCTACCAACCAATAGTGCAAGTACAAATAATAACACTCGTAAATAATAATAATAACAATAACAGTACTAATAAACTAACAATAATAGTAGATAATAAGGAACAAAAATAATTACACACATTAATCTCTAAGTTTTTGCTGATTGATCGTATTCTAGGTACTTATTAACCGACTTCGAAAAAGAAGGAGGTTACTCAATTCTATCCGTATGTGCCTTTTTTTCCCTTTTTTTCTATGTATGTTCACCGATTACGCCGAGATGGATGGACCAATCGGAACGAAACCTTTTGCATCTTGTAGAGTATGTCCCCGGGGTGGTCCCGTGAAAAAATTTTGCACTTCCTTACGATTTTATTTGCGAAAAATGAATTATTTCATGTATGTTCACCGATTACTCCGAGATGGATTACTCCGACCGCTAGAATGTGTGGGGTCGGTGCTACCACTCTGTTCATGTTGACTGAGTGGGGGTCTTGCGCCTGCGCTCCACATCGACTCCGTTGAGCCGTTACGAGAGAGATAGCATCTCGGTCTCTTCTCGGTTGTCTATCGTCCAGTTTGGACGTGTTTTGGCTCACAGTTCTATTGTAACCACGTGTTGTATCATCTACTCCGGATTGTATTTAGTCTCTGACGTTTCTCTCTGAATAAACTTGTCTTGTTCATCGTGCAATGGTGAATTCACTTATTGAGTCCTTCGGTACTGAGAGTGTGTAGGATTTCCTAATATCCTACACTGGTGACCCTCATATATTTCCTCACTTACCTAACACGCAGTAGTGTCGTAGATGCAGTGGACGTATACGACACTCATATACCCACTCACTGATCCTTACTCCTTACTCACTATCCAGGATATTCGCAATTCCACAAGTGTGTGGGGATGAGCGACATCTAGAAGGGAGATCTAGACTAGATCAATTACTAGAGATCAATTACGTCTAGATATATATATATATATATATATATATATATTAAATAAACATAATAATTATAGTGTTCCAAGTCAAGTGTACATTTACTTTAACATAGTAGCAGAGCGTTCATAATTTGTACACAAATTCCGCGAGAAGAAAGAAAAACTACGAAGAATAAAGTGTCGGCATTTTTAGGTTAGAACAGTGGAAAGTTCTAGAAATCTCGAGAAGATATAACCCAAATAGCACAAGGATATCCTATGTGCGTTCAGTGAACGTCCGTTTCGGACATTCCGGACATCCATAGAACATCTTGCATATCCAAATAAGGTCCTGGCAAGAGCCTGGGAAGGGCCTGGGAAAGTTCGTGTTACGATGACGGACATACCTCAGAACGTAATGTGGGGACATTCCTAGAACGTGTTCTCTGGATATCCGTCAGAACGTACTGTGGGGACATTCCTAAAACGTGTTTTCTGGATATTCCTAGAACGCATTTTCTGGACATCCCTCAGAACGTACTGTGGGAACATTCCTAAAACATGTTCTCTGGATATTCCCAGAATGTTTTTCGAATCTCGAAAATAACGTCCTCTGGACATTTTGTGAAGGTTTAAAGAAGTTACTTTCATTTAAAAATTCATTTACTATATAATTTTATTTCCTTTCTATTCAACAATTTGACAATTTGTACATATTTAAGAATAACGATTTATATACTTATATATAATCATTTTTATAATTATTTATAATTAGGGGAAGTCGGGGTATTGTGAGCCATGGGGAATCGTGAGCCAGTGCCATCTGTGTTTTACTGGTAAATAATGACAGCTGCGAACAACTGTGTTTTTGAGTTGTCTCATAATAAGGTAATATTTCCACGATCAGTTGAAGTACGCACCCGCATCATTACTTTGCTCTGTTAGCAGATACAAATTCGCTGCGCTCGAAGTATTATTTTCATTTCGTGTTTGGTCTATTATTGTTACATTTTTCTGTGGATCTAAGCAGGTAACTGTGTTTATAATACTCGTGTGACTTCAACCCATCTAGCACAAGGATATCCTATGTGCGTACAGCAAACGTCCGTTTCGGACATTTCGGACATCCATTGGCCATCCAGCATTGATCCTGCATATCCAAATAAGGTCCTAGAAAGAGCCTGGCAAGGGACTGGGAAAGTTTGTGTTACAAAGTTGGACATACCTCAGAACGTAATGCGGGGACATTCCTAGAACGTGTTCTCTGGATATCCCTCAGAACGTACTGTGGGGACATTCCTAAAACGTGTTTTCTGGACATTCCTAAAACGTGTTCTCTAGACATTCCCAGAATGTTTTTCGAATGTCGAAAATAACGTCCTCTGGACATTTTGTGAAGGTTTAAAGAAGTTACTTTTATTTAAAAATTCAATTACTATATAATTTTATTTCCTTTCTATTCAACAATTTGACAATTTGTACATATTTAAGAATAACGATTTATATACTTATATATAATCATTTTTATAATTATTTATAATTAGGGGAAGTCGGGGTATTGTGAGCCATGGGGAATCGTGAGCCAGTGCCATCTGTGTTTTACTGGTAAATAATGACAGCTGCGAACAACTGTGTTTTTGAGTTGTCTCATAATAAGGTAATATTTCCACGATCAGTTGAAGTACGCACCCGCATCATTACTTTGCTCTGTTAGCAGATACAAATTCGCTGCGCTCGAAGTATTATTTTCATTTCGTGTTTGGTCTATTATTGTTACATTTTTCTGTGGATCTAAGCAGGTAACTGTGTTTATAATACTTGTGTGACTTCAAGCTTTCGAAATAAATAAAGAAAGAAATAGGTTAGGTTTGTGCTATTAGTTTGTGGCCAAGTTGTAAAAATAAGGGTTCGGGGAATTATGAGCCACTTTTCTCGGGGAATTGTGAGCCACTCGATTTTTGAAATTTAACGAGCTAACCTCACGTGTTTGATGTTTCTCAATGATTGTTTATGCAATATTCGAGCACGAAATAAATGTTTTGGCAATATTTATTTTTTCTTATTTTTTTTTTATTTCTGCATAATTTGCACGGAAAATATGCCGAAAAAGATAAACTGCCAAAACACCATTCATTGCACCGTCTGCGACCGTGCCATCCATTTGGAATGCGCCGGAATGACCACAAGAAATTGGACTTGTGAGCTTTGCATTTCAGATTGATTTTGGTTATTTTTAACTTTTTTTTCTTATTATTAAAAAATTATTTTGTCATTCAGATACATTAATAAACATTTCATAACAGAAATTGTAATTTTTATTTGATTTTGAAAGAGTGGCTCACGATTCCCCGAGATTTTTCAAATTCAAGAAAATGCAAATTTTTTCTAATAGTCTTAAAATCATCTAATTTGAAGATATTCGATTAAACTATTGTGTCTAAAAGAAAGGTAAATCTTCATACTACAACATTTAGCGTTGAAATTTGATGAAAAACTTAATTTAATAGCAGTTTTTTGGCAATAAAAAAAAGTGGCTCACAATACCCCGACTTCCCCTATATTATTTTTTTAAAACGCTAGAACAAGATTTTAAGGATGTTCTTATTAGCAACTGCTGCAACTCTTTTGCTCGTCTTCCTGCTGCCTCCTTCCAAACTCTCTGGGTCTGTTTAGAGTCAGCGATTCCTCGCTGGCGGCAGCGACTGAAAATAAAATATGTTTTTATGAAAAAAGATATACTAATTACAGTCAGAGGATGAGATGTACAGCTATGAATGTAATAATTTAATGTTCTATATATAGAGCGATATTTTTTTGTATCTACATACCAGTCTTGCTGCAACTTCTTCGCTCCTTTCTGGCAGAAATTTCTGTCCAGGATGAAAATTGAAGGACTTCCTCTTCCTGGCGCAGGATGCTGATTGAGTTTTTCCTCTAATTTGTCTACCCTGCTGAAAACCGCCGTCAAAAAACTGCGCAACAGATGTTGCTGTTCTAGTATAGTTTTGCAGTAGTTTTCTAGTCTGGTGGTTTTATTGTCCAATTAAGACGTCTCTTGGGTTTCTGAAAATTTAGATTTGGTAGGTTTCAGCTGATATACAGTTATAAACGTAACATTTGATGTTCTGTATCGTAAGACGCTTCCTTTTGTATTTACATACCAATTGTGCTGGAACTCCTCTTCCTGCTGCCTTCTTTCAATCTCTCTGGGTCTGTCTAGATTAAGCGATACCTCGCTGGTGGCAGCGACTGAAAATAAAATATATTTTGAAGAAAAAAGATCTACTAATTACAGTAAGAGGATGAGATGTACTGCTACGAATGTAATATTTAATATTCCATACGTAGGGCGTTTCTTTCTGCATTTACATACCAATGTTGGTTTCCTTCTTCAAACTTGGGGGAATCGGTAAAATTGTCTTCTCTGTCCCACACAATACAGTTTTCCTCCGTTTTGACTTCTTCGCCGCTTGCGTATGATCACAGCTGGTTACAGACGAGTACATTACTCATCTTGGATATCCAGGATACGTCGTTTACTTTCTCGATATTCTACGCGCCGTGTAAGTGCCTTGTGCCGCCATTTTTTCTTATTCGGCAAGGACCACGTTGTCACTTTATAGGTTAGGCGCTCCCTCTCTCTCTCTCTCCCGCTCTTTCTCTCCCACTCTCTCTCTCCCGATCTCTCTCACACTCACTCTCTCTCTCCCGCTTTCTCTTGCTCTCACTCTCGCTCTTTCTCGCTCTCTCTCACTCTCGCTCTCACTCGCTCTCTCTCTCCTACCCTCTCTTTCTCTCTCACTCGCTCTCTGTCTCTCTCTCCCTCGTATTCACGGCATTGAACATTATATTAGTAAGCAGCCGAAAAGGCGTGATCACGCGGCGACGACGGGAGCGTCAGAGGTGGGAATGGGCGGAGCAAGCTGAGGACCCCTCTTGCCTCTGTGCCCCCCCGCTAAGCCTCTTGTCGACTCTCAACGATATGTCTCCTGATTGGTCCCTTGAAAAAAAATTGTGCATTTTATCATTCTTTGCGGTTTTTATTGCAAATAACCAATAAGACCGTAAAACCATCCTACGGTGTTCTACAAATTCTGCCCGTTCCACTAAAAAGTGTGAAATAAAAATATTTTATAAAAAAAAATTAAACCGGCCTCGAAAAAATGCACTCTAAAAAGATGCACTCGAAATTATGAAATAATTTCTACTTAATTTATGTGAATACATACACACGAACTTAAATACAATATGTACAATCTTCCCGGAGACGGCGCAAAATTGAAAATTTGCGACACTGGAAATTACGGAAATCCTGAAATTCTTCTACATGCTTTCAGATATTAATGTATCTTTTCTTCCCACCTACTGATTTCCAAGTCCACCATATTCCAATGAAATCATAATCAACAACTTCTGTCATTTGGAAAATATCCAATTTTGCGCTGTCTCCGAAAAGATTATATTGTATTTATAGTAAGTTTGTGTGTATATTCACATAAATTAAATAGAAATTATTTCATACTTTTTAGTGCATTTTTAATGCCTTTTTTCGTAATCGGTTTAATTTTTTTTTATAAAATTTTTTTTATTCCGTTTTCGTTTTCAAACAACTAATTCTGCGGCTATCTTCATGTTGAGTCTCGTAACACTTTATTAACTTCACTCTTATAATGACCATAGCCACTGGTGTACGATATACGAAGTTACAAACAATAAGAAAAGTAAGTGCGTCTAATCTTCTGATACGGCCCTTTTTCATATATTGGCTAAAAATTCTTCCCTGCAGTGCCATATAAGAACAGTTTTAGTAATAATTATAATTGTTCAAAGTTCTCTAAATATACGATAAAAGAAAATCAATCAAAGATTCATCAGAGGGTACGTTTTTGTTAAAATAACAGGGTGCCTTTAAACTTCTGATACCCAATATACGTCCGAAGAAAAAAATTTGTTGAATAATTCTCCATAAATAGATCTGTACAATCTCAATAATTGGAAATTTTTGGAACCTGGCATTTTGACAGATCGCGTAGTTGGCATATGACATATATTAAAATGTACAGAACAGTTTAATAATTCAATTTTTATTCTGGAAATCATATTCTGATGATGACATTGTTAAATATGAAAGACACTTTCTACACATTCGTAAGTGTTAACATTTCTCGCAAGTTTCTCCTTATAAACGAAATTTAAGTTTGACCTTCATCTTCGAATTTCAAGATCATTTGAAGGTCGTGTCACAGCATATATCTGAATGTATTTTTTTATGAGTTACGCGGTGCAACAGGAAGATATATGTAGTTGCTTTAAAAAAACATCGATGATCTTGAAAACTACGAGAAGAAGCAGGTGAAGTTTCTGTTTACGTCCGTCCTCAGAATTGGATGAAATTTTGGGAATAGGTTCTTTTTTGACTAAAATGATTATTGTCAGAGAAACTTTTGGCGAATTGAAAAAAATTTTTACCATTTCAATGTCATTTTCTACCTTGCCGACTCTCTCTATGACAGTTACAGCTGACGATCTGTCGCATCATGCTGACGCATATGCACAGCACGAACACAGACTTAAGATCAGTACAGACATTGCATCTCATGGACTTTGTTGTCAATGCCCCGAGGGGTTCTAAGAGCCCCCGTACCATTTCGGTGTCGTGCTCAATGTTACCGATGTGTTGTGTATTAGTAAGAACTGTCTATTCGGTATACATCATTTTTACTATGGGTGTTCTATACGATTTGGAGTCTACAAATTTATATGGCGCATGTATTTGAAGTTGGAAATGAAGTGTCTTATTGTTAGTAAGTACATATGTAATATAAAATACTTACGAACTACAATTTGGCAGTAACATAGATTAATAGATTCACGAACATAAATATCCTTACGTATATTTATTTTATTTTGATGCGTATAAGTAGTTATATTAATTATAAAATTATAAAAAATTTATTTAGAAAAATTTTGTTTCACACAGTAGCTCTTCATTTTGTATTAATCTTACACTTTAAATCGACATTCTAATTTTGATGTGCTAACATCAGTGTGACGGTTACAGAACCGATCTCTTTTGACTTTCTTACGAAAATCTCTTCGAGATCGTCTCTGGCAGGAAGCGTCCCTAGATAACAGAATCATATCTCAAGTCCCCTTTTAATGAAGACCGAGCTCTGGCTCGACTTAATGGAAGATGACAAAAAATGAGAGTCTGGTACTACGCGACTTTAGATAATTAATAGATCACCCCACTCATTTTAGGGGTATATAAACCCGTGCATTTCTACGCTCGGGGGCTAGTACTTCGGTAGACACGTATCGCGTCACGTCGTGCTGTAACTTGGAAATTCAACTTTTAGTGAGATCGGGCTAAAGTACCTTTCAGATCAGAGTCAACTATATAGATTCCGCAAGTTCGGTTTAAAGTTTATTAGGCATTGTTAAAGTTGCTTCCGAGTCCCCCGCATTGCCAGTGCGTGAAAACCGTGCATCATCGTTTAGATAATACTTCTTTCTTTCTTTTATATCGTTAGTTAACTTCATTCGCGACAATTACAAGTGTACCACAGATTTTTATAATTAGAATATATTTGTGTGTTCTTTGATAATTAGAGCAAAGTTATTTAACCCATTATTATTGTCCAATATCCTAATCTAGTAATTGAACGTTCCCACACGATACAACCTAACCGCGCGGGTTGTATCAATCAAATTATATTAGTTACGAGGCCTACTAATTATCATAGCGACTCCCTGATTTCGCATCAGGTTCGTTCGCGCTTCACCAATTGTCCAAACAGAGATTTTTCCTACCTAGTGGCTCCCCAATTTCGCATTGGGTTCGTCCACGAAAACTATACCATCCTAGCGGCTCCCTGATTTCGCATCAGGTTCGGCCGCATCCTAACAGCTCCCTGATTTCGCATCAGATTCGTCTGTGCTCTATCACAGTCTATCCAATCTCCCAGCGGCTCCCCAGTTTCGCATTGGGTTTGTCCTCGCTGTCTAGGATCCTAGCGGCTCCCCAATTTCGCATTGGGTTCGTCCGTGCACCTTACTAACAAATTGATTCCATATTCGTAGGGTGACAACCCTTCGTCGGCCACTCGTTGCTACTCGCGACCCTGGCTCGTAACATCAGTATGATATTTCTATGCAGTTATTCAATGTGCACATAATTTTGTTACTTGCATTGTTGGTTTTTTAACAAATCTTTACAAGTTTGTGGTGTTTACTTTGATTCGTTTTGTATATTTTTATATACTTTTTATTTGGATTATAATATTTTTAACGATGTGGTTAAATAATCAAGATCCAAATATGGACTCTATTTTCATACAATACATCGAATTAAGAAGTACATACTATAATTACTTTTTATTTATTAGAATTCTTTTTCAATTAAATATGAGTTACTAAATTAATATTTGACATGTAATCCAAACTTAAGAAAGTATACTCAAACGGTATTTAAAATATAATATTGATAGCAACACACGAGTGTGTACTGTTTTTATTTTTCCATAATAAAATTCTTTCATCGTTTTTGGACTTGTTTTTATTGCAAAATTGTGAAATGGTTTCACAAGGAGACCGCATGGTATCGGAAAGTGCTTTTTGGACGAGATTTCTACATACCTTTGTTTTCGAGAAAAGTGAGTTTACATTGTTGCAAGCGTGTTCGCTACCTCGTTTAATTGCACCCTTAGGCCTTAGGTGCTCTGGGTTTTCCCCTGCAAGAATAGGTACGGTCGCACTGTCGAGCCGCACTGCCGCACGCTGCCCGCTCTCGACGTTCTCTTTTTCGATATTTCTCACAATACAATCACAATACACAGTACACTGCAACAATTATAAGTCTGTAATTGTTTACAACTTTCTAATATTTCCTAACTAATAATTACCAATTAATATTAATAATATATTCATAGAATTAATAATACTAATATTAATATATATAATTAATAAACTAATAATTCTAATATTTCTATATATAACTAATATTTTCGTATCGGAAAATATATAATATCTTTTCTATTAATATTCAAATTAATTATGTTGACCTGTTAACATTAGTTAATAATACATATTGTACGTACAAAATAGAAATTTTTTAAAGTTTTATTTTATGAAAATAATCGATTAAAAATCGACATCCCTACTATAAGACTTAAAAGATACACGTATTGGATCGTCTGAAATTCAAGTCCCACGGAA
Source organism: Lasioglossum malachurum (assembly GCA_028455605.1). Lineage (NCBI taxonomy): Eukaryota > Metazoa > Arthropoda > Insecta > Hymenoptera > Halictidae > Lasioglossum > Lasioglossum malachurum. The sequence goes on along the minus strand of CM052318.1, from coordinate 13,032,134 downwards.
GTACCTGGGACGAAAAAAAATGGACGTCCCTGTGACAACCGAAATTTAGGTCCCACGGACATCCTAGGGACATACGCAACGGACGTCGGACGTATGGACATAAACTGGACATAAACGGACGTCCACTGGATGTACGGTGCTAGCTGGGAGTGAGACACCCTGTATAATAAAATTATAAAAAAACAATTTTGTTTGATTTCTACATAATTACAAACGACTTACAAGTGTACCAATATGCTTTATCAAAATCTCTCCTAGTAAAAATAGAAAACAATAATAGCTGTGCAATTTTGAATGGAACAATTGATACGCTGCTCATTTTTATAGTCATTGGTTTGTTTGTTATCTCTAAAATATTGCATTTCTTACATTACAAATTTTTTCTTGATATAAACGTTTTATTTATAATTAGACAACATTTAGCGATTAATAAGCAAAGTACATATTTTCTATTTTCGTGTAACCTTTTAATGAGGTATCAATGAGTCTATATGTGTATACGATATTTTTATTTCCATTTCAGTACATAGGAAATGACTGGTATGTTTGTGTAGGAAAAAAACGAAATACACTTTAATGAGCCCTGCAGATTGATGTCCTCATTTGGAAAGGTAATTTCTTCTTTTAGATTGCATCTACTGCAATTTTGCGAGTCGCTATAGCATTCAGTGTAGCAAGAAATTGGATACGTGAGAATAATGTAACTTCACTTTGTTATTTTTAATTTTTCCAAATTGGAGATCTTTATTTTTCTGAATTTTTCTTTATGTATACATATGCATGGGAGGGGGGTATCACTTTATTGCTCGGCAGACCGGATGATACGACAGTTACGGAGATACTGGTGGTGAAGCGTTTCTCATAATTAACTCAAACGCGAACACCAACGAATCATTCTAGTTAGCACTTTGTAACAATTACGATCGAAGAGAACACGTTCAGTTCGAGTAAACTAGAGCTACCATAAAGGCTTTCATTTATTACCGATCTTCTCTGTGCGAGTTGTGTTCAGTCGCTATTCGCTATCTCTCTGTTTCACTCATTATTTATGTTTCTACTTGGGTCCCTCGGTGTACTCTATCGTTTCCTACTGGACGATTAACGAACTTCGAAGGATGTCGCAGTGAAATGTCTCGGCGCAAACCGTCCCTCCAGCTTTCCACACCAGTACTCGAACTGTACAATAAGGAACGACAGTCAAAACTGGCCGTTTTCGGATACTCCAAATTTCGAAGGTTTACCGTCGCTCCTCGAACAAATATTGACAACAAATACATGAAATATGCGTCAATTTGAGAAGTCAATTTCTGCATGTAACCTTGTAAATTATAATTTTTGATCAATCTGATCGTGTTTGGTACAATTATAACAAAGTTATTCTATTTTAAATGGTTTTACACATCTGTTTTTCAATTGTTTAAGTATGTTCCACCAATCCGATCATCTTGAAACTTTCAAATATATTAAATAGGTAACAGAACATTGTTCTCGAATTTTTTGGTAGGTATTACTGAAAAGGTTGCTTGCGCAACCGCCACCCCTAAAAAAATAAATATTTTTTATACCCTTCATAACATGCTCACAATTGTGAAAAAAAATTATATGGAATGCAAGAGATAAGTTCGAGAATTTCCTTTTTTTTTCATCTTAATATCTTAATTAACAACCGAGAAAAAAATGATAAAGTTTAGGGTGTTTACCTTCATATTACCCTTAAATGAGGGGTTAGCGACTTCAAATGTTGGGAGGTTATTCAGAATTGGCCGTTTTCGGAAACTCCAAAACTTCGAAGGTTTACCGTCGCTCCTCGAACAAATGTTGACAGTATACGTGAAATATGCGTCAATTTGAGAAGTTGAGCCAACGAACATACATATTCGTACGCCCTTCTTTACATGCCGCGACGTAAACGATCAGTTTTCAGGACGAAAAATGGAGGCAATATTTATCGTTTCGTTTGTTTTATCGAATACTGGGTTATCGCTACACTGCAAATAATGCAAATGTTCGTTTTCATGGATTAGGGGAAAATGGCCAAACATGTACGGAAGAATGAGAAAAACAAAAGACGTGTGTAGTTCAGCGGAGGAAGCTTTTAGCAGATTGCGTTAGGCAACGATTGTTTCAGGAAAATTCGCTTTGTTGGATTTAGTGAAGTATTGCCGGATAAAGGTCGATTCATACACGTGCGATTCCCCAGGTTACCCAGATAACCCAGGTTTAAGTGACACCGCTGACAGCGGCTTCGTTTCGATACTTTTCTTCGAGACTGAGAGCATACGCATAGGCATCTCCTGAGGTATAGAGGGGAGTAAAAGGTTCTCGGAACCCCTGGGGTTAGGGTAGTAAATGACACGATCTTCGGCACTTGGCCTTTGTTCGAGCATCTCGACTAGAGATCACGGTTTTGGACGTGTATTGCGGATACACGTGTTCACGTGTACTAATATATATCCGTATTTTAATCCGTGTACTTCTTTATACACGGATACACGGGTACTGAAGTAAACGTGTACACGTGCATCGAAATGCACAGATAATACACGGGTACACGTGTATCGAGCTATACGGATAATACACGGGTATCCGTTATTTTTAATACACGTGTATTATCTGTGTATTGAAGTTCAAGGGTACACGTGTGTCAATATAAGGTTTGATGATATTTTGGTAAGTAAGATTTGGAAGGTAATGATATTTTGGCTATAATAAAGGAAACATTAATTTCCGAAATTACAAAACATTTCAAATTCGAATGGAATGACGGTGATACTATTTCATTGTTCCATATAGCTCCCTTTTTAGAACCGCAGTATAAAAATCTTGAACATGAAACTTTTAATATTAAAAATGTAATTTGTGAAAAAATGAAATGCTTGCTCGAAGACTCTCCTGTTCGAGAAGTGAGGACAGAAAACTCAAAAAATAAAAGTGCCCTTCAATTTCTTTACGAATGAAGTGATGAAATAAGTGATGTTAATCATTTAGATGCCGAATTTGAAATGTACATCTCTGAGCCACAACTACGGTTTGATTTGGATCCATATGGTGAAAGGCAAGGACACAAAAGTATACAAGATGTCTGAACGGTGCTTCTCGTCTGCTGGAAATATTGTTACAGCAAAAAGGAACCGTCTTTTGCCCGAAAATGTAAACATTTTGGTTTTTCTTCATCAAAATAGACAGTTAATTGATTAAAGTTTATTAACAGAAATTATGATGTTTGTTAATTTCTCCGAAAGCTCTCATATTAACTCTTGTATATTTCGATGTACTATCACACTATCGTGTGTACTTGAACACACGGGCACACGTCTATCAAAATACACAGATAATACACGTGTACCCGTATATTCAAGTTCACAGTTATACTAGTGTATTATCCGTATATTTTGATACACGTTAACACGTGTACTTCAGTACACGTTAAATAGTATCCGGACTTCTGCACGGATATATTAATTACACGTGAAATGGGTGTCTCTAATCTCGACCCTTCTCAAGTTGCCTAAAACTTCGGATCGCACGTGTATGAACGCCAAAAAACAGCGTCCGATATCTGAGACGCGTGTATGAATCGACCTTAAGCAGGTCAAAAGTGCCCCTAACTAAATTGAATTGGCAATAGGCCATTCGATAGCTAATCGTGCCCTTTTAAAACTTTAGTATTTATTTATAATGAAATTATGAATCTGTTATTTTTCGAAATAGTCTCCATTATTTTCGATGACTTTAGTCCATCTTTCAGGCAACTGTCGAATTCCTTGACGGAAAAAAGATGACGGTTTTGATGTAATGAATTCGTCAATACATTTTTGTACCTCATCCAATGCTTGCAAAGTACATATCTGCTAAATGATACTGGAGTGATCAGAACAAATTATTTCAGCGGCTTCGAAAGCATTTTTCTTTCATTGAAAGACAAACAGTATACATTAATGTTACATTCATTACTTCTTATTCTTATAAAGGCTCAAATCATATGTATATATCAAATCAAATAATTATTAGAAGAAATAAAATCAAAAATATTTTTTAGGTAAAAATCGAACTACATTTTTTAATGAAGCATAGTATTAGTATATTAAAAAAATTTTTGTTGTAATTTAATTTTTTTTAGAGATATGAAGGTCACCTTCATTTTTTTAAATGGAATCTCCTATTTTTTATACCATAGATCGATAGAGTATCAAATTCTGAGTATAAAAGTGTTGACCTTCATATGTCCTAACTCTAATAGTTAACGAGATATTATCGAAACAATTTCTCTCTTCTTTCGATAATATCTCGTTAACTATTAGGACATATGAAGGTCACATTTTTATACTCAGAATTTGATACTCTATCGATCTATGGTATAAAAAAGCACATTCTATTTAAAAAAAACTCAAGGAGACCTTGAAATGTCGTCTATGCCTCCACCCACGCAGAAAATGTTTGTCTCACAATGTGGCCCCTCTGTACCGTGCCAATATTGTTCATAACAGTTTTCTATATTATTACAAAAGACGGATATATTCAAGGTGGACATAGTTATTGCTCCACACTGTATGCAAAACTTACACAGTATAGAGGGGTGCATATAGTGACATAAATATTTTCTGCGTGGGTGGATAGAGGAGATTTCAAGGTCACCTTGATTTTTTTTAATGGTATCACCTACTACCTGTATCATGAATCGATAGACTATTGAATTCTGAGTAGAAATGTATTGAGCTCCATATGTTCTAAATCTAACAGATAACGAGAAAAACTTCAGAAAATGTTAAAAAATTACGCCAAGTACATGAATTGAATTGAGTCGATAACACAGCATAATTATTATGATCACAAAAAATAGGAGAAAGTAATAAATACCACACAAAAATAATAAAAGAAATCAAAAAGAAAAAAGATAGAAGATAATAAATAAACAATATAAGAAAATATGTGTCCTAGATGTCCGCGGCCTGGAAGTCAAACACTTGGCGTGGCCAGGCAAGGTATTGGTGTCGATAAATGATCTTAGAATTGTTTAAAAATGCAAAATAATGAAAGTGTACTCGTATTGTCAGAGTTTTAAATTGACAAATTATCTGAAAGCCTGCGAGAGAGATGGTATGTTTTTAAATAATTCTTATTCATCGACACCTTGACCTTGCCTGGCCACGCCAAGTATTTGACTTCCAGGCCGCGGACATCTAGGACACATATTTTCTTATATTGTTTATTTATTATCTTCTATCTTTTTTCCTTTTGATTTCTTTTATTATTTTTGTGTGATATTTATTACTTTCTTCTATCTTTTTGTGATCATAATAATTATGCTGTGTGTTAGCCACTTAATTCAATTCCTGTACTTGGCGTAATTTTTTTACTTTTTCTGAAGTTTTGATTGGGATCTCACTTCTTTTTACAAGAATAATTTACAAAATGTTTATGACAACTTACCTTATTTGACCTTACCTTACTTGGCAGATTATGAAAGTTGACACTTGTCAGTTTATGAATGAAATGAGAGATCTAATTTCGATTGCGACTTTTTCGATTTCCAATGACAGACGACGAGCCCGAGCCCTGGCGAATGATCCCGAGAGTCGACGAACGAAGCATGTATGTTAGTCCTTTTGGCTGAATGTGTGCGTGTAACGCGTAGTATAAGTATTATGTTGACGAAAATTTCTTGACTAAGGAGAAGAATCAGAAGAAAAATCCTATTTCATCTGACTGCCCCATGACATGATATTACGATATGAAGGTGATCTTCATATCTTTAAAAATTAATGTTACTTTAATTAATTAATGTTACTATAATATATTTATATTATAGTAATATTATAAATGTATGTCGATTAAGTTACAAATAAAGATTTATTTTATAATTGTTTTTTTACGGCAGAAATGAGACGTCCGAAAGACGTCTTCCTGCAGCCAAAAATACGACATCTGCGAAAAGATACCTTTTAGACTCCTCATTTCAGCCGTAAAAACGACGTCTCCAAAGAGGCGTCTTTTAGATGCCTAATAGACGCTCTTTTGGAGACGTCTTTTTTAAGGATGAAGTGAGGCATCTTATAGACGTGTCATACCTGCTGTAAAAACGACGTCTCAAAAATGACGCCTTTTAGACGTCTAAAAGACGCTTCTTTGCAGTCGTACAGACATAAAAACGACGTGAAAACGACGTCTAAAAGACGTGGTGTGCTATCTGGGTCATATCGTACACCAGTGGCTATACTCATTATAAGAGAAAACGGAAGAGAAGTAAATAAAGTACGATGGATCAGAAAAAAGTTCATTATTTACTGTTATTGTTAGAGAATTGTTATAATTATTAGTACTGGTACTGTTATTACTATTATTTACCAGTGTCATTATTGTTATTGTGCACTATTATTTGGTACTGCGAGAAAGAAAGAGAGACCATGGGAAAGTTAAATAAATTGACGGATTTTAATAAAGGTCAAATAATGGCACTTTCCTCCGTACGAAAAAGTAAAAGAGAAATAGCCAGGACCTTAAAGCGATTGGTCCATGTCGTTCGAAATTTTCTGGCGAATCGAGAAACACATGGGAAGATAAAAGTATACATTTTCTCCTGTTTGTAAAATGAATAAATTTTTATGAAGTATGTCTAAACTTCTAATTTTCAAAATCAGTCAACTTATTTAACTTTTCCATTGTCATGCTACCAACCAATAGTGCAAGTAACAATAATAACTCTCGCAAATAATAATAATGACAATAACAGTACTAATAATTGTAACAATACACTAACAATAACAGTAAATAATAAGGAACAGATAATTACACACGTTAATCTCTAAGTTTTTGCTGATTGATCGTATTCTATTTACTTATCTTCCGTTTTCGTTTTCAAACAACCAATTCTACGGCTATCTTCATGCTGAGTCTCATAATTCTTTATTAACTTCACTCTTATAATGACTGTAGCCACTGGTGTACGATATAAAGTTACAAACAAGAAGAAAAGCAAATGCGTCTGAACTTTTTTTATTTTGGGTAAAAAGCTTTGCCCTCCAATGATATATATGAACAGTTTTAGTAGTACTCATAATTGTTCAAAGTGTTCTAAACATACGATAAAAAAATCAATCGAAGATTCATCAGAGGGTACGTTTTTGTTAAAATAATAGGGTACGTCTAAATTTATGATACGCACTGTAGTAGAGATTTTATATTCTTAATAGTGTGCCGAACGTAAAGAAGGCGAGCAATACAAAAAGGGGAGGGACTGAGATTCGACGCTTTGAGAGAGAGTTGTGAAAGATATATAAAAAAATAGAAAATGTTTTGAAATTTTTTGGAAGTATGTAGCAATCATTTGCTTCGCTTGGATTAGTGTGCGTCTCGCCGATACTGGATCCCTCGCTAAGGGTGATCCCTCCAGTGCACAGTGGGACGAACGGCCATTTTAGGTGGAAAAAAGTCATGTCAGAAAATAGATATAACATTCATATATACTTCTTTGAGAATGTTCACTGACCCTAACTACACCCATAATAATTCATTTAACAGCGATATAAGCATAGAAATCAATATGTGAAAACTTCGAATCGTAATACGGCGAAATCGTACGTTTATATTCGTTACAAAGAAAATTGTGTCAGAGCAATAATTAAGAATCTTTAAGCTTCTATGCACGATTTTCTGTATTAATATAAATAAATGTTTACATTAATGTTCACGAAGTTCGTTAGTAAAGTTCTTTACAATAATTTTTGGACATTGTTTAAGTACCAGTTTTCTACATCATTTAGTTGACTTTAATAGAGCAGAGCTAGCAGGGGCGGGCGGAAAAAAAGGCGGGCTTGAAACCTTTTTCGTTTATAAGTTCAAACTATACTAAAGAGATTCTGATAAAAAAAAGCTGCGGAATGTTGCTGATCCGCCTGCTACAATTTTGTAAATTTCTGTTTCACCGTGGGTACGGTGCATACGGTGCGCCGCAGTAGTGGACTGAGTGACCATGCTAAATGTTTATTTCTTCTAAGAGTCATAGAAGAAATTCATTTAGTGCCTTCGGAGACGTGAAACTGAAAGTATCACTTTGTTACACTGCAGCGAGCGAAATTCTTTTCTTCAGCTAGCTTGCTTAGAAAACTTATCTTTAGTTTTAAGCAGTACTTTTTCATTATAAATTTTTTCTAAGTGCCATGGAAAATTTTACTACTCGTAAGTACCTATTTGATCATATATAAGTTATTTAAATAATGTTTTTTGTAAAGACTTTTATGGTTTTACACAAATACTATTTTTGTATGCCATGTAACCCACTTCAAAATTGAATAACTAAAAAATGCTGAAAGATCTTGCCATCAAATTTGCATAGAAGTTACTTTAGACTGTTTAAAACAAATTCCCACGGAAATTAGCTGCTGATATCTTCTAAATTGTTTGTATTTTATTTTTTAGATTCAACTGTATCGAAACTAGAAATTTTTGAATTATGGATATCGAATAGACATTCCAAAAATATAAATTCAATATAGAATTATATTATTGTTACATTTTTTATTTATTATTTAATATTATTATTGCGCATTTTTTATTTCTTTTTATATTTGTTTATGTAATTTATATAATGCTTTTTTTCATAAATACTATTTTTAAAGGCTGTACATATGTTAAATCTAATTTCTTGACCTATAACACAAAATTTGAATCGTTTTCAAGAAGCGTGATCTATGATTTTTTTCCACCAAGTTCAATTTTCTTAAAATTTTCTTTATATTAAAAATCGAGTGCTAAATTGATGATACTTTATCTATAAAAAATTACATACAATTGAAACATTTTTTTGCGATTAAAATTACCATAATGGTAATGCGTAGAATTTTTTTCCACCGACAATAGCCATTCGTCTATTTAAATGGAATTATTTAAGGTCGGAAGAAATGTTTAATTTTCGAGTTAAAATATCTCCAAATACAAAGGGTTAATAGTGTATTAACATTAATTATTAAATTATAGACTGTGGATTTGATACACTAATGATAAAAAGTGAGTAAACAAATACAAAATTCTAGCAAAATTTTTCAATATAACAGTAATCGTGAATAACAATTTCAATCATATATGTATAAAGAAGCAATTGTCGGTATCGTTAGCTAATATTTTCTCTTGGAATTATTATTTCAGATAATATTTATGCTTCTCTTGGTTTAATACAATTATTTATCCTCTTAATAGTCTTCCGGTATGAAATTTAATAAGAAGAAGGCGAAACTAAAATGGCAATGCCTTAATTGATAATGTATTTGATTGATTTGTACTCGTGACGTTGCAAATATTGCGATTCAGATTGTACAGATCTATTTATGGAGACTTATTCAACAAACTTCTTTCTTCGGACGTATATTACAAAAATCGGTAAATTCATTCTCGTTACTTTTTCACAGAAAAATCGTTGCTTTCAGTGGATCTCCGTAGATCTAGTGTTAATGTCGTTGTCCCTGTAATAGAATTAATTTGGTGGATGAACAGGGATTGCTATTCTTTCGTTTGGCATTTACGACCGAGGCTTTAAAGCAATGGTGCAATGAAGCGTGAATCTCTCAAGCTGCAAAAAGCTCTATACAAGAGTACCCTCCGCCCATTTCAACATGTTCACCTTCGCTAGGTAGATTTATCTCCGAACGAAGATTAAAAAATACTTTAGCACTGCAGCCCGATGCGTAATACAGCGCAAAGCATCATAGTTAACTCTGCAATTTGTTTCTGTATTCCACATTTGCTTTGACCTACATTTTGCTGAGACCAATTGTTTAAACCTAACTACATTCCCTTTTAACGTAGAATCAATTCGTGGAAGAAGAAAATGAAACAAGGAAAGTAAAGCACCGTACTCAAGTCAAGAAGAACTAGAGGGATATTGTTGCTCGCTCGCAGGGTTGTTGTTGCTCACTCGCTTCGCGAGTTCGCGAGTACGACTGCTATTGCAAGAGGGTTATTGGTACGCATGGTTAGTAGGGTCTACTCTTGGAGAGTCACAAAAAGAACTTCCCGATTCGTTAGTTGCAGTATATTATTTATTATCATTATTTAGTGTACATTTTAAGAAGATTATACGTTTTCAGGGAAGTTCGGTAGTTTTCTGCTTATCAAAATGTTTGCTACATGACGTCGCATTAAACCAACATCGTATGCTCGTTGCTCGCTTGGTTCCCTGTTATAGCATAGTGTTACGTATGCAGACGCAACCGTTGGTTACTCTTGACCCTTCCGGAGATATGTGTCGAAACAGAGAGCCTATTTAAGAACAAAGGGCTTACTCAAAATCGGATCATAGTGGGGCTCTTGCAAGCGATGCATCGAGTTATATAATTTCTAAGAATTCAATTCTAATCGGAAGTAGCGCGTGGCCCCCACCATCGCTTAGGTCCGATTTTGGGTATTATATATGGGCATGGATCCTTCCTATTAGTTGGGTTGATTCAAGTGATCACGCGCAGTACGTATCGTTCCACGACGAAAGTTATAGCGAGCAAGATCGGGTGTTAAAGTCCTTATCGAGCACTCTGTAGTAAATCGCCCCCGCATTTCTCGGTGCGTTAACACTGAGAGCGTTAGTCCGCGAAACCGCGACACATTTACACTAACAATTGTATCTCCCATTTATAATCGAGAATATATTATCTGTATTAATCCATTCTGAGTTAATTTCCATTAGTCATACTCCTTTTCGATTTCCCAGTCGCTAGTATCCTACGACGATATACCTTTGCTGCTCAAGGTGTATCTAATCAATTGATAAGTTACGAGACCGCGGAACCGCAACCCTATTCCCTATAAGTGGCGAGCCGGTGGTGAAATAGACATCGGCTAGTCCTACGTGTACACTTCCTACCTAAACCCAAAAATCTCTTAATTCAAACTTCCCTCGGTTCCCGCATAACTGCCTGAATCTCGGCTCGTAACAATAGTAATGTTGCAAAATAAATCGCAAATGCTCCACAATCAAACGCATTGTTTTGATATTGTACTCTGTGA